>CM038147.1:95282842-96482842 GCA_021437245.1 Aegilops speltoides
CGATAAGTAAGAGTGTCGAACCCAACGAGGAGCAGAAGGAAATGATAAGCGGTTTTCAGTAAGGTTTTCTCTGCAAGCACTAAAATTGTAGGTAATAGATAGTTTTGTGATAAGATAAATAGTAACGAGCAACAAGTAAATAAAGTAAATAAAGTGCAGCATGGTGGCCCAATCCTTTATGTAGCAAAGGATAAGCTTGGACGATTTCTAATAATGAGAAAGGAGCTCCCGAGGACACATTGGGAATTATCGTCAAGCTAGTTTTCATCACGTTCATATGATTCGTGTTCGGTACTTTGATAATTTGATATGTGGGTGGACCGGTACTTGGGTACTGCCCTAACTTGGACAAGCATCCCACTTATGATTAACCCCTATTGCAAGCATCCGCAACTACAAAAAGAAGTATTAAGGTAAACCTAACCACATCATTAAGCATATGGATCCATATCAGCCCCTAACGAAGCAACGCATAAACTAGGGTTTAAGCTTCTGTCACTCTAGCAACCCATCATCTACTTATTACTTCCCCATGCCTTCCTCTAGGCCCAAATAATGGTGAAGTGTCATGTAGTCGACGTTCACATAACACCACCAGAGGAAAAGACAATATACATCTCATCAAAATATCGAACGAATACCAAATTCACATGACTACTAATAGCAAGACTTCACCCATGTCCTCAGGAACAAACGTAACTACTCACAAAGAATATTCATGTTCATAATCAGAGGAGTAATAATATGCATAAAGGATCTGAACATATGATCTTCCACCAAGTAAACCAATTAGCATCAACTACAAGGAGTAATCAACACTACTAGCAACCCACAGGTACCAATTTGTGGTTTTGATACAAGATTGGATACAAGAGATGAACTAGGGTTTTGAGAGGAGATGGTGCTGGTGAAGATGTTGATGGAGATTGACCCCCTCCTGATGAGAGGATCGTTGGTGATGATGTTGGTGATGATTTCCCCCTCCCGGAGGGAAGTGTCCCCGGCAGAACAGCTCCGCGAGCCCTAGATTGATTCCGCCAAGGTTCCGCCTCGTGGCGGAGTTTCATCCGTAAGCTTGCCCACGATTTTTCGAGGTAAAAGTGATGATATAGCGAGAAGATGGTGGCGGAGGCCACAGGGGGCCCGGGGAGATAGAGGCGCGCCCTATAGGGGGGCGCCCACTGTCTCCTGGACATGGTGTGGGCCCCCTGGCCTATTTCTTTCGCTTAGAAATTCTTATTAAATCCAAAAAGTTGTTTCGTGGAGTTTCAGGACTTTTGGGGCTGTGCAGAATAGGTTTCCAACGTTTGCTCCTTTTCGGCCGAATTCCATTGCCGACATTCCCCTCTTCATGGTAAACCTTGTAAAATAAGAGAGAATAGCCATAAGTATTGAGATATAATGTGTAATAACAGCCCATAATGCAATAAATATTGATATAAAAGCATGATGCAAAATGGACGTATCAACTCCCCCAAGCTTAGACCTCGCTTGTCCTCAAGCGGAAGCCGAAATCGAAAAATATGTCCACAAGTTTAGAGATAGAGGTGTCGATGAAAATAAAATACGTACATGAGGGCATCATGATCATTCTAATAACAACATATGTAGATTTTATCATATGATTTCTTATGGTCAAGTAACAAACAATTTACAATGTCAAGTATGGTTCAAAAACTTCATTGGGAACTAACAAACTATAATCTCAGTCATTGAAGCAATTGCAATTTATCGTAACATCAGAAAGAGTCAACAATAGAGCTTTTCAGCAAGCTCACATACTCAACTATCTTGTAGTCTCCTATAATTGCTAACACTCACGCAATACTTGTGGTTATAGAGTTTCAGCCAGACACTGAGAAAGATAGGGGCTTATTGTGTTGCCTCCCAACGTATTCACCTTTAGGTGATGTCAACAATAATGGCCCATGCTAACTTACATCCAATTGGATATATATATCATGATCTTTCAAACACGAAGAGCTTGCTAAAGGATAAAATGAAAAAGGGAAAGGTGAGGATCACCTTGACTCAAGTATAAAGTAAAAAACATAAAGTAAAAGATAGGCCCTTCGCAGAGGGAAGCAGAGGTTGTCATGCGCGTTTAGGGTTGATGCACAAAATCTTAATGCAAAAGAACGTCACTTTATATTGCCCCTTGTATGTGGACCTTTATTATGCAGTCCGTCGCTTTTATTACTTCCACAACAAGTTCGTACAAAGCTTATTTTCTCTGCACTAATAAGTCATGCATATTTAGAGAGCAATTTTTATTGCTTGCACCGATGACAACTTGAAGGATCTTACTCAATCCATAGGTAGGTATGGTGGACTCTCATGGCAAAACTGGGTTTAAGGATAATTGGAAGCACAAGTAGTATCTCTACTTGGTGCAAGGAATTTGGCTAGCATGAGGAGAAAGGCAAGCTCAACATGTTTGGAAGGTCAATGACAATATACTTTTGCTGAGATGTCGGAAAACATAAACCATTACGTTGTCTTCCTTGTCCAACGTCAACTCTTTTAGCATGTCATACTTAATGAGTGCTTCACAATCATAAAAGATGTCCAAGATAATATATTTATATGTGAACTCCTCTTTCCTTATCACTTCCTATTAATTGCAACGATGACCAAGGCTACGTTCATCAACTCTCAACAATTTTTATGCCTCATACTTTCTATGTGTGAAGTTATCACTATCCATAAGATCAATATGAACTCTTTTATTCTTTCTACTTTCTCAAGATCATAGCAACATAGGAAAGCCCTTGAATCAACACTAATCTTTATTATAGATAGCACACAGACTCGATTACAAAAAGAGATCGCAAAGCAAAACTAAAAACTACTTGATATAAAAAACTTGAATCTACTAGATCAAGATACTACTAAAAGGATCGAACTAAATAAAATGGTAAAGATAGGAGTGTGATGGTGATACGATACCGGGGCACCTCCCCCAAGCTTGGCAGTTGCCAAGGGGAGTGCCCATACCCATGTGATTATTTCCTCAGAGGTGGTGAAGTGGGAGTTGTTGATGATGTAGGCTTGTCGTCCGTCTTCCAAGGCATAGGCTCTCCATCATGAAAGGATGATCGAGTCTCCGGGATCCTTAAATCTGCAGCCAAACTCATTCGCTTGAATCTATATTCATACTCACAGTTTTGGTTTTGCAGGTCATAGATCTGCGCTTGGAGGTGCTCGATTTTCTCTTGCAGCTTGAAGATGGTCTCCCCAATGACTTTAGCATCTAGCTTGTGGTTGTTGGTGAACTCCGTGATCATCATCTGATTAGTGTTGAGTCCACGCTCCACCATCCCTTGACACTTGAAAAGTTCCTGTTCCAAGGCTTCGAGCTTTGTCTCCACGCTCCCGGTACGCCTTGGTCCCTCCACATCGCGGATGTGCAGCACCCCCTCACGCATCTCAATGGTTTGAGGGTGTTACAGCACCTCTGCGAGATAGAGTTTGATAACCCTCTCGAAAAACTTGTCCTTGGGAGCGCTTGGAGACGTCATGATGCTCTAGATCTGAAACGGAAACAGCTCGAAACGAAAATAGAGGATATTTGCGTGATACGGTGGTCAAAACCTTTGGGAGTATATATAATGAATTTTTACCGACCAAAATACGTAACGTGCAAGAAAACGGAGTCCGGGAGGCACACAAGGTGCCCACGAGACAGGGGCCGCGCCCTACAGGGGGGCGCGCCCTCCTCTCTCGTGGGAGCCTCGTGTCCCATTCGGACTACTCCTTTCTTTCTAAAATTCTTAAATAATCCAAAACTGATAAAAATTGCCATTAAAGTTGTTTTGGAGTCGGTTTACTTACCGTACCACATATCTATACCTTTTTGGAGTCAGGAACGTTCTGGAAAGTGTCCCTTATGTATTCCTCAGGGGTTACTGTTTCAATAATATTAGTTTCAACATTGATAGGATTACCTGAAATATAGTGTTTAGTTCTTTGACCGTTTACCACCCTCGGATTTGTGCCTTCGAAGTTGTTGATTTTTATAGTACCAGAACGATAGACCTCCTCTATAACGTAGGGACCTTCCCATTTTGAGAGAAGTTTTCCTGCAAAAATCTTAAATGCGAGTTGAATAATAACACATAATCTCCTACGTTAAACTGACGCTTTTGTATCCTCTTATCATGCCAGCGTTTGACTTTTTCTTTGAAAAGCTTGGCATTCTCATAGGCTTGGGTTCTCCATTCATCAAGTGAGCTAATATCAAACAACCTCTTCTCACCGGCAAGTTTGAAGTCATAATTGAGCTCTTTGATAGCCCAATATGCCTTATGTTCAAGTTCAAGAGGTAAATCACATGCTTTTCCATAAACCATCTTATAAGGAGACATACCCATAGGATTTTTGTATGCAGTTCTATAGGCCCATAATGCATCATCAAGTTTTTTGGACCAATTCTTTCTAGATCTATTCATAGTCTTTTGCAAAATTAATTTGAGCTCTCTATTGCTCAACTCTACTTGACCACTAGACTGTGGGTGATAAGGAGATGCTATTCTATGATTGACATCATACTTAGCAAGCATCTTACGGAAAGCACCATGAATAAAATGTGAACCACCATCAGTCATAAGATATCTAGGGACTCCAAACCTCGGAAAAATAACTTCTTTAAGCATTTTAATAGAAGTGTTATGATCAGCACTACTAGTTGGAATAGCTTCTACCCACTTAGTAACATAATCAACAGCAACTAAAATATGTGTATAACCATTAGAGGCAGGAAAAGGTCCCATATAATCAAAGCAGCAAACATCAAACGGTTCAATAACTAGAGAATAATTCATAGGCATTTCTTGACATCTACTAATGTTACCTATTCTTTGGCATTCATCACAAGATAAGACAAACTTACAAGCATCTTTGAAGAGAGTAGGCCAATAAAAACCAGATTGTAGTACCTTGTGTGTAGTTCTATCTCCAGCGTGGTGTCCTCCATAGGATTCAGAGTGACACTTGCATAGGATCTGTTTCTGTTCATGCTCAGGCACACAACGTCTAATAACACCATCTACTCCTTCTTTATAAAGGTGTGGATCATCCCAGAAGTAATGTCTTAAATCATAAAAGAACTTTTTTCTTTTGCTGGTATGTGAAACTACATGGTATATATTTAGCAACAATGTAATTAGCATAATCAGCATGCCAAGGAGCAGTACGAGAAGCATTGACGACCGCTAATTGTTCATCAGGAAAGCTATCATTAATAGGCAGTGGGTCATCAAGAACATTCCCTAACCTAGACAAGTTATCTGCAACGGGGTTCTCATCTCCCTTTCTATCAATAATATGCAAGTCAAATTCTTGGAGCAAGAGAACCCATCTAATGAGTCTAGGCTTAGCATCTTTCTTTTCCATAAGACATTAAATAGCAGCATGATCAGTGTGAATAGTAACTTTGGAATCAACAATATAAGGTCTAAACTTATCACATGCAAACACAACTGCTAAGAACTCTTTTTCAGTAGTAGCATAATTTCTCTGGGCAGTATCAAGAGTCTTACTAGCATACTGGATAACATTCAATTTCTTATCGACTCTTTGCCCTAAAAAAGCACCTACGGCATAATCACTAGCATCGCACATAATTTCAAAAGGTAAATTCCAATCAGGCAGCTGAACAATAGGTGCAGTGATCAAAGCTTTCTTAAGTACTTCAAATGCGTCTACACAATCATCATCAAACACAAAAGGAATATCTTTTTGCAATAAATTAGTCAGAGGCCTAGAGATTTTAGAAAAGTCCTTAATGAACCTCCTATAAAAACCGGCGTGACCAAGGAAACTTCTTATACCTTTTATGTCCTTGGGACATGGCATCTTTTCAATAGCATCAACTTTGGCTTTATCAACTTCAATACCTCTCTCGGAGATCTTGTGCCCCAAGACAATGCCTTCATTAACCATAAAGTGACACTTTTGCCAATTCAGGACGAGACTAGTGCCTCCGCATCTCTGCAAAACTCGATCAAGGTTGCTCAAACAATCATCAAAAGAGGATCCATAGACGGAGAAGTCATCCATGAATATTTCACAAATATTTTCACAAAAATCAGAGAATATAGCCGTCATGCATCTTTGAAAGGTAGCAGGTGCATTACATAAACCAAAAGGCATACGTCTATAAGCAAAAGTACCAAAAGGGCAAGTAAAAGTAGTTTTAGATTGATCCTTCGCTGACACATGTATCTGAGAGAAGCTAGAATAACCATCTAGAAAGCAAAAATGTGTGTGTTTGGATAGCCTTTCTAGCATTTGATCAATAAATGGTAAAGGGTAATGATCTTTCTTAGTAGCTTTATTTAACTTATGGAAATCAATTACCATCCTATAACCTATAATAATTCTTTGCGGGGTCAATTCATCTTTATCATTAGGAACAACGGTAATACCTCCCTTTTTAGGGACACAATGGACAGGGCTTACCCATTCACTATCAGCAACGGGATAAATAATACCTGCCTCAAGGAGCTTTAGTATCTCCTTTCTTACTACTTCCTTCATCTTGGGATTTAATCGTCTTTGAGGATCTCTAACTGGTTTGGCATCTTTATCCACTGAAATTTTGTGTTGACATAATGTGGGACTAATGCCCTTAAGATCATCCAGAGTATATCCAATAGCAGCTTGGTGCTTCTTCAGAGTTTTCAATAATCTTTCTTCTTCTTACTCTGAAAGGTTAACACTAATAATAACAGGATATATTTCTTTTTCATCAAGATAAGCATACTTAAGATTATCAGGTAATGGTTTGAGTTCAAACATGGGATCACCCTTGGGTGGAGGGGGATCCCCAAGAATTTCAACGGGAAGGTTATGTTTCAGCATAGGTTCCTGTTTAAGGAACACTTCATCTATTTCTTCCCTTTCCTTCATAAACATATCGTTTTCATGGTCTAGCAAATATTGTTCTAACAGATCAGTTGGAGGAACAGCAATGGAAGCAAGACCAATAATTTCATCCTTACTAGGTGGTTCCCTTTCACGAGGTTGTCTACTAAACTTAGCGAAATTAAACTCATGAGACATACCATCTATGCCAACAGTGACAATATTCTTTTCACAATTAATCTTAGCACTAGCAGTATTCAAGAAGGGTCTACCAAAAATAATGGGACAAAAATCATCTTGTGGGGAACCAAGAACAAGAAAATCAGCAGGGTATTTAACCTTCCCACACAAAACTTCAACATCTCTAACAATCCCAATAGGTTTAATGGTATCCCTATTAGCAAGCTTAATAGTAACATCAATGTCTTCTAATTCAATGGGTGCAATGTCGTGCATAATTTCTTTATAAAGACCATAAGGTATCGCACTAGCACTAGCACCCATATCACATAAGCCATGATAACAATGATCTCCTATTTTAACAGAAATAACAGGCATGCCTACGACAGGTCTACGTGTCTTAGTGTCAGGTCTAGCAATATTAGCAGTTTCACCCAAGAAAGAAATAACATACCCATCTAAGTCCTCATCCAAGAGATCTTTAATCATATCAATACTAGGTTCAACATTAATTTGCTCAGGAGGTGTACAAGTCCTAGTATTACTCTTACGAACAACAGTCGTAGCTTTAGCATGACCTTTTATCCTAACAGGAAAAGGAGGTTTTTCAACATAAGCAGTAGGAACAATAGGATCACTATAGGTAATAGTCTTTTCTTCGACTGTAATAGGTGCAACTACTTTCACTTCAATAGGAGGATTATATTTAAACCACTTCTCTTTAGGGAGATCAACGTGAGTATCAAAAGATTCACATAAAGTAGCTACTATCTCAGAGTCAAGTCCATACTTAGAGCTAAATCCACGGAAAGCATTGATATCCATAAAAGATTTAACACAATCGAACTTAGGTGTCATACCTGACTCCTTACCATCGTCGGAACCCCAATCTTCAGAGTTGCATTTAATTCTTTCCAATAAGTCCCATTTGAAATCAATAGTCTTGACATATAAGAACCAAAGACAGAAGTATCGAGCAGGTTGCGATTATCAAGAGAAAGCCGAGCATAAAAGTTCTGAATTATCATTTCCCGAGAGAGCTCATGATTGGGGCATGAATATAACATGGACTTAAGCCTCCCCCAAGCTTGAGCGATGCTTTCTCCTTCGCGAGGCCAGAAATTATATATGTAACTACGATCACGATGAACAAGATGCATAGGATAGAACTTCTGGTGAAATTCCAACTTCAATCGCTTATAATTCCAAGATCCAGTATCATCACATATCCTATACCATGTCAATGCATCTCCCTTCAAAGATAAAGGGAAGACCTTCCTTTTGACAACATCATCGGGAATACCTGCAAGCTTAAATAACACAAACTTCATCCACAAAGATAAGGTGTAAATCGGGATGCAATGTTCCGTCTCCTGCAAATGGATTAGCTAGCAGTTTTTCTATCATACCCGAAGGAATCTCAAAGTGAATATTTTCATAAAGTTCAGTAGGTTGAGAAGCAACTCTTTGCTCTTCTGGTTGGGGTGAAGATACCCCAAACAAGCCCCTCAAAGGATTAGTTTCCATAGTAACAAGTAACAGAAGATTTTAGCACACTATATAAATGTTTCCTTACCAAGTTCCACTCACCAAAAGCGCTACACTCCCCGGCAACGGCGCCAGAAAAGAGTCTTGATGACCCACAAGTGTAGGGGACCTATCGTAGTCCTTTCGATAAGTAAGAGTGTCGAACCCAACAAGGAGCGGAAGGAAATGAGAAGCGGTTTTCAGTAAGGTTTTCTCTGCAAGCACTGAAATTGTAGGTAATAGATAGTTTTGTGATAAGATAAATAGTAACGAGCAACAAGTAAATAAAGTAAATAAAGTGCAGCAAGGTGGCCCAATCCTTTATGTAGCAAAGGATAAGACTGGACAATTTCTAATAATGAGAAAGGAGCTCCCGAGGATGCATTGGGAATTATCGTCAAGCTAGTTTTCATCACGTTCATATGATTCGAGTTCGGTACTTTGATAATTTGATATGTGGGTGGACCGGTACTTGGGTACTACCCTAACTTGGACAAGCATCCCACTTATGATTAATCCCTATTGCAAGCATCCGCAACTACAAAAAGGAGTATTAAGGTAAACCTAACCACAACATTAAGCATATGGATCCATATCAGCCCCTAACGAAGCAACGCATAAACTAGGGTTTAAGCTTCTGTCACTCTAGCAACCCATCATCTACTTATTACTTCCCCATGCCTTCCTCTAGGCCCAAATAATGGTGAAATGTCATGTAGTTGACGTTCACATAACACCACTAGAGGAAAAGACAACATACATCTCATCAAAATATCGAACGAATACCAAATTCACATGACTACTAATAGCAAGACTTCACCCATGTCCTCAGGAACAAACATAACTACTCACAAAGCATATTCATGTTCATAATAAGAGGAGTAATAATATGCATAAAGGATCTGAACATATGATCTTCCACCAAGTAAACCAATTAGCATCAACTACAAGGAGTAATCAACACTACTAGCAACCCACAGGTACCAATTTGTGGTTTTGATACAAGATTGGATACAAGAGATGAACTAGGGTTTTGAGAGGAGATGGTGCTGGTGAAGATGTTGATGGAGATTGACCCCCTCTCGATGAGAGGATCGTTGGTGATGACGTTGGTGATGATTTCCCCCTGAGGGAAGTGTCCCGGAAGAACAGCTCGCGAGCCCTAGATTGATTCCGCCTCGTGGCGGCGGAGTTTCGTCCGTAAGCTTGCCCACGATTTTTCGGGGTAAAAGTGATGATATAGCAGAAGATGGTGGCGGAGGCCACGAGGGGCCCAGGAGATAGGGCGCCCTATAGGGGCGCCCTGCATCTCTGGATAGGTGTGGGCCCCTGGCCTATTTCTTTCACTCGAAATTCTTATTAAATCCAAAAAGTTATTTCGTGGAGTTTCAGACTTTTGGGGCTGTGTAGAATAGGTTTCCAAGGTTTGCTCCTTTTCCAGCCAGAATTCCAGCTGCCGACATTCCCCCTCTTCATGGTAATGTAAAATAAGAGAGAATAGCCATAAGTATTGAGATATAATGTGTAATAACAGCCCATAATGCAATAAATATTGATATAAAAGCATGATGCAAAATGGACGTATCACTGAGCTAGGATTTAATCTTCCAGATGATTGTGTCATTGACAGAGTTCTTCAATCACTGCCACCAAGCTACAAAAGGCTTCATGATGAACTACAATATGCAAGGGATGGAGAAGACTATTCCCGAGCTCTTCAAATGCTAAAGGTTGTGGAGGTAGAAATCAAGAAGGAGCATCACGTGTTGATGGTTAACAAGACCACTAGTTTTAAGAAGAAGGGCATGGGTAAGAAGGGGAACTTCAAGAAGAATGGCAACCAAGTTGTCACTCCCGGAAGAAACCCAAAGCTGGACCCAAGCTTGAAACTGAGTGCTTCTACTGCAAAGGGACTGGTCAGTGGAAGCGGAACTGCCCCAAGTATTTGGCGGATAAGAAGGATGGCAAAGTGAACAAAGGTATATTTGATATACATGTTTTGATGTGTACCTTACTAATTCTCGTAGCAGTGCCTGGGTATTTGATACCGGTTTAGTTGCTCATATTTGTAACTCGAAACAGGGACTATGGGTTAAACAAAGATTGGCTAAGAACGAGGTGACGATGCGCGTTGGGAATGGTTCCAAGGTTGATGTGATCATCGTCGCCACGCTACCTCTACATCTACCTTCAAGATTAGTTTTAGACCTGAATAATTGTTATTTGGTGCCAGCGTTGAGCATGAACATTATATCTAGATCTTGTTGAGTGCAAGACGGTTATTCATTTGAATCAGAGAATAATGATTGTTCTATTTATATGAGTAATATCTTTTATGATCATGCATCCTTGAAGAGTGATCTATTTCTGTTGAATCTCGATCGTGGTGATACACATATTCATAATATTGATGCCAAAAGATGCAAAGTTGATAATGATAGTGAAACTTATTTGTGGCACTGCCGTTTAGGTCATATTGGTGTAAAGCACATGAAGAAACTCCATGCAGATGGACTTTTGGAATCACTTGATTATGAATCATTTGATACTTGCGAACCATGCCTTATGGGCAAGATGACTAAAACTCCATTCTCCGGAATAATGGAACGAGCTAATGACTTATTGGAAATAATACATACCGATGTATGCGGTCTGATGAGTGTTGAGTCTCGTGGCGGGTATCGTTAACAGATGATTTGAACAGATATGGGTATATCTACTTAATGAAACACAAGTCTAAAACATTTGAAAAGTTCAAAGAATTTCAGAGTGAAGTGGAGAATCATCGTAACAAGAAAATAAAGTTTCTACAATCTGATCGTGGAGGTGAATATTTGAGTTACGAGTTTGGCCTTCATTTAAAACAATGTGGAATAGTTTCACAACTCACGCCACCTGGAACACCACAGCGTAATGGTGTGTCCGAACATCGTAACCGCACGTGTGATCTATGGTGTCTCTTACCGATTTACCACTATCGTTCTGGGGATGTGCATTAGAGACAGTTGCATTGACGTCAAACAGGGCACCGTCAAAATCCGTTGAGACGACACCGTATGAACTGTGGTTTGGCAATAAACCTAAGCCGTCGTTTCTTAAAGTTTGGGGATGCGATGCTTATGTCAAAAGGCTTTAGCCTGATAAGTTCGAATCCAAATCAGAGAAGTGTGTCTTCATAGGATACAATAAGGAAACAATTAGGTACACCTTCTACCACAGATCCAAAGGCAAGATCTTTGTTGCCAAGAATGGAGCGTTTCTAGAGGAGTTTCTCTTGAAACAAGTGAGTGGGAGGAAAGTAGAACTTGATGCGATAATTGTACCTTCTCTCGGTCTGGAAAGTAACCCATATGAGAAATCCGTTCCCGTGATGCCTAAACCAACTGGAGAGGAAGCTAATGATAATGATCATGAAACTTTAGATCAAGTTGCTACAGAACCTTGTAGGTCAACTAGAGAACGATCCGCACCAGAGTGGTACGGTAATCCTGTTCCGGAAGTCATGTTACTTGACCATGACAAACCTACAAACTATGAAGAAGCTATGATGAGCCCAGATTCCGATAAATGGCTTGAGGCCATGAAATCTGAGATAGGATCCATGTATGAGAACAAAGTGTGGACTTCAGTGGATTTTCCCGATGATCGGTGACCCATAGAGAATAAATGGATCTTCAAGAAGAAGACTAACGCTGATGGTAATGTTACTGTCTATAAAGCTCGACTTGTTGCAAACGGTTTTCGACAAGTTCAAGGAGTTGACTACGATGAGACTTTTTCACCCATAGTGATGCTTAAGTCTGTCCGAATCATGTTAGCAATTGCCACATTATATGATTATGAAATCTGGCAAATTGATGCCAAAACTGCATTCCTTAATGGATATTTTAAAGAAGAGTTGTATATGATGTAGCCAGAAGGTTTTGTCGATCCTAAAGGTGCTAAAAAAGGGTGCAAACTCTAGCGATCCATTTATGGACTGGTGCAAGCATCTCGGAGTTGGAATATACGCTTTGATGAGGTGATCAAAGCATATGGTTTTATACAGACTTTTGGAGAAGTCTGTATTTACAAGAAAGTGAGTAGGAGCTCTATAGCATTTCTAATATTATATGTGGATGACATATTGATGATTGGAAATGATGTAGAATTTCTGGATAGCATAAAAGGATACTTGAATAAAAGTTTTCCGATGAAAGACCTTGGTGAAGCTTCTTATATATTGGGCATCAAGATGCTTGATAGGACTTTCACAAAGCACATACCTTGATAAAGTTCTGAAGAAGTTCGAAATGGATCAAGCAAAGAAAGGGTTCTTGCCTGTGTTACAAGGTGTGAAGTTGAGTCAGACTCAATGCCCGACCACAGCAAAAGATAGAGAGAAAATGAAAGTCATTCACTATGCCTTAGCCATACGTTCTATCATGTATGATATGTTGTGTACCAGACCTGATGTGTGCCTTGCTATAAGTTTAGCAGGGAGGTACCATAGTAATCCAAGAGTGGATCACTGAACAACGGTCAAGAACATCCTGAAGTACCTGAAAAGGATTAGGGATATGTTTATCATTTATGGAGGTGACAAAGAGCTTGTCTTAAGTGGTTACGTCGACACTAGCTTTGACACTGATCGGGATGACTCTAAGTCACAAATCGAATACATATATATATTAAGTGGTGGTGTTGTTAGTTGGTGTAGTTCCAAGCAGAGCGTCGTGGCGGGATCCACGTGTGAAGTGGAGTACATAGCTGCTTCGGAAGCACCAAATAAAGGAGTCTGGATGAAGGAGTTCATATCCGATCTAGGTGTAATACCTAGTGCATGGGGTCCAATGAAAATCTTTTGTGACAATACTGGAGCAATTGCCTTGGAGAAGGAATCCAGATTTCACAAAAATACCAAACACATCAAGAGACGCTTCAACTTCATCCGAGATTTTGTCAAGGAGGGAGACATATAGATTTACAAAATACATACGGATCTGAATGTGGCAGACCCGTTAACTAAGCCTCTTCCACGAGCAAAACATGATCAACACCAAGACTCCATGGGTGTTAGAATCGTTACAGTGTAATCTAGATTACTGACTCTAGTGCAAGTGGGAGACTGGAGGAAATATGCCCAGAGGCAATAATAAAGTTGTTATTTTATATTTCCTTATACATGATAAATGTTTATTATTCATGCTAGAATTGGATTAACCGGAAACTTGATACATGTGTGAATACATAGACAAAACACATGTCCTAGTATGCGTCTACTAGACTAGCTCGTTGATCAAAGATGGTTAAGTTTCCTAGCCATGGACATGTGTTGTCATTTGATGAATGGGATCACATCATTAGGAGAATTATGTGATGGACAAGACCCATCCATTAGCTTAGCATAATGATTGTTCAGTTTTATTGCTACCGCTTTCTTCATGACAAATACATATTCCTCCGACTATGAGATTATGCAACTCCTGGACACCGGAGGAATGCCTTGTGTTCTATCAAACGTCACAACATAAATGGGTGATTGTAAAGATGCTCTATAGGTATCTCTGAAGGTGTTTGTTGGGTTGGCATAGATCAAGATTAGGATTTGTCACTCCGAGTATCGGAGAGGTATCTCTGGGCCCTCTCGGTAATGCACATCATATGAAGCCTTGCAAGCAATGTGACTAATGAGTTAGTTGTGGGATGATGCATTACAGAACGAGTAAATATACTTGCCGGTAACGAGATTGAACTAGGTATGAAGATACCGATGGTCGAATCTCGGGCAAGTAACATACCGATGACAAAGGGAATAACGTATGTTGTCATTGCGGTTCGACCGATAAAGATCTTCGTAGAATATCTGGGAACCAATATTGGCATCCAAGTTCCGCTATTGTTTATTGACTAAAGAGGTGTCTCGGTCATGTCTACATAGTTCTCGAACCCGTAGGGTCCGCACGCTTAATGTTCAACGACGATTTGTATTATATGAGTTATGTGTTTTGGTGACCGAAGGTTGTTCTGAGTCCCAGATGAGATCACAGACATGACGAGGAGTCTCTAAATGGTCGAGAGGTAAAGATTGATATATTGGAAGGTAGTATTCGGACACCGAAAGTGTTCCGGAATGTATCAGGTACATATGGAGTACCAGAGGGGTTACCGGAACCCCTCGGGAAAAGATATGGGACATATGGGCCATAGGAGGGAGGCACACCAGCCCACAAAGGGGTGGCGCGGCCCCCACTAGGGAGGAGACCGAATAGGACTAGGGGAGGGGGCGGCACCCCCCTTTCCTTCTCCCCCTCTCCCTCCTTCCCCCTTTCCCCCTCCGGTTAAAGGAAGGGGGGGGGCAAATCCTACTAGGACCCTAAGTAGGACTCCTACTTGGGGCGCGCCTAGGGCCGACCTCCTCTCCCTTCATCCTTTATATACTGGGGGGCGCCCCTACAACACACATCAATTGTTCCAAGCCGTGTATGGCGCCCCCTCCATAGTTTACGCCTCCGGTCATATTCTCGTGGTGCTTAGGCGAAGCCCTGCAAGGATCACATCACCATCACCGTCACCACGCCGTCATGCTGAAGGAACTCATCTACTTCCTCGACCCTTTGCTGGATCGAGAGCTCGAGGGACGTCATCCTGCTGAATGTGTGCAGAACTTGAAGGTGTCGTACGTTCGTTACTTGATCGGCCGGAACGAGAAGACGTTTGACTACATCAACCGCGTTAAACAAATGCTTCCACTTTCGGTCTACTAAGGTACGTGGACACACTCTCCCCTTCTCGTTGCTATGCATCTCCTAGATAGATCTTGCATGAGCGTAGGTAAATTTTTGAAATTGCATGCTACGTTTCCCAACAAAAAAGGTAGCGACAACAACAAACCGAGACATTATTTTTTGACGTTCAATAATACCACCTCACTCCTTTAGATATATCCATACTAGTTTATGTAGGACTGCATGTTCCATGTAATATCAACAAGAAGCCTTACAAATAACAGTGAGAATTGTTGGTATAAAGGAAGGATGTATCTCCATATTAAACGAAATTGTGGGCTACTAAAAAAGGAAGGATGAGGCTATTAAGAAGGAACATTAGGGGTTGTCCTGTGATGAGGGGGTATAAAGGAAGGATGGATCTTGGCGTACTAAAAAGGAAGGATACATTCCTGGAATCGAATGATGAGGCGAACTAAAAGGAAGGATGGATCTTTGGGCTGGATGTATATTCACATGCACGATGATGGACGTGCACACACATACACTGAGATTTGATCGTGCAGTTCATGGCCATCTTCGTTTGTCCTTTTCTTTCACGCCTTCAACAACTGGACCTCTTTTTGTTGAACACATGCATCAAAACAACCACATCGACAATTAAAATCCATTCATACAAACAAGAGCTTAAATCGTGCTTCGTGAATGACTAATGTTGCCGTTCAGTCTATGACAATCGTCTCGAGCCTACGTTGCACTCAGTCTATGAATTTTCAATTATATCACACCAATATACTCATCTAGATGTCGTCAACCTCCTAGACTATGTCCTAGGTCGGACCGTTATTCTTGGCTGCGCGTAGAACGGTCCATGCCAACCACCGATCTTAACTAGAGGTTGCAAATTCTGTCATCACCTTGACGCGGTCATTGAAATGTCACTCCTATATAAAATTTCGTGTCACTTTGTTAACTCAATTCGTAAGAGTTTAGATCAGCAAGCCACAAGTTAATCTGGTCTCTGAATCTCTCTCACCATCACCATGAACCGGACGTCAATAGTTGACATTACTCCACTACTCCTTCAACCCCTTTCCTTTCGGAATTAGGAAATCCATGAACAGAACTGTATACATTTATTAGTTGTTTTTGCAAAGACATTATGGTTGAAAACACAAATCTTTTTCATGTTGGGAATAATTGACAAGTTATTTTCTCCTATTGCAACGCACCGGCATTTTTGCTAGTATAAAAAACGTTTAAGATCTATACAAAAAATGTGAAATATGTATGAAAGAAAATAGCCACTCCAATTGCTGAATTCTTTAAATTTGGAACCAAACTCATTGCAGCAGTGTGAAAATTTGATAGTTCTTTGTGGTAATCACTATCCTAAGCATAGAGTGAATCTAGAAATAAGAAGCAAAAAAACTAAAGAGAAAAAAGCATTAGATAATAAGAAGCAATAAGCATACCAAGAAATCTGGTAGTTCTTTATGGTAATCACTATCCTCAACATAGAGTGAATCTAGAAATACCAAAAGTTCATTCTTGAACAACACAACGGAATCAGCACAGTGGTTCCTATGAAGAGCCATGAAATGAACATGAAAATCACACACAAAAATATAATTAGATGCACAACAATAGTTGCAGCAAGATCAGACGAAAAATGATATAAAATGAGCTACAACGACTACAATGAAAAAAATAAAACATGAACTATCTCTCATGTATGAATTTTCCTAGCACGAGAGGCAAGATAAAAACACCTCCTAACCAATGCCATATTTGCTGACGAAGGTCTTCAGCATCATAAGTATCCATCTTAATGAAATGCTTCTATTAAAATCAAACAACAAGAACCACAAACAATTTAAAAAATAATGTAAAAGAAAGAAAGCTAAATAAAATTACCAACAACTAAAAAAATAACAATAAAATTACAACAAGAGAGAAATTTACAATAAGAGAATGGAAGAAATGATCAATTTTGTAGTCTTTTAGCTTTTTATCCATTGACAATTTTCACGAGAAAGTGTTAACAATATAGGTATCCATCAAACCATTCTTAGCAAAATAAGTACCGAGGGAAAAGAGTGTTACAATTACTTTCCCATGGTCAATGCAAGTTTTCCTAAAAACTTAAAACAATAGTAACTCAATGAACCAACAAAACAAAAAAATGAATACAGAAAGGTTAAAAAGGAAAAGTCAACTTACTACTTAAAGTCTTCATTGCGAGACAGATTGGCAATGGCATCATGATACTTAAGCATATAATTAGTGATTGGACACTTTGATTCCAAAGTACCACAAGGAGAATCATAGTATTTGCTAGGACAAAAAATTCTTGGAGGCCCATATTTTAAAGTATGCTTCTCAGAAGAGCTCCCTGATTGAAAACCAGAAACTAGGTTATTCACAGATTTGATACAATTCCAAGAAAGATTGACTTCAGAAACAAACTGATCCTCATGAGTCTTAGAAACAGCAGGCAAAGAAGATGAAAAATGAGAAGCTATTTGAAAGGATCGATATAGTTGACTAGAGGGGGTGAATAGGCAACTAACAATTTTTAGCTTTTCTTTACCATTTAAACTTTGCATCAAAGTAGGTGGTCTAGATATGCAACTAGGTGAGGAACCTATATGATGCAACAACAACAAGCAAGCAAGAGATGCAACACAATATAAGCTTGCACAAGTAAAGGTACGAGATAACCAAGAGTGGAGCCGGTGAAGATGAGGATGTGTTACCGAAGTTCCTTCCCATTGAGAGGAAGTACGTCTCCGTTTGAGCGGTGTGGAGGCACAATGCTCCCCAAGAAGCCACTAAGGCCACCGTATTCTCCTCATGCCCTCACACAATGCGAGATGCCATGATTCCACTATTGGTGCCCTTGGAGGCGGCGAACGAACCTTCACAAACAAGGTTGTGGCAATCTCCACAACTTAATTGGAGGCTCCCAACAACACCACGAGCTTCACCACAATGGAATATGGCTCCGCGGTGACCTCAACCATCAAGGGTGCTCAAACACCCAAGAGTAACAAGATCCTCAAGGTATTAGTGGGGGGAATCAAATTTCTCTTGGTGGAAGTGTAGATCGGGGCCTTCTCAACCAATCCCTAGAAAATCAACAAGTTTGATTGGCTAGGGAGAGAGATCGGGCAAAAATGGAGCTTGGAGCAACAACGGAGTTTGGGGATGGAAGAGGTGAGTCTTCTTGGAGAAGAAGACCCCTTTATATAGTGGGGGGACACATCCAACCGTTATGCAGCCCGCAGCCCGCATCTGGGCGGTACTACCATTGCTGGACGGTAGTACCGCTACCACAGACATAGGGAAACCAGGGTTGAGGGATAAGAAGTACACGCACTAGGGCGGTACTACCGCCGATAGGCTGTACTGCCACTTCCTACAGCCGCTGGAAAACAAGGGATGGCAGCGAGCTGAGCGGCAGTTGGAGCCGATGTAGGAGCGGTACTACCGCTGAGAAGCGGTACTACCGCACCCTACTACCGTCCCTACTACCGCTCCCCTACGTGGTCCTTTACGGAAACCCGAAAAGAAAAATCGACACCACAGCAGGGGTGGTAGTACCAGCGGCACTAACAAGCGATACTACCGCCGATTGGTGGTACTACCGCCCTGGCCGCGGTACTACCGCTTAGCACAAAGCACCCCTTGTTTTGCACATCACAAAAACTCCAAAGAAGCAGGAAGAAGGCGAGGGTGCAAGGAGAATGTGAACGTGATGATTCCACCCATACTCTTCCGAAACGGATCCCCTCTTGATAGTACGGTTATCCCTACGACTCAATTCCACCGAAAAGAAACGAAGGAAAATAATCCATCAAAAGTAAAGTCCTCGAGGGGTAACAATCGCATAGTGCTCTTATATTAGATAACCTGAAAAGCTTAATGCACACGATTAGTCTGCAAACGTATTGTCATCAATCACCAAAACTACTAAGGGATAAATATGCTCTTACAATCTCCCCCTTTTTGGTGGATTGATGACAACACAGGATTTGCACAAGATAGTAACTGGAAATTAAGCAAACCCTCTCCCAACAAAATATAGACGGGATCCCCCTAGAGGTGTGCACCAAGGAAATTAGCATGAAAGGCTATGTGCACATCTTTAGGATCAAACTCCCCCTATATTTTGCAGACAGGCAACATCCTTGCATATATAAGAATAACAACAAGTACATCTAAGCAAGGACAAGCATTAGAGCAATAATATAAGTGCTGGAAATGAAGCATCTCACATGATAACAGAGTACTTGAGACTAAAGTAGATAAGATAGGGTAGTTCACATATGTCTTACACCATATGGTCTCACTCACAGCCAAACGAAAGCGAACGAAAGCGAACGAACACAATGAACACGAACACGCAAACACAAAACCCAAAGCAAATCCCTGACTCTCCCCCTTTGGCAGCAAGACACCAAAGGGAAAGGGAAAGGGACGACACGACACATGATGGTAGTAGATCTCCATGGCCTCACCAGTCATGCTCCTCCTCCTCCTCAGAGACCTCTGCAGCACGGGGAGAAGCGTGAACTCCGGTGTCCTCCTCAGTGTCATACCACGGGCAGTGCACTCTGATCCAAGACTCCTCAGTAGTGATCCGCTCCTCAAAGCCATCTGCAACCTCAAGGCCAACCTATCTCATAATGGCCTTGTCACAACGACGAGCCATCTTGGCCTCCTTATGAGCCTAGTGTTGGCCCTTGGCCTGAAAGCAAAACAGACGCTTCATCTTCTCCTTGAGTTTCTTCGCCCAAGAGGGCTCCTCGGATGGGGGCACATACTCCGGCCCATCATCATCCTCATCATTTGCATCAGAAAAGACAGTCTCCTGCACTGGAGGTGCCGGAGTAGACGAACTCCACTTCTCCTTCTAACACAGCTCGATAGTATAATGAGACACCATATTGTCTGTGACAAGCTCCTCATCTGGAAACTTGGCTGCCCAAGTGTCCTTGATAAGCTGCATAAGATAGGGTCCATAAGTGATGCACTTGCGCTCCACTACAGCAGAGTGAAGTTCAGACCACATCACATGTGGCACATCCAGCACATGCTGAGAGCCCTGTTGTTCTTGAAAGAATAGAAGCATGTCAACTAGGTAAGAGTGCACCTGATCCAAGTTGCCAATTCGAGGAAACAGGGAGTTCTGGAAGATCCAATGCATAATGTCTAGAAAGGGCCAGAGCTCATAAGTAACCTTCCCAGTCTCAGACACTTTTCGGGTAGAATAGGGCCAAAGCTTCTCCTTATGAGTAGCGGCAATCTCCTTATGAGGGCGAAACCCAAGTGGGGTCTGGGCACCCTCATCATTGTACGATAAGCTGACTATGAAGTCCTTCATGGTGCAGATAGAAGATGACCATTGGTTATCCAAGACAGAGTACGGGCCTGATCATGCCCAAAGTGAACGGTGGCAAAGAACTGGGCCACGAGTTCGACATCAAAGTCTTTGTTGAAGGTAATGATCCTCTTGATGTCCAACTCCTCACACCTCTGCAGAGCATTCCGAAAGTCTGGCAGGTCCTTCTCCATGTGTGAGAGATCGACAGACTTGACCTTCACAAACAAATTCTTCTTTTGCTTCAAGACATCGCAATAGATGGACTGCTGAAACCTGTTCCAGAACGGACGCCTCTGAAGAGCAGGCTCCTGGTCCACATGGTAGGGATTGTGCTTCCTCTTGGTATAGAACTCCATTGGAGACATCTGATTAGCACGCTTGCTCCTAGCGGAGGTCTTCAAAGTTGGGACCTTGGCCTTGCATTTTGGTGGCTTAGACGAGCCACCCGCATCAACAGTAGCAGCAGACTCTAGAACATCCAAAGAGCGATAACGCTTGGAACCTGTTGCACGGTCTGGATTCTTGCAGCGAGCCTGATGCCCGGAGCTACTACCACCTGAAAACACACACACACACACACACACACACAAAGACCACAAGAGCAAGAGAGCATAAGCCAAGGAAAGACAACAACCAAAGATGAGAATTAGGTAGAGAAACAGGGGCATTGGCATCTCAGGGCGGTAGTACCGCACACCAAAGCGGTAGTACTGCTCATAAGCGGTAGTACCGCTAGGGTACAACGGTAGTACCGCTAGGGAGCGGTTGTCAGCGGGCTGACACCTGCCGCGGCAAGATCTGGTACTACCGAAGATGCAAAAGACCATATTTCTATACCTAATCACCAAACAACCTAGTCTAGCAGTCTCCCAAGTCCTTCCTAAGCCTCGATTCAACAACTAAATCGAGGGATGCAACGAGTATAGCCCAAAACCTATATTCAAGAAAGAGAACCAAGGGAGAGAAGAACGGAGGCAATACCGGCATCCATGGCAAGAGGAGAGGGTGGGGAAGGATCCCACCGGATGGAATCGAGGGAGATGACTTGGATCCGGCGGCCTGGCGGCAGACCTCCGGTGCTTGGGGAGTCGCCTGAGAGAGGAGAGGACGAGGAGATGGGGCAAGCTGAACGAGTATGGGTGAGTGGAAACTCCCCCTGCCCGATACATACCCCACACAGCCTGTCCTAAGCGGTAGTACCGCGCAAGGCGCCATAGTACCACTTTGGTGCAGATCTGAAGCACAAACGCCCAGCTATACCGCTCCATGGTAGTACCGTGTTGGTAGGGCGGTAGTACTGCTTATAAGCGGTAGTACTGCTCTGCCGCTGCGGTAGTACCGCTTAGATGCCCCAAAGCAGGAACAAGGGGAAAAGATGGCTTACGCACGACTCGCGAGAGAAAAAAAGAGCACAAAAGACACAAGACAAGCCAAGACAAACCCAAACACGACCACACCAAAACACAACCACTCAAAAGGGAGAAACACAAGCAACAAGAAACAACACAAAGACAAACTCTCGAGAAGAGAGGGTGGTGGCCGAGGCCACCTATGTTTGAGCAAATGGTATGGCGCCGCGAAGAATTATCCTTGGTCCCATGACCATAACTCGTCTTTGAAGCACAAGTACAATCAAAAATGGCTAATGTGAAATACTTGATCAATTTATGCATAATGGGGGGAGTTCATTGAGAGAACAACGCTCCCCCTATGTCCATGCCTACACCTAAACCAGACATCATGAAGAGTGGTGGGGTGTGCCAGAGTTCAAGCCACATTGCTCAAATCAATGATATTTATCTCATGCCTTAACCCGCGAAATCTTGCTTCATCCAAGGGCTTTGTGTAAATATCTGCAAGGTTATCATGAGTGTTGACATACTTGAGCTTGATCTGCCCTCGCCTAATGTGATCTCGAATGAAGTGATACCGAATCTCAATATGCTTCGTCTTGAAGTGTTGCACCGGGTTGAGAGAGATATCGATGGCACTTTCATTGTCACACCAAAGAGGCACTTCGTCACAAGTGACACCGTAATCCTTCAAAGTTTGACTCATCCATAGAAGTTGAGCACAACAACTACCGGCAGCCACATACTCCGCTTCGGTGGACGAGAGAGATACACAACTTTGCTTCTTAGAAGACCAACTCACTAAGGAGTAACCAAGCAATTGGCACCCTCCGGAGGTTGACTTCCTATCCACTTTGTCTCCCGCCCAATCTGAATCTGTATAGCCCAAAAGATCAAAGTTGGCTCCTCTTGGGTACCATAGGCCAAAGTTTGGGGTATGAGCCAAATATCAAAAGATTCGCTTGACCACCACAAAGTGGCTTTCCTTAGGTGCGGCTTGAAACCGTGCACAAATTCCCACACTCAACATGATATTCGGTCTAGATGCACAAAGGTAAAGCAAGGATCCAATCATGGAGTGATATACCTTTTGATCCACCACTTTACCATTGGGATCAATGTCAAGTTGGCATTTTACGGGCATTGGAGTGGAGGCCGGCTTGACATCACTTAGCTTGAATCTCTTGAGCATGTCTTGAGCGTATTTGGCTTGGTTGATGAAAGTTCCTTCTCTACTTTGCTTGATTTCAAACCCGAGAAAGTACTTCAACTCTCCCATCATGGACATCTTGAACTTTGATATCATGAGAGCGGCAAATTCCTCATTGAAAGTTGTTAGGGGAACCAAAGATAATATCATCAACATATAGTTGGCACATAAACAACTCCCCTTTGACCTTCTTAGTAAAAAGAATGGGGCCGATTTTCCCAATTTCGAACCCACGATCTTGTAACAACTCAGTAAGATGCTCATACCACGCACGTGGGGCTTGTTTAAGGCCATAGAGTGCCTTGTTGAGTTGGTACACATGATCGGGGAAATAGGGATCCTCGAACCCTGGGGTTTGTTTGACATATACCAACTCATTAATGGGACCATTAAGAAAAGCACTCTTCACATCCATTTGTTGCAACTTGAAATTATGATGAGAAGCATAAGCAATCAACAAATGAATAGATTCAAGGCGAGCAACGGGAGCAAAGGTTTCACCATAGTCGATACCCTCAACTTGAGAGTAGCCTTGTGCCACCAAATGAGCCTTGTTGCAAACAATGATTCCATGAGCATCTTGCTTGGTCTTGAATCCACTTGGTTCCGGTGACATTATGATTCCCGGATGGCCTTGGCACTAATTTCCACACTTGGTTGTGCTCGAAGTTGTTTAGTTCTTCATGCATGGCATTGAGCCAATCTGGATCCTCGAGCGCCTCATAGACCTTTTGGGGTTTGACACAAGAAACAAACGCGTGATGTTCACAATAGTTTGCTAATTGTCTACGAGTGCTTACCCCCTTTCTTAGGCTTCCAACCACATTCTCCATGAGATGACCTTTGGTTGTGAGCTTGGAAGCAATCTTCACAGCATGATGCTCTAATTGCTCCTCGGATGTGAAAAGAGGAGGGGTAACTTGATCATCTTGAGCGTCGTCTTGAGCTTGTTCTTGATCTTGAGTTTGCTCTTGATCTTGAACTTGCTCAAAAGGGAGAACTTGACCTTGGGCATGACTTGGTGGCGCACCACCACCTTGAGGTTGATCTTGCCCTTGATCTTGTTCAGGTGGTTGAGGGCCTTCACTTTGTTCTTCGGAAGCGTGTGGGTCTTGGGTCGGTGATGGCTCCACTTGAGTGGAGCATTGTCCTTCTCCTTCGGCCACAAGGGGTTCCTCAATGGGTAGGATATGACCAACACCCATTCTTCTTATGGCTTGGGGAGGAATTTCATCACCTACATCACAAGTACCACTTTGCTCCACTTGGGATCCATTATTCTCGTCAAACTCCATGTTACACGTCTCCTCAATGAGTCCCGTGGACTTGTTGAGGACACGGTAAGCATGAGAGTTTGTAGCATAACCAACAAATAGGCCCTCATGAGCTCTAGCCTCAAATTTAGACAAGCGAACACCTTTCTTGAGAATGAAACACTTACACCCGAACACCCGGAAGTACTTGAGGTTGGGCTTGTTACCGGTGAGTATTTCATAGGGAGTCTTGTTCAAGCCTTTGCAGAGATAGAGCCGATTGGATGCATGACATGTGGTGTTGATGGCTTCGGCCCAAAAGTTGTAAGGAGACTTGAACTCTGCCATCATGGTCCTTGCCGCATACATCAACGTCCTGTTCTTCCTCTCCGCGACACCATTTTGTTGAGGGGTGTAAGGTGCAGTGTATTGATGCTTGATCCTCTCATCACTAAGAAACTCATCCAAGCTGTAGTTCTTGAACTCGGTGCTGTTGTCACTTCTTATTGTCAAGATCTTTGCATCGTGTTGACATTGAGCTTCATTTGCAAAGTCGATGATGGTTTGTTGGGTCTCACTCTTCCTCTTGAAGAAATATACCCAAGTATATCTTGAATAATCATCCACAATCACCAAGCAATACTTTCTACCCCCAAGACTATCAAAGGATGGAGGCCCAAAGAGATCCATGTGAAGGAGCTCCAAGGGTCTCTTCGAGTAGATGATAGTAGTGGGAGGGTGAGCCTTCTCATGAAGCTTTCCTTCGATACAAGCACTACAAGCACGATCTTTGGCAAAACTAACATTTGTTAGTCCACGGACATGGTCCCCCTTGAGAAGACTTTGCAAAGATCTCATATTGACGTGGGCTAAACGTTGATGCCAAAGCCACCCCACATCAAATTTAGCCATTAGGCATGTCGCGGTCTTAGTGGGTCGCTCCAAAAAGTTAATCACATAAAGAAGGTTCTCGACATGCCCAACAAAGGCTACTTTAAGAGTCTTGCTCCACAAGAGGGCCACGGTATCAATATCAAAGAATGTGGCAAAGCCCATGAGTGCAAGTTGACAAACGGAAAGTATATTGTATGTAAGGGACTCAACAAGCATGACTTTCTCATCGTGAGATCATGAGAAATGACAACCTTGCCAAGACCCAATACCTTAGAAGATGAGGCATCACCCCACTCGACGTTGGTGGGCATAGATGGGATCTTGTGCACGTCCACCATCAAGTCCTTGCTTCCGGTCATATGATTTGTGGCTCCGCTATCGAGCAACCATGATCCCCCACCGAAAGCAAACACCTACAAGAGATCAATGCTTGGTTTAGGGTACCTGTCGGTGTCAAAACTGGCGGATCTCAGGTAGGGGGTCCCGAACTGTGCGTCTAGGCGGATCGTAATAGGAGACAAGGGACATGATGTTTTTACCCAGGTTTGGGCCCTCTCGATGGAGGTAAAACCCTACTCCTTCTTGATTAATATTGATGATATGGGTAGTACAAGAGTGGATCTACCACGAGATCAAGGAGGCTAAACCCTAGAAGCTAGCCTATGGTATGATTGTTGTAATGGTTCTTCGTCCTACGGACTAAAACCCTCCGGTTTATATAGACACCGGAGAGGGCTAGGGTTACACAGAGTCGGTTACAATGGTAGGAGATCTACATATCCGTATTGCCAAGCTTGCCTTCCACGCCAAGGAAAGTCCCATCCGGACATGGGACGAAGTCTTCAATCTTGTATCTTCATAGTCTTGGAGTCTGGCCGATGATGATAGTCCAGCTATCCGGACACCCCCCAGTCCAGGACTCCCTCAATAGCCCCTGAACCAGGCTTCAATGACGACGAGTCCGGCGTGCATATTGTCTTCGGCAATGCAAGGCGGGTTCCTTCTCCGAATAATTCATAGAAGATTGTGAACACCAGGATAGTGTCCGGCTCTGCAAAATAAATTCCACATACCACCATAGAGAGAATAATATGTACACAAGTTCAATCTGCTGACGTATCTTGTGGCGTGACGTCACACCACTACCAAGCCTTTACTTGAATCATACCACCTTAGCGCATTTAGCGAAGCGGTTTCCTTGGCACGTCTTGTCGAAGCAGAGATCGTGTTCCCCTTATTCCGGGATTCCCATCAATACGGGCGTGGGTAACCCAACCACGCCATTGATTGTGGCGCTTGGAAGATAAGCGAGTTTTACCAGGCCTGTGGGGATGCATAGTCTTCGTCCGCCCATATATAAGGGGATAAGGATCCACCTTTTTTACCTACGCCTTCTTCCTCCTAGGCTTATCCATCTCCGCGCACTCGAGCTCCAGCGCCCAAATCCGCACATCTCGCCTCAACCTTCTCCAGCCATGTCCGGAGCGGGAGGCAAGTGGATGGCCTCCTCCGTTACGTAGGGGCACATTGAGAAGCTGCGCGGCGCCGGATGCCTGTCCAGCAACATCGCGCACCGGCTGCGCGACAAGGGGCAGCTCATCCCCACCCCCAGGCCCCATGAGAGGGTCGTATTTCTTCCCCACTTCCTCCGCGGACTGGGCTTCCCACTTCAACCCTTCGTCCGGGGGCTCATGTACTACTACGACCTGGACTTCCACGATCTGGCGCCAAACTTTATCCTCAACATCTCGGCGTTTATCGTCGTGTGCGAGGCCTTCCTCTGCATCCAGCCTCACTTCGGCTTGTGGCTAAAGACCTTCAGTGTCAAGCCGAAGGTGGTGAAGGGCGTCCAAGTGGAGTGCGGAGGCGCCATGGTGGGCAAAATGCCAAACGTCACTTGGCTTGAGGGTGCCTTCGTGGAATCCATCAAAGGGTGGCAATCGGGGTGGTTCTACATCACCGAGCCGCGTGACCCTAAATGGGCAGCGGCCCCCGAGTTCAGATCTGGTACCCCCATGCAGCTCACCTCCTAGAAAGAGAAGGGCTTGCTATGGGGTAGTTCAGAGGAGTTGACCGGACTCCAGTCCTGTCTCCAGACCCTGGTGAACAAGAAGCTTAAGCTTTTCAACGTGATCCAGGTCATGCTCGTCCACCGGATTCTCCCCTGCCAGCAACGGGCCTTCAATTTGTGGGAGTTTCATCCAGACAAAGATCAAGACCTTGAGCGAGCTCTTGACTCGACGCATTTAACTGCACGGAGGGTGCTGTTCAAGGGCGGAGAAGCCCCCGCATCTGTCGTGGGGAAATGAGGGCACGAGCACCTATGGGGCAGGGGGGCCCTTCTTGTCCGGCAAGGGAGCGGAGGGCACACGCAGAGCGGATCGGGGCGAGAGCACGCGGGGGGTTTTTACCCAGCTTTGGAGCTCTCCGGAGAGATAAAACTCCTACTGCTGCTTTGTGTTTGTATTTCTTCTAGCTTGAGGCGTGGCGTGTAGTGGTGCTGAGCGCCGAATGAACCGAACCCCTTCTACATGCGCATGGGCCTCCTTTTTATAGGCTAAAGGGGTCACCGACAGGTGGCAGCGTAGGAAGAGGGGTAGAAAAGTAAAAACGCGGGTTGGTACAACTGCTACCAACAGTGTCCCCTACCTAACTCTGACGGCAGGGGACAAGGGCATTTAATGCCCGTCCGGTCGCCCTAACAAGGCAAGAAGCGACCGTTAAGGCGCCACCAATCGCCACGATGGCCTCCTTGTCGACTTTAAACGCCACCTCGCACCGCATGGCTGCACTGGCGCCTCGCCACGTGCTCTCGGATAGTCTGGGATGACACGTCGTTGGATCTTGTTGGAGCTCGGGTGCAGAGTGGCAGCCTTGCCGCAAGCGCCTTGCATGACCCTCATCTTGCCGCACCAGCAAGCTTGCCGCTCGCCGGGCCTTGCTGGGATGCGCGGGGCGTCGCGGCAAGCCTCTTGAAGTGCCTTGGTTGGCCTTCCCGGCAAGCTCCTCTTGTCGGGGTCTTTGTCCTTCCCGGCAAGCTCCTCTTGCTGGGGCCTTGTCCTTCCCGGCAAGCTCCTCTTGCCGGGGCCTTGTCTTCTTAGTTAACACTTTGCTCTTGAATGGCAGTAAATAGGAAATGACGGATGGTCTTGGCGGACGCCCGGCAAGCCTTGCCGCAGGGCGCTACGACTGCCCGTGCCCAGGTTCGGGGTACTAAGGTACCCCTACTTTAGTACACCGACAGGAGCCCCCGGGCCTGGGCCATACACGGTGCCGAGTGCTGTTGGGCCAGGCCCAAATCAGGGCACGGGCACACGCGGCCTGGGTCCACACTAAATCTGACTCCGCATCCGCCGCGCTCCCTTGTAACGGCACGCGTCAATCGCGGCGTCGTGGGAGACGTGGGTGGCGTGCACGATTTTCGAGGGGTCCACCCCCCACCCATGATAACGGGGAGGGGCGAGGTCACCTCATCTGTCGCCTTGGCTCTGCATCCCCGCCACGCGGCTCCCATGCACTCGGGGTCGTGGGCGGCGGAAGTGGAAAACCGAGCCGTCACGGGCGGAGGCAGCGGGTCGGCCCCGATTCCCTGCTCCTCCCGTGCCTTGATTCGCGGAGCGGGGCGGTTGAGCCCCCACCTCGCTCCTTAAAAAGGGCGGAAGGGGAGCGCAAAAATCCCGCACTTCTTCATCTTCTCCTTTCTTCAACTTCTGCTCCCCTTTCCCTCCTCCGCCATGGAGGGAGGGAATCCTGGCCCTTCATCGGTGGCGGCGAGGGTCGCCGCCAGACAGCGCATCCCTCCCTATCCCGCACCCGTGGTGGCAGAGCCAGCCACAAGGGGAAGAGGGAGGGGGCGAGGTCGTGGACGAGGCCGAGGACGAGGCCGAGGCGCTCTAGGAAGAGGCGGACGGGGCGGCGCAGCATCTCCGCCTCCGCTGGCGGTTCCTCCCCTCGCGGCGGTCCATACGGGGGACGACCCTTGTGAGTTCTTCATCCGGCTGTGCCGGGCGCCTCGTCGTCGCCTCCGGCTTCCAGCTCCGTTTGCGAGCGCGATGGAGCCGGAACCGCCCGAGACGTTGAGATTGCACATGAGGGGCTGCGGGATCAGCGGTACGCGAGTCCACGTTGTATCCCCAGCCCCTAATGTGATGTATCTTGATCGAGGGTGGAAGACGTTCGCCTGCATCCACAGCTTGACGGCGGGGTTTACCCTCCATTTTAAGTTAATGGAGGGCGACCTCCTCTCTGTCAAGGTCTTCGGGGACTCCGGGATCCGGGCGAGGTGCTGCGTGGACAGCTCCTTCGATAGCGAAGACTCCCCCTCGAGCGAGAGTGACGAGGAGGAGAGCGACAGCGACGACGAGGGCGGCGGGCCCGACTAGGCGTCGGGCGTCGCCTCGTGCGTCACCGGCGACCCCATCATCCGGGTGGCCGGCCTCCTGAACTCCCCGGGGTCGTCTCCTTGGGCGGCTGGTGTACGGAGGCTGCGGAAGAGGAAGAGGGTTGGCGGCAAGGCCGTCAAGTCAGAGTACGAGGGCGTGGTGCCCTCGACAGCGTGCTGACGTCCTGCCGCCCCGTCTTCGAGCTCTGCTTCCGGCGCCTCCGTCTCCGCCAAGCCCCCGGCTGGCCCCCGGGATGTTCTCTTGGTGTCTTCTGGCACCCGTAGTTCACCTAGGCGCTTCTTTTGCCCTTTTCGCCTCCTTGACCTACCTCCTGAAAAGGGGGACAGGAAAGGGATTACGGGCATCTTATCTTTTTAGTTTGTAAGCCTTCAAGCCTTAGCTGCATTTAAAACTTGTAATCCACTCTTTCATGTTTTTCATCCCCTATGGACTGTACCGGAATGGGATGTTTTTTAGTGAAAAGGGGAAGCTTGCTATGTTAAATCCTTTACTTGATTCTGTGTCTTGTATGTTTTTCCCCTACGCTTTGAGGGAACTTGCGGTATAAAGCACACTGCTGAGAGTGCGAACATCAAGAGTTCACTGGCGGTGCTACCTCCGGCAAGAAACCTTGTCGGGGCTAGTTGCAGCTCACTTGTATTGTTGAGCGGACTCGAAACAAATCAAGGGCGCAACTTAGCCGCGAGTCGGTTCCTCCGCGCACAGGTTTTTCATACAAGGCACGGGCGTTCAAGGAATATAACGTTGCGTTCCCCAGACCATAAGAGGATGCATGATGAGGGATGAAAAACTTATCTGATATCGCAGCCCCCGGCAGTTCTGGCTTGCCGGGGATGGGCCTTGGTACTTGCAGCCCCCGGCGGCGTTGGCTTGTCGGGGCTCAGGTGCCGGTGCGCCCTTCCGCTATTATTTTAGTTATGAAAACAAATTAGTCCGCGCCGCAATAAGTTACTTTTGTAATATAACTTCGTTTTGGGCAACGCTCGCTATGTTACATCCTTTACTTGATTCTGTGCCTTGTATGTTTTTACCCTATGCTTTCGAGGGAACCTGTCGGCGCAAACACACTTGCTGAGTGCGGAACATCAGTAGCCCGCTGGCGGTGTTGCCTCCGGCAAGAAACCTTGTCGGGGCTAGTTGCAGCTCACTTGTATTGTTGAGCGGACTCGAAAACGAATCAAGGGCGCAACTTAGCCACGACTCGGTTCCTCCGCGCACAGGTTTTCCATACAAGGCACGGCCATTCAAGGAACATAACCTTAAAATTTTGGAACTGACTGCGCTTTGTGGCAATAATTGCTATGTTATATCCTCTATTCCGTCGCTTCCCTTGTATGTCTCTACCCCATGCTTTTAGGGAACTTGCCGGCGCAAACACACTTGCTGAGTGCGGAACATCAGCAGCCTGCTGGCGGTGTTGCCTCCGGCAAGAAACCTTGTCGGGGCTAATTGCAGCTCACTTGTGTTGTTGAGCGGACTCGAAACAAATCAAGGGCGCAACTTAGCCACGAGTCGGTTCCTCCGCGCACAGGTTTTCCATACAAGGCGCGGCAGTTCAAGGAACATAACCTAAAAATTTAAGACTGACTATGCTCAAACTTTGGCAACTTAGCTTTTCTGTCGTTTGCTTCCCGGCAAGGCCGCGCTCCTTTGAACGACGCCAACTACTATGTTATCTCCTTTACTTGATTCCATCCCTTGTATGTTTTTACCCTTATGCCTTTTAGGGAACTTGCCGGTGCAAACACACTTGCTGAGTGCGGAACATCAGCAGCCCGCTGGCGGTGTTGCCTCCGGCAAGAAACCTTGTCGGGGCTAATTGCAGCTCACTTGTATTGTTGAGCGGACTCGAAACAAATCAAGGGCGCAACTTAGCCACGAGCCGGTTCCTCCACGCACAGGTTTTCCATACAAGGCACGGTCGTTCAAGGAATATAACTTAAAAATTTAAGAACGACTGCGCTCTAGCTCGATGATGCGTCCTCAACGGTAGCGCTGCACTCCGAAGAGGTGCGCTTGCCAGAGTAGGCATCAGAGCTACTCTTGCCGGACTTGGTCTTCTTCTTCCTCTCGGGAGCTTCAATGCAAGCGGTTTGCACTGCTGCGGCTCTTTGCTTCCCAGAGATCTTGTCGGTACAGATGAGTGCATCCTTCTTGTCGCCTTGGACAGAAATGACACTTATCGGACCAGGTATCTTGAGCACATTGTAGGCGTAGTGAGAGGCTGCCATGAACTTGGCGAGCGCTGGACGGCCAAGTATCCCATTGTAGGGCAATGGGAAATCAGCAACGTCGAATGTGACTCTCTCTGTCCTAAAGATCAGCTCGCTGCCAAATGTCACTGGCAGTGTGATCTTCCCCTTCGGCTTGCTCCATCCCGGGTTGATTCCTTGAAAGGTACCGGTCTCTTCGAGCTCGTTGTCGGGGATCTAGAGCTTCTTGAGCACTGCGGAGGAGATCAGGTTCAGGCCGGCCCCGCCGTCAACCAGCATCTTCGTGACCTTGAGGTTACGGATCGTTGGTGAGACCAACATCGGCAAGCACCCGACCGCAGTGATGCGATCAGGGTGATCCTCAACGTCGAAGATGATGGGCGTGCTGGACCACTTCAGGGGCTTGCGTGACTCAACGGACGGTTCTGCTGCGTTCACTTCCCGCACCCACTGTTTGAGTTGGCGGTGCGAGGTGTGCAGAGAAGCACTGCCGTCAATGCACAACACCTCTGTTGCCTTCTGAAACTCCTGCTCGTCAGTCTCATCTTCCTCCATCTCATCTTCCTCATCTTCGTCTTCGTCCTTGTCGCGGCCACGGGGAGGCCTATCTCCTTGCCGCGGCGCCCTCCCCGGGCGGGGTACTTCTTGCCGGATCCTCCGCCACCTTCCCGGGCCTTCTCCTTGTCGCGCGCCAGACTCAGCTTTCAGAGTCCGCCATTTGCTCAACTTTCTTGCAGGCTTGGAGGTCATGGCCCTTGGTGCGGTGGATCTTGCAATACTGCTTGCCGGAGCCATCCTGCTTGTCGGCGGCCACCACAGCCTCGCCCGAGTCACCAGCTTTGGCCTTGTCGGAGCTGCCTTCGCTGCCGGACTGCTCGACAACTAGCACATCCTTAGCCTTTCTCTTTCTGTTGTTCCGCCTCCGGTTCTTCCTTGCCGGGGCGGTATCCTCACTGTCAGATCCTTCTGCTCCTGCATTCTCTCCGGGGATTTTCCTCCCCTCCTCAGCCCGTGCACACTTGTCGGCCAGAGCGTATAGCTCGCTGACATCTCTGATCTTGCACATCGCCATATCCTCCCACATCCTGTGGTTACGCACGTTCTGATGGAACGCGCTGATAACCGCGGCAGGGTGGACGTCTCGGGATGTTGCGCCGCACTGATCGAATCTATGTATGTACTTGCATAGGGTTCTCCCCTTCGACGAAAGCAGATGAAGATCGCTCTCTCGCCATGGGGTTTGTGGTCACCGTGAAGGCGCCGACAAACCGATGGCACAGTCCCACGAAGAGATGGAGCTGTCCGGCAAGTGCATGAGCCAAGATCTGACGTTGGGCTTGAGCACCAGCGGGAAGTAGTTGGCGAGGATCTTCTCGTCTCGCCCCCCGGCAGCCTGCACCGTGATGGAGTAGATGCTGAGGAACTCCGATGGATGTATCCTGCCATCGTACTTCTCGGGCACATCTGGCTTGAAGTTCTTGGTGTTGGGCCACTGGACTTGCCGCAGCTCACGGGTGAACGCAGGCAACCTATCACAGACTGCAAGTCGCTCGTTGGTTCGGGCGCATGCATATAGACAGTGGGCCCAGCGCGCTGGTCAGATTGACGCCGCGCTTCTCTCCGACGCTCGATGCAAGTGCGAGCGTCTTCGTGTCGTCGTTCTTGGAGAACGTGGCGTTGATCGCGGGGAGCCCGCGGGTCCGACGACGCGGTAGAATCGGTGTCGAGGTTGGCCCGACGAGTCGGCGACCTTGGCCTTCGGGGCGGGGAGTGCACGGTAGTGGCACCCCCAGTGGTCTTGTCGGCGTCGGCTTGCGCCTGGGCGTCCTGCCGGGGCTTCGACGTGCTCGGTTGCCGGGGCTTGTTGCCATTGGCGAAGCCGATGAGGCTGTAAATGGCGGCCCTCCAGTCCTCGATCTTATGCGCATCGAGGGGAATCAGTATAGCCGAGCTCGGCCGGCGCTTCTCTGGAGTCTTGGGTGGCGGTGGTGAGCGACGCGAGGTACGAGACATGCTCAAACTCCTAACAGTGTTAGAAGGAGCAACATCTCGTACCGGGGACCGCACTGCGCTCGTGCCAGCGTGTTGACGTGCATGCTGGCCTTGAACGTCCCGCGACCCACCAGCTTGGCCTTGCTCCAACGCGAGTACGGTGCTAGGAGCACCGTGGCGTTGTCGATCCTGCACCTCCTGGGAGGGGTGCGGTGGATGTGCAGATGCCGAACCTTGCGGGGCCTTGTCCTTGGACCGGGTGACGATGTGAGTCCCCCCGGCGGCGCCCGATCCTCCGCCGGCGTCCGCCCCACCGCTCGCTTGCTCGGGTGGTGGTATGGAAGTCGCAGACGGAGCGGCCACCTCTGAAGTCTTCTTCTTCGGTGGCATGTTGATGAAGATGCTGATGTAGCGCGCGCAGACGCCGGATCAGATACGCACGACCTCGACGCCCCCCTACCTGGCGCGCCAGAGATGTCGTGGGGAAATGAGGGCACGAGCACCTATGGGGCAGGGGGCCCCTTCTTGTCCGACAAGGGAGCGGAGGGCGCATGCAGAGCGGATCGAGGTGAGAGCACGCGGGGGGTTTTTACCCAGCTTTGGAGCTCTCCGGAGAGATAAAACTCCTACTGCTGCTTTGTGTTTGTATTTCTTCTAGCTTGAGAGCGTGAGCGTGTAGTGGTGCTGAACGCGTCGAATGAACCGAACCCCTTCTACGTGCGCATGGGCCTCCTTTTTATAGGCTAAAGGGGTCACCGACAGGTGGCAGCGTAGGAAGAGGGGTAGAAAAGTAAAAACGCGGGTTGGTACAATCTACTAACAAATGTCCCCTACCTAACTCGACGGCGGGGACAAGGGCATTTAATGCCCGTCCGGTCGCCTAACAAATTGCAAGGAAACGACCGTTAGGGCGCCACCGACGCCATGATGGCCTCCTTGTCGCTTTAAACGCCACCTCGACCGATGGCTGCACAGCGCCTCGCCACGTGCTCCTGGGATAGTCCTGGGATGACACGTCGTTGGATGCGCTGGAGCTCGGGTGCAGAGTGGCAGCCTTGCCGCGGCAAGCGCCTTGCCGCGGCCCTCATCTTGCCACACCAGCAAGCTTGCCGCTCGCCGGGCCTTGCCGGGACGCGCGGGGCGTCGCGGCAAGCCTCTTGAAGTGCCTTGGTTGGCCTTCCCGGCAAGCTCCTCTTGCCGGGGTCTTTGTCCTTCCCGGCAAGCTCCTCTTGCCGGGGCCTTGTCCTTCCCAACAAGCTCCTCTTGCCGGGGCCTTGTCTTCTTAGTTAACATTTTGCTCTTGAATGGCAGTAAATAGGAAATGACGGAGGGTCTTGGCGGACGCCTCGACAAGTTTTGCCATGGGCGCCATCTGTTGCCCGTGTTTGTGTTCGGGTACCGAGGTACCCTACTTTAGTACATCGACAAAGATCCGCGATCAAGATCGCGGATTCAGACGCTGTGGCCGCCGGCGAGGTAAGCTATGTTATCCTTTATGGGACACTCATTTCTTTCATAGTTTGACTCTATGTGGGATCCAAAACTCCCAATGCCTTTAACAGATCGGCAGAAGACGCCCGGACAGGTTAACTGTCGGCCCCTTCCCAAGACCCAGCGGACACCCGCTTGATGGGCTGCTGGTTCCGACCCTTTACGTGGTGCCGAGAAGAAGGCTAAGAAGAAGGCCACGGAACCCAAGGAGTTCCCGGCGCCAGTGGTATCGGACTCATCATCCGATGACTCCGAGGCGGACTCCTCCCCCGAGGAGGAGGAGAAAGAGGCCTCTTCCCCAGCGGGGGGAGAGAAGAAGAGGAAGGCCTCCCCAACGAGGGCCGCCGAAGGGTCCAAGAAAGGACGGACCCTTCCTCCAGACTGCTCCGCCAATGCCGACGACGGCGACGAGGAGTAGCCCTCAAGGGCCAAGCCCCTGGCGAGATCGTAAGTGTCCGAATTCCTGGATGATTTATAATTTCTCTTTTTGCCACGAGGTGTCCTTCTAATGCCGCATACAACCTGTAGTCCGGCCGAGGACGATCTTCCCGCTTCGTCGAGCAGGTCCTTGGCTCCGTCGGATATGGATTCCCTTCCGGCCGCGTCCACCCCTCGTGACGCTGATGACGCCGAGGTGGGATCCGTGAGGGACCCACCGGAGGGGAGGCTCGGAGGTGCCACAGGCAACCTCCGGACTTTTGGACCGACTGCACGGAACCCGCAGATGGTTCAGCGCCCTTCGTAAGAAGGGCAAGACTGTGACACCGGCGGTCGCCGTCCAACCGGAGGCGCCGGATAACTTGTTGGAGGCGCTCAACGGTGCTTCCATCGAAGAAGAACACCGCACTGTCATGAGTGCGGTGATTCAGAAGGTTCAGCTCGCCAAGAGCGGGCTGACCGAAGCCTGCAGCAGCCTTCTAACAGGCTTTGAGGTAAGAATTTTAAGACATGTAATATAATACCGCATAGACAGTAGCCCTTGATGCTCGGTTCGGTGTTCGGAAAAAATGCCGGACTGAGGATCTTACAAAGATATACGCAGGAGTTCTAAAAATATGTCAATATGGGATTGCAGCTGCGCCTCGACCTCTGCCAGACCGATCATGGAGGTCAATGCTTTGAAGCAGAACCTCGAGCGGTCCGAGAGCGAGCTCGGCTGTGCCAAGAAGCAACTCGAGGACAAGGAAGGTGAGTAACACCGTATTAAATTTGTACCTTACAGAAAAGGATTTTGGTTGCAAGAGAAATAACAGGGATAACATGGGTACTATAGGGGCCACGAATGAGGTGGCGACCCTGAAGGAGGTTGTGTCCGCGGCCGAACGCAATGCGGCCGCGGAACGAGCCGAGCGAGAGAAGCAGGAGGCGCGGGTGGCGGAGGTGCAGCAAGAGCTCCAGGCTCTCATGGAAAAACATGAGGGTTTGGAGCGCGACTCAAAGACTCGAGAGTCCGAGATTGCATCGGCTCTTGAGAGCGCCAAAGCCGCTAAGGGCGAAGCCCACAAGGCCCTCTAGGAGATCGAGGATTTGAAGAAAATAGCAGCGGGTAAGGCATTTTTCATGCAAAGCAAGCATGTTAATGTGAATTACCTATTACTTACCCGAATTCGGAGCTCTCCAGGAGCGTTCGCAGATCTGCCCCGCAGCGTGTCGTCGATGTCGCTGCTTTCACCGGGCCGAGGAGGGAGCTCGATGGAGAAGGTCTTGGTCTTAGTATCTTCGAGGCGGACATCCAGTGCTCCCTTAGCGACCAGTGAAGCAGGTTGGTCGAGCTCCACAAGGTAGCCGAACAGGCCATGAAGGGCCTCATAGTTAATTTGTGGCCCAAAGAGGCCATGCCTTGGAGCTACTTGCCCTGGTACTGGCGGCTGGTGGACGCGTGTCCCTGGGTTGAGGTCGTCAAGCATTCCGCTTTGCATTGAAGGTGCCGTCGGGCCTTGCCGTGCAAAGGTACATCGGGCAGGATTGATCGAGAAGCCGACGGACGCGCCACCGGCGGGCAAGGAGTATCGTACGCCCGAAATGTATTATAAGAGTGTCCTGAAGGGTGCCCGCATGATTGCGGGTGAGTGCTCCAAAGATGTAATATTTGAATAGACTCGCAATGTGTTATCCTATGCGCTGAAAATTTTGTTCATATGCGCTAAGCAATGCTTATTAATTTAAAATATTACCTTCTATGCGGCCGTTTATCAAATCTGAGAGATGGCAAGTCGTTGGCTTCAGCCCCCATGCCACAAAGTTTGGGGTGTTGGGATAAACTTGAGCGCTCTTGTTCCCATTGTTGGGTCCATCTAGGAGGCGCTCAACACAACGTAACGAGGCAACCGGACTTATAATGCTTGAACACTCTCACTTAGCCATATAATTCTATAATTTTAAATTTGGTGAAGCCCCTAGTGTTGGAAGACCGAGTTGAGGCGCCATCCGCGCTGGGCGGACAAAGCCGGTTCCTCGCTCTAAGCGGCATAAGCCTTTAGGGACTCGAAAAGACCTCTCGAACAGCGACCAGCTCTCGCCTTATCATGACGGTCAGTTTTAGCTTTCTCCACTGAGGCGCTCGCCCAGCTCAACCGGGGCGCAATCGCAGTGGTTCTCCCAGTGCTACCTTAGCCAATAAAACGGAATGTAAGGTACCAAAACATGGGAGCCGGGCAAACCCAACTATTGACCGAAGACATGATTCGGAGCCGATGCATATAATGCTATAAGTTCGGGGTGCCGCACTTGTGAAAGTGTTCGGACTTATCACACTATAATGCGGGGAACTTAAGCCCTTGGTGTATTCAGCCGTACCAAAGTGTACGGATGCAAGATGTCATAGATGAACATATATATGAGGAAGAAATGCAATTATAAGCGAAAAGCGATGCATTGTTTATTCAAGGAATCCTGCGGTGAATGCAGAACGATACAAATAGTGCGGTAAGCAAGGGGTAAGACTATTAAACATGTCCCCCTCCAGGGTTAGGCTGCGGAATGGTGTATGAAAACAGATTTAATGCTCGTAATGGAGACCACCTGGATACTTGTCGTAGCCCTTCTTCTCCCCTGGCTGTTGCATCGTGTGTTCGGCAGGTCTACTGCTGGACAGGGCTTCTAGTGAACGGAGTCCTGTGCGTAAGAAAAAAGAAAAATAAGAAGAGTCACACACTTGGGAGCCCCTGGTGCGGTTAAGCCGCATTCTGGGCCTGTGGTGGCCGTGCCCCTCCCCCTATGCCCATGGTATCTTCAGAGCGTAATGATGTACGCGAAGGACCAGTCTTGCAATTTGGCAGGGGCTAGGGTTGGGGCCGCATTGCTAGGCGTGCTCGGAATGTGCCAGGTGGTCTTGTTGTAGGTTACTCCGGGCGCGTTTGGCCGTGTCTGGTCGCTTAACGGCCGGACTCGAAAATTGCCTTAAGAGGCTGCTCAGATATACAGAGAGAGCGTATGCATTCCTCCGCTCGGAGGGCGTTGATGTTTCCGTTGACCGTGATGACTCCTCGAGGGCTGGCATCTTGAGCTTGAGGTATCGTGTGAATGCGGCACGCGTTGAACTTTGTAAACGCGTCCGTCCGAAAGCAGAGTGTGATAGCCGCTGCGGAACGGGACTATGTCGAAGATTAACTCCTCACTTCAGAAGTTATCCGGGGATCCGAAGACCACTTCCAGTGTGACTGAGCATGTACAATTGGCCTCTACACCTGGTATGACGCCTTTGAAGGTCGTCTTTGTAGGTTTAATCCTTGAGGGGTCGATGCCCATCTTGCGCACTGTGTCCCGATAAAGCAGGTTCAGTTGCTGCCGCCGTCCATCAGGACTCTGGTGAGGTGAAATCCATCGACGATTGGGTCTAAAACCAATGCGGCGAATCCGCCATGACGGATACTGGTGGGGTGGTCCCTTCGATCAAAAGTGATCGGGCAAGAGGATTGTCGGTGTCAAAACCGGCGGATCTCGGGTAGGGGGTCCCAAACTGTGCGTCTAGGCGGATGATAACAGGAGACGAGGGACACGATGTTTTACCCAGGTTTGGGCCCTCTCGATGGAGGTAAAACCCTACGTCCTGCTTGATTAATATTGATGATATGGGTAGTACAAGAGTGGATCTACCACGAGATCAAGGAGGCTAAACCCTAGAAGCTAGCCTATGGTATGATTGTTGTAATGTATGTTGTCCCACGGACTAAAGCCCTTCGGTTTATATAAACACGGAGGAGGCTAGGGTTTACAGTAGTCGGTTACAATGGTAGGAGATCTACATATCCAGATCGCCAAGCTTGCCTTCCACGCCAAGGAAAGTCCCATCCGGACACGGGACGGAGTCTTCAATCTTGTATCTTCGTAGTCTTGGAGTCCGCGGACGATGATAGTCCGCTGTCCGGACACCCCTAGTCCAGACTCCTCAAGAGTCCCCTGAACCAGGCTTCAATGACGATAAGTCCGCGCGCATAATGTTCGGCATTGCAAGGCGGGTTCCTCCCTTGAATAATCCAGAGAAGATCATGAACACCGGGATAGTGTCCGCTCGCAAAATAAATTCCACATTCCACCATAGAGAGAATAAAATATACACTTAGTTCAATCTGCCGACGTATTATGCGGCGTGACATCACACCGCTACCAAGCCTTTGTTTGAATCGTTTTTACTATACCACCTCGTACGCTTAGCAAAGCGGTTTCTTGGCACGCCTTGTCGAGCGAGATCGTGTTCCCCTTATTCGAATTCTCATCAATACGGACGTGGGTAACCCAACGCGCCATTGATGGTGGCGCTTGGGAGATAAGCGAGTTTTATCGGTCACGGGGGACGGTTTTCGTCCGCCTATATATAAGGGATAAGGATTTACCTTCTCACCACGCCTTCTTCCTCCTTTGCTTATACATCTCACAAGACTCAAGCTCCAACGCCTAAGCTCACAAGATCTCGCCTCGACCTTCTCCGAATATGTCCGGAGGGGAGGCAAGTGGTTGTCCTCCACCGTTAAGGAGGAGCACATCACCAAGCTGCGCAACACCGCATACCTCTCCGGCGATATCGCGCATCGGCTGCCCGACGAGGGGCAGCTCGTCCCTACCCCGGGCCTCACGAGGGTCGTCTTCCTTCCCACTTCCTCCACGGACTGGGCTTTCCGCTCCATCCATTCGTCCGGGGCTCATGTTCTATTACGGCCTGGATTTCCATGATCCGCGCCAACTTCATCCTCAACATCTCGGCGTTCATCGTCGTGTGTGAGGCCTTCCTCCGCATCCGCCCCACTTCGCTCTGTGGCTCAAGACCTTCAACGCTGTCAAGGTTGTGAAGGGCATAAGCGGAATGCGGAGGCGCCATGTTGGGTAAATTACCCAATGTCCTTTGGCTCGAAGGGGCCTTTGTGGACTCCATCAAGGGGTGGCAATCGGGTGGTTCTACATCACCGAGCCGCGAAGCCCACATGGGCGGCAGCCCCCGAAGTTCAGATCTGGCGTCCCCACGCAGCTCACCTCTGGAAAGAGAAGGGCTTGCTTTGTGGGGCGACCGAAGGAGGTGATGGACTCGAACCGCATCCGTAAGTGGTGAGCAATAAGCTCAGCTCGCCGACGTGGTCCAAGTCATGCTCATCCGCCGGATTCTCCCATGCCAAGAACGGGCATTCAATCATGGGAGTTCAATCCGAACAGCACCAGCGCTGAGCGGCTCTTCGACACGACATCTGGCGCTGGAAGGTGCTGTTTAAGGCGCGCCGGTTCGTGATCCGCGACGGAAGATCGCGGATTCAGCTCTCGAGATCAACCGACGAGGTAAGTGATTCAACCCCATTACGGGACACTTTGTAGTAATCAAATTGATTATAAGAGGGTTTCATCCTTCCTTTCCTTTGACAGAATGGATGGAGAAGGCCAGCAGCTTATCAGCCCGGCTCCCATGCCGAAGATCCGATGGACGCCCGCTTAGCGAGGCTGCTGGTTCCGCACCGCACGTGGTGCCGGAGAAGAAGGCCAAGAAGGTGGCGCGGGGACTCAAAGAGCTCCCTGCGAATCAAAGCGTCGACGACACGCGGACTCCTCCCCAAAGACGAGGAGGAGGAGGAGTACTCTCTCCCGGAGGGGGGAGAGAAGAAGAGGAAGGCTTCCCCTATAGGGGAGGCCGAAGGGTCCAAGAGGGGGAGAACTATCCCCCCGGAGAGTTTCGCCAACACCAGCGTTGGCGAGGATGAGTGGCCTCCAAGGGCCAGGCATCCGGCGAGATCATAAGTATCCGGATCCTTGATATGCAATATATTTTATGTCACGTATTGTCCTTCTAACGCCGCGTTCTGTTCGTAGTCCGGCCGATGATGATCTCCCCGCTTCATCAAGCGGGTCCTTGGCCTCGTCGGATGTGAATTCACTTCCGACTGCCTCTACCCCACGCGCCAACGAGGACGCCGAGGTGGGATCCCAGAGAGGGACCCATCAGGAGGAGGCTCCGGAGGCGCCGTCAGGCAGCCTCCCGGACTTTTTGCCGGACTCTACATCGGAACCCGCAATGGTTCCAGAGTCCGGCAAGCGGCCCCTTCGAAAGGAGGGCAAGACCGTGACACCGGCGGCCTCCGTCCAACCGGAGGCGCCGGATAACTTGTTGGAGGCGCTTAAAGGCGCTTCCATCGAGGAAGAACACCGCACTATCATGAGTGCGGTGATTCAAAAGGTTCAGCTTCGCCAAAAGCGGGCTGACTGAAGCTCGCAGCAGCCTTCTAATGTGCTTTGAGGTAAGAAGTTAAAATTATGTAATGTAATACCGCATAGACAGTAGCCCCTGATGCTTAGTTCGGTGTTCGAAAAGAAAAAGCCGGACTGAGGATCTAACAATATATACGGGTTGCTTAAAATATGTCAATATGGGTTTGCAGGCTGCGCTGCTGGCCTCTGCCGCACTAATGGCGGAGGTCGATGTGCTGAAAAAGGATCTCGAGCGGTCCGAGCAAGAGCTCGGCCATGCCACGAAGCAGCTCGAGGACAAAGAAGGTGAGTCACACCGCTTTGAATGGTTACCTTACAGAAAAGGATTTTGGTTACAATAAAATTAACAAGGATAATATGTGTATTGCAGGGGCCACTAACGAGGTGGCAGCCCTGAAGGAGGCTGTGTCCGCGGCCGAACACAGTGCGGCCGCGGAACGGGCAGAGAGAGAAAAGCAGGAGGCACGGGTGGCGGAAGTGCGGCAAGACCTCCAGGCTCTCATGGAGAAACATGAGAGTTTGGAGCGTGACTCCAAGACTCGAGAGTCCGAGCTTGCCTCGGCTCTCGAAAGTGCCAAGTCCGCCAAGGCCAAGCCCATAAGGCCCTTCAGAGGTTGAAGATGTAAAGAAAATAGCGGCGGTAAGGCATTTTTCATGCAAAGCAAGCATGTTAGTGTAAAATACCCGACACTTACCCTCATTCGAGCTCTCGAGGCGTTTGCAGATCTGCCACGAAAAGCGCCCGATGCCGCCAGATTCTATCATGGCGAGGAGGGAGCTCGACGGAAAAAGTCTTCTCGGTCTCAAGATGTTGAGGCCGGACACCCAGTGTTTTCAAGCGACCGGTGAAGCAGCTGGTCGAACTCGACAAGGTAGCGGAAGAGGCCATGAAGGGCCTTATAGTCCATTGTGGCTGGACAGGCCATGCCAGGAGCTACTTTGGCCTCATCTGGCGGCTGGTGGATGCATGCCCTCGGTGGATGTCATCAAGCGCCCGCTTTGTATTGAAAGCGCGCGCTGGCCCTCGCCCGCACAAAGGTGCAATGGGGCAAGTTGGATGCGGAGAAGCTTCTCACGGACCCACCGCCACCAAGCAAGGAGTATCGCACGCCCGAAATGTATTATAAATCTGTCCTGAAGGGAGCCCGCGATATTGCGGATGAGTGCCCCAGAAATGTAATCTTTGAGTGAATTTGCTATGTATTATCCTGTGCGCTGAAACTTTGTTCATGTGCGCTTTGAGCAACACTTCTTTAATTTAAAATATTACCTTCTGTGCGGCTGTTTATAAAATCTGAGAGATGGCAAGTCGTTGGCTTCAGCCCCCATGCCACGAGTGCTGGGGTGTTCGGGATAAACTTGAGCACTCTTGTTCCCATTGTTGGGTCCATCGAGGGAGGCGCTCAACACAACAAACAAGGCAACCGGACTTATAATGCTTGAACACTCTCACTTAGCCATAGAATTCTATAATTTTAAATTTGGCGAAGCCCCGGTATTCGAAGACCAATCCGGGCGCTATCCACGCCTTCGTCGACATTGTCCGAACTTCGCTCAAGCGGCGTGAGTCTTTAAGGACCGAAAAACCTCTCGAACAGCGACCAGTCTCTCGCCTTATCATGTCGGTCAGTTTTAGCTTTCCATCGAGGCGCCGCCTGCTCAACCGGGCGCAATCGCAGTGGTTCTCCAAAGGCCACCTTAGCCGACGAACGGAACGTAAGGCACCAAAAGCGTGGGAGCCGCAAACCCAATTATTGACCCAAGACATGATTCGGAGCCGATTCATATAATGCTATAAGTTCGGGGTGCCGTACTTGTGAAAGTGTTCGGACTTATCACACCATAGAGTGGGGAACATAAGCCCCTGGCGTATTAGGCCGTACCAAAATATACGGGCGCAAGATGTCATATAATGAACATATATATATATATAAGGTAATGCAATTGCAATCAAAAAGGTGCTGCACTATTAATGAAAGAAGGTCTGCTAGTAGAGCGGACTGATACAAATAGTGCGGTAAGCAAGGGATTTGGACTAAGTAAACGTGTCCCCCTCCAGGGGTGAGCTGCGGACTTGGTGTATATAATCAAATTTAATGCTCGTAATTGAGACCACCTGAATGTTCGTCGCAGCCTTCTTTAGTCCCTGACTGTTGCATCATGAGTTTGGTAGATTCGCCGCCGGACACGGCTTCTGGTTAACAGAGTCCTGTGTACATAAAAGAAGAAAAATAAATGATATATGTAAAAAAGGGGGGGCACACTTGTGAGCCCCCGGTGTGGTCGAACCGCACTCTGGGTCCGTTGCGATCGTGCCCCCTCCCCTGTGCCCATGGTATCTCCAAAGCGTAATTATGTACGCAGAGTGTTATTATTGCGATCATGCGCGGGCGAGGGTTGGGGCCGCATTGCTATGCATGCTCTGATCGCGCCAGGTGGTCTTGGTTGGTATTGCTTCGGGCGCATTTTTCTGTCTCTGGCCTTTTAGCGGCCGGACTCGAGAATTGCCTTAAAAGGCTGCTCAGATTTGCCATGAGAGCCAGTATGTTCCTCCATTCGGAGGGAGCGTTCCGTATTCCCATTGACCGTGATGACTCCGCGAGGGCTCGCATCTTGAGCTTTAGGTATGCATAACGCGGCACGCGCTGAATTTTGCAAACGCGGTTTGTCGAAAGCAGAGCGTGATAGCCGGCGCGAACGGGACTATGTCAAGATTAACTCTTCGCCCGGAAGTTATCCGGGATCGAAGACCACTTCAGTGTGGACCGAGCCTATACAGATTGGCTTCCACTCCTCGTATGACACCTTTAAAGGTTGTCTTTGTAGGTTTAATCCTTGAGGGTCTATGCCCATTTTGCGACCGTATCCTCGATAAAGCAGGTTCAGCTCTGCCGCCGCCCATCGGGACTCGTGAGGTGAAATCCATCGACGATTGGGTCTAAAACCAATGCGCGAATCCGCCATGGCGATGCTGGTTGGATGGTCTCTTCGATCGAAAGTGATCGGGCAAGAGGACCATGGATTGAACTTCGGGGCGACTGGCTCCATCGCGTAGATGTCCCTTAGTGCGCGTTTCCTCTCCCTCTTGGGTATATGGGTCACGTATATCATATTCACCATCCGCACTTGTGGGGGAAAACCCTTCTGTCCTCTATTGTTCGGCGGTCGGGTCTCTTCCTCGTCGTCGTTGTTTAACCCCTTGTCATTGTTTTCGACAATTAACTTGCCGGCCTGCTTGAACACCAAGCAATATCTATTAGTGTGGTTAGCTGGCTTTTCAGAGGTGCCATGTATCTGGCATAAGCGGTCGAGTATTCGGTCCAGATTGGACGGACCCGGAGTGGTTCTTTTGAATGGCTTCTTCCACGACGGGTTTAGAGCCTCGGAATCCGGCATTGACCGCCGATCCTCCTTATCGCCGCCGCACGCGGCGTTTGTTTTGTTTCGATGTGACCTGCCGTTGTTGTCCTTAGTATCCGGACTACCAGAATTTTTACGGAGATTGTTGCTGCGAGCTAGCCACTGTCCTCTCCCGCAAAAGCGGGTCATTAACGATGTGAGGGCTGCCATGGATTTCGCTTTTCCCGCCCGTGTGCCGGGCTAGCCATTCGTCCGGATGTTATGTTTGAAGGCTGCAAGGGCCTCTGCATCCGGACAATCGACGATTTGATTTTTCTTCGTCAAGAACCGTGTCCAGAATTGTCTGGCTGATTTGTCTGGCTGCTGAATGATGTGGCTTAGGTCATCAACGTCTGGTGGTCGCACATATGTGCCTTGGAAGTTATCAAGGAATGCGGCCTCCAGGTCTTCCCAACACCCAATTGACTTTGCGGGCAAGCTGTTAAGCCAATGCCGAGCTGGTCCTTTAAGCTTGAGTGGGAGATACTTGATGGCGTGGAGATCGTCGCCCCGGGCCATATGGATGTGGAGAAGATAATCTTCTATCCAAACCGCGGGGTCTGTTGTGCCATCGTAGGATTCAATGTTTACGGGTTTAAACCCTTCGAGGATTTGATGATCCATTACTTCGTCGCTGAAGCATAGCGGTGTCTGGCGCCTCAGTATTGAGCAATATCGCGACGCAGCTCGAGAGAGCGCTGTCTGCTGTGCTCGGCCCGGCCGGGGTTATTGTATCCGGCGCGACGGTATTCGTCGTGGGTCGTGGGGCGCCCACGTGATCCGTAGATGGATCTGGATTGCCTTACTTTGTCCTCCAATATATCTCGCAAGTCCGGCGCGTTCCCTCTTGGCTTCGTACTTTTGGAGCGATGCCGGGGTACGGTCTTGGCTGGGGCCTGGATGCCTCTTCGTCACGACCACGGGTGGTCGGTCGACCATATCGTCGTTGGTGATGGAGGTATGTATGCTTCCTCCTCTAATCGGGGGAGCAGCTTGCGTCTTGGGTAACTTTTGGAGGGGCGTTCAAGTTTATACTCTTCGGCCGAGAGGACCTTGGTCCATCGATCGGCCAGCAGGTCCTGATCAGCTTGAAGTTGTTGCTGCTTTTTCTTTAGGCTGTTTGCTATGGCGATAAGCCTGCGCTTGAAGCGCTCTTGTTCGACGGGATCCTCAGGTACGGCGAATTCATCATCGTTGAGGCTTGCTTCGTCATCGGAGGGAGGCATATAGTTATGATCCTCAACCTCTTCGTCTGCCGCCCTCTCGTGAGGGCTTGCTTCTGCATCCTCCTGCGCTGAATCTTGCTGGAGGGGATTATCTTCGGCACTCTCTGGAGTATTATTATCTCCTGTGCCGGAATCTCCATTCTTGTTGTGGCGGGATTTAGAGCGGCGCCGCTGACGCTGGCGTTTGGGCTGCTTCTTTAAAGAGTCTGCCTCCGCTGCTTCTTCGCCGTCCCCGTCTTTTGGGGTGTCCACCATGTATATGTCATATGACGAGGTGGTCTTCCAGTGCCCTGTAGGCGCTGGTTCATGTTCGTCTCCGACATCGTCGTCCATAGCGTCGATGTCGTCGGAGTCGTAGTCTAGCATGTCGGTTAGATCGTCGATAGTAGCTACAAAGTGGGTGGTGGGTGGGCTCTGAATTTCTTCATCGTCCGTACCCCAACCATCCTGGCCATAGTCCGGCCAGGACTCTCCTGATAACGAGAGATGCTTTAGTGAATTCAGGATATCGCCAAAGGGTGAGTACTGGAATATGTCCGTGGCGGTGAATTCCATAACCGGCACCCAATCCGAATCGATTGGTAGGGGCACGGGAGGTTCGGAGTCCGGCAAGGAGTCCGGCACCTTGGAATCACAAGTTTCGCGGGGGACAAGATTGATGTTCGGCTCCATCGCCGAGGAAGTTGAAGCCCCCGAGGCGGTGTCTATCCACCGATCCTCTATCCGGGCGATCGGCTCCGGACTAATGGCCGGAGCGGATTCGTGTGCGCCACCAAGGCATCGCTCGCGGCAGAGCTAGATCATGCCCTCGCAGCATCTGGGCGCGCTTGCTCGTGGCTCGGGTCCGTCGAAAATCAAGTCTCCGTGGACATCGCCGTGAAGTTTAGGCTTCGAATCTGACCGACGCCAGGAGCGTAGCTTCGATCTGCTCGGATGGCTGCGAATTAGCCCACAAAGGCGGCCGCCGAATCTGAAGATCTGTCCGGGAGAAAAGTCTCACCGACAGCGTTGTTGGTTGAAGATGCCATCGAGCCTATCGGTGGCATACGAGGAACTCTCAATGAAAGCACCAATGTCGGTGTCAAAACCGGCGGATCTCGGGTAGGGGGTCCCGAACTGTGCGTCTAGGCGGATGATAACAGGAGACGAGGGACACGATGTTTTTACCTAGGTTCGGGCCCTCTCGATGGAGGTAAAACCTTACGTCCTGCTTGATTAATATTGATGATATGGGTAGTACAAGAGTGGATCTACCACGAGATCAAGGAGGCTAAACCCTAGAAGCTAGCCTATGGTATGATTGTTGTAATGTATGTTGTCCTACGGACTAAAGCCCTCCGGTTTATATAAACACCGGAGGAGGCTAGGGTTACACAGAGTCGGTTACAATGGTAGGAGATCTACATATCCGTATCGCCAAGCTTGCCTTCCACGCCAAGGAAAGTCCCATCCGGACACGGGACGGAGTCTTCAATCTTGTATCTTCGTAGTCTTGGAGTCCGGCGGACGATGATAGTCCGGCTGTCCGGACACCCCCTAGTCCAGGACTCCCTCAAGGACCATGGATTGAACTTTGGGGCGACTGGCTCCATCGCATATACGTCCCTAAGTGCACGCTTCCGCTCCCTCTTGGGTATGTGGGTTGCGTATATCATGTTTACCGTCCGCACTTGTGGGCGGAAACCCTTCTGTCCTCTATTGTTCGGCGGCCGGGTCTCTTCCTCGTCATCGCTATGCAGCCCCTTGTCAATGTTTTCGGCGATTAACCTTCCTGCCTGCTTGAATACCCAACAATCCCTGTTGGTGTGATTGGCTGGCTTTTCGGGGGTGCCGTGTATCTGGCACGAGCGGTCGAGTATTCGGTCCAAATTGGACGGACCCGGAGTAGTTCTTTTGAATGTCTTTTTCACGACCGGGTTTAGAGCCTCGAATCCGCATTGACCGCCGTATCCTCGGTGTTATCGCCGTTAACATGGCGTTTGTTTTGTTTCGACGCGACCGCCATTGCGGTCCTTGGTATCCGGACTGCCGAATTTTTGCCGAGGTTGTTCTGCGGGCTAGCTAGCTGTCCTCCCCGCACAGAAGCGGGTCATGAGTGATGTGAGGGCTGCCATGGATTTCGGCTTTTCTTGTCCTAGGTGCCGGGCCAGCCACTCATCGCGGATGTTATGTTTGAAGGCTGCAAGGGCCTCTGCATCCGGACAGTCGATGATTTGATTTTTCTTTGTTAAGAACCGTGTCCAGAACTGTCTGGCCGATTCGTCTGGCTGCTGAATTATATGGCTTAGGTCATCGGCGTCTGGTGGTCACACATATGTGCCCTGGAAGTTGTCAAGGAATGCGGCTTCCAGGTCCTCCCAACACCCAATTGACTCTACTGGCAAGCTGTTAAGCCAATGTCGAGCTGGTCCTTTAAGCTTGAGTGCGAGATATTTGATGGCGTGAAGATCGTCACCGTGGGCCATATGGATATGAAGGAGATAGTCTTCGATCCAAACCGCGGGGTCTGTTGTGCCATCGTAGGATTCAATGTTCACGGGTTTAAACCCTTCAGGGATTTGATGATCCATTACTTCATCTCGTGAAGCATAGTGGGTGTCTGGCGCTCTATATTGGGCAATATCACGACGTAGCTCAAGCGAGCTTTGTTCATCGTGTTCGCCCGGCGGAGTTCTCAGATGTCTGGCGACGGTGGTCGTCGCCGCGATCGTGGGGCGCCCACGTGATCCGTAGATCGATCTTGATTGTCTTGCCTTGTCCTCCAATATGTCTCGCAAGTCCGGCGCATTCCCCCGTGGCTTCGCACTTTTCGAGCGATGCCGGGGTACGGTTCTGGTGGAGGGCCTAGATGCCTCTCTGTCGCGGCCACGAGGTGGTCGGTCTGCCGTATTGTGCGCTGGTGATGAGGGTTTATATGCCTCCTCCTCTAATCAGGGGAGCAACTTGCGTTTTGGGTAGCTTTTGGAGGGGCGTTCGAGTTCATGCTGTTCGGCCGCGAGGACTTTGGTCCATCTGTCGGCCAGCAGGTCTTGATCAGCTCGAAGTTGTTGCTGCTTTTTCTTTAGGCTGTTCGTCGTGGCCATTAGCCTGCGTTTAAAACGCTCTTGTTCGATGGGATCCTCGGGCACGACAAATTCGTCGTCGTTGAGGCTTGCCTCGTCTCCGGAGGAAGGCATGTAATTATCGTCCTCTACCTCTTCGTCTGCCGCTCTCTCGTGGGGGCTGGCTTCTCCGTCCTCCTGTGCTGAATCTTGCCGGAGGGGGTTGTCTTCGGCACTCTCTGGGGTGTTATTATCCCCGGTGCCGGAATCTCCATTCTTGCTGTGGCGGGATTTAGAGCGGCGCCGCTGACGCCGGCGCTTGGGCTATTTCTTAGAGGAATCTGCCTCCGCTGCTTAATCGCCGTTCCCATCCTTTGGGATGTCCACCATGTATATGTCGTATGATGAGGTGGTCTTCCAGTGCCCCGTAGGCGATGGTTCTTGGTCGTCTCCGGCCTCGTCGTCCATACCGTCGATGTCTTCGGAGTCGTAATCTAGCATGTCGGTTAGATCGTCGACAGTGGCTACAAAGTGGGTGGTGGGTGGGCTTTGAATTTCTTCGTCGTCCGCATCCCAACCGTCCTGACCGCAGTCCGTCCAGGGCTCTCCTGATAACGAGAGATACTTTAGCAAATTCAGGATGTCGCCAAAGGGTGAGTAATGAAAGATGTCCGCGGCGGTGAACTCCATGATCGGCGCCATCGGATTCGATTGGTAGGGCGCAGGAGGTTCGGAGTCCGCGAGGAGTCCGCACTCGAGTCACGAGCTTTACAAGGGACAAGGTCGAGATTCGCCCATCGCTGTAAAGTTGTAGCCCCCGAGGCGGTGTCTAGCCACCCGTCCTCGATCTGCACGGTCGGCTCCGGACTAAGGGTCGGAGCGGACTCATGTGCAGCCTCGTGGCACCGTCCGCAGCAGAGCTAAATCATGCCCATCGTGGATCTGGCGGCGCTCGGGTGTGGCTCGAATCCGTCAAGATCAAGTCTCCGCGGATGTCGGCCGTGAAGTTTAGGCTTCAAATCTGACTGATGGCTGTGGGCGTAGCTTCGATCTGCTCTAGATGGCTGTTTAATTGGCCCGCAGTGCAAAGCGGCCGAACACAAAGATCTGTCCGGGGAGAAAAGTCTCACCCTGGACTACATTGTTGTTGATGATTGAAGGAGCCATCAAGCCTATCGGTGACGACAGAGAGGAACTCTTAATGAAAGCACCAATGTCGGTGTCAAAACCGGCGGATCTCGGGTAGGGGGTCCCGAACTGTGCATCTAGGCGGATGGTAACAGGAGACAACGGACACGATGTTTTTACCTAGGTTCGGGCCCTCTCGATGGAGATAAAACCCTACTCCTGCTTGATTAATATTGATGATATGGGTAGTACAAGAGTGGATCTACCACGAGATCAAGGAGGCTAAACCCTAGAAGCTAGCCTATGGTATGATTGTTGTAATGGTTGTTCGTCCTACGGACTAAAACCCTCCAGTTTATATAGACACCGGAGAGGGCTAGGGTTACACAGAGTTGGTTACAATGGTAGGAGATCTACATATCCGTATTGCCAAGCTTGCCCTCCACGCCAAGGAAAGTCCCATCCGGACATGGGACGAAGTCTTCAATCTTGTATCTTCATAGTCTTGGAGTCCGGCCGATGATGATAGTCCGGCTATCTGGACACCCCCCAGTCCAGGACTCCCTCAGTACCCATTTTGTAATGGGTCCTAATAACCCGCAAGTATATGGGATAGTTGTAGCCTCTTTCGATAAGTAAGAGTATCGAACCCAACGAGGAGCTAAAGGTAGAACAAATACTCTCTCAAGTCCTATCGGCCACTAATACGACTCTACGCATGCTTGACGTTCGCTTTACCAAGCACAAGTATGAAACTAGAAGTACTTTGTAGGTGTGATAGGATAGGTTTGCAAGATAATAAAGAACACGTAAATAAAAAGTAGGGGCTGTTTAGATAAAGATGCAATAAAGTAAATATAGCGAGTGTGGAAAGGTGGTGGTAGGAGTTGTGAAATTGTCCCTAAGCAATCGACTACGTTACTAGACCGGTAATCACTATTGCAATTCTATTTGAGGGAGAGGCATAAGCTAACATACTTTCTCTACTTGGATCATATGCACTTATGATTGGAAATCTAGCAAGCATCCGCAAATACTAAAGATTCATTAAGGTAAAAACCCAACCATAGCATTAAAGTATCAAGTCCCCTTTATCCCATACGCAAACAACCTACTTAATCGGGTCTGTGCTGTCAATCACTCCATCCACCATAAGCAAATCATAAACATATTGCAAACCCTATAGTGGGAATCCCTCACACTTGCATGACACGGAGGGCACAATAGGACAGCACCAATAATAAAACATGCAACTCAAACCAATCATAACAATTCATCAATCACCGATAGGACAATGAAAATCTACTCAGACATCATAGGATGGCAACACATCATTCGAAAATAATATGAAGCATAAAGCACCATGTTCAAGTAGAGGGTACAGCGGGTTGCGGGAGAGTGGACCGCTGGATATAGATGGGGGAAGGTGATGGAGATGTTGGTGAAGATGGCGGAGGTGTTGATGAAGATCTCGGTGATGATGATGGCCCCCGGCAGCGCTCCGGCGCCACCGGAAGCAAGGGGGAGAGAGCCCCCCTTCTTCTTCTTCTTCTTGTTCCTTGACCTCCTCCATAGATGGGAGAAGGGCTTCCCCTCTGGTCCTTGGCTCCCATTACGTGGGAGGGGCGAGAGCCCCTCCGAGATTGGATCTATCTCTCTGTTTCTACGTTCTGGAATCCTTCCCCTTCACCGTTTCTTTTATATCTGGAGATCCGTAACTCCGATTGGGGTGAATCTTTCGCCCAGATTTTTCTTGTAAAATTAGCTTTCTTGCGGCAAAATAAGAGCGTCAACCGCTTTACGGGTGGCCCACAAGATTCCAGGGCGCGCCCAGGGGGAGGGCGCGCCGCCCTGTCTCGTGGCCACCCCGGACACCGTTTCGCGTTGATTCTTCCTCCCAAAAATCACAAATATTCCAAAATAATTCTCCGTCCGTTTTTATCCCGTTTGGATTCCGTTTGATATTGGGTTTCTACAAAACAAAAAACATGCAACAGACAGGAACTGGCACTGGGCACTAGATCAATATGTTAGTCCCAAAAAATAGTATAAAAAGTTGCCAAAAGTATATAAAAGTTGAATAATATTGGCATGGAACAATAAAAAATTATAGATACGACCGAGACGTATCAGGTCCTTTGATGTTAGTAACAAGGGTCTTAGGAACCCAAATAGACCATTCAATGTATTCATAAGGAGAACCAGCAAATTTAGCATAAACATGCCCATCACTAGCATGGCACAACAATAAGAAGGGTTAAAGTCGCCGGCTTTGTTGGAAGGGGTGGCATTGCCCTTTTTGACATTACCACCCTTCACATTGTTCTTCTTCTCCTTTGGAGCACCCTCTCCCTCCTTCACAAAAGTTGCATTGAGAGGGGGAGGTCGTTTGGTCTTGTCGTTCTTCTTGTTCTTCGAATTGGGTGCAAACCCAACTCCCTCTTTTGCCACAACTTCCTTTTGATTGCTCAAAAGGTCATTGAGGTTCTTCTCATCTTGTATGCACATCACAAGGCCTTTCTCAAGTTGCTCCTTCAACTTGGCATTCTCCTCCACAAGATGCACATGCTCACAACATGGGTTAGTAGCATTTACATGATCAATTAATACCATATGAGGAAACGTGGCTTTCTCCTTGGTTAGCTTCACTTGGAGTTGATCATGAGACTCCTTGAGGCTAGCATGAGCACCCTTCAAGACCTTGTGAGCCTTGTCGAGTATATCAAACTCCTCCTTGAGTCTAGCATGGTCAACCCCGAGTTTAGCCTTCTGGGAATTTAGCACACGAGATACAACAAGAGCATGATCAAGATCTTTCTTTAATCTAGCATGGTCATCGTTGTGTGACTCCTCAAGAGGCAAACGATGCACACGCTCTTCCTCAAGAGCATTAGAGAGATCCGATATCTCATCGGCATAGTCATGACTATGACCTTCCATCTTAGAGATGGTTTCTTCATGAGCCTCGATCATGTCATTGGCTTCACCAAGTTGTTCCAAGAGAGCAACGAAGTGCTTCTTGGATTTGCCCTTGAGCTTACTCATAAAAGACTCAAATTCATTTACTTCCTCATTAGACCCCTCACTTTCATCAATGCAATCCGTCAAGGAGGGATTAGTAATGATGGTGGTTTTGATGTTGGGGGTTACCTTGTTGGTGGCTTTAGCCATGAGGCACTTGGCGGTGATGTTCTCGTTGGGTGAGTCGAAGAGGGACACCCGTGGAGTTGTGGCAATGGCAACGGAGGCCATGGACATGGCTTCACTATCTTCTTCATCATCATCATCCTCATGGTATTCTTCTTGAGCCACCAACCCTTTAGTTGGAGTCTTCTTGGTGAAGTTGTTCTTGTTAGGGAAGGACTTGGCTTTGTCTTTTCGGATGAGCTTGCCACCATTGTCTTCCCTTTTCTCGTAAGGGCACTCCGCAACAAAATGGCTCACATTGCCACAATTGTAGCATGTTCTCACACGTTGCTTGCCCTTGAAGCCACTTGAGTTGTTCTTGTTGAAGTTGGGCCTTGTGTTCTTCTTGCTCCAAAATTGCCTTGAAGCAAGAGCCATGTGCTCATGGTAGTCATACTTAGTATCTTCGGGGTTGCTCTCCTCTTCTTCCTCTTCATCCTCTTCTTCCACACTAACCTTGGCCTTCAAGGCAAGGTTGGGCCTCTTTGCTCTTTGAGAACGCAACACCGCATTGTCGGCGGTCTTGTCCAAGATCCTCATTGCCACAAACTCACCCAACACTTCAGTTGAGGACAAGGTGTGGAAGTCCGGCCTTTGACGGATGACGGAGGACATGGCCTTATGGTAGGGCATCATGGCCTTGGAGAATTTGTGCTTGATCTAATTGTCATCCGTATCCTTGCTCCCATGATCTCGGAGTGAGACCGCGAGAGTGGTTAATCTCCGGTACTCGCGAGGTTCCTCGTCTTCATTCATTGCAAACTCACCGGCTTCACCTTGCACCACTTCATAGTTGGAGCGTTGAATGCTTGTGCTTCCCTTGTAAAGGGAAACAACATGGTGCCATGCTTCCTTGGCCACGGTGAAGGGTCGGAGGTGAGAAATGTCTTCGGGTGGAATTGCATCTTGAATGATGAAGAGAGCATTCTCATTGAATTGATTATACGCGGCTTTTCTAGGGGTGAAGTTGCTTCGATCATGCGGATAGAAACCTTCCTCAATGATTCTCCAAAGGTTAGTATTAACATGATTTAAATGATGTTTAAAGCGATAAACCCAAGAATCAAAATCCTCATTCTTCACAATCTTGGGGGGAGAACCCGCATGATTTAAATGCGTGGAGGGAATTGGTCCTCCATAAGTGAGAGGAGGTTCAACATGAGAATAGATGCCATTACCACTTTTACCACTAGGCAAAGGAACCTTTTCATTAGAAGCTTCCCCTTATTGGAGTTGGCATCCGCCACCTTGTTAGTGGGAGCAACCACTTCCAAGGGTGCGGTGGATAATTTACGACTATCAAGGAACTCTTTGAACATGCCTTTGACCTCGGTCGTCATGGAGGTTTTCAATGTGTCCAAAGACACATTGAATTCCTCACGTGAGACCGGGGATGCCCCATCGGCCGTAGACGAGGACGGAATCACACCGGGGTGCTCCTCCTCACCGTCTATGGTGTCAACCATACTCTTCAAATGACAAAGTCCTTAATAAAGAGACGAGGCTCTGATACCAATTGAAAGGATTGATATAGTTGACTAGAGGGGGGTGAATAGGCAACTAACAATTTTTAGCTTTTCTTTCCCAATTTAAACTATGCATCAAAGTAGGTTGTCTAGATATGCAACTACGTGAGTAACCTATATGATGCAACAACAACAAGCACACAAGCAAGCAAAAGATGCAACACAATATAAGCTTGCACAAGTAAAGGTACGAGATAACCAAGAGTGGAGCCGATGAAGACGATGATGTGTTACCGAAGTTCCTTCCCTTTGAGGGGAAGTACGTCTCCGTTGGAGCAGTGTGGAGGCACAATGCTCCCCAAGAAGCCACTAGGGCCACCGTATTCTCCTCATGCCCTCACACAATGCGAGATGCCGTGATTCCACTATTGGTGCCCTTGGAGGCAGCGACTGATGACCCGCAAGTATACGGGATAGTTGTAGCCTCTTTCGATAAGTAAGAGTGTCGAACCCAATGAGGAGCTAAAGGTAGAACAAATACTCTCTCAAGTCCTATCGGCCACTGATACGACTCTACGCACGCTTGACGTTGGCTTTACCTAGAAAAAGTATGAAACTAGAAGTACTTTGTAGGTGTGATAGGATAGGTTTGAAAGATAATAAAGAACACGTAAATAAAAATTAGGGGCTGTTTAGAAAAAGATGCAATACAGTAAATATAACGAGTGTGGAAAAGTGGCGGTAGGAGTTATGGAATTGTCCCTAAGCAATTGACTATGTTACTAGACCGGTAATCACTATTGCAATTCTATTTGAGGGAGAGGCATAAGCTAACATATCATCCCTTACTTGGAATTCTATGCACTTATGATTGGAACTCTAGCAAGCATCCGCAACTACTAAAGATTCATTAAGGTAAAACCCAACCATAGCATTAAAGCATCAAGTCCCCTTTTTATCCCATACGCAAACAACCTACTTACTCGGGTTTGTGTTTCAGTCACTCACGCAACCCACCATAAGCAAATCATAAACATATTGCAAACCCTACATCGGGAATCCCTCATGCTTGCGCGACACGGAGGACACTATAGGACAGCACCAATAATAAAACATGCAACTCAAACCAATCATAGCAATTCATCAATCACAGATAGGACAACGGAAATCTACTTGGACATCATAGGATGGCAACACATCATTGGATAATAATATGAAGCATAAAGCACCATGTTCAAGTAGAGGGTACAGCGGGTTGTGGGAGAGTGGACCGCTGGATATAGATGGGGGAAGGTGATGGAGATGTTGGTGAAGATGACGGCGGTGTTGGTGAAGATCGCGGTGATGATGATGGCCCCCGGCGGCGTTCCGGCACCACCGGAAGCAAGGGGGAGAGAGCCCTCCTTCTTCTTCTTCTTCCTTGACCTTCTCCCTAGATGGGAGAAGGGTTTCCCCTCTGGTCCTTGGATCCCATGGCGTGGGAGGGGCGAGATCGCCTCTGAGATTGGATCTATCTCTCTGTTTCTGCGTTCTCAGATTCTACCCCTTTACCGTTTCTTAAATATCCGGAGATCCGTAACTCCGATTGGGGTGAATCTTTCACCCAGATCTTTCTCATAAAATTAGCTTTCTTGCGCCAAAAGAAGAGCAACAACCTCCTTACGGGTGGCCCACCAGAGCCCAGGCCGCGCCCAGGGGGAGGGCGCGCCCCCTGTCTCGTGGCCACCCCTGACACCGTTTCGCATTGATTTCACTTCCCAAAAATCATAAATATTCCAAAAAAATCTCTGTCCGTTTTTATCCCGTTTGGACTCCGTTTGATATTGGGTTTCTGCGAAACAAAAACATGCAATGCATGAGAACTGCTTTGGGCACTAGATCAATATGTTAGTCTCAAAAAATAGTATAAAAAGTTGCCAAAAGTATGTGAAAGTTGGATAATATTGGCATGGAACAATCAAAAATTATAGATACGATGGAGATGTATCAGCATCCCCAAGCTTAATTCCTACTCGTCCTCGAGTAGGTAAATGATAAAAAAGATAATTTTTGATGTGGAATGCTACCTAGCATAATCTTGATCATGTAATCTAATCATGGCATGAATATTAAGACATGAGTGATTCAAAGCAATAGTCTATCATTTGACATAAAAACAATAATACTTCGAGCGTACCAATAAAGCAATCATGTCTTTTCAAAACAACAAGGCCAAAGCAAGCTTATCCCTACAAAATCATACAGTTTGGCCATGCTTCATTTTCGTCACACAAAATGCCCCCATCATGCACAACCCCGATGACAAGCCGAGCAATTGGTTCATACTTTTTAACGCGCTTCAGCTTTTTCAACCCTCACGCAATACATGAGCGCAAGCCATGGGTATAGCACTATAGGTGGAATAGAATATAGTAATGGAGGTTATGTGGAGAAGACAAAAAAGGAGAAAGTCTCACATCGACGCGGCTAATCAACGGGCTATGGAGATGCCCATCAATTGATGTCAATGCGAGGAGTAGGGATTGCCATGCAACGGATGCACTAAGAGCTATAAGTGTATGAAAGCTCAACAAAAGAAACTAAGTGGGTGTGCATCCAACTTGCTTGCTCATGAAGCCTAGGGCATTTGAGGAAGCCCATCGTTGGAATATACAAGCCAAGTTCTATAATGAAAATTCCCACTAGTATATGAAAGTGACAACATAGGAGACAATCTATATGAAGAACATGGTGCTACTTTGAAGCACAAGATATGAGACTCACTAAATGAAGAACATGGTGCTACTTTGAAGCACAAGTGTGGAAAAAGAGATAGTAACATTGCCCCTTTTTATTTTTATTTTATTTTCTTTTTTTTCTTTTTTTCTTTTTTTTTCTTTTTTTTTCTTTTTCTTTTTATTCGTTGGCATTTCTTTCTTTTCTTTTTGGCCTTTCTTTTTTTCTTTTGGGGGACAATGCTCTAATAATGATGATCATCACACTTTTATTTACTTACAACTCGATATTAAAACTCGATATTGGAACAAAGATATGACTCTATATGAATGCTTCCGGTGGTGTACCGGGATGTGCAAAGATCTAGCATAGCAATGACATCAAAACGGACAAGCCATGAAAACATCATGCTAGCTATCTTACGATCATGCAAAGCAATATGACAATGAATGCTCAAGTCATGTATATGATGATGATGGAAGTTGCATGGCAATATATCTCGGAATGGCTATGGACATGCCATGATAGGTAGGTATGGTGGCTGTTTTGAGGAAGATATAAGGAGGCTTATGTGTGATAGAACGTATCATATCACGGGGTTTGGATGCACCGATGAAGTTTGCACCGACTCTCAAGGTGAGAAAGGGCAATGCGCGGTACCGAAGAGGCTAGCAATGATGGAAAGGTAAAAGTGCGTATAATCCATGGACTCACATTAGTCATAAAGAACTCATATACTTATTGCAAAAGTTTATTAGCCCTCGAAGCAAAGTACTACTAGCATGCCCCTAGGGGGATATATTGGTAGGAAAAGACCATCGCTCGTCCCCGACCGCCACTCATAAGGAAGACAATCAAAGAAACACCCCATGCTTCAAATTTGTCACACAACGGTTACCATATGTGCATGCTACGGGACTTGCAAGCCTCAACACAAGTGTCTCTACAATCCACAACCACCCACTAGCATGACTCTAATATCACCATCTTTATATCGCAAAACTATTGCAAGGAATCAAACATATCATATTCAACGATCTACAAGTTTATGTAGGATTTTATGACTAACCATGTGAATGACCAATTCCTGTCATCTCTCTAAAAAGAGATAAGTGAAGCAAGAGAGTTTAATTCTTTCTACAAAAGATATGCCCACGCTCTAACAAATATAAGTGAAGCAAAAGTGTATTCTACAAATGGTGGTTTTCTATGCGAAGAGAAACAGGCAATCCAAACTTCAAATGATACAAGTGAAGAACATGAAGCATTCTATAAAGCCACACTCAAAAGATTTAAGTGAAGTGCAATGAGCATTCTATAAATCAACCAAGGACTATATCATACCAGAATGGTGCATAAAATAAAAATAAAAAACTAAATGCAAAAGATGCTCCAAGGCTTGCACATAATGCATGAATGAAATGAATTCGAAAACATACCGATACTTGTTGAAGAAAGAGGGGATGCCTTCCGGGGCATCCCCAAGCTTAGACGCTTGAGTCTCCTTGAATATTTACTTGGGGTGCCTCGGGCATCCCCAAGCTTGAGCTCTTGCCTCTCTTCCTTTTCCTCATATCGAGACATCCTCGATTAGACACTACATCCACACAAAACTTCAACAGAAAACTCGGTAAGATCCGTTAGTATAATAAACCAAATCACCACTCTAAGTACTATTGCAAACCAATTCATATTTTGTTTTTGCATTGTGTCTACTTAGTATAACTATTCCATGGCTTAATCCACTAATATAAATTGATAGATTCATCAAAACAAGTAAACTATGTATCAAAAACAGAATCTGTCAAAAACAGAACAGTCTGTAGCAATCTGAACATCCGCCATATTTCTGGTACCCCAAAATTCTAAATAAATTAGAAAAAGTAAACAAGTTGTATATAAAGACAGTGCAAAAGGAATCAGAACCAATTGATGTTCCATTTAAAAATGTAAAATCGCGCACTACAGACAAAGTTTCTGTCCTGCACCGTACAAACCAACAAGCATTGTAAACATCCTAAAGGCAAACCTTGGCACATTATTTTTATAATACAATGGAATTGTACAAGGGGATAATTATTTTTGATAAAAAAATTCTGTAATCAAGATTCACAAAGTTTCCGTGAGCATGAACAAAGTTCAAGGCTAGCTCCCACTTCAACAATGCTTGTCTTTCTCACTTTCACTTTCCTTTTTGAAAAGTTTTCAGGTTCCCCTCTTTATTTTTTTTTGTTTTTAAACTATACGAAAGCACTCAACAGAAATAAATGACTCTCTAAAACTTCCGGGTTGTCTCCCTGGCAGCGCTTTCTTTAAAGCCATTAAGCTAGGCATATAGTGCTCAAGTAATGAATCCACCCGGATCCCAAGGTATATCAAAGCCAATTTTAATAAACAATGATTTGTAATTTAGTAGTGAGCACAAAGTAACATATATCATGTAACAACGAAGTCTAACTCTCTTCCTATGCATCGGCATGTCATAAAAGAACAATTCATGCACACTTAGTAAAGGCCAATGCATAGTATAAACAGTTTCTTGCAATTTTATCATATTGGAAACATAGAGAGGTGGAGATATAGTTCCTCTCTCATAATAATTGCAAGTAGGAGCAGCAAGCACATGCATATTACATTCATCAAAATCATCATGTGAAATGGTAAAAGGCAACCCATCAATATAATCCTTAATAAGCACAAACTTCTCCGATATAGTGTAGTTTGGAGAATCCAAAAAGATAAGGACTATCATGCGTGGGTGCAATAGCAACAATTTCATGTTTAACATAAGGAACTATAGCAAGTTCATCTCCATAAGCATAATTCACATTGGCATCTTGGCCACAAGCAGAGCGAGCATCATCAAAAAGGGATATTTCAAACAAATTCAAGGGATCATAGCAATCATCCTTCGGTAAGCACGAAGGGGAATTAAATAATGTATGAGTTGGAGGGTTACTCTCATTAGAAGGTGGGCACGGGTAGCTAATCCGCTCTTCCTCCTTTTGTTCTTCGCTCTCCTCATCATCTTTTTCATCCAATGAGCTCACAGTTTCATCAATTTCTTCTTCCATAGCTTCCTGCAAAATATTAGTCTCTTCTTGGACGGTGGAGAATTTCTCAATATATGGTTTAACATTGGCATTAGAAGCATAATTATCATAACAATATTCAAGTATGGAAAAACTTCCAGATTTGTAAAGAGTAGCATCATACTTTTCAATCAAAGAAGCAATTTCAAAAGCACCCTTAAAAGCAACAAATTCTTCAATTTGTTGAACATCATAGTAATTATAAACACCCTTAGAATACGAAGATACGATTCCATTATCAATAAACTCACATTGGTAGGGAAGGTGTTTCTTAGGGTTTTCAGAACAACAAGTAACATCATATATTTCACATAAATTCCAAGCATAGCATTGCAAACGTTGAATTTGATCCCATAATAGTTTTCCTTTTTCAGATATACGGTGTCGCACATAACAAGCATGCTCATCTAAAGATTTTCCCTCAACCAAGCTAGTTGGGGTTTCAGCACGAGCACATAAGGATCGAAGATGATCCAAGAAAAAAGCTTCAGTAGTGTGATAGATTTTGAGTGGTTCTTCAACCATTGGAGCAGTAGGTACAACTAATTTTTTTGGTATTTTACCTTTCCTACCCATAACTAAAGATATAGAACAACTTAGAACAGTAAATAAAAATTACTTAGTGATAAAGCAAACAAGCACACACGAGAATATTCACCCCACGCTATGACTCCCCGGCAACGGCGCCAGAAAAACGTCTTGATGACCCACAAGTATACGGGATAGTTGTAGCCTCTTTCGATAAGTAAGAGTGTCGAACCCAACAAGGAGCTAAAGGTAGAACAAATAATCTCTCAAGTCCTATCAGCCACTGATACGACTCTACGCACGCTTGATGTTGGCTTTACCTAGAAAAAGTATGAAACTAGAAGTACTTTGTAGGTGTGATAGGATAGGTTTGAAAGATAATAAAGAACACGTAAATAAAAATTAGGGGCTGTTTAGATAAAGATGCAATAAAGTAAATATAGCGAGTGTGGAAAAGTGGTGGTAGGAGTTGTGGAATTGTCCCTAAGCAATTGACTATGTTACTAGACCGGTAATCACTATTGCAATTCTATTTGAGGGAGAGGCACAAGCTAACATATCATCCCTTACTTGGAATTCTATGCACTTATGATTGGAACTCTAGCAAGCATCCGCAACTACTAAAGATTCATTAAGGTAAAACCCAACCATAGCATTAAAGCATCAAGTCCCCTTTTTATCCCATACGCAAACAACCTACTTACTCGGGTTTGTGTTTCAGTCACTCACGCCACCCACCATAAGCAAATCATAAACATATTGCAAACCCTACAGCGGGAATCCCTCACGCTTGCGCGACACGGAGGGAACCATAGGACAGCACCAATAATAAAACATGCAACTCAAACCAATCATAGCAATAAATCAATCACCGATAGGACAACAGAAATCTACTCAGACATCATAGGATGGCAACACATCATTGGATAATAATATGAAGCATAAAGCACCATGTTCAAGTAGAGGGTACAGCGGGTTGCGGGAGAGTGGACCGCTGGATATAGATGGGGGAAGGTGATGGAGATGTTGGTGAAGATGACGGCGGTGTTGGATAAGATCGCGGTGATGATGATGGCCCCCGGCGGCGTTCCGGCGCCACCGGAAGCAAGGGGGAGAGAGCCCCCCTTCTTCTTCTTCTTCCTTGACCTTCTCCCTAGATGGGAGAAGGGTTTCCCCTCTGGTCCTTGGCTCCCATGGCGTGGGAGGGGCGAGAGCCCCTCCGAGATTGGATCTATCTCTCTGTTTCTGCGTTCTCAGATTCTACCCCTTCACCGTTTCTTAAATATCCGGAGATCCCTAACTCCGATTGGGGTGAATCTTTTGCCCAGATCTTTCTCATAAAATTAGCTTTCTTGCGCCAAAAGAAGAGCGTCAACCACCTTATGGGTGGCCCACGAGAGTCCAGGCCGCGCCCTGGGGGGAGGGCGCGCCCCCTATCTTGTGGCCACCCCGGACACCGTTTCGCGTTGATTTCATTTCTCAAAAATCATAAATATTCCAAAAAATCTCCGTCCATTTTTATCCCGTTTGGACTCTGCTTGATATTGGGTTTTTGCGAAACAAAAAACATGCAACATACAGGAACTGGCACTGGGCAATAGATCAATATGTTAGTCCCAAAAAATAGTATAAAAAGTTGCCAAAAGTATATGAAAGTTGGATAATATTGGCATGGAACAATAAAAAATTATAGATACGATGGAGACGTATCAGCGACCGAACCTTTAAAAACAAGGTTGGGGCAATCTCCACAACTTAATTGGAGGCTCCCAACAACACCACGAAGCTTCACCAGAATGGAATATGGCTCCACGGTGACCTCAACCGTCTAGGGTGCTCAAACACCCAAGAGTAACAAGATCTGTAAGGGATTAGTGGGGGGAATCAAATTTCTCTTGGTGGAAGTGTAGATCGGGGCCTTCTCAACCAATCCCTAGAAAATCGACAAGTTTGATTGGCTAGGGAGAGAGATCGGGCGAAAATGGAGCTTGGAGCAATAATGGAGTTTGGGGATGGAAGAGGTGAGTCTTCTTGGAGAAGACCCCTTTATATAGTGGGGGGACACATCCAACCGTTATGCAACCCGCAGCCCGCAGCCCGCATCTGGGCGGTACTACCGTTGCTGGAGCGGTAGTACCGCTGCCACAGCGGTACTACCGCTGTGGCAAGCAGGCATAGAGCAACCAGGGCTGAGGGAGAAGAAGTACACACACTAGGGCGGTACTACCACCCCGAGGGCGGTACTACCGCCGATAGGCGGTACTGCCACTTCCTACAGCCGCTGAAAAACAGGGGAGGGCAGCGAGCTAAGCGGTAGTAGGAGCGGACGTAGGAGCGGTACTACCGCTGAGAAGCGGTACTACCGCTCCCTACTGCCGTCTCTACTACCGCTCCCGTGCATGGTCCTTTACGGAAAACCGACATGAAAAATCGAGACCACAGCAGGGGCGGTAGTACCAGCGGCACTAACAAGCGGTACTACCGCTGATAGGCGGTACTACCGCCCTGGTCGCGGTACTACCTCTTAGCACAAAGCACCCCTTGTTTTGCACATCACGGAAACTCCAAAGGAGCAGGAAGAAGGCAAGGGTGCAAGGAGAATGTGAACGTGATGATTCCACCCATACTCTTCCAAAACGGATCCCCTCTTGACAGTACGGTTATCCCTACGACTCAATTCCACCGGAAAGAAACAAAGGAAAATAATCCGTCAAAAGTGAAGTCCTCGAGGGGTAACAATCGCATAGTGCTCTTATATTAGATAACCTGAAAAGCTTAATGCACACGATTAGTCTGCACACGTATTGTCATCAATCACCAAAACTACTAAGGGATAAATATGCCCTTACACTATTGGAGTAGAGCCCTCACACTAGAAAGAAACAAATAGCTGAGAATATGAAATCAAAAGAAAACTAGAAAATATAAAACAATATAAAGAGCACAAACCTTGATGAACTCTTAATTTACGGATAAAGTTTCATTACGAAATGCATGGTCTGCGTATTTGTCTTTGGAGTGATAACCATGGGAACCCTAACAAAAATAACTAACCTATGTACATCGAGAAAAAACAATAAAAAGTTCATTGACACTGAATAGAAGCAAGTCAAAACGCACTTGGTCACCATGCCTAAAATAATTCTGCGAACATGGATCATCTTGTGGCAAAATGGGAAATTGAGAAGCGTTGATTGGAAAAATAGTAGAAATTTACAAGAATCATAAATAATACAAAAAACATAAGAAATAAACTATAAATTTAATATTTAATATTTAAAACTAAGATACAACGTACACTAATAATAATGGTTACCAACGGTACATTGAGATTGAACTTAAGATACTTTAGTAGGAGCAACGTCATTGAAGAATTTTTAAAAATAAATAAATTTATATGATAAAACACAATAAAACAACTAATATATACTACAAGAACATGAAACTAAACATACATTATCATCAACACAATTTAAATGATCTTTGGAATTGGTCATATTATTGAAACTAAGATGCTTTCCATTACTGCTTAAAGGAGGAACCATTCACCAAGAAGTCTAATCATTAATAGAACAAGAAGAAGCCGGAGGAATCAATTTCCTCATTGGATTAGAAAATTGACTAAACTTGCTCAAAATATTTATCCTAATAAAAAAATAAGAAAAAAATAACCGAATAAGAATTGAAAATGATAAAGACAAGTCAAAACAAATCATCACAACCACAAGCAAAAAGAAAGAGAAAAATCACTAAAAGAATGGACATCTACTTTAATAGAATGCCTTGCAATTTTAGCACTACTTGTACCAAGAACTTCGTTATCATTAGCAACATGACTATGCTTCTTTCAAGAGTTGGAAGCTAAAATCATTAGGACAAATTTAAAATTTGCATTAGACAAAGATAAAAATTACACAAACATAGTAGGAGCAATATTGACACTCAAGAGCTTAAAAGGAATAAACCTCTAGTGCCATTTAAAGCTTCACCCCGTGCATGATTAGACCGAGGAGTCACCAAGAAATGGTCTAAACAATGAATTAAAATCATAAAACGAACACATAACACATCACTCCTAACAAAATAGGAAACCAAGCTAAAGCAAAGCGACATAATAAGAACCTCTAGAGTCTCCATAAACATCATTGCCAGCAAAATGATTAGAAGGATAACTTCTTCTTTGATCTAAACGACACAATAATAAATAGTGAAGACGTTAGGTCAAATTTCAAAGAAAATATTTAAAAATCCATAAATAACTAGAAAAATACTACCCTTAGAGTTAACAACACACAAACCATAGTCATTAGCAAGGTTGACAATATCATCATTTCTCAAATGTGAAGTTGAATCATTGCAGCTAGGCGCACGAGCTCGAGCATCAACAATAATACTCAGAGTGTCTAATACCAAATTTTCAACACTTGAAGCAGTCTTCTCATCACAAACTTTACGAAAACGACTGACCAACAAACATATTTGATCTTTAACCTACAAAATAAAAAATAATACAAAATTAATCATGAAAAGCAACCCTTAACAAAATACACTAATCTAAAGAAATCACATCAATAGAAAATATGAAATACAAGCAAGAAAACATTTGATGAAGGCAGGACACCGCCAATAGCCTTATCAATAGCAGATCTGAATTTCAAAGATCCATGTGATGAATCAACATGATCAGCACAGCAATAAACACAACCCATGACCTAAACAATCTCTGATATGAGCTTCACCTAACAAAAAGCACACAAACAAAATGAACACTAACATAATGAAAAAGTAAGTCAAGAATAATAAACAAAGGACATAAGAGATAACAAAAGAAAAACAATACAAAAATAACAGACTCACAGGCCGAAGACCATAAGATCTAGGACATTTACAATCTATGTCGGCAAATTCTCCGACCAAAGATGCAAAACAATGATGTTCGTATAATTTCAAATAATACAAATATTTGTAAAATCAAAATTAACATACAAAAAGAGCCGCTTGGTCTCGAACCCACGACCGAATAGAACAAAAGCATCTCTAGCCACTACAACCTTCATGCTCTTTTATCTAATTTGGATAAAGCTATTTTTTCCAACCAGGATGCATGTAGAGCTTATGTGGGCTGCACATACTGTTGTCTATTTTACACGTGCTATCTTCTTTAAGATATTTGTATAAATATTAACTAATAAAGTTATGTTCGAATATTTGTATGTTTAAAATATTATACATGTAGAAGATGATTAATTAATAAATAAAAATTAAATATAAGCCTAGGTTTTATGTAAAAAATATTGAGTAAAATGTAAGTAATAAAAACATTTAAGATATTTGTAAAATGCAAGTAAATAAAATTATGTTCAAATATTTGTATGTTCAAAATATTATACGAACAAATCATGACAAGTGAATAAAACATTTAAATATAAACCTATGTATTATATTAGACACGGCTGAAATTTCACAATAAAAGTTCAAATTTTAAATTATGAATGTTTTTAATTATACGAACATTGAACTATACAAATGTTAGTATAATTATTGAATTGTTTGTATAAATATATTGTTTTTGAATTGTAAGTTTACAAACATTTGTACTATTTTAATTTTTACAAAACAAATTAATTCATAAATAATTTTAAATATATAAATATTTCTAAAATAATACATGAACAGTTTTAAAACATTAATATTTAAATATATTTTTTATTACAGAGATCGTAATTTACACAATATCTACAAATATTCCAAAAAAATCAAAGGTGTAAAATGGGCTGCACAGATCATAGCCTATTTCAGCTGCCAGGCCTACGTGGTTTAACGCAAGGGATATAAAACGCAGTTTTCCTTGTGAAGTATGCATTGTTATTGGGGAACTCCTATGCGACGCATTTTGCAGCGAGTAGCGTCCTGACGCACACAGAAGCAGCGAACTGGTCGGCCCAGCAGCGGGAGCGCACCCGTAAACACCAAAAATTAATGTGCTCGATCAGGTTCGAACCCACGACCGCACAAACTACACGCTGGCAAGTAACCAACGCACCTGAAGAGGCTTCAATAAGGCAGTATTGTAAGATCGAACGTCTTATGAAAATTCAAACACAATTTTTTAAGGAACTAATTACTTTTTGACACGCAAAATATTCAAAAGATCTAACGAAATTTTAGAAAATCAAACATCTCTTGACTTTGCGATTTTTCTAAGAAATGGAAATATTTTTTAGAAATTGGGAATAAAAGTGGAAACACGAACATTTTTTGAAACTCCGAACAAAAACTGACAACATGAACATTTTTTCAGATGTGAATGTTTATTTTTAAATACGTTCATTTTTGAATCTATGAACAATTTTTGAAAATACGAACAATTTTTGGAAACTCCGAACAAAAATTGAAAAAATGAACATTTTTTCAGATTTGAACAAAATTTGAAAATAAGAACATTTTCTGAATATATGAACAATGTATGATAATATGAACAATTTTTTGGAAAGAAAACAAATTGTTGACAAATGCAAGCTTTTCTAATAATATAAACATTTTTAAAAATTCACGAACATTTTTAAATTTGTGAACAAAAATTGAAAATGGGAACATTTTTTAAATTCCCAAACACTTTTTGTAAAGTGCGAACATTTTTTGAAGTTGTGTACAATTTTTGAAAAAATTAGAACAATGTTTGATTTGGAACACTTTTTTGAAATGATGAACAATTTTCAAAAACAAGAAGCATTTTTGAATTTCAAACAATATTTGAGTTCTCGAACTTATTTTGAAATAAAAGGGAAAAGGAAAAATAAAGAAAACAAAAATGAAACAGATAAACCAGAAAAAGGAAAGAGAAACAGAAAATAAAAGGAAAATGAAAACCCAGCTTAAGGAACCTTCTACTAACGGATAAAAACCGGCTAGGAAACTTTTAGAAAGTTCCCAAAACCGGGACTTCCTACAGCGGGAGATGGGCTGGCCCACTTTATCGTGTCCCCTGTGCGATCGGTCGACTGTTTGACGCAGAGAGCGTGAAATAGGGTATTCCTTGTTATTGGGCGGTGTTGTTCACTTGGTGGTCGCAGGTTTGACTACATCCCACTACGAATTATATTTGTCATTTCTCCTTATACACTATTCACAGACAAGTGGGTGTCACCGAGGCCTTTCTGCGTAATTAAAAAATCCCAACGAGTTATCTGATTTTTTACTGCCAGCCATCGATATGTGGATCAATGCCATGCTGGCATGCCACACAGGTAGGGTATACGTCCGGATACGCCGTATTTGCAACAAACAACGAGTTAGATGACCAAATCCATATTTTTAAAGTTGTAGCACTTTCCACTGTCCTCTTGTAGCCCTTTTTATTTTGGTTTTTTGTTGCGGTTTTCTATTTGGGTTTCTTTGTTGTTGTAATATATTTTCCCTTTTCTTTTGTTTCCTTTTTTTTAGGTTGTTTTCCCTCAAGTTAGGGTTTGTCGTTCTCTCGACGGCGATTCTCGTCGCGCGTTGAGATCTCTCCTTCCCGACTCCAACCTACCTTGATCCCGTGCCTCGGGTCGACCAAGGGGTGATCTTAGTATCGCTACCCGATCTTGGGCAGGTTTTCGACGGGCGGTTGGAGGATTAGGGTTAGGTCACAGCTCGGTGGAAAGTTCCTCAGGCTAGGGAACAAGACTATGGCATCCAAAGCTTCTGGTTCGAGGGATCCGGAGGACTTGGAGACGATGATGAAAGAGTTGGGGCTCTCGGAGGAGGACCTCGATGACGTGGAAGTTGATCAGAAATCGCTGCTGCCGGAGGCTACGCGGTGGATGGCGATAGCACGAGTCAATATTGACAGACCATATAAAAACATGCGTGCGGCGTGGGATCTCGCCCAGAAGGTCAACATCCGCCCTTTGTAGGAGAATCTGTACACCCTCCAGTTTTCTTGTTTGGGGGATTGGGAGTGCGTCATGGAGGAGGGGCCGTGGGCGTTTCGTGGTGATGCAGTTGTTCTTGCCTCGTACGACGGATTCACCAAGCCGTCGACAATCAAGCTGGATCTCCTGGAAATTTGGGCACAAATTCATGACTTCCCAGATGGCTATGCGTCGCAGATCCCGTTTCTCGCAGCTAAGATTGGGGAGTTAGTATATGCTGAACCGGCCTCGCATGACTTTGAAGGAAAAAAATTTAGGGTTCGGGTGAAGATCGATGTCAACAAGCCACTGAAGAACGCTGTCTCTCTCAAGGTTGGGGAAAGGAGGTTGATCTTATGAGTCAAATACGAACGTCTCCCAAACTGATGTGCCGTGTGTGGACGACTCGTTCACCTGTACAAGGAACACGGGGATGGAGTGCATCCTCCGTCAGCTTTAGTTTTCAAGAACCTGAAGGCGGACTGGTTCAGAGGTGCCGGGCCAGGCCCGGGCGCCGCTAGAGGCAGAAACAAGGAGGCACCATATGGCAGCAAGAAGCAGCAGGAACGCGCGAAGGAGGGAGTGGATGAGCAGATGATGGAAGCGGCAAATAACAGAAAGCGCACCCAAGCTGCCAAACCGCATGCTACCACGCTGATGGCTCAGGGGACAAAAGGGACGGGAAGCAATGGGAACGCGTTGTTGGCTCTCCCACCGCCGTCTCTTCCGGTGAGTCCACCACCCAGGCAAGATCCAAAGAGGCCCAAAACAGTTACCTCCGGTGTGAAGAACAACACGGCGAGGAATGGCAAGATCAATGAAGCATTATCGGCAGACTCCCATGAGGAGTACCGTCGGGCGCCTCCACTTGCCTTGGGGGGCACTCCACCCCCCTTGGCCGCCGCCCCCCTTGAGATCCCATCTCTAGGGCCGGCTACCCCCCTGGGGGCCTATATAAAGGAGGGGGAGGAAGGGCAGCCGCACCCCTGAGTCTTGGCACCTCCCTCCCCCTGCTACACCTCTTCCTCCTCCCGCAGCTGCTTGGCGAAGCCCTGCCGGAGTACTGCTTCTCCACCAACACCACACCGTCGTGCTGCTGCTGGAGTCTTCTTCCTCAACCTCTCCTTCCCCCTTGCTGGATCAAGAAGGAGGAGACGTCATCCGCTCTGTACGTGTGTTGAACGCGGAGGTGCTGTCCGTTCAGCACTTGGTCATCGGTGATTTGGATCACGGCGAGTACGACTCCATCATCCCCGTTCTCTTGAACGCTTCCGCTCGCGATCTACAAGGGTATGTAGATGCACTCCTATCACTCGTTTCTTAGATGAACTCATAGATGAATCTTGGTGAAACCATAGGAAAATTTTTAATTTTCTGCAACGTTCCCCAACAGTGGCATCATGAGCCAGGTTTATGCATAGTTCTCTATTGCACGAGTAGAACACAATTTTGTTGTGGGCGTAGATGTTGTCAACTCTCTTGCCGCTACTAGTCTTATTTTGCTTCAGCGGTATTGTGGGATGAAGCGGCCCGGACCGACCTTACACGTACGCCTACGTGAGACAGGTTCCACCGACTGACATGCACTAGTTGCATAAGGTGGCTAGCGGGTGTCTGTCTCTCCCACTTTAGTTGGAGCGGATTCGACGAAAAGGGTCCTTATGAAGGGTAAATAGAAGTTGACAAATCACGTTGTGGCTTTAACGTAGGTAAGAAAACGTTCTTGCTAGATCAACTATAGAAGCCACGTAAAAACTTGCAACAACAATTAGAGGACGTCTAACTTGTTTTTGCAGCAAGTGTCTTGTGATGTGATATGGCCAAAAGTTGTGATGAATGATGAATGATATATTGTGATGTATGAGATCATGTTCTTGTAATAGGAATCACGACTTGCATGTCGATGAGTATGACAACCGGCAGGAGCCATAGGAGTTGTCTTTATTTTTGTATGACCTGCGTGTCATTGAAGAACGCCATGTAAATTACTTTACTTTATTGCTAAACGCGTTAGCCATAGAAGTAGAAGTAGTCGTTGGCGTGACAACTTCATGAAGACACGATGATGGAGATCATGATGATGGAGATCATGGTGTCATGCCGGTGACAAAGATGATCATGGAGCCCCGAAGATGGAGATCAAAGGAGCTATATGATATTGGCCATATCATGTCACTACTGTATAATTGCATGTGATGTTTATTATGTTTATGCATCTTGTTTACTTAGAACGGCGGTAGTAAATAAGATGATTCCTTATAACAATTTCAAGAAGTGTCCTCCCCTAACTGTGCACCGTTGCTAAAGTTCGTCGTTTTGAAGCACCACGTGATGATCGGGTGTGATAGATTCTTATGTTCACATACAATGGGTGTAAGACAGTTTTACACATGCAAAAACACTTAGGGTTAACTTGACGAGCCTAGCATGTACAGACATGGCCTCAGAACACAGAGACCGAAAGGTCGAACATGAGTCATATGGAAGATACGATCAACATGGAGATGTTCATCGATGATGACTAGTCTGTCTCACGTGATGATCGGACACAGCCTAGTCGACTCGGATCGTGTAACACTTAGATGACTAGAGGAATGTCTAATCTGATTGGGAGTTCATTAAAATAATTTGATTAGATGAACTTAATTATCATGAACTTAGTCTAAAAACCTTTGCAAATATGTCTTGTAGATCAAATGGCCAATGCTCATGTCAACATGAACTTCAACGCGTTCCTAGAGAAAACTAAGTTCAAAGATGATGGCAGCAACTATACGGACTGGGTCCGGAACCTGAGGATCATCCTCATAGCTGCCAAGAAAGCATATGTCCTAGATGGACCACTAGGTGAAGCACCCATCCCAGAGAACCAAGACGTTAGGAACGCTTGGCAGTCACGTGCTGATGATTACTCCCTCGTTCAGTGCGGCATGCTTCACAGCCTAGAACCGGGGCTCCAAAAGCGTTTTGAGCAACACGGAGCATATGAGATGTTCGAGGAGCTGAAAATGGTTTTCCAAGCTCATGCTCGGGTCGAGAGATATGAAGTCTCCGACAAGTTCTACAGTTGTAAGATGGAGGAAAGTAGTTACGTCGGTGAGCACATACTCAAAATGTGCAGGTTGCACAACCGCTTTGTCCCGGTGGACATTAACCTCTGGACGAGGCGGTCATTGATAGAATCCTTGATCGCTCCCACCGAGCTACAAGAGCTTTTGATGAACTACAATATGCGGGGATGGTGAAAACTATTCTGAAGTATTTTCAATGTGAAGTCAGCAGAGGTAGAAATCAAGAAAGAACATCAAGTGTTGATGGTCAATAAAACCACCAAGTTCAAGAAGGGCAAGGGTAAGAAGAACTTCAAGAAGGACGGCAAGGATGTTGCCGCACTGTAAGCCAGTTGCCGGGAAGAAGTCAAGCAAGGACCCAAACACGAGATCGAGTGCTTTTATTGCAAAGGAAGGGTCATGAAAGCGAGGCGCCCCAAATACTTAGCGGACAAGAAGGCCGGCAACACTAAAGGTATATTTGATATACATGTAATTGATGTACCTTACCAAGACTCGTAGTAACTCACCGGTATTTGATACGGTGTCGTTGCTCATATTTGTAACTCACAGCAGGAGCTGCGGAATAAGCGGAGATCTGGCGAAGGACGATGTGACGATCTTGGCGTCGGGAATGGTTCCAAGGTCGATGTGATCGCTGCCGCACGCTACCTCTACATTTACCTACGGGATTAGTTTTAAACCTCAATAATTGTTATTTAGTGCCAAGTTTGAGCATGAACATTGTATCTGGATCTCGTTTGATACGAAATGGCTACTCATTTAAATCCGAGAATAATGGTTGTTCTATTTATATGAGAGGTATGTTTTATGGTCATGCCCCGATGGTCAATGGTTTATTCTTAATGAATCTCAAGCGTAATGTTACACATATTCATAGTGTGAATACCAAAAGATGTAAAGTTGATAACGATAGTCCCACATACTTGTGGCTTCGCCGCCTTGGTCACATTGGTGTCAAGCGCATGAAGAAGCTCCATGCTGATGGACTTTTAGAGTCTCTCGATTATGAATCATTTGACACATGCGAACCATGCCTCATGGGCAAAATGACCAAGACTCCGTTCTCCGGAACAATGGAGCGAGCAACCAACTTATTGGAAAACATACATACTGATGTGTGTTGTCCAATGAGCGTTGAGGCTCGCGGAGGATATCATTATGTTCTCACTCTCACTGATGACTTGAGTAGATATGGGTATGTCTACTTAATGAAACACAAGTCTGAGACCTTTGAAAAGTTCAAGGAATTTCAGAATGAGGTAGAGAATCAACGTGACTTTAAGATAAAGTTCCTACGATCAGATCGTGGAGGAGAATATTTAAGTCACGAATTTGGTACACACTTAACGAAATGTGGAATCGTTTCACAACTCACGCCGCCTGGAACACCTCAACGTAACGGTGTGTCCGAACGTCGTAATCTCACTCTATTGGATATGGTGCGGTCTATGATGTCTCTTACCGATTTACCGCTATCATTTTGGGGATACGCTCTAGAGACAGCTACATTCACTTTAAATAGGGCACCGTCTAAATCCGTTGAGATGACACCATATGAATTATGGTTTGGGAAGAAACCTAAGCTGTCGTTTCTAAAAGTTTGGGGATGTGATGCTTATGTCAAGAAACTTCAACCTGAAAAGCTCGAACCCAAGTCGGAAAAATGCGTCTTCATAGGATACCCTAAGGAAACCATTGGGTATACCTTCTACTTAAGATCCGAGAGCAAGATCTTTGTTGCCAAGAACGGATCCTTTCTGGAAAAAGAGTTTCTCTCGAAAGAAGTAAGTGGGAGGAAAGTAGAACTCGATGAAGTACTACCTCTTGAACAGGAAAGTAGTGCAGCTCAGGAAAATGTTGAGGAAAATAATGATGATGATCAAGGTACTTCGGATCAAGTTGCTACTGAACTTCGTAGGTCCACAAGGACACGTTCCGCGCCAGTGGTACGGCAACCCTGTCCTGGAAATCATGTTGTTAGACAACGGTGAACCTTCGAACTATGAAGAAGTAATGGCGGGCCCAGATTCCAACAAATGGCTTGAAGCCATGCGATCCGAGATAGAATCCATGTATGAAAACAAAGTATGGACTTTGACAGACTTGCCCGATGGTTGGCGAGCGATAGAAAACAAATGGATCTTTAAGAAAAAGACGGACGCGGATTGTAATGTTACCATCTATAAAGCTCGACTTGTCGCTAAGGGTTATCGGCAAGTTCAAGGGGTTGACTACGATGAGACATTCTCTCCCGTAGCGAAGCTGAAGTCCGTCTGAATCATGTTAGCAATTGTCGCATACTATGATTATGAGATATGGTAGATGGACGTCAAAACGGCATTCCTTAACGGACATCTTAAGGAAGAACTGTATATGATGCAGCCGGAAGGTTTTGTCGATCCTAAGAATGCTAACAAAGTATGCAAGCTCTAGCGATCCATTTATGGGCTGGTGCAAGCATCTCGGAGTTGGAACATTCGCTTTGATGAGATGATCAAAGCGTTTGGGTTTATGCAGACTTATGGAGAAGCCTGCGTTTACAAGAAAGTGAGTTGGAGCTCTGTAGCATTTCTCATATTATATGTAGATGACATACTCTTGATGGGAAATGATATAGAACTTTTGGACAGCATTAAGGCCTACTTGAATAAGTGTTTTTCAATGAAGGACCTTGGAGAAGTTGCTTACATATTAGGTATCAAGATCTATAGGGATAGACCGAGACGCCTCATAGGTCTTTCACAAAGCACATACCTTGATAAGATTTTGAAGAAGTTTAAAATGGATCAGTCCAAGAAAGGGTTCTTGCCTGTATTGCAAGGTGTGAGATTGAGCTCGGCTCAATGCCCGACCACGACAAAAGATAAAGAAGAGATGAGTGTCATCCCCTATGCTTCAGCCATAGGATCTATTATGTATTCCATGCTATGTACCAGACCTGATGTAAACCTTGCTGTAAGTTTGGTAGGAAGGTACCAAAGTAATCCCGGCAAGGAACACTGGACAGCGGTCAAGAATATCCTGAAGTACCTGAAAAGGACAAAGGACATGTTTGTCGTTTATGGAGGTGACAAAGAGCTCGTCGTAAAGGGTTACGTAGACGCTAGATTCGACACAGATCTGGATGACTCTAAGTCACAAACCGGATACGTGTATATGTTGAATGATGGAGTAGTAAGCTGGTGCAGCTGCAAGCAGAGCGTCGTGGCGGGATCTACATGTGAAGCGGAGTACATGGCAGCCTCGGAGGCAGCGCATGAAGCAATTTGGGTGAAGGAGTTCATCACCGACCTAGGAGTCATACCCAATGCGTCGGGGCCGATCAAACTCTTCTGTGACAACACTGGAGCTATTGCTCTTGCCAAGGAGCCCAGGTTTCACAAGAAGACCAGGAACATCAAGCGTCGTTTCAACTCCATCCGTGAAAATGTTTAAGATGGAGACATAGATATTTGCAAAGTACATACGGATCTGAATGTCGCAGATTCGTTGACTAAACCTCTTTCGCGAGCAAAACATGATCAACACCAGAACTCTATGGGTGTTCGATTCATCACAATGTAACTAGATTATTGACTCTAGTGCAAGTGGGAGACTGTTGGAAGTATGCCCTAGAGGCAATAATAAAAGGTTATTATCATATTTCCTTATTCATGATAATTGTCTTTATTCATGCTATAACTGTATTATCCGGAAATCATAATACACGTGTGAATACATAGACCATAATATGTCCCTAGTAAGCCTCTAGTTGACTAGCTCGTTGATCAACAGATAGTCATGGTTTCCTGGCTATGGACATTGGATGTAGTTGATAATGGGATCACATCATTAGGAGAATGATGTGATGGACAAGACCCAATCCTAAGCATAGCACAAGATCGTGTAGTTTGTTTGCTAGAGCTTTTTCAATGTCAAGTATCCTTTCCATAGACCATGAGATCGTGTAACTCCCGGATACCGTAGGAGTGCTTTGGGTGTACCAAACGTCACAACGTAACTGGGTGGCTATAAAGGTGCACTACAGGTATCTCCAAAAGTGTCTGTTGGGTTGGCACGAATCGAGACTGGGATTTGTCACTCCGTGTAAACGGAGAGGTATCTCTGGGCCCACTCGGTAGGACATCATCATAATGTGCACAATGTGACCAAGGGGTTGATCACGGGATGATGTGTTACGGAACGAGTAAAGAGACTTGCCGGTAACGAGATTGAACAAGGTATCGGTATACCGACGATCGAATCTCGGGCAAGTACAATACCGTTAGACAAAGGGAATTGTATACGGGATCGATTGAGTCCTTGACATCGTGGTTCATCCGATGAGATCATCGTGGAACATGTGGGAGCCAACATGGGTATCCAGATCCCGCTGTTGGTTATTGATCGGAGAACGTCTCTGTCATGTCTGCATGGTTCCCGAACCCGTAGGGTCTACACACTTAAGGTTCGATGACGCTAGGGTTATGAAGGAAGTTTGTATGTGGTTATCGAAAGTTGTTCGGAGTCCCGGATGAGATCCCGGACGTCACGAGGAGTTTCGGAATGGTCTGGAGGTAAAGATTTATATATGGGAAGTCCTGTTTTGGTCACCGGAAAACTTTCGGGTTTTATCGGTAAAGTACCGGGACCACCGGGAGGGTCCCGGGGTCCACCAAGTGGGGCCACCAACCCCAGAGGTCTACATGGGCCAAGTGTGGGAGGGGACCAGCCCCAGGTGGGCTGGTGCACCCCCCCCCACACACACACACACACAAGGGCCCAAGGCGCCTCCCCAAAGATTTTCAAACCCGTTCCCCCTACCCCTCAAGCCCTTTCATTTTTAAAAGAATGAATGGGCCCACCCAAAAATTTTTAAAAGAAAAAAGGGAATTGGGGGGAAAAAAGGGCCCCCCTTTTTCACAACGGGGCCCTTTTTCCCTTGGGAAAAAATCAAAAAAAAAATTTCCCTACCCTTGGTTTTTTGAACACCCAAAAACCAAAAAACCCGGGGAAAACCCAAAAAAAATTTGCCAAAAGAAGGGGGAAAATTTGGGTGGGAAATAAAATTAAAAACTTTTCAAAAACCCTTTTACCAAAAAAATTTTTCCCAAAAATTTTTAAAAACCCCGGGGGAAAAATGCCAAAAAGGGGCCCAAACCCCAAAAGAAACAAATTGAGAAAATTTATGCAAAAAGGGGGAAAAAATTTTCCCTTTAAAAAGAAACCCAAAAAATTAAAACAATTTAATTGGTAACAAAATATTCGGTTTGGGGTGAAACCCCAGGGGGCCAAAAAAAGAAACAAAAAAAGGAACCTTTGGGGAATAACCCTTTAACCCCAAAAAAATTTTGAAAGGGCAGGGGAAAAAAAAGGATTGGGGAAAAAAGTTTAGAAATTTCCCAAAACCCAAAATTCAAAACAGAAATACTTAAAAATTTTTTTAAAAAAAGGGCCTAAAATTTTGGGGAAAAAAAAAGGAAGGGGGGAAATAACCCCTTTAGGGGAACGGGAAAATTTTTAAAAAATTTTTAAAAAACCCAAAAAAAAACAAACCCCGAAAAACCTAAACCCAAAAAACCCAAAAATCCCCTTTAACAGGGAAAAAACCCAAAAAACCCCAAAAGGAACCCAAAAAAACAATAAAAGGGAAAGGAAAAACTTTAAAGGATTGAAAATTTAAACCCCAAAATAAATTCCCCAAAAAAAATAAAAAAAAACCAAAAAAAATAAAAGGGAAAAAAAAAAATAAAAAATAAAAAAAAAAAACCCAAAAAGGGAAAAAAAGAAAAATCTAAAAAATGGCTAAATTTTAAAAATTTGGAAAATTTGGGAAACCCTTTTTAAAAATTTTTAAAATTTAAAAAAACCTGCCCAAAAAATTTTAAAATATTAAAAATTTTAAAATTTTGGGAAAAAGAACGATTTAAAAAAAATTTCAAAACAAAATAAAAAAATGAAATAAATTAAAAAATAAAATTTACTTTAAAAAATTAAAAAAGGAAAAAATTTAAAAAAAAGTAAAAACCAATTTTAAAATTTTAAAATAAATAAATAAATTAAAAAAAAAAACTAAAAAAAAAAAAGAAACCTTCTTAAAACCCCAATTTAAATTCCAATTGGCAAATTGAAATAAAATTTTCCCCCGGGAACCACACCAAAAAAATTAAAAAGGGAAAAGTTTAAATCAAATTTTTATTAAAAAAAAACTTTAAAAATTTTCCTAAAAAAAAGAAAAAAAAACCAATAAAATTGAAAAGTAAACAATAAAACAAATCCCAAAACCAAAAAAAATTCCAACAAATGGCTTGAAGCCATGCGATCCGAGATAGAATCCATGTATGAAAACAAAGTATGGACTTTGACAGACTTGCCCGATGATCGGCGAGCGATAGAAAACAAATGGATCTTTAAGAAAAAGACGGACGCGGATGGTAATGTTACCATCTATAAAGCTCGACTTGTCGCTAAGGGTTATCAGCAAGTTCAAGGGGTTGACTACGATGAGACATTCTCTCCCGTAGCAAAGCTGAAGTCCGTCCGAATCATGTTAGCAATTGCCGCATACTATGAATATGAGATATGGCAGATGGACGTCAAAACGGCATTCCTTAACGGACATTAAGGAAGAACTGTATATGATGCAGCCGGAAGGTTTTGTGGATCCTAAGAATGCTAACAAAGTATGCAAGCTCCAGCGATCCATTTATGGGCTGGTGCAAGCATCTCGGAGTTGGAACATGTTGGAAATATGAGCAACTTACCGAATAATTTTATTAACAGAAATACTAGATAAAGCATGACTAGTATAGTAGTGATGAAATAAGTCATGCGATTTGACAAAGAGAAGGTAAATAACATCTGCATATATAATCCAGAACCGATCATCTCTAGAACAGACAGTAAATCAAGATGCATAAGAGAGAAGGTAAACATCGTGTGCATATATGAGTTTGAAGTAAACACATCTAGAACAGACACTAGATGAAGTTGCTTATGGGACATAGAACCCAACATACATAGGACAGAAACAAAGGAGAAGAACACGTACGGCACAGCAGCAGCAGAAGCGCTGGACTTGGGGTCGGTGTCCTCGCCTGCCATGTCGTCGAGGAGGTCGTCGACGTCAGGGAAGAAGTCGTCGTCGGGGAAGTAGTCGTCGGCGACCGGATCGTCCGTGATGAAGCAGCCAGTAGTCGCGCAGAGCGCTCCCCAAAAACCTTATCACCCTTCTCCCGGACAGGACTCAAAAGGTGCGGTTCGGAGGCTCTCTCGTCCCGACTCGCGGTGCACGCCGCAAGCCGGGATGAGGAAGACAACAGCAGCGCAGATGCTTTCGAGAACTTGTGGCGAGAGGAGGAAGAGATTCTGGTGCGTCTCTCTGAGAGGAGCGACCTCCCTTTTATAGGCGCAAGAGAAGGAGGCGAGAGGTTGCGTCGGGAGGTGAAGCAATGGAGGGAGGCGAAGTGAACAGGCGGCACACGAAGGGTGCGCCGTTCATATTAACTGCCCACTACCGCAAAACTCTCTAGCTCCCAAGTGACCTTTCGCATACCCGTAGTGCGTGGCAAAAATTTAGACATCGGCTCGGCTCATTCCCGCAACCCGCGGCGCGTCATGACGTGACGTGACGAGGCGAGGCGAGGCGTGGCGTGGCGAGGCGGGCGGCGGAGGAGGAGCGCGCGTGGATGTCCCTCTTGTTCTCATGCTCGTACAAGTAGGGAAAGAACCTCCCTTATAAGGAGGTCCAACTTCCACTAGACTAGCAATGTGGGACTAAACTTTAGTAGTATCCCTTGCCTTGCACAAATGGGCTAAGTGGGCCTCTAGGATTTATTAGGAATTTCTGAAATAGTTATTGGGCTGCCCCAATATAGACTAAATTCAGCAATCCCCACCGGATCCCGAGGCACACAGAAATTTGCCTTTGGTTCCAAAACACTTTTTATATACGATGTATCGCAAGTGGAGACTGTTAAGTTGAACTTCCACCTAGAACTCTATGCTACACTAGTAAGCAACTTGAGCAATGGATGGGCCTTGAGCGCAAGTTTTACGCAAATCTAGCTTCACATAAAGCCTTGACCGATACGTGGCTACCGTGGGTCTTCCCCGGGTGGAGCTTATCGTCATACTCCGTGACCTTTCATGAGTTTACTAGAGAGAACCCTACTCTCATAGATTGTGACGTTTGACAATCGAGACTCATATAGGTGTGTTCTTCAAAAGATGTTCTGCAGATAACATCTACGCTTAAATAAGCCACTTAGAACACATTAAGATATACATCAACCTGCCATGTAGATTAGGAGAGTATTGCATCTTCATGGAGTGGTATTGTGAATATTAAGGATACTCTCCTCTCAGTTGACCAACAGCTTGTCTTCCACATCTAATTCACGGGATCTCCGATCACAAAGAATAGGTTACCACTTGTGAACAACTCATATTGTGGGTCTCATACCCATCTCCTCGATGCATTATCTATCACATTACGTGATAAACCCTTAGTAAAAGGATCTGCCAGATTTTTAGACGTTTGGATATAATCCAATGCAATAACTCGGAGTTTCTCATTTTCTGACAGACTTTAACCTTCTCTCGAGCGTGTCTTGATGACTTCATGTTATCCTTAGAGCTGTTCACTTTCGTGATCACAGTTTGATTGTCACAGTTCATAAGGATACCCGCATGAGTTTCTCAACAACCGCAAGTCATTCAAGAGCCGAAGCCAATCTGCTTCAACCGTAGCTGTATCTAGTTTGTGAGTTCTGCTTCCATTGTTGACCTCGTTAAGATGGTGCGCTTGCAAGACTTCAAGAAACAGCGCCACCTCCATGAGTGAATACATATCCGCTCGTGGCCTTTATCTCATCGACATCGAGATCCAGTTTGAGTCACTATACCCTTCAAGCACCTTTGGGTGCCGGTGTAGTGAATTCCATAATTTTGATGCCTTTCAAATAACGCAAAACTCTTTCTAGAGCTTTCAATGCACATCTCCTGGTTTTGAGACAAACCGGCTCAACTTGCTAACAGAAAAGAGATGTCGAGTCTTGTAGCAGCTAAGTACACAAGCGAGCCAATAATCTGAGAATACTTCAATTGATCTCTAGTAATTCTTGATTCTTTCAAGCAAGACGCTAGCATCATATGGTGTTGGAGAGGGCTTGCGGTCACTATAGCCAAAGCGACTCAAGATCTTTTCCACATAGTGAGATTGAAGCAATGTAATCCCACCATCATCATCTCTCAACAACTTGATGTTGAGAATGACATCAGCCACTCCTAAATCCTTCATCTCAAAACAGCGAGATAGGAAATCCTTGACCTCCTTAATAACATTCAGATTTGTTCAAAATCAGTATGTCATCAACATACAAGCAAAGCATAACTCCCTCGCCCCCACCATGGCGATAGTACACACATTTGTCAACCGTTCACAACAAAGCTGCGGTGTTAAAGTTCTTTCGAACTTCTCATGCCACTGTTTGGGTGCTTGCTTTAGTCCATACAAAGACTTAAGCAACTTGCACACTTTCCCTTCCTGACCATCTATTACAAACCCATCTGGTTGTTCCATATAAATTTCCTCATCCAACTCTCCATTTAGGAAAGCAGTCTTAACATCCATTTGATGAACAAGAAGACCATGTGAGGCAGCTAGTGAAAGTAGAACTCGAATAGTGGTCAGTCGAGCCACAGGTGAGTAAGTATCAAAGAAGTCTTCACCTTCCTTTTGGGTATAACCCTTAGCCACGAGCCGAGACTTGTACTTTTCAATAGTACCATCAGGCCTAAGCTTCTTCTTGAATACCCATTTGCATCCTATAGGTTTGCACCCATAAGGACGATCGATTATCTCCCAAGTTTCATTCGCCAAGATGGAATCCATCTCGCCATCTAACTGCTTCCTTCCAAGAGTCGGCATCTTGGATGCATAGGCCTCTGAAATAGAACTGGGAGTATCATCTATGAGATACACAAGAAAATCATCACCAAAGGACTTTGCAGTCCTCTGTCTCTTGTTCCTAGTAGGAACTTCATTGTATTCCTCCACAGGACTTTCAAAGTTTTCCATCGAAATGGCAGGTTCAGTAATTGTAACTAGTTCCTGATTCGATGAACTAGGCATCTCCTGATTAGATGAGGTAGCCATATCCTTCATGGGAAAGATATCTTCAAAGAAAGCCGCATCATTCGACTCCATGATCGTACCAACGTGCATGTCCGGTACCTCAGATTTTACAACCAAGAATCTATAGCCAATGCTATGAAAAGCATATCGAGGAAAACACAATCCACGTCTTTGGTCCAAGCTTCCGCTTCTTTGGAATTGGAACATTGACTTTCGCCAAACAACCCCATGTTCGCAGATAAGAGAGTTTTAACCTTTTCTTCTCCCATTCCTCGAATGGAGTTATTTCTTTGTTCTTTGTGGGGACTCGATTTAGGACATGACATGTTGTCAATATCGCCTCCCCCACCATGCCTTGAGAGACCCGATGTGTCTAACATGGCGTTAACCAAATCAGTTAGAGTACGGTTCTTTCTTTCGCCACCCCATTTGGTGAGGTGAGTAGGGAGGCGTCCTCTCATGGATTATACCATGTTCCACACAAAAGCATCAAATTCATTGGAAAAATACTCTCCACCACGGTCGGACCTAAGCCTCTTGATTTTTCGATCAAGTTGGTTTTCCACTTCAGCTTTGTAGATCTTGAAAAAATTCAAAGCCTCATCCTTAGATTTCAGAAGATACACACAGCAGTATCTAGTGGAGTCGTCAATTAACGTCATGAAATATTTCTTTCCACCTTTTGTCAAAACACCATTCATTTCACATAGATCTGAATGTATAAGTTCTAGTGGTGCAAGATTTCTCGTCTCGCTTGATCACGTGAGATTTCTGAGGTTGCTTAGCTTGCACACACACTTGACACTTAGATCCCTTAACGGTGGTGAAACTAGGGATTAAGTTCAACTTCGCTAGTCGCGACATGCAACCAAAGTTAACATGACAAAGTCGTGAATGCCACACATTTGATTCACTATTGTTGCAAATATGATTAACAACTTTATTGCAAACGTCTGATAAGGATAAAAGAAACAGGCCTCCTGACTCATAGCCTTTACCAACAAAGGTTCCATACTTGGATATTACAAATTTATTCGACTCAAAGACAAGCTTGTAGCCATCTCTACACAGAAGAGATCCACTAACAAGATTTTTATTGACGGAGGGGACATAATGCACGTTCTTCAGCCGCACGATCTTCCCCAAAGTAAACTTCAGATCGACCGTGCCAACACCACGAACGAAGCACTTGAACCGTTGCCCATCAGACGGTTGAAGTCCCTATGATCCGATAAGGCGAAAACATGGAAATATCACCGCATACATGCACATTAGCACCGTGTCAATCAACCAATCAGAGAATGACATCTTGAAAGAATAGTGGAAATATACCATACCCAAAGATCCTTCATGTCAATGTCTCCGATAACAACATTAGCGGTCTTGCCGCCTTTCCCAGATGACGCTTGTCATAGCGATTGGGGCAACTAGGAGCCCAATGATCGGGATCTCACACACATGACAAGCACCTTTCTTCTTGTCATTCTTCTTCTTGAAGTTCGTGTGCTGCACTGCCTTGTTCTTCCCATCAAACTTTCCTTTACCATCAAACTTGCCCTTGTTCTTGAACTTGTGGGGCTGGAAGTTCGCTATGCACCACATTGGCACTAGATCCTCCTCAATACCTCGAGCACGTGTGTCCTTTGCTCTCGCCTTTTCTTCCACATCAAGAGTGCCAATGAGATCCGGGCGGAAAACTCCTGCCTCTTGTGCTTGACAAGGTAGCAAAGTTCCTCCACGAAGGAGGAAGCTTAGTGATGATACCCCGCAACAAACTTGTCGGTAGGATACAATTGAAGTTCTCAAGTTCTCTAGCAAATGATCAGATCTCGTGAGCCTGCTCAACCACGGAGCACTCTTCACCATCCTGTAATCATAGAATTGCTCCATGATGTACAGCTCGATGCAAGATCCGAGACCCCAAACTTGGCCTCGAGTGCATCCCACATATCTTTTCCATTATCAATTGACGCATAAGCATCAACTATGTTCTCACCAAGAACACTCAAGAGAGCAGCCTTAAACAAGGTATCCATTTTCTGAAAAGCTTGCGCCTGTTGGGCATCTTGCTCTCCTTCAGGTTTGCCAAGAGTGGCGTCATAGCAACTCATGGTTTGAAACCATAAGACTGCTCTCACGCGCCACCTCTTATAGTGGATACCCTCAAACATAGGAGGTCTCATGGAAGCAGCAAAACCATTCGAGGTAAATTGCCTATTATAAGGTTTTTGGATTGTTGGAAATATGAGCAATTTACCGAATAATTTTATTAACAGAAATACTAGATAAAGCATGACTAGTATAGTAGTGATGAAATAAGTCATGCGATTTGATAAAGAGAAGGTAAATAACATCTGCATATATAATCCAGAACCGATCATCTCTAGAACAGACAGTAAATCAAGATGCATAAGAGAGAAGGTAAACATCGTGTGCATATATGAGTTTGAAGTAAACACATCTAGAACAGACACTAGATGAAGTTGCTTATAGGACATAGAACCCAACATACGTAGGACAAAAACAAAGGAGAAGAACACGTACGGCACAGCAGCAGCAGAAGCGCTGGACTTGGGGTCGGTGTCCTCGCCTGCCATGTCGTCGAGGAGGTCGTCGACATCAGGGAAGAAGTCGTTGTCGGGGAAGTAGTCGTCGGCAACCGGATCGTCCGTGATGAAGCAGCCAGTAGTCGCGCAGAGCGCTCCCCAAAAACCTTATCACCCTTCTCCCGTACAGGACTCAAAAGGTGCGGTTCCGGAGGCCTACTATCCCGACTCGCGGTGCACGCCTCAAGCCGGGATGAGGAAGACAACAGCAGCGCAGTGCTCAGGAACTTGTGGCGAGAGGAGGAAGAGATTCTGGTGCGTCTCTCTGAGAGGAGCGACCTCCCTTTTATAGGCGCAAGAGAAGGAGGCGAGAGGTTGCGTCGGGAGGTGAAGCAACGGAGGGAGGCGAAGTGAACAGGCGGCACGCGAAGGGTGCGCCGTTCATATTAACTTCCCACTACCGCAAAACTCTCCAGCTCCCAAGTGACCTTTCGCATACCCGTAGTGCGTGGCAAAAATTTAGACATCGGCTCGGCTCATTCCCGCAACCCGCGGCGCGACGCGGCGAGGCGAGGCGAGGCGAGGCGAGGCGTGGCGTGGCGGGGCGGGCGGCGGAGGAGGAGCGCGCGTGGATGTCCCTCTTGTTCTCATGCTCGTACAAGTAGGGAAAGAACCTCCCTTATAAGGAGGTCCAACTCCCACTAGACTAGCAATGTGGGACTAAACTTTAGTAGTATCCCTTGCCTTGCACAAATGGGCTAAGTGGGCCTCTAGGATTTATTAGGAATTTCTGAAATAGTTATTGGGCTGCCCCAATATAGACTAAATTCCAGCAATCCCCCACCAGATCCCAGAGGCACGCAGAAATTTGCCTTTGGTTCCAAAACACTGTTTTATATACCGGTACTGCAGTGGAGACTGTTAAGTTGAACTTCCACCTAGAACTCTATGCTACACTAGTAAGCAACAAGGCCAAAGCAAGCTTATCCCTACAAAATCATACAGTTTGGCCATGCTTCATTTTCGTCACACAAAATGCCCCCATCATGCACAACCCCGATGACAAGCCGAGCAATTAGTTCATACTTTTTAACGCGCTTCAGCTTTTTCAACCCTCACGCAATACATGGCGCAAGCCATGGATATAGCACTATAGGTGGAATAGAATATAATGATGGAGGTTATGTGGAGAAGACAAAAGGAGAAAGTCTCACATCGACGCGGCTAATCAGCGGGCTATGGAGATGCCCATCAATTGATGTCAATGCGAGGAGTAGGGATTGCCATGCAACGGATGCACTAAGAGCTATAAGTGTATGAAAGCTCAACAAAAGAAACTAAGTGGGTGTGCATCCAACTTGCTTGCTCATGAAGACCTAGGGCATTTGAGGAAGCCCATCGTTGGAATATACAAGCCAAGTTCTATAATGAAAATTCCCACTAGTATATGAAAGTGACAACATAGGAGACAATCTATATGAAGAACATGGTGCTACTTTGAAGCACAAGATATGAGACTCACTAAATGAAGAACATGGTGCTACTTTGAAGCACAAGTGTGGAAAAAGAGATAGTAACATTGCCCCTTTTTATTTTTTTATTTTTTTTTCTTTTTTTCTTTTTCTTTTTATTCGTTGGCCTTTCTTTCTTTTCTTTTTGGCCTTTCTTTTTTTTCTTTTGGGGGACAATGCTCTAATAATGATGATCATCACACTTTTATTTACTTACAACTCGATATTAAAACTCGATATTGGAACAAAGATATGACTCTATATGAATGCTTCCGGTGGTGTACCGGGATGTGCAAAGATCTAGCATAGCAATGACATCAAAACGGACAAGCCATGGAAACATCATGCTAGCTATCTTACGATCATGCAAAGCAATATGACAATGAATGCTCAAGTCATGTATATGATGATGATGGAAGTTGCATGGCAATATATCTCGGAATGGCTATGGAAATGCCATGATAGGTAGGTATGGTGGCTGTTTTGAGGAAGATATAAGGAGGCTTATGTGTGATAGAGCGTATCATGTCACGGGGTTTGGATGCACCGATGAAGTTTACACTGACTCTCGAGGTGAGAAAGGGCAATGCGCGGTACCGAAGAGGCTAGCAATGATGGAAAGGTAAAAGTGTGTATAATCCATGGACTCACATTAGTCATAAAGAACTCATATACTTATTGCAAAAGTTTATTAGCCCTCGAAGCAAAGTACTACTAGCATGCCCCTAGGGGGATAGATTGGTAGGAAAAGACCATCGCTCGTCCCCGACCGCCACTCATAAGGAAGACAATCAAAGAAACACCCCATGCTTCAAATTTGTCACACAACGGTTACCATACGTGCATGCTACGGGACTTGCAAGCCTCAACACAAGTGTCTCTACAATCCACAACCACCCACTAGCATGACTCTAATATCACCATCTTTATATCGCAAAACTATTGCAAGGAATCAAACATATCATATTCAGCGATCTACAAGTTTATGTAGGATTTTATGACTAACCATGTGAATGACCAATTCCTGTCATCTCTCTAAAAAGATATAAGTGAAGCAAGAGAGTTTAATTCTTTCTACAAAAGATATGCCCACACTCTAACAAATATAAGTGAAGCAAAAGAGTATTCTACAAATGGCGGTTTCTATGCGAAGAGAAACAGGCAATCCAAACTTCAAATGATATAAGTGAAGCACATGAAGCATTCTATAAAGCCACACTCAAAAGATTTAAGTGAAGTGCAATGAGCATTCTATAAATCAACCAAGGACTATCTCATACTATCATGGTGCATAAAAGAAAAATTAAAACTAAATGCAAAAGATGCTCCAAGGCTTGCACATAATGCATGAACGAAAAACATACCGATACTTGTTGAAGAAAGAGGGGATGCCTTCCGGGGCATCCCCAAGCTTAGACGCTTGAGTCACCTTGAATATTTACTTGGGGTGCCTTGGGAATCCCCAAGCTTGAGCTCTTGCCTCTCTTCCTTTTCCTCATATCAAGACATCCTCGATTAGACACTAATCCACACAAAACTTCAACAGAAAACTCGGTAAGATCCGTTAGTATAATAAAGCAAATCACCACTCTAAGTAATGTTGCAAACCAATTCATATTTTGTTTTTGCATTGTGTCTACTGTAGTATAACTTTTCCATGGCTTAATCCACTAATATAAATTGATAGATTCATCAAAACAAGTAAACTATGTATCAAAAACAGAATCTGTCAAAAACAGAACAGTCTGTAGCAATCTGAACATCCGCCATAATTCTGGTACCCCAACAATTCTACCTAAATTAGGAAAAGTAAACAATTTGTATATCAAGACAGTGCAAAAGAAATCAGAACCAATTGATGTTCCATTTAAAAATGTAAAATCACGCACTACAGACAAAGTTTCTATCCTGCACCGTACAAACCAACAAGCATTGTAAACATCCTAAAGGCAAACCTTGGCACATTATTTTTATAATACAATGGAATTGTACAAGGGGATAATTACAAGGGGATAATTATTTTTGATGAAAATTTTCTGTAATCAATATTCACAAAGTTTCCGTGAGCATGAACAAAGTTCAAGGCTAGCTCCCACTTCAACAATGCTTGTCTTTCTCACTTTCACTTTCCTTTTTGAAAAGTTTTCAGGTTCCCCTCATTATTTTTTTTGTTTTTAAACTATATGAAAGCACTCAACAGAAATAAATGACTCTCTAAAACTTTTGGGTTGTCTCCCTGGCAGCGCTTTCTTTAAAGCCATTAAGCTAGGCATATAGTGCTCAAGTAATGAATCCACCCGGATCCCAAGGTATATCAAAGCCAATTTTAATAAACAATGATTTGTAATTTAGTAGTGAGCACAAAGTAACATATATCATGTAACAACGAAGTCTAACTCTCTTCCTATGCATCGGCATGTCATAAAAGAACAATTCATGCACACTTAGTAAAGGCCAATGCATAGTATAAACAGTTTCTTGCAATTTTATCATATTGGAAACATAGAGAGGTGGAGATATAGTTCCTCTCTCATAATAATTGCAAGTAGGAGCAGCAAGCACATGCATATTACATTCATCAAAATCATCATGTGCAATGGTAAAAGGCAACCCATCAATATAATCCTTAATAAGCACAAACTTCTCCGATATAGTGTAGTTTGGAGAATCCAAAAGATAATAGGACTATCATGCGTGGGTGCAATAGCAACAATTTCATGTTTAACATAAGGAACTATAGCAAGTTCATCTCCATAAGCATAATTCATATTGGCATCTTGGCCACAAGCAGAGCAAGCATCATCAAAAAGGGATATTTCAAACAAATTCAAGGGATCATAGCAATCATCCTTCGGTAAGCACGAAGGGGAATTAAATAATGTATGAGTTGGAGGGTTACTATCATTAGAAGGTGGGCACGGGTAGCTAATCCGCTCTTCCTCCTTTTGTTCTTCGCTCTCCTCATCATCTTTTTCATCCAATGAGCTCACAGTTTCATCAATTTCTTCTTCCATAGCTTCCTGCAAAATATGAGTCTCTTCTTGGACAGTGGAGAATTTCTCAATATATGGTTTAACATTGGCATTAGAAGCATAATTATCATAACAATATTCAAGTATGGAAAAACTTCCAGATTTGTAAAGAGTAGCATCATACTTTTCAATCAAAGAAGCAATTTCAAAAGCACCCTTAAAAGCAACAAATTCTTCAATTTGTTGAACATCATAGTAATTATAAACACCCTTAGAATACGAAGACGATTCCATTATCAATAAACTCACATTGGTAGGGAAGGTGTTTCTTAGGGTTTTCAGAACAACAAGTAACATCATATATTTCACATAAATTCCAAGCATATCATTGCAAACGTTGAATTTGATCCCATAATAGTTTCCCTTTTTCAGATATACGGTGTCTCACATAACAAGCATGCTCATCTAAAGATTTGCCCTCAACCAAGCTAGTTGGGGTTTCAGCACGAGCACATAAGGATCAAAGATGATCCAAGTAAAAAGCTTCAGTGGTGTGATAGATTTTGAGTGGTTCTTCAACCATTGGAGCAGTAGGTACAACTAATTTTTTTGGTATTTTACCTTTCCTACCCATAACTAAAGATAGAGAACAACTTAGAACAGTAAATAAAAATTACTTAGTGATAAAGCAAACAAGCACACACGAGAATATTCACCCCACGCTATGACTCCCCGGCAACGGCGCCAGAAAAAGGTCTTGATGACCCACAAGTATACGGGATAGTTGTAGCCTCTTTCGATAAGTAAGAGTGTCGAACCCAACGAGGAGCTAAAGGTAGAACAAATAATCTCTCAAGTCCTATCAGCCACTGATACGACTCTACGCACGCTTGACGTTGGCTTTACCTAGAAAAAGTATGAAACTAGAAGTACTTTGTAGGTGTGATAGGATAGGTTTGGAAGATAATAAAGAACACATAAATAAAAATTAGGGGCTGTTTAGATAAAGATGCAATAAAGTAAATATAGCGAGTGTGGAAAAGTGGTGGTAGGAGTTGTGGAATTGTCCCTAAGCAATTGACTATGTTACTAGACCGGTAATCACTATTGCAATTCTATTTGAGGGAGAGGCACAAGCTAACATATCATCCCTTACTTGGAATTCTATGCACTTATGATTGGAACTCTAGCAAGCATCCGCAACTACTAAAGATTCATTAAGGTAAAACCCAACCATTAAAGCATCAAGTCCCCTTTTTATCCCATACGCAAACAACCTACTTACTCGGGTTTGTGTTTCAGTCACTCACGCCACCCACCATAAGCAAATCATAAACATATTGCAAACCCTACAGCGGGAATCCCTCACGCTTGCGTGACACGGAGGGAACCATAGGACAACACCAATAATAAAACATGCAACTCAAACCAATCATAGCAATAAATCAATCACCGATAGGACAACGGAAATCTACTCAGACATCATAGGATGGCAACACATCATTGGATAATAATATGAAGCATAAAGCACCATGTTCAAGTAGAGGGTACAGCGGGTTGCGGGAGAGTGGACCGCTGGATATAGATGGGGGAAGGTGATGGAGATGTTGGTGAAGATGACGGCGGTGTTGGATAAGATCGCGGTGATGATGATGGCCCCCGGCGGCGTTCCGGCGCCACCGAAAGCAAGGGGGAGAGAGCCCCCCTTCTTCTTCTTCTTCCTTGACCTTCTCCCTAGATGGGAGAAGGGTTTCCCCTCTGGTCCTTGGCTCCCATGGCATGGGAGGGGCGAGAGCCCCTCCGAGATTGGATCTATCTCTTTGTTTCTGTGTTCTCAGATTCTACCCCTTCACCGTTTCTTAAATATCCGGAGATACGCAACTCCGATTGGGGTGAATCTTTTGCCCAGATCTTTCTCATAAAATTAGCTTTCTTGCGCCAAAAGAAGAGCGTCAACCGCCTTACGGGTGGCCCACGAGAGTCCAGGCCGCGCCCAGGGGGGAGGGCACACCCCCCTATCTCGTGGCCACCCCGGACACCGTTTCGCGTTGATTTCACTTCTCAAAAATCATAAATATTCCAAAAAATCTCCGTCCGTTTTTATCCCGTTTGGACTCCGCTTGATATTGGATTTATGCGAAACAAAAAACATGCAACATACAGGAACTGGCACTGGGCACTAGATCAATATGTTAGTCCCAAAAAATAGTATAAAAAGTTGCCAAAAGTATATGAAAGTTGGATAATATTGGCATGGAACAATAAAAAATTATAGATACGATGGAGACGTATCAGCGACCGAACCTTTACAAACAAGGTTGGGGCAATCTCCACAACTTAATTGGAGGCTCCCAACAACACCACGAAGCTTCACCAGAATGGAATATGGCTTCGCGGTGACCTCAACCGTCTAGGGTGCTCAAACACCCAAGAGTAACAAGATCTGTAAGGGATTAGTGGGGGGAATCAAATTTCTCTTGGTGGAAGTGTAGATCGGGGCCTTCTCAACGAATCCCTAGAAAATCAACAAGTTTGATTGGCTAGGGAGAGAGATCGGGCGAAAATGGAGCTTGGAGCAATAATGGAGTTTGGGGATGGAAGAGGTGAGTCTTCTTGGAGAAGACCCCTTTATATAGTGGGGGGACACATCCAACCGTTATGCAACCCGCAGCCCGCAGCCCGCATCTGGGCAGTACTACCGTTGCTGGAGCGGTAGTACCGCTGTGGCAAGCAGGCATAGAGCAACCAGGGCTGAGGGAGAAGAAGTACACGCACTAGGGCGGTACTACCACCCCGAGGGCGGTACTACCACCGATAGGCGGTACTGCCGCTTCCTATAGCCGCTGAAAAACAGGGGAGGGCAACGAGCTGAGCGGCAGTTGGAGCGGACGTAGGAGCGGTACTACCGCTGAGAAGCGGTACTACCGCTCCCTACTGCCGTCTCTACTACCGCTCCCGTGCATGGTCCTTTACGGAAAACCGACATGAAAAATCGAGACCACAGTAGGGGCGGTAGTACCAGCGGCACTAACAAGCGGTACTACCGCCCTGGTCGCGGTACTACCTCTTAGCACAAAGCACCCCTTGTTTTGCACATCACGGAAACTCCAAAGAAGCAGGAAGAAGGCAAGGGTGCAAGGAGAATGTGAACGTGATGATTCCACCCATACTCTTCCAAAACGGATCCCCTCTTGACAGTACGGTTATCCCTACGACTCAATTCCACCGGAAAGAAACGAAGGAAAATAATCCGTCAAAAGTGAAGTCCTCGAGGGGTAACAATCGCATAGTGCTCTTATATTAGATAACCTGAAAAGCTTAATGCACACGATTAGTCTGCAAACGTATTGTCATCAATCACCAAAACTACTAAGGGATAAATATGCCCTTACACTATTGGAGTAGAGCCCTCACACTAGAAAGAAACAAATAGCTGAGAATATGAAATCAAAAGAGAAAACTAGAAAATATAAAACAATATAAAGAGCACAAACCTTGACAGAACTCTTAATTTACCAGATGAAGTTTCATTACAGAAATGCATGGTCTGTATTTGTACTGGAGTGATAACCATGGGAACCCTAACAAAAATAACTAACCTATGTACATCAGAAAAAACAATAAAAAGTTTATTGACACTGAATAGAAGCAAGTCAAAACGCACTTGGTCACCATGCCTAAAATAATTCTGCGAACATGGATCATCTTGTGGCAAAATGGGAAATTGAGAAGCGTTGATTGGAAAAATAGTAGAAATTTACAAGAATCATAAATAATACAAAAAACATAAGAAATAAACTATAAATTTAATATTTAATATTTAAAACTAAGATACAACATACACTAATAATAATGGTTACCAACGGTACATTGAGATTGAACTTAAGATACTTTAGTAGGAGCAACGTCATTGAAGAATTTTTAAAAATAAATAAATTTATATGATAAAACACAATAAAACAACTAAAATATACTACAAGAACATGAAACTAAACATACATTATCATCAACACAATTTAAATGCTCTTTGGAATTGGTCATATTATTGAAACTAAAATGCTTTCCATTACTGCTTAAAGGAGGAACCATTCACCAAGAAGTCTAATCATTAATAGAACAAGAAGAAGCCGGAGGAATCAATTTCCTCATTGGATTAGAAAATTGACTAAACTTGCTCAAAATATTTATCCTAATAAAAAATAAGAAAAAAAAATAACCGAATAAGAATTGAAAATGATAAAGACAAGTCAAAACAAATCATCACAACCACAAGCAAAAAGAAAGAGAAAAATCACTAAAAGAATGGACATCTACTTTAATAGAATGCCTTGCAATTTTAGCACTACTTGTACCAAGAACTTCATTATCATTAGCAACATGACTATGCTTCTTTCAAGAGTTGGAAGCTAAAATCATTAGGACAAATTTAAAATTTGCATTAGACAAAGATAAAAATTACGCAAACATAATAGGAGCAATATTGACACTCAAGAGCTTAAAAGGAATAAAACTCTAGTGCCATTTAAAGCTTCACCCCGTGCATGATTAGACCGAGGAGTCACCAAGAAATGGTCTAAACAATGAATTAAAATCATAAAACGAACACATAACGCATCACTCCTAACAAAATAGGAGACCAAGCTAAAGCAAAGCGACATAATAAGAACCTCTAGAGTCTCCATAAACATCATTGCCAGCAAAATGATTAGATGGATAACTTCTTTGATCTAAACGACACAATAATAAATAGTGAAGATGTTAGGTCAAATTTCAAAGAAAATATTTAAAAATCCATAAATAACTAGAAAAATACTACCCTTAGAGTTAACAACACACAAACCATAGTCATTAGCAAGGTTGACAATATCATCATTTCTCAAATGTGAAGCTAAATCATTGCAGCTAGGCGCATGAGCTGGAGCATCAACAATGCTACTCAGAGTGTCTAATACCAAATTTTCAACACTTGAAGCAGTCTTCTCATCACAAACTTTACGAAAACGACTGACCAACAAAGATATTTGATCTTTAACCTACAAAATAAAAAAATAATACAAAATTAATCATGAAAAGCAACCCTTAACAAAAGACACCAATCTAAAGAAATCACATCAATAGAAAATATGAAATACAAGCAAGAAAATATTTGATGAAGGCAGGACACCGCCAATAGCCTTATCAATAGCAGATCTGAATTTCAAAGATCCATGTGATGAATCAACATGATCAGCACAGCAACAAACACAACCCATGACCTAAACAATCTCTGATATGAGCTTCACCTAACAAAAAGCACACAAACAAAATGAACACTAACATAATGAAAAAGTAAGTCAAGAATAATAAACAAAGGACATAAGAGATAACAAAAGAAAAACAATACAAAAATAACAGACTCACAGGCCGAAGACCATAAGATCTAGGACATTTACAATCTAAGTCAGCAAATTCTCCGACCAAAGATGCAAAACTATGATGTTCGTATAATTTCAAATAATACAAATATTTGTAAAATCAAAATTAACATACAAAAAGAGCCGCTTGGTCTCGAACCAACGACCGAATAGAACAAAAGCATCTCTAGCCACTACAACCTTCATGCTCTTTTATCTAATTTGGATAAAGCTATTTTTTCCAACCAGGATGCATGTAGAGCTTATGTGAGCTGCACATACTGTTGTCTATTTTACACGTGATATCTTCTTTAAGATATTTGTATAAATATTAACTAATAAAGTTATGTTCAAATATTTGTATGTTTAAAATATTATACATGTAGAAGATGATTAATTAATAAATAAAAATTAAATATAAGCCTAGGTTTTATGTAAAAAATATTGAGTAAAATGTAAGTAATAAAAACATTTAAGATATTTGTAAAATGCAAGTAAATAAAATTATGTTCAAATATTTGTATGTTCAAAATATTATACAAACAAATCATGACAAGTGAATAAAACATTTAAATATAAACCTATGTATTATATTAGACACGACTGAAATTTCACATCAAAAGTTCAAATTTTAAATTATGAATGTTTTTAATTATACGAACATTGAACTATACAAATGTTAGTATAATTATTGAATTGTTTGTATAAATATATTGTTTTTGAATTGTAAGTTTACAAACATTTGCACTATTTTAATTTTTACAAACTTTTTTAATTCATAAATAATTTTAAATATATAAATATTTTTAAAATAATACATGAACAGTTTTAAAACATTAATATTTAAATATATTTTTTATTACAGAGATCGTAATTTACACAATATCTACAAATATTCCAAAAAAATCAAAGGTGTAAAATGGGCTGCACAGATCATAGCCTATTTCAGCTGCCAGGCCTACGTGGTTTAACGCAAGGGATATAAAACGCAGTTTTCCTTGTGAAGTATGCATTGTTATTGGGGAACTCCTATGCGACGCATTTTGCAGCGAGTAGCGTCCTGACGCACACAGAAGCAGCGAACTGGGTCGGCGCAGCAGCGGGAGCGCACCCGTAAACTCCAAAAATTAATGTGCTCGATCAGGTTCGAACCCACGACCGCACAAACTACACGCTGGCAAGTAACCAACGCACCTGAAGAGGCTTCAATAAGGCAGTATTGTAAGATCGAGCGTCTTATGAAAATTCAAACACAATTTTTTAAGGAACTAATTACTTTTTGACATGCAAAATATTCAAAAAGATCTAACGAAATTTTAGAAAATCAAACATCTCTTGACTTTGCGATCTTTCTAAGAAATGGAAATATTTTTTAGAAATTGGGAATAAAAGTGGAAACACGAACATTTTTTGAAACTCCGAACAAAAACTGACAACATGAACATTTTTTCAGATGTGAATGTTTATTTTTAAATACGTTCATTTTTGAATCTATGAACAATTTTTGAAAATACGAACAATTTTCTGAAACTCCGAACAAAAATTGAAAAAATGAACATTTTTCAGATTTGAACAAAAATTTGAAAATAAGAACATTTTCTGAATATATGAACAATGTATGATAATATGAACAATTTTTTGGAAAGAAAACAAATTGTTGACAAATGCAAGCTTTTCTACTAATATAAACATTTTTAAAAATTCACGAACATTTTTAAATTTGTGAAAAAAAATTGAAAATGGGAACATTTTTTAAATTCCCAAACACTTTTTGTAAAGTGCGAACATTTTTTGAAGTTGTGTACAATTTTTGAAAAAATTAGAACAATGTTTGATTTGGAACATTTTTTTGAAATGATGAACAATTTTCAAAAACAAGAAGCATTTTTGAATTTCAAACAATACTTGAGTTCTCGAACTTATTTTGAAATAAAAGGGAAAATAAAAATAAAGAAAACAAAAATGAAACAGATAAAACAGAAAAAGGAAAGAGAAACAAAAAATAAAAGGAAAATGAAACCCCCGCTTAAGGAACCTTCTACTAACGGATAAAATCCGGCTAGGAAACTTCTAGAAAGTTCCCAAAACCGGGACTTCCTACAGCGGGAGATGGGCTGGCCCACTTTATCGTGTCCCCTATGCGATCGGTCGACTGTTTGACGCAGAGAGCGTGAAATAGGGTATTCCTTGTTATTGGGCGGTGTTGTTCACTTGGTGGTCGCAGGTTTGACTACAGCCCACTACAAATTATATTTGTCATTTCTGCTTATACACTATTCACAGACAAGTGGGTGTCACCGAGGCCTTTCTGCGTAATTAAAAAATCCCAACGAGTTATCTGATTTTTTACTGCCAGCCATCGATATGTGGATCAATGCCATGCTGGCATGCCACACAGGTAGGGTATACGTCCGGATATGGTAGAAAGCACCGTATTTGCAACAAACAACGAGTTAGATGACCAAATCCATATTTTTAAAGTTGTAGCACTTTCCTCTGTCCTCTTGTAGCCCTTTTTATTTTGGTTTTTTGTTGCGGTTTTCTATTTGGGTTTCTTTGTTGTTGTAATATATTTTCCCTTTTCTTTTGTTTCCTTTTTTTGAGGCTATTTTCCCTCAAGTTAGGGTTTGTCGTTCTCTCGACGGCGATTCTCGTCGCGCGTTGATATCTCTCCTTCCCGACCCCAACCTACCTTGATCCCGTGCCTCGGGTCGACCAAGGGGTGATCTTAGTATCGCTACCCGATCTTGGGCAGGTTTTCGATGGGCGGTTGGAGGATTAGGGTTAGGTCACAGCTCGGCGGAAAGTTCCTCAGGCTAGGGAACAAGACTATGGCATCCAAAGCTTCTGGTTCGAGGGATCCGGAGGACTTGGAGACGATGATGAAAGAGTTGGGGCTCTCGGAGGAGGACCTCGATGACGTGGAAGTTGATCAGAAATCGCTGCTGCCGGAGGCTACGCGGTGGATGGCGATAGCACGAGTCAATATTGACAGACCATACAGCCAGTTCTGTTCTATAAAACATGCGTGCGGCGTGGGATCTCGCCCAGAAGGTCAACATCCGCCCTTTGTAGGAGAATCTGTACACCCTCCAGTTTTCTTGTTTGGGGGATTGGGAGCGCGTCATGGAGGAGGGGCCGTGGGCGTTTCGTGGTGATGCAGTTGTTCTTGCCTCGTACGACATATTCACCAAGCCGTCGATAATCAAGCTGGATCTCCTGGAAATTTGGGCACAAATTCATGACTTCCCAGATGGTTATGCGTCGCAGATCCCGTTTCTCACAGCTAAGATTGGGGAGTTAGTATATGCTGAACCGGCCTCGCATGAATTTGAAGGAAAAAATTTAGGGTCCGGGTGAAGATCGATGTCAACAAGCCACTGAAGAATGCTGTCTCTCTCAAGGTTGGGGAAAGGAGGTTGATCTTCCGAGTCAAATACGAATGTCTCCCAAACTAGTGTGCCGTGTGTGGACGACTCGGTCACCTGTACAAGGAACACGGGGATGGAGTGCATCCTCCGTCAGCTTTAGTTTTCAAGAACCTGAAGGCGGACTGGTTCAGAGGTGCCAGGACAGGCCCGGGCCCCGCTAGAGGCAGAAACAAGGAGGCACCATATGGCAGCAAGAAGCAGCAGGAACGCGCGAAGGAGGGAGTGGATGAGCAGATGATGGAAGCGGCAAATAACAGAAAGCGCACCCAAGCTGCCAAACCGCATGCTACCACACTGATGGCTCAGGGGACAAAAGGGATGGGAAGCAATGGGAACGCGCTGTTGGCTCTCCCACCGCCGACTCTTCCAGTGAGTCCACCACCCAGGCAAGATCCAAAGAGGCCCAAAACAGTTGCCTCCGGTGAGAAGAACAACACGGCGAGGAACGGCGAGATCAATGAAGCATTATCGGCAGACTCCCATGAGGAGTACCGCCGGGCGCAATGAGTATCCTCAATTGGAACTGTCGCGGTGCAGGCAAAGCTGCGACGGTTCGTGAGCTTCACAAATTAGTGAGGAAATTTGCCCCTACCCTCTTATGTATTGTGGAAACTCAACTTGATAGAGTGAGGGTAGAAAATTTAGCTAGTACTCTCGGTTTTGATAATGCTTTTGCTGTTAGTAGTCAGGGCCGCAGTGGTGGCCTGGGATTTTTTTGGAATAATCCGATAAAGGTGGAGATTTTAGGGTATTCTGTGTATCACATTGATTGCTCGATAGAGGACCCCGGCTCTATCACGTGGAGGGCCTCATTTTTTACGACGAAGCACAAACCAATCTAAGATACAGGACATGGGACACTTTGAAGGAGATCGCTACTTTGAGCAACCTCCCATGGGTCTGTATAGGCGACTTCAATGAAGTGCTACATCCAGAAGAACATGAGGGGATTGGAGAGAGAAGTAATGCCCAGATCCAAGGCTTTCGTGATGCGGTTGACATCTGCATGTTGATGGATTTGGGTTATATGGGCAACTTCTGGACTTTCGAGAAAAAAGTGACTGGAGGCAGTTACACCAAAGTATAGACCGTGCTTTAGTATCTACGGACTGGAATATTTTGTTCCCAGAGGCACACCTGAAGCATTTGACGGCCGCAAGTTCTGACCATTGCTCAATTCTTCTGTCGCTACATGAGGAAGAAGTGCGGCCTCCAGCAAAACCTCCTTTTCGGTATGAGGTGATGTGGGAATCCCATGAGAGTTGGAAAGACACGATCACGCAGAGTTGGGGTCAGAATCTGCCGGCGGCTACCATGCAACTCTTAAAGGATAAGCTACAGGCCATATTAGGAAACCTTGGGAGATGGAACAAGGAGACCTTTGGATCAGTGCGCAAAGAGATAAAAGCACTCACGAGGGAGCTGGAGCGCCTCCGAAGCGATCCAATGAGGTTGGGTCCGACGCATGCAGAGATTAAAATCAATGAAAAACTGGTGGAGTGGTATCACAGGGAGGAATTAATCTGGAGGCAACTGTCCAGAATCGAGTGGCTAACAACGGGTGACAAGAACACGAGATTTTTTCACCTGAGGGCCAGTATGAGGAGGAAAAAGAGCATGATCAAGGCGCTAGCGAATTCATTGGGGGCCATTATTGTTGACCCGGCCGAGCTAAAAGTGATGGTCGCAGATTTCTACAAAAATCTTTATACGTCTGAAGGGGTAACTGATGTTGATCGAGTCATCCAGCATGTACTGACTAAGGTTACTCAACAGATGAATGAGTCTCTTTTGGCACCATACACTAAGGAAGAAGTGAAGACAACTCTTTTCCAGATGTTCCCCACAAAGGCCCCGGGTCCAGATGGGTTTCCTGCACATTTTTATCAGAGGCACTGGGACTTATGTGGGGACGAGGTTACCAATGTCGTCCTCAGAATTGTGAGAGGGAAGGAAAGTGCAGAGTGTGTTAATGACACGGTCCTTGTATTAATCCCAAAGGTGATAAATCCGACCCTCCTTACTCAGTTTCGCCCCATTAGCTTATGTAATGTCATATACAAAATTGCCTCAAAAGTGGTTGCAAACAGGTTAAAGGAGATTCTCCCGGAGATCATATCAGAGGAGCGGTCAGCCTTTGTTCCTGGCAGATTGATAACGGACAACGTCATATGTGCCTATGAGTGTCTACACTTCATGAAGCGGAGTAAAGCAAAATCCAACAGTTATTGTGCCTTGAAGTTGGACATGATGAAGGCTTACGACAAGCTTGAGTGGCCTTATCTTAGAGCTATCATGGTAAAGTTGGGTTTCAGCCGGCAATGGGTAGATACAATGATGAGCATGATCAGATCAGTTTCCTTCTCAGTATAGTTCAATGGTAAGAAGCTTGAGAGTTTTAAACCATCTCGGGGTATACGACAGGGAGATCCGATCTCCCCCTATCTTTTCTTGATTGCAGCAGAGGGCCTTTCGTGCCTCCTAAAAACCAGTTCTCAATCGTCAGCACTCGGTGGGATCAAGGTGGCTCAAACATCTCCGGATGTAAACCACCTCCTGTTTGCGGATGATAGCCTGCTGCTTTTCAAGTCAAGTGTGGAGGGGACAGTGGCAGTATCAAACCTGTTGGATACGTATTCCAATGCCTTGGGGCAGCGAGTCAACCGTGAGAAATCATCCATTTATTTCAGCAAGGGCTGCCCTCAAGTATTAAGAGATAACATTAAAGACACTCTGAACGTACAGGATGAATCTTTGAATGAAAGGTACCTTGGGATGCCAACAGATGTGGGACAATCGAGAAGGGGCACTTTCATATATCTTAGAGACAGGGTGTGGGAAAAGGTAAAGGGCTGGATGGAGAAACTCCTATCGTCTGCAGGCAAAGAGGTCTTGATTAAGGCAGTAGCACAAGCGCTACCGGTGTTTTCGATGGCATGCTTCAGGCTACCAAGGGGTTTATGTGAGAATATCATGGCTATCATTTGACAGTTTTGGTGGGGAAGTAAGGGGGAAAGAGAAAGCTGAGTTAGGTGGCTTGGGATGTCATGACAAGGCCAAAACATATGGGCGGACTGGGGTTCCATGATATGGAGATTTTTAACTTGGCCTTACTAGCCAGACAGGCTTGGAGAGTAATGAACAACCCTAACTCCCTTTGTGCTAGAATTCTGAAAGCGGTGTATTTTCCTAATGCTACACTATTGGAGGCCGAGCTAGGAGGAAGACCGTCTCAAATTTGGCGGGCAGTGCTAGATGGGAGAGATATGCTCAGACTAGGAATCATCCGGCGAATTGGGAATGGAAGGACAACTGAGATATGGCAACATAATTGGCTCCCAAGGCAGGGGATGATGTGACCTATCACTTCCCTAATCCCGAACCCCCCCAGATTTGTACCGCAGCTCATCACACCGGCTACGGCCGCATGAAACGAGCCTTGGTTCGGTCAGTCTTTTTACCAATTGATGCGGAGGCAATTTTGCGTATTCCGTTATGCACAAGAAATATCAATGACTTTTGGGCGTGGAGCAGAGAGACAAGGGGCTTATTTTCTGTCAAGTCAGCATATAGAATTATATTAAACACCAAGCTCACCAGAGAAAGCTGGATCGACGAGATGGCGGGTACATCGGGATCGAAACGGAATAGTAACGATTGGTCTACCTTGTGGAAGGCAGATGTTCCTCCGAAGATTAAGCAGTTCCTATGGAGACTAGCGAGGAGTTCAATACCTACTGCAGATGTGCTTGAGCACCGGCACATGGCTGATTCAACTGCGTGCAAGGTATGTGGGTCTCACGACTCTTGGCGACACACAATGCTTGACTGTACAATGGCCCGCTGCATTTGGTCTCTAGCTGATGAGGATCTAGTCCAGGTAATGAGCCAGCATATTATCAACAACCCACGGGACTGGTTGTTTGCTATGAATGAAGCGCCGTCGGCGGACATGTTCATGCGTATGGCTGTCACAATTTGGGCCATTTGGAGCGCGAAGAGGAAAGTTGTGTATGAGGATATCCACCAGAGCCCGTTGTCCACCCACGTATTCATACAATCATACCTGGCAGATTTACACATTCCGAGGAAGCCTTTGTCGGTGGGAGGCAGTACTAGTGTTCAGCGAGCAAATCATTGGATCGCCCCGGGGCTAACATGATGAAGATCAATGTAGACGCTGCTGTGGCCGGGAGATCGGGAGTGGGAGCAGTCGGAGCCATTGCCAGAGATGGCGGGGGAGTTTTTCTGGGCGCTTCAACTTTTGGCTTCAAATCTATCACTGACCCTACCACTCTCGAAGCACTTGCGGTTAGAGAGTCATTGGCATTGGCAGATGATCTGCATCTCTGCTCTATTCAGGTGGCATCGGATTGCAAGATCATGGTTGACGACATCAAGCAGCAAAGTGGAGGGGATTATGGTGCAATTATTCATGAAATACTAGAACACTCTCGTAGTTTTACTTCTTGTATTTTCTCTCATGAGTTTAGGAGCTCGAATGTCGAGGATCAGAATTTAGCGAAGCATGCTTTAAAGCTCGGAGGAGGCCGCCATGTTTGGTTAGGCCACCCCGACAATCTATCTTTCGTCCCTGTAACTTTGGTGACGGATCAATAAAAGCTTCGTGAATTGTCTCAAAAAAAATTGTTTCCTTTTTTTCCTGGCCTTATTGTTTTTAAACACTTTTGGATGATATATACGGTGAACATTATTTTGAATGCGCCAAATGTTTTTTAAATACATGTTTTTCTAGAATACATGCTACTTTTTAATAAATGCACGATGAACTTTTTCTTAAAATATTTGGCACACCTTTTACGTGTTCCAAATAAATCATACAAATTTGTTCAGGTTTTTTAGATAAGACTAATCATAGTTTTTTACAAAAAAAAAACCCTGAGCAAACCGAACGAAAAAATTGCTATAAGCGAAGTACAGCCTCGGGAAGAAGTATCGGCAGCCCAAACTGAATTTGGGTGGTCGGCCCAGCGTAGGTGTCTTGTAGTCCTGGCCTTGCCGGTTTCGAGGACCAGCTAGCAATAAAAAGTGTCTCAAAAAGAAAAAAGCTAGCAATAAAAATCCCCACGCCGTCTCGATGCTAACCTTACCATCGTCTCCTGCCGGGAAATTCTCTGTTCCTCAATCCCATCTAGAAATAAAAATTGAGTCTTTCGACGCCAAAACCCTAGCTCCAGTTGAAGGAGCTGCGAGATTGAAGGTCCATCCGGAAGCGATTCATCCTGCTTGCCGAGGTAAGCACGCAAGTCCTCTTGTTCATTCTCGTCAACTACCAGATCTCGCGCGCAGAGGAAAAACACTACCAGATCTCGTCGTCTTTTCTTTCCTTAGCTGTGGGCAACACTAGATCCGTCTTATTCAAGGTCGATTCCCTAAAGCAAGAATTACTGCCCGCGAAAAAAGAGTCAGTTTCTATGATTATTATATTACTTAAATGTTTTATCAAATATCTGCATCGGGGAGGTTCACTAGCAGTAGGCTAAGGTCCGCGTGTTGATTTTATTGCAGACCAATTGACTGCTTCGAGTTTGGGTACGCAGATCATGTGTAGCAGAAAAAGAGAGGAAGATTGCCAATATCATGCGTTAATCTCAAAAGGAGAGGGGAATATTGCCATTGCCATGCCATCCTCTGCTTGCAACCAGAGGAAGAAGGCCGCATTTTCCGGTGGTGGTTCGCTCCCGGATGAGATAATCACGGAGGTGCTACTGCGGCTCCCTGTCAAATCCATACTCCGCTTCCGGGCCGTCTGCCGCTCCTGGGCTGTGTTCTTCTCCACTGAGCAGTTCTGCAATCTCCACATGGCGACCCCCAAGATAGCACTGCCGAAGCTACTGTTTGTCTCACCCACATCAAGACCCGGCTCCACAGAGGTGTTCTCATGCTCCCCGTCAGGCCCCAAAGATGACCTGCTGTTCGCCCTTGACTCTGCCTGCGGCAACTCGATGCAGTTTGTCATGCCAGCGCCGTGCCATGGCCTCACCCTTCTGTTTGATGCTGTTGCGCCAGCTTACTACATCTGCAATGCAGCCACACGAGCAGTAACACGTCTGCCACCTTTCCGTTACTTGGTCAGGTGTACATCTACCGGGCTGGGATTTGATGCCAGGACAAGAAAGTACAAAGTGGTCAGACTGATCAAAGGGTCACGCCATGACAATGAGTCCGTAAGGTGTGAGGTATACACACATGGAAGTGGTTATGGGTATTGCTGGAGGCCGCCTACTGGAGGAATACCCTTTGGATTGTGCAGGTTTGCAGGTGCTGCTGTTAATAATGCGGCATTCTTCAGTCTACCACCTGTGTTTGCAAACGGACACCTGCACTGGTTGGTCCAGCCTTCTTTGTTCTCCAAAAAGCCAAGAGCTGCTGTGATATCATTTTCTCTTGCGGAGGAGACCTTCAGTTTTGTCGGGCCACCACCGTTCTGGACATCAGAAATGTACTCATCCACACCATTGTCAGCATCAGGTCCAGAGTTTGTCCCCTTCTGCCCCGGGACATTAGGAGAGCACCTAGTGCAGATGGATAACCAACCGTGTATGGTCCGAGACCTTCGATATAATCGTAATGGTGGTTGCATTCTGGAGATATGGAAATTGCCGGATCGAAGCTCTTGTGCTTGGTCACTGAATCATCGCATTTCTTTGTTAGGGCGTGTGGCAACAGATTTACGTCAGCCCAAGGTTGTGAGAGTTATTGGTTCTACAGGCACTAGCATGTCAACGAAGAAGATCCTCATCGCTACTAGCATGCACAAGATCTGCGACAAGTTTCAGAAGAAGGTTTACACCTATGACCTTAATTCTGAATCTTTAGAGACCACTCTTTCAATCACCGAGGCACATGCATCGCTTGAAGGCATGAATCCAAGTTCAAGATTCAGTTTATTTGAAGAGAGCCTTGCCCCGGTGCATGAAACAGTTGAAAAGATAAAATTGTGAACTACTCTGCCTCCCAACCGAAACTAGATGGTATCCATCGAGCTTGTATGATGTCGATTTTCATGTTTTTAGATATTTTTTCCCTGGCATCTATTGACCCCTTTTGTAAGAGCAGTCGTTCCTTTTTGCTTTGAGATGTTGATTATCATTTAGCATGCAGAAGTTATTTCATGTTTTCATACCTTGTAGAGGACACACGCACACATTGATCCTTCACTTAGTACTACTGATTTATCACTTAATTAAGCAGTTAAATTCAAGTGTACTATTTCTGTTCCATCAGTAGGAAAGAGAAACTAACTAAAATCAGAATAGTACTGTTCTCTTATCAAAACAATCGAGACCGTAAATGGTTATTATAGACCATGAATCATAGCAGACAATGGTCACATAAAAATGCACACTGCAACACGTTTCCATTACTGGAAATTCAGAGCAAATGTTATTATTAGTTAGTCAGAGCAAATGTTATTATTAGTTTGCAAACTCAAGTTTGGAGTATAGGCTTACCTATAATAGGTTACCTGATAACGTGTAGCGTGTGTGTCTGCATGTATAAAGTGCTTTTTGCTTGGGTAAAAGCTTACGTGTAAACAAACTTAAGTAAGCCCACCAAGTGATAAATTTCTTCTAATCAGTACATTGTTTAAGTGGGTTCTATTAGGTCCTATCGGGTTAATCTATGGGTAGGCACAAGCTCTTATATTTGTTGTTTCTTGTGAGCTTCTGATCGTTTAAACATTTGTTTTAGTATGTACTACTCTTACTAGTAAGTAGCACATGCTTTGCATGCTTAGAATCAGTCTCATCTCAAATTTAAATTTCAGCAAATTTCAAAACTTTAGTGTTGATTATCACAATGTTGCAAATTATATAATTTCCCATATGGCAAGCAATAAAGCAATCCGATAACTCATCCATTTACTCTAACTTAATGATACACGTTGTTTGTGGAAACAACATAAAAGTTGGTTACATGATGTACTCCCTCCGTTCCTAAATATAAGTCTTTGTAGAGATTCCACTATAAACTATATACGGATGTGGATTCATTCATTTTGCTCCGTATGTAGTCCACCTAGTGAAATCTCTACAAAGACTTATATTTAGGAACGGAGGGAGTAATATCCATGAATTACTATGATGTAACTATTCTCAGACTACAATTTTATATTTTAAAATGTCAAATTTGAATTAAAAGGACGATTCATAAACATGTATGCATAAACTGATTCTGGACATATCAATTTTCAAAATTGTCTGTTCCACTATATTTCTCTGCACAATCCACGATGGACCGTCTAGCTAAGTCCTCCATATATAAACTGGGATATATTAGAAACATACATTATTGCACGAATCGATTTTCCGTATGAAATTTTCTTGCCATATACAGTAAAGTTTTTGTTTTCTTATTTTCACATCCGTTCAATATTTTTCCCTAAATCATCGCAAAAAAATAATATTTTTCCTAAAAAATGTATCTCCATATTTTATCCATAAAAAAGCTCCCTATACTCACGCCATGAAATCTTTCAACCACCTTTATCTGTTGGCTACTTCTCACCCATTCCCTGGATCCATATCTTGCACTACAGATCGCCTTCATTCCTCCATAAAAACACTCAAAAGACCTAACCTCCATGCCAACGCTATTATCGCGCGCGCTGCCGGCCCTCACGGTCTGGATGCCAGTGCGTGTGCCATGAGACGTACGGTTGGCCCGGCCAGCTATGCACACGGATGGACTGCTGAGCAACAGTAAGCAGGTGAACTTTTCCTGCATGGCCGCATGGGTAATCTGTCGATCGTTCTGGAATACAACAGTACGCTCGCTGGTACTGTAGTGTGTACTGTAGATGCGAATCCCAGCATTATTAACCATTGGATGGACTTTATCAACGACTAAGGTTGATTCCTGGCCATCAAGTTTAAAAGTTTGCAACTGGTACACTATATAGAAGTATAGATTGGTTTGTTGGTAATAAATGCATTTGCGGTTGGGGTTAGTTAATTGTCTATCTCTTTTGATATACCCAACTATAAATTATTGCAAGTGAGTGTTTCATGCTTCATCTTTGTTCACTTGCACATATATTGGGTTGTAATGAAATGGGGGGAGTGTCTCTCCGCTGGTGTGCCTTTTGTATTCAAATGCAACATTTACAATATGGCACAAAGTTAGTGGGAGCTCTTATTTATTGTCATTAGAAACATGATGAGGAGCTTATCATAATATTTTTATCTCGTTAAATTGTGTTGTCATCAATGCCAAAATAGGGGAGATTGAAAGGACATTTATGCCCTTAATTGTCTTTGGTGTTAATGACAACATAATTCGTGTTTTAACCATAATTATAAACAATGGTATTGCATCATAAAGAGAAGCATGGATGATCCCCCAATACACACAATTTTCATTTGAGTCATTATGGTAGCCGTACTACTAAGAGGTAGTGCACCTGGGAGATTTTGCGTGAATCAAGCGCACATACACATACATAAATGCATCCACAAACATACCCAAAATATGAGAGAGTGCCCTCAAAATAGACCACAAAATGCATCCGACCACGAGTAGTAGGAGGCTAGGTTTACCTATGTAGTACTGTGTAGTTTTTATGTTGCATGTGTAGTATGGATTTGAGGTACTTGGTTGCACCAGACTCAAAATGAGGGGTGACCGCCCCTCTCGTACGCGGACGTAGGAGGGGTCATATTTGTCATATGCAGATGTAGATGCTCTCATAGCATGGATCAAGCAGTGCTTTGGCTGATCGAAATTTGCTAGAAACATGAATTTTGTATATATTTTTGTTATCGAGAAGATAAATCATTTCTTGCTTCCTCTTATTTTGTGTTTTCTGAAATGTCCATGCAGCAACAGATCCAATTTTGAGCACTCAGTGCCTGGACCGTGAAATATTGCAACTAGGTGTCAGGAGCTGGTGGTCTGGGAAGTTGAACTCCTCGCTGCCAGCCTGCTGATCCTCCCTGGTTCATCGGCGGAAGTGGTATATAGTTCTTTCGCGGTTGAAAGGATGGAAATAACCCCACAGCTTTTTTGAGCAATGATTGTGCTTCAGTCGACAATGTCAAGCCTACAAATAGACCAGAAAACCAAATTGCATTCTGATGACAAGCAGGCATAAGTTTCTAATTGATTAATAACCGCTGATAAGGAAGCACCTGAACCAGTCACCACAGAGCCTAGCTATCTCGTGTCAATGACCCCAAAGATGGAAACACAGGACTGAGAAGGTCTCAGCGCCACAATCTACCATGATGACAACATCTACAAACTCGGCTTGCTTCATTTGCGATCAAGAGGACACAGTGGATCATATTCTACTTCGGTGCGCGTTTGCTCGACAGATCTGGCACAACTGTTTTGCTCAGGCCAGAATTGAGCTTGCCTTGGTGCCAACGATGGAAGATTCATTGCAACAATGGTGGATGGTGGCTCGAAAGCGGATCCCAAAGGCGAACAAAAAGGGCTTTGACTCCTTTGCCATGCTCATATGCTGACATTTATGGAAGAATCGCAACAGTAGGGGTATTTGGCCCAAGGATTCCTCTGGCCATGGTGGATAGGTTCGCTTCTCAAATCTTTGATGAGCTTCGCATGTGGGTGAGGGCTGGTGGTCATGGAGCGAGTGTGTTTTATGAGTAGTAGTGTTATAGTGTGTAGGAGTGGAGCTTTAGGTAGGCTGATCCGATCTGTGGAGCTGAAGCCAGCACCCTGCTCCGTCTTGTCATTATCTTGTAATATCTTTCTGCCTTCTATAAAGCTAAGGTATGCGATTGCGTACTCTAAAAAAAACATCTACAAAAAAAAAAGCGGACAGTATTGACGAATTATCAGATGTGTGTGTTGTAATTCATGCCGATTGTCTTGTAACATTTGCTTATTCTAACTACACTTCCATCATAACCCCAAACAGAATAGCAAGGCCATTGACAAGGAAGAGCTTCGGAATTCCATACACAGTTTAGTCGTGGTACGTGCGAAGAAATCGCTTAGATCAAGTTTCAAAGCCATGGCGCTGCCGCCAAGGTGGACAAAATAAAGAGCAGTCAGGGTGTACTCTCGACGAGGAAAGATGACACAGTGCAAGGGTGAGTGCGCATCCATTTTTTTCCTGGAGAAATGAGTGCGCATCCAAACGAAACAACCACAGAGGATGAGAGCATTTACAGCGTCAAATCTGGTCACTCAAACGCCTGCGGACACGCTCAAATGCGTCCGCAGGAACTGACTGGTCACGTCTCAAATTCCACATACATGTACCTCATATCTGGCATCCTATATCCATACTACGCATGGAAAGTGATGAGCTACTCTAGGTGATCAAAGAACGCACAGCGAAATCAGCATTAAACAGACAATGAAATGCACATAAACGAACTGTACATTATCCAAAAGATCATCGGAGTTCATCGCCAAACAAGTTCTTAATTTCAACTAAAATATGATAATATATATAGAAGGAGAAGCGTCTTCACCACTTTCTCGCTGGACCTTTGTCCTTCTGGTCACTGGCGTAGCCGTAGGCATCCGCGGCTGGTGGAGGATCTTGGTCGTTATCGTCGGACGAGGAGTCGGAGAGGACGATCTGCCCCTTCATCCGGCGGATGGTCCTATCCTGCTGTTGCTTAAACTTGGCCACCTGAGCCGCCTCCACCGCTGCCTCCTTCGCCTCGCGCTTCGACTGCTCTATGGCAAGACGGAGCACCTTCACGTTCTTCTGTTGTAGGCGGCGAGCGTTCGTCTCCGCGTCGTCAGCGACCGACAGTAGATCCAAATGAGGAGCCGCTCGTCCTCGTCGGCCTCCGCTGACATCTTGTGGTGGCGGCGCACGGACTGCTCCGCCGCATCCCTCTCGCTTGCATGCTATCTCTCACGCCGGACGGTGCGCCTTCGATTCCGGAGTGTGCGTGCGGGCCGACGATACGCGCACTAGCACCCACCACTGTTCGCGCGGAGCAGCGGCCGACGGGGGAAGGGGACTACGCGGGGGCGGAGCGGACTGCACTGCCCTAGCGGAGCTGCGTGCGGGCCGGGAGGGGTCAGCTCCGGCGTCCGCGCTGTGCTGATGCGGGAGCAGCAACGACGCAGATCCGGAGCTGCCCCCATTGTCCACCTTGGACCGCTCCAAGGCAATGCGGAGGGCCAACTCCTCCTCGACGTCGAGGTCGGGGCCGAAGTTGCTATCGGAGCTCGACATTGCGCCAGATTTGATCGGAATCAAAGAGGGAAGAGGAGAGGGCGGAGCGAGAGATGAGAGTGAGCGATCTGGGGTTCCGAGAAAGAGTCGGGTTGGGGTTTTTGTGGGACATCCATGGGGTCGGCAGTGGCCGGGTCTGTCAAGTCCGACGTGGCGGACGCGCCCGGGCGTGCCCGGGCCGCCCTACATTTGGGTTGATGAGGGGCACCGGACAGTCCGCGCATTTGAGGCCAGTTTGAGGCAACCCAGTTGATCAGTTTTGTGACCGGAAAATGATCGGTCCGTCCGTCTGGACGTTTTAGATGAGTTTTGGGCGCCCGGTTATAGATGATTCAAGATGAGAGAAAGCCCAGAAGCACTAACATCATAGACTACTGAATAAATGTAATAATATCTAATAAGGACATCTTTAAGGCAGACCCTTAAACGTTCTGCAAGCGTCCGGATTGCGTTGTTTGGACGTAGTTTGCCATCCAACACGGTTCTACATCAGTTCACCGAGCGTCCGGAGCATGTTTTTTTTTGGGCAAATTGGTACCACTTTTTGTGTGGGGACTTTTGCGGGAGTCTGGACATCTGTCTGGCCAATTAAAAGGCACCATGCACCGTCTTTACTCTGCGTCCGCTCACAATAGCTAGCATTTGGCGGAAGACTTTGTGCTAATAATTGCGTTAGACATTTGTGCATTTGACGGAAGGTGCTAATTATGCTTGACTAGGCAGTCATTGCTAGATTAGGCGAAGCTTAGTAGCTGCAATTGGGGGAAGCTAGATTTTTGCCAGATGCTTATGAGTAGCATTTGGCGGAAGCTAATAGCTTAGCTATTAAACAAATTATAAGTCATAGCTATTATTTTTTTAGGCGAACATTTGCAATATAGGGTTGGATGGATGGCTTTCGTATACGTGTCCGGATACCAGTTTGGACCGATTTTCGAACAAATTCCATGTTTTTTGTGGGTCTGTCCTAACAACTTCATAACGGACTCATGGTACTCTATGGATAAAGACCAAAATGAACTATGCATTTGCGGTAAGAATGTTAACCTAACACAAAATTACATGCTTGTGCTAATTCACGGGGTAGCAGCGATTAGGCTATTTTATGCCAATTAAATATGAAATTTCAGTATCCAGGAATATTTCATGTTCTGGGCATACCACCGGAAAGAAACCTGGGCTCTCCTCGAGACGACGCATCTCATGATTGACAGTCTTTGACTTCTCAATAGACTTCTTACGCCTGGACTGAATCTCACTAAAGTTCAAGCGCTTAATCTGAGCTTGGAACACCAAGCTCATCCGGTCATCCCACCTTCAGCCTGATCGAGATGTTGAAATATATTGCCCATCTCCCTTCATCAGTTCGGATTTTTGGATGAGTTGGCTGAAGCATGGATTCAATATGATATCAGAGCCAAGAGTTCTTGAGTTCATTAGGGACGCTCGCCGCCACCACCGGAAGCCCCCACATGCCCTTTGTCAGAACACTGGACAGTATGGGTATCCCAAGATTTGAACTGAAGGAGAGTCAACTCACCTTTTCATGGTGTCGTTCGGTTGTTAACTTCTTCCTTGCAACTCTCGGACGGATCTCTCTGCCTGTAACGTTTGAAGGACCGGAAAACTTCTGCAAGGAGCTTGTTACTTTTCAGGTGGCTAGTTGTGACCCGGCTTACCGTGCCATCTTTGGCAGGCCAGCTCCCGTAAACAGAGAGCCTTGAGCTCGCTGAACTCGGCACTTGACAGATCTGTTCGGCGGTGGCAGAGCTTGAGGACAAGAAAGCAATTAATTTCGCTACGCAGCCGGACCCTGCTACCAGGAAGATCCAGCCTGATCCGACTGATCCCACAAAGACGGCGGTCATCAGGGCTAACCTAGATGAGAAACAGAGCTTTGGTATGCCAAAGCTACGGTTTGAACAAAGCATACGTAGGAAAGATCTTCTTCAAGAACACACCCACGCACGAAAGGTGAAATTCATTCGATACTAGAATCATGTTTCTTTTCATGACCGGTATCCAAAATATTGAACATACAACCTTTTATTCTCTCGAACTTCGTATGTCATGTAATTCAAAGATGCAATATTGCAAATATTCAAAACGCCAGGGACAGGTGCCCGATTTGTCGAAGCAACCAGTACTCCCTCTATCTCAAAATATAAGACATATTCTGGTCCAATTTACATGTTGAACAATGGATGGGACCAATGAACATGGGAACTCGAGATGCGAGATCATCGTTGCTTTATAATATAAAGCGGGGGGCAACACTTTTTTTAGATGCGAGACTCATCTCTGGTAGGAGACAGGGGGAAAATTTTTGAGGGGGAAAATTTTCCAAAAAGTTTTTTTTTGTTTTCCACATACTTTTTTCCAAACCTTTTTGAAATAAAAAATAAAAGGGAAAAATAAAAAAACCCCAAAAAGGGAAAGCCAAAAAAATGCCCTTGGGACCTTTTAAGTAAATTTAAAAAACGGATTTCCCAAACCCCAAAAAGGGCCCCTTTTTTAAATTTTTTTTTTTGGGTTTTCTTTTTTTTTGGGGCCCCTTTTTTTTTGGGTTTTTTTTTTGTTTTTTTTTCCTTTTTTTTTCCCCCAAATTTGCCCTCCCCTTTTCCCCTTTAATTTTTCGCCCCCCACTTTCCCGGGGGGTTTAAAAGGCCCCCGTTAAAAATTTCAAAGGTTAAAGGGGGTTTTTCGGGAAAACAAATGGGAAATTTCAAACCTCCGGGGTCCTTGGGGAACGGAAATAAAAGGGCCCCTTAAAAACCCCGGGGTTGTTTACCACCCTTTTTAAAGGGTTTGATTTCCCTTTCCCTTTTTCTTTGTTTTTTTTAAATTTTTTTAAAGGCCCCAAATTTGTTTTTGGGGTTAAATTTTCCTTTTGTTTCCTTTTTGGGGTTTAATTTTCCCCCCGTTAAGGGGTTTGGGCCAAATTCGCCCAAAACCCCCCGCCCCAATTGGGGGGGTTTTTCCCCCTAAAAAATTTTTCCCCCGGGTTTGGGCACCCACCCGGGGAAAGGGGGAAAGGAGGGTTTCTTCCCGCCTTTAGCAAAATTTTGGGTTTGGGGCCCCCAAAGGGAAACGGAGGATTGGACCCGGGGAAAAAGAATGGGGCTTGGGGGAGGCCCCCCCAAAGGGAAAGGGACCCAATCCCCCAAAGGAAAAGGGGGGATGGGTTTAAAATAAAGGCCCCAAACCCAAACCGCCCAAAAACCCTGGGGGGACCGGGGAAGGGGCAAAACAGGGCTTTTGGGAAACCCAAAACAAGGGGGTTTGGGAAAAACGGCGGAGGGAAAAGGGGAAAATTTTTGGGAATCCCCAGAATAAATAATTTAAAGGGGGTTTTAGCTTATTTGGTTTGAAATTTTTTTGGGGAAATTTGGGTTTAATGAGGGAAATTTTTCGTAAATTGGGAAGGGTTTTATCCGGGACCCTTTTTAAAAAAAAAAAATTTAAAGGGGTTTGAAGACCTCCCAAAAGGGGCCTCCGGGGGAAAAAAAAAATGGGGAAAATTTAAGGGCTTTAAACTTTCCCGTTGGGGATTAAAGGAACGGACAGGGTTGGAAAGGAAATTCCGTTTAAGCCGGATGTTGACCACCCATTTGGGGTTTAACAAGCCCAAAAATGGGGGCCCCAAAAAACCCCGAAAAGGGGGGTTTGGAGAACCCAAGAGGGGGGCCAACCATGAACCAAAAAAGGCCAAAAAACCTTAATGGGGCCCAGGGGGAAAAAAGGGATGGGGGGGGCCCCGGCCCCGGGGTCCCAGATTTAAAAAAAGGAAAGGGGGAAACAAAGGAAAAGGGCAAAAGGAAAAATCCCGGGGAACCGGGGAAAGGGGGTTTTCAAGGAAGATTTAAAATGAAAAAAGGGATGGATCAAGGGGTAGGAAAAGGGCAAACTTTTTACCCAAAGGGGGGAAATTTCTCCCAAATTTTATGGGGTGATTTTAATTAAAGGTTTAAATTTGAAATTTTTGATACCTGGTAAACTTTTGTGAAGGCTCTTTTTTTAAAAAAAAAACCGGGAAAAGGGGGATTTTGGAAAAAAATTGTTTGCAAAGGCCCCGTTTTTAAAAGGGTCATTTTTAGGGAAAAAAACCCAAAAGGTAAAAATGGGACCCTTTAAGGGACCCTATTTAAAGAAACCCCCAAAGGTTCCAAAAAAAGGGACTCAATTTAAAGGGGAAAACCCAAAGTTTGGGGGATTGAAAGGAAGGAAGATTAGGCTTTTAAAAATTAAAATTTTCCTTTTGGGTTTGGGTTTAAGGAAACCTTTTTTTCCCTTAAAGGGGTTTTAAACAAGGGAGGGGCAGGGGCACCCCATAGACACACAAGTTGATCTACGGATCGTTCCTTAGCCGTGCAGCGGTGCCCCTTCCATCATATTCCACCTCGGTCATATCGTCATGAGTTTAGGCGAAGCCCGCGCCGATAGAACATCATCATCGCCACCACGCCGTCGTCTTGATGGAACTCATCTCCGAGCTCGGCTGGATCGGAGGTCGGAGATCGCCATCGAGCTGAGCGTGTCTGAACTCGGAGGCTCCGTATGTTCGGTGCTTGGGTCGGTCGAATCGTGAAGACGACGACTACATCAACCGCGTTGTGATAACGCTTCGCTTACGGTCTCACGAGGGTGCGTGGACATACACTCTCCTCTCGTTGCTATGCCATCACCATGATCTTGCGTGTGCGTAGGATTTTTTGAAATTACTACGCTCCCCAACAAATGGTATCGAGCCTGGTTTTATGCGTTGATGTTATATGCACGAGTAGAACACAAGTGAGTTGTGGACGATATAAGTCATACCGCCTACCAAAGATGTCATACTTTGGTTCAGCGGTATTGTGAGATGAAGCGGCCGGACCGACATTACGCCAGACGCTTACGCGAGACTGGTTTCACTGCTACGAGCACTCGTGCTTAAAGGTGACCTGGCGGGTGTCTGTCTCTCTCACTTTAGTTGAACCGAGTGTGTCACGCCGGTCCTTGCGAAGGTTAAAACGGAGTCTATTTGACAAACTATCGCTGTGGTTTTGATGCGAGGTGAGAACGGTTCTTGCTAAGCCCGTAGCAGCCACGTAAAATTTGCAACAACAAAGTAGAGGACGCCTAACTTGTTTTTGCAGGCATGTTGTGATGTGATATGGTCAAGACGTGATGCTATATTTTATTGTATGAGATGATCATGTTTTGTAACCGGTTATCGGCAATGGCAGGAGCCATATGGTTGTCGCTTATTGTATGAAATGCAAAACGCATCGTAATTGCTTTACTTTATCACTAAGCGGTAGCGATAGTCGTAGAAGCAATAGATGGCGTAACGACAACGATGCTACGATGGAGATCAAGGTGTCGCGCCGGTGACGATGGTGATCATGACGGTGCTTCGAAGATGGAGATCACAAGCACAAGATGATGATGGCCATATCATATCACTTATATTGATTGCATGTGATGTTTATCCATTATGCATCTTATCTTGCTTTGATTGACGGTAGCATTTTAAGATGATCTCTCATTATAATTATCAAGAAGTGCTCTCCCTGAGTATGCACCGTTGCCAAAGTTCGTCGTGCCCAGACACCATGTGATGATCGGGTGTGATAAGCTCTACGTCCATCTACAACGAGTGCAAGCCAGTTTTGCACACGCAGAATACTCAGGTTAAACTTGACGAGCCTAGCATATGCAGATATGGCCTCAGAGCACGGAGACCGAAAGGTCGAGCGTGAATCATATAGTAGATATGATCAACATAGTGATGTTCACCATTGAAAACTACTCCATATCACGTGATGATCGGTTATGGTTTAGTTGATTTGGATCACGTGATCACTTAGATGACTAGAGAGATGTCTGTCTAAGTGGCAGTTCTTAAGTAATATGATTAATTGAACTTAAATTTATCATGAACTTAGTCCTGGTAGTATTTTGCAAATTATGTTGTAGATCAATAGCTCGCGTTGTTGCTTTCATATGTTTATTTTGATATGTTCCTAGAGAAAATTGTGTTGAAAGATGTTAGTAGCAATGATGCGGATTGGATCCGTGATCTGAGGTTTATCCTCATTGTTTGCACGTAAGAATTATGTCCTTAATGCACCGCTAGGTGATGGACCTATTGCGAGAGCGGATGCGGCGTTATGAACGTTTGGCTAAGCTCAATATGATGACTACTTGATAGTTTAGTGCACCATGCTTAACTGCTTAGAATCGGGACTTCAAAAACGTTTTGAACGTTATGGACCATATGAGATGTTCCAGGAGTTGAAGTTAATATTTTCAGCAAATACCCGAGTTGAGAGATATGAAGTCTCCAACAAGTTCTAAAGCTAAAAGATGGAGGAGAATCGCTCAACTAGTGAGCATGTGCTCAAATTGTGCAGGTACTTCAATCGCTTGAATCAAGTGGGAGTTAATCTTCCGAGATAAGATAGTGATTGATGAATTCTCTAGTCACCATCACTAAGTTGCTAGAACTTCGTGATGAACTATAGTATGCAAGGGATGACGAAAACGATTCCCGAGCTCTTCGTGATGTTGAAATCGACGAAGGTAGAAATCAAGAAAAGACCATCAAGTGTTGATGATTGACAAAACCACTAGTTTCAAGAAAAGGGCAAAGGAAAGAAAAGGAACTTCAAGTGGAAAGACAAGCAAGTTGTCACTCCCCGAAGAAGCTCCAAGCTGGACCAAAGCCTCTAAACCGAGTGCTTAATCGCAAAGAAAATGGTCACCGAAGCGGAAATGCCCTAAATATTTGGTGGATAAGAAGGATGGCAGAGTGAACAAGGGTATATTTGATATACAGGTGTTTGATGTGTACCTTACTAGTGTTTATAGTAACCCCTGAGTATTTGATACTTGTTCGGTTGCTAAGATTAGTAACTCGAAACAAGAGTTACATAATAAACAGAGACTAGTTGAGGGGAAGTGACGATGAGTGTTGGAAGTAGTTCCAAGAATGATATGATCATCATCGCACACTCCCTATACTTTCGAGATTAGTGTTGAACCTAAATAAATGTTATTTGGTGTTTGCGTTGAGCATGAATATGATTGGATCATGTTTATTGCAATACGGTTATTCGTTTAAAGTCAGAGAATAATTGTTATTCTGTTTACATGAATAAAGCCTTCGATGGTCATACACCCAATGAAAATAGTTTGTTGGATCTCGATCGTAGTGATACACATATTCATAATATTGATGCCAAAAGATGCAAAGTTAATAATGATAGTGCAATTTATTTGTGCCACTGCCGTTTGGGTCATATCGGTGTAAAGCGCATGAAGAAACTCCATAAAGATGGATTTTCGGAATCACTTGGTTATGAATCATTTGATGCTTGCGAACCGTGCCTTTTGGGCAAGATGACTAAAACTCCGTTCTCCGGAACAATGGAACAAGCTACTGACTTATTGGAAATAATACATATCGATGTATGCAATCCAATGAGTGTTGATGCTCGTGGCAAATATCGTTATTTTATGACCTTCACAAGATGATTTGAGCAGATATGGGTATATCTACTTGATGAAACATAAGTCCGAAATAGTTGAAAGGTTCAAAGAATTTCAGAGTGAAGTGGAAAATCATCGTAACAAGAAAATAAAATTTCGTGATCTGATCATGAGACGAATATTTGAGTTACGAGTTTGGTCTTCAATTAAAATAATGTGGAATAGTTTCACAGCTCACGCCACCTGGAACACCACAACGTTATGGTGTGTCCGAACGTCGTAACCGCACTTTATTGGATATGGTGCGATCTATGATGTCTCTTACTGATTCACCACTATTGTTTTGGGGTTATGCATTAGAGACAGCTGCATTCACGTTAAAAGGGCACCATCTAAATCCGTTGAGACGACACCGTATGAACTATGGTTTAGTAGTAAACCTAAGCTGTCATTTCTTAAAGTTTGGAGTTGCGATGCTTATATGAAAAATGTTTTCAACTTGATAAGCTCGAACCCAAATCGGAGAAATGCGTCTTCATAGAATACCCAAAGGAAACTGTTGGGTACACCTTCTATAACAGATCCGAAGGCAAGATATTCATTGCTAAAAATGGATCCTTTCTAGAGAAGGAGTTTCTCTCGAAAGAAGTGAGTGGGAGGAAAGTAGAACTTGATAAGATAACTGTACCTTATCCTGAATTGGAAAATAGTTCATCACTGAAATCAGTTCCAGTGATTCCTACACCAATTAGTGAGGAAGCTAATGATATTGATCATGAAACTTCGGATCAAGTTTCTACTGAACTTCGTAGGTCTACCAGAGTAAGATCTGCACCAGAGTGGTACGATAATACTATTCTGGAAATCATGTTACTAGACCATGATGAACCTACGAACTATGAGGAAGCGATGATGAGCCCAGATTCCACGAAATGGCTTGAGGCCATAAAATCTGAGATATGATCCATGTATGAGAACAAAGTATGGACTTTGATTGACTTGCTCGATGATCAACAAGCCATGTTATATAAATGGATCTTCAAGAGGAAGACAGATGCTGATAGTAGTGTTACTATCTACAAAGCTCGACTTGTCGCAAAAAGGTTTTTTGACAAGTTCAAGGTGTTGACTACAATGAGATTTTTCAAACAGTAGCGATGCTTAAAGTCTGTCCGAATCATGTTAGCAATTGCCACAATTTATGAAATCGGCAAATGGATGTCAAAACTGCATTCCTTAATGGTTTTCTTAAAGAAGAGTTGTATATGATGCAACGGAAGGTTTTGTCAATCCTAAAGGTGTTAACAAAATGTGCAAGCTCCAATGATCCATCTATGGACTGGTGCAAGCATCTCGAGTTGGAATATACGCTTTGATAAGTTGATCAAAGCATATAGTTTTGTACAGACTTACGGTAAAGCCTGTATTTACAAGAAAGTGAGTGGGAGCACTACAGCATTTCTGATAAGTATATGTGAATGACATATTGTTGATCGGAAATAATGTAGAATTATTCTGCGAAGCATGAAAGGATACTTGAATAAGAGTTTTTCAAAGAAAAGACCTCAGTAAAAGCTACATACATATTGAGCATCAGGATCTAAATAGATAGATCAAGACGCTTGATAGGATTTTCCAATGAGTACATACCTTGATGAATTTTTGAATAGTTCAAAATGGAATAGTCAAAGAAGGAGTTCTTGCCTGTGATGCAAAGGTGTGAAGTTGAGTAAGACTCAAGACCCGACCATGGCAGAAAATAGAAAGAGAATGAAAAGTCATTCCCTATGCCTCAGTCATAGGTTCTATAAAGTATGTTTGTGTTGTGAACGGACATATTATATACCTTGCTCTGAGTTTGGCAAAGGAATACAATTTTGATCTAATAGTAGATCACTGGACAGCGGTCAAGAATATCCTTAGTGAGGACTAAGGAGATGTTTCTCGATTATGGAGGTGATAAAAGAGTTCGTTGTAAAAGTTACATCGGTGCAAACTTTTACACTGATCCAGATGGCTCTAAGTCTCAATCTGGATACATATTGAAAGTGGGAGCAATTAAACTAGAGTAGCTCCATGTAGAGCATTGAATACATAGAATATTTGCAAAATACATTCGGCTCTGAATGTGACAGAACCGTTGACTAAGCTTCTCTCACGAGCAAAACATGATCATACCTTAGTACTCTTTGGGTGTTAATCACATAGCGATGTGAACAAACCCTTTGGGTGTTGATCACATGATGATGTGAACTATGGGTATTAATCACATACAGATGTGAATATTGGTGTTAAATCACATGGAGATGTGAACTAGATTATTGACTCTAGTGCAAGTGGGAGACTGAAGGAAATATGCCCTAGAGGCAATAATAAAGTTATTATTTATTTCCTTATATCATGATAAATGTTTATTATTCATGCTAGAATTGTATTAACCGGAAACATAATACATGTGTGAATACATAGACAAACATAGTGTCACTAGTATGCCTCTACTTGACTAGCTCGTTAATCAAAGATGGTTAAGTTTCCTAACCATAGACATGAGTTTTCATTTGATTAACGGGGTCACATCATAGAAGAATGATGTGATTGACTTGACCCATTCCGTTAGCCTAGCACTTGATCGTTTAGTATGTTGCTATTGCTTTCTTCATGACTTATACAAGTTCCTACAACTATGAGATTGTGCAACTCCCGTTTATCGGAAGAACACTTTGTGTGCTACCAAACGTCACAACGTAACTGGGTGATTATAAAGGTGCTCTATAGGTGTTTCCGAAGGTACATGTTGGGTTGGCATAATTCGAGATTAGGATTTGTCACTCCGATTGTCGGAGAGGTATCTCTGGGCCCTCTCGGTAATACTCATCACCTAAGCCTTGCAAGCATGTAACTAATGAGTTAGTTATGAGATGATGTATTACGGAACGAGTAAAGAGACTTGCCAGTAACGAGATTGAACAAGGTATTGGATACCGACGATCAAATCTCAGGCAAGTAACATACCGATGACAAAGGGAACAAAGTATGTTGTTATGCGGTTTGACCGATAAAGATCTTCGTAGAATATGTAGGAACCAATATGGGCATCCAGGTCCCGCTATTGGTTATTGACCGAGAATAGTTCTAGGTCATGTCTACATAGTTCTCGAACCCGTAGGGTCCGCACGCTTAACGTTACGATGACATTTATATTATGAGTTTATGAGTTTTGATGTACCGAAGGAGTTCGGAGTCTCGGATGAGATCGGGGACCCGACGAGGAGTCTCGAAATGGTCGAGATGTAAAGATCGATATATTGGACGACTATATTCGGAGTTCGGAAAGGTTCCGAGTGATTCGGGTATTTATCGGCACTGGGAGAGTTACGGAATTCGCCGGGAGAAGTATTGGGCCTTATTGGGCCCCGCGGAAAGAGAGAGGCTGCCTAGGGCAGGCGCGCGCCCAAGGCCTAGTCCGAATTGGACTAATGGGAGGGGCCGCACCCCCTCCTTCCTTCCCTTCTCTCTTCCCCTTCCTAGTCTCCTACTCCTACTACATGGAAGGACCCCTAGTTGGACTAGGAAAGGGGGAATCCTACTCTCGGTAGGAGTAGGACTCCCCATGGCGCGCCCCTCCTAGGGCCGGCCTCCTCCTCCCTCCCTCCTTTATATACGGGGGCAGGGGGCACCCAAGTTGATCTACGGATCGTTCCTTAGCTGTGTGCGGTGCCCCCTTCCACCATATTCCACCTCGGTCATATCGTCGCGGAGTTTAGGCGAAGCCCTGCGCTGGTAGAACATCATCATCGTCACCACGCTGTCGTGCTGACGGAACTCATCTCCGGAGCTCGGCTGGATCGGAGGCCGGAGATCGTCATCGAGCTGAACGTGTGCTGAACTCGGAGGCTCCGTACGTTCGGTGCTTGGGTCGGTCGAATCGTGAAGACGTACGACTACATCAACCACGTTGTGATAACGCTTCCGCTTACGGTCTACGAGGGTACGTGGACATACACTCTCCCCTCTCGTTGCTATGCCATCACCATGATCTTGCGTGTGCGTAGGAAATTTTTTGAAATTACTACGTTCCCCAACATTTTGCAATCCCAATTTGCTATTGTGCGAGGACCATCTAGATTATGGGATCAAAAAATTCTTTGGTATATCATGACTACTTGCGTGATCATGCATAACATGATCATTGAGAATGAGCGTGGACAGGGTTTAGATTACATCTTCTATCACTTGACGGGCATACGCGTTATGCCCATGAGAAGAGAGGAGTGAATCAATGGCTTCATGAAGGTGTATAATGAAATTAGAGACTCCGATTCGCACGATCAACTTCTGAAGGATTTGATGGAGGATTATTGGAAATATCATGGCTAGAGAGCCGCTTAGTTTCATTTATTTGTTTGTGTATGATGCAAAACTATGGTGTATGTGTGATGCATTTGATGTTGTGAATTTGATGAACTATTAATAATTTGATATTGTGGACATGTGCAATTTTTTATTTGATTATCGGATGTTTTATTTGAATTTGTGCGGTTGATAAACAATGGTTGTACATCAGCTGAACAACAGCTACAATGGTTGCGCGGCGGCCGGCCGGTTTTGCATCTCCATATTACATCACCTATTGGAGTTGCCCATTTACATCACCATTTACATCACCTATTGGTGTTTACATCACTGTTTTACATCAGCTGAGTTGGGTATTTTTTGGAGATGTAAAAACCACTTTTTGTAATGTAAATTACACAACACCTACTCTTACATCTCGAAATTTACATCTTCTATTGGAGATGCTCTAAGTCTTACAACTATTGAAGGTGTGTCAGTTTAGTTCTATTACTTTGAAACTGCAATTTTTAGTCCTAAAACTATTGAATATGTGTCAGTTTATTTCTATAACTTGAAAATATCAGTTTTGGGTCCTAAAACTATGTAAGCTTGTTCATGGTGAGCATCTATGATGCATTTTGTTTCAAATGAGCCCTTTTTATGTGTTTACTTTCCTGAAAGTTGTCCATGGGCTTCCGCGTTGCATTGTGTGTTGCAACCTGCACGCCCACTATCCGTGTGTCCATGACCTGCACTGCAACCTCGCTAAGAGGTTTGGCGCGGCCAACAGGGAGGTCCCGAACCAGTCCGCATGGAGGACGATATATATCTCTCTCCCTCAGCGCGGCCGTCGAGAGACCCTAAGCCAATTAGGATGGAGGACATCATCCCACCTCTCTCTCTCCCTCCCCCTCCCTCCCTCTCTCCATCTCTCTCTCATGACTGTCGTTGCCCCGACACCCTTGCCATAGAGATAGTCGTGCAAGATGTCGTTTGAGCATGAGGATGACCATAGGTGGGGAAATGTCACCGCTGTCGGACGATGTGGAGGAGTACGCGAAAACCACGAAGCTGACGCAAAGGTCGGCGAGAGTGACGCAGCCACAACAGAAGCCACAGGTGGGTAGCAATTGGAGGTTGTGCAATATGTTGTTTTGCTACTTCAGGGTGAGGCAGAGATGACCAATCTACTCTACTCGCTAGAGCTCAAGCCATCATGCCACTGATGGCCTGCAACTTTGAAGTTATAGGACTGAACTGACACACCTCCAATAGTTTCGGGACATAAAACTGCAGTTTCAAAGTTATAGAACTAAACTGACACATCTTCAATAGTTTTAGGACCTAAAACCGTAGTTTCAAAGTTATAGGACTAAACTGGCACACCTCCAACAGTTTTAGAACTTATGATGCATTTTACTCAAACTGTGGCCTGCTTTCGGCAAGCACACTCATTTGACCTACTGCCGCCCCCTTAAATGTTTAAGTATTGAAAAATTCGTGCCAATGGAGGGCACAATAGCAGTACTGGGTTGTGGCATTAGGGCATCTCTAACAGTGACTCATAAATTGGCTTCTCCATCCGTCCGCGGACAAGGACAAGTCTGCGGACACTTACACGAGAGCCAGCCATCCAAAGTTGTCATGTATACGCTCGCCAATAAAGGGCAATTCAAAATTCAAATAAAGCCCGGTCTATAGCGTGCGCTGGATGACACTAGCATCAAATCACATGCACGATCACAATAGAAAAGAGGTGGGTATGCTTAGTTTTTACATGCCTAATCATAAAAGAATATCAGACCGGTAGTCTGTATAAAATAAATTAGATTTTCTACCCTGCCGGGCCTACAATCCGAGCCTCCATGTTCAAGGTGTCTTCATCACCGCATAGGCAGCCTCCGTCTCACTTCCTTCTCCCCCGTCTCCAATGCATCGTTGTGCCTCTGCAACACCTTGTAGCAGACGACTTGCACGATCATTCTTGCGTCGGCACCCAAAGTCTCCAAATTCAAGGACAACATCTTGGTGTCCTCCGCACCGGCTGCGATCTTCACATTCTTTTCTTTGAGCATCGCCTTCTCTTCGAGCATGGCCCTCTTCTCTTAGAGTATGGCCTTCTTCTCTTCGAGCATGAGCTTCTTCTCAGTCGCCTCCATCAACAATTTGAACCTCTCCACCTTTTTTCCTCCTTGATGTTCGAGGGCTTGATGTATGGCTCCTCCTTCTTCGACAAGATGTCCTCGAACCTCTCTGTCATTGTGGCCTCTGCACATTTTTGCTTTGCCCTCTCCTCCTCCCACTTCTTTCCCTGGAACCCTCTTCTAACTTTCTTGGGCGGTTCTTTTGTTGTGTGGGTTGGGTCACCGGTTTCTTCCTCGATGGCTTGGGCAGGGTCTTGGCTATGAACAGGTTCCGGTTTGGTTGCCCATTCAACTTGAACCAATAGTGCATGACGATGAAGTTTTTCTTCTTCAACTTCTTGAACACGATACACACACGAGAATGCTACAAAATAAAACGTTAATAATGCATATCCGGCTGCACAATTATGCATAGATATCCGGCAAGTGATCAACAAAATTATACATATCCTGCAAGTGATCAACAAAAATATGCATATCCGGCTACAATACTATGCATATCTGGCAAGTGACCAACAAAACTATGCATATCCGACAAGTGACCAACAAAATTATGCATATCCGGCTAGTGAGCAACAAAACTATGCATATTCGGCTAGTGATCAACAAAACTATGCATATCTGACTACAATACTATGCATATCCGCATGTCGATAAAAAAACTATGCATACACAGCTAGTGAATGAAAAAACTATGCATATCCGGCCAAACAAACTTACTTGCTCGGTGATTTGCGCACCACTAGGCCACTATGCAATGAGATGCTTCAAGTGACCGCAGTACTTTGATACGGCCTCTTGGATGGTGTACCATCGATGGTCGAGGGACTTTGATTCATGGTTGTGGATGGCCGCGTCGGAGTAGGGCGTGAAATGCTTCTGTTCATGGAACCTGTTGGGGAACGTAGTAATTTCAAAAAATTCCTACGCATTCACAAGATCATGGTGATGCATAGCAACGAGAGGGGAGAGTGTGTCTACGTACCCTCATAGACCGAAAGCGGAAGCGTTAGCACAACGCAGTTGATGTAGTCGTACGTCTTCACGGCCCGACCGATCAAGTACCGAAACTACGACACCTCCGAGTTCTTGCACACGTTCAGCTCGATGACATTCCCCGTACTCTGATCCAGCAGAATGTCGGGGAAGAGTTTCGTCAGCACGACGGCGTGGTGACGATCTAGATGTTCTACTGTCGTAGGGCTTCACCTAAGCACCACTACAATATTATCAAGGAGATCTATGGTGGAGGGGGCACCGCACACGGCTAAGAGATCAATGATCAATTGTTGTGTCTATGGGGTGCCCCCTCCCCTGTATATAAAGGAGTGGAGGAGGGACCGGCCAAGGGAGGGTGGCGCGCCCTAGGGGGGAGTCCAACCCCAACCGGGAGTAGGACTTCCCCTTTTCCTATTAGGAGAGGGAGAGGGAAGGAAGAGGAGGGAGGGAAGAAGGAAAGGGGGTGTCCGATCCCCCTCCCAATTCGGATTGGGCTTTGGGGGCCCTCCTTTTCTCCTTCTCCCTCCTTTCCACTAAGGCCCAATAAGGCCCATATACCTACCGAGGGGTTCCGATAACCTCCCGGAGCTCCGGTATAGTCCCAATCTCACCCGGAACCTTTCCGGTGTCCAAATATAGTCATCCAATATATTGATCTTTACGTCTCAACCATTTCGAGACTCCTCGTCAAGTCCGTGATCATATCCGGGACTCCGAACAACCTTCAGTACATCAAAACTTATAAACTCATAATAAAACTATCAACGAAACCTTAAGCATGCGGACCCTACGGGTTCGAGAACTATGTAGACATGACCGAGACTCGTTTCCGGTCAATAACCAATAGAGGAACCTGGATGCTCATATTGGCTCCTACATATTCTACGAAGATCTTTATCGGTCAAACCGCATAACAACATACGTTGTTCCCTTTGTCATCGGTATGTTACTTGCCCGAGATTCGATCGTCGGTATCCAATACCTAGTTCAATCTCGTTACCGGCAAGTCTCTTTACTCGTTACGTAATGCATCATCTCGTAACTAACTCATTAGCTACATTTCTTGCAAGGCTTATAGTGATGTGTTACCGAGAGGGCCCAAAGATACCTCTTCGACAATCGGAGTGACAAATCCTAATCTCGAAATATGTCAACTCAACAAGTACCTTTGGAGACACCTGTAGAGCACCTTTATAATCACCCGAGCACGTTAGACGTTTGGTAGCACACAAAGTGTTCCTCCGTAAACGGAGTTACATAATCTCATAGTCATAGGAACATGTATAAGTCATGAAGAAAGCAATAGCAACATACTAAACGATCAAGTGCTAAGCTAACGGAATAGGTCAAGTCAATCACATCATTCTCCTAATGATGTGATCCCGTTAATCAAATGACAACTCATGTCTATGGTTAGGAAACTTAACCATCTTTGATTTATGAGCTAGACAAGTAGAGGCATACTAGTGACACTATGTTTGTCTATGTATTCACACATGTATTATGTTTTCGGGTAATACAATTCTAGCATGAATAATAAACATTTATCATGATATGAGGAAATAAATAATAACTTTATTATTTCCTATAGGGCATATTTCCTTCAGTCTCCCACTTGCACTAGAGTCAATAATCTAGATTACACAGTAATGATTCTAACACCCATGGAGTCTTGGTGTTGATCATGTTTTGCTCGTGGAAGAGGCTTAGTCAACGGTTCTGCTACATTCAGATCCGTATGTATCTTGCAAATCTCTATGTCTCCCACCTGGACTTGGTCCCGGATGGAATTGAAGCGTCTCTTGATGTACTTGGTTCTCTTTTGAAATCTAGATTCCTTTGCCAAGGCAATTGCACTAGTATTGTCACAAAAGATTTTCATTGGACCCGATGCACTAGGTACGACACCTAGATCGGATATGAACTCCTTCATCCAGACTCCTTCATTTGCTGCTTCAGAAGCAGCTATGTACTCCGCTTCACATGTAGATCCCGCTACGACGCTTTGTTTAGAACTGCACCAACTGACAGCTCCACCGTTTAATATAAACACATATCCGGTTTGCGATTTAGAATCGTTTGGATCAGTGTCAGAGCTTGCATCGACGTAGCCATTTACGACTAGCTCTTTGTCACCTCCATAAAAGAGAAACATATCCTTAGTCCTTTTCAGGTATTTCAGGATGTTCTTGACCGCTGTCCAGTGATCCACTCCTGGATTACTTTGGTACCTCCCTGCTAAACTAATAGCAAGGCACACATCAGGTCTCGTACACAACATTGCGTACATGATAGAGCCTATGGCTGAAGCATAGGGAACTTCTTTCATTTTCTCTCTATCTTCTGCAGTGGTCGGGCATTGAGTCTGACTCAATTTCACACCTTGTATTACAGGCAAGAACCCTTTCTTTGCTTGATCCATTTTGAACTTTTCAAAACTTTATCAAGGTATGTGCTTTGTGAAAGTCCAATTAAGCGTCTTGATCTATCTCTATAGATCTTGATGCCTAATATGTAAGCAGCTTCACCGAGGTCTTTCATTGAAAAACTTTTATTCAAGTATCCTTTATGCTATCCAGAAATTATATATCATTTCAATCAATAATATGTCGTCCACATATAATATTAGAAATGCTCTGAGCTCCCACTCACTTTCTTGTAAATACTGAGCTTCTCCAAAAGTCTCAGATAAAACCATATGCTTTGATCATACTATCAAAGCATTTATTCCAACTCCGAGAGGCTTGCACCAGTCCATAAATGGATCGCTGGAGCTTGCACACTTTGTTAGCATCCTTTGGACTGACAAAACCTTCTGGTTGCATCATATGCAGTTCTTCTTCCAGAAATCCATTCAGGAATGCAGTTTTGACATCCATTTGCCAAATTTCATAATCATAAAATGCGGCAATGGCTAACATGATTCGGAAAGACTTAAGCATCGCTACAGGTGAGGAAGTCTCATCATAGTCAACCCCTTGAACTTGTCGAAAACCTTTTGCAACAAGTCGAGCTTTGTAGACAGTAACATTACCATCAGCGTCAGTCTTCTTCTTAAAAATCCATTTATTCTCGATGGCTTGCCGATCATCGGGCAAATCAACTAAAGTTCACACTTTGTTCTCATACATGGATCCCATCTCATATTTCATGGCTTCAAGTCATTTTGCGGAATCTGGGCTCATCATCGCTTCCTCATAGTTTGTAGGTTCGCCATGGTCAAGTAACATGAACTCCAAAATAGGATTACCGTACCACTCTGGCGCGGATCTTACTCTGGTTGACCTATGAGGTTCTGTAGTAACTTGTTCTGAAGTTTCATGATCATCATCATTAGCTTCCTTACTTATTGGTGTAGTCGTCACAGGAACCGGTTTCTGTGATGAACTATTTTCCAATAAAGGAGCAGGTACAGTTACCTCATCAAGTTCTACTTTCCTCCCACTCACTTCTTTTGGGAGAAACTCCTTCTCTAGAAAGGATCCATTCTTTGCAACAAATGTCTTGCCTTCGGATTTGTGATAGAAGGTGTACCCAACAGTTTCCTTTGGGTATCCTATGAAGACACATTTCTCCGATTTGGGTTCGAGCTTATCAGGTTGAAGCTTTTTCACATAAGCATCGCAGCCCCAAACTTTAAGAAACGACAACTTTGGTTTCTTGCCAAACCACAGTTCATAAGGCATCGTCTCAACGGATTTTGATGGTGCCCTATTTAATGTGAATGCGGCCGTCTCTGAAGCATAACCCCAAAATGAGAGCGCTAAATCAGTAAGAGACATCATAGATCGCACCATATCTAGTAAAGTACGATTACGACGTTCGGACACACCATTAAGCTGTGGTGTTCCGGGTGGCGTGAGTTGCGAAACTATTCTGTATTGCTTCAAATGTAAACCAAACTCGTAACTCAAATATTTTCCTCCACGATCAGATCGTAGAAACTTTATTTTCTTGTTACGATGATTTTCAGCTTCACTCTGAAATTCTTTGAACTTTTCAAATGTTTCAGACATATGTTTCATTAAGTAGATATACCCATATCTGCTCAAATCATCTGTGAAGGTGAGAAAATAACGATATTCGCCACGAGCCTCAACATTCATTGGACCACATACATCAGTATGTATGATTTCCAACAAATCAGTTGCTCTATCCATAGTACCGGAGAACGGCGTTTTAGTCATCTTGCCCATGAGGCATGGTTCGCAAGTACCAAGTGATTCATAATCAAGTGATTCCAAAAGTCCATCATTATGGAGTTTCTTCATGCGCTTTACACCAATATGACCTAAACGGCAGTACCACAAATAAGTTGCACTATCATTATCAACTCTGCATCTTTTGGCTTCAACATTATGAATATGTGTATCACTACTATCGAGATTCATCAAAAATAGACCACTTGACCATAAAAGATATTACTCATATAAATAGAAAAACCGTTATTCTTAGATTTAAATGAATAACCGTCTCGCAGCAAACAAGATCCAGATATAATGTTCGTGCTCAATGCTGGCACCAAATAACAATTATTTAGGTCTAAAACTAATCCCGAAAGTAGATGTGGAGGTAGCGTGCCGACGGCGATCACATCGACTTTGGAACCATTTCCCACGCGCATCGTCACCTCGCCCTTAGCTGATTGTCGCTTAATCCAAGTCCTGCTTTGAGTTGCAAATTTTAGCAATGTAACCAAGATCAAATACCAGTGCTATCATGAGCTCGTAAGGTACACATCAATAACATGTGTATCACATATAACTTTGTTCACCTTGCCATCCTTCTTATCCGCCAAATACTTGGGGCAGTTCCGCTTCTAGTGACCACCGCTTGCAAGTAGAAGCACTCGCCTCGTGCTTAGGTCCAGACTTGGGTTTCTTCTCCGAGCAGCAACTTGTTTGCTGTTCTTCTTGAAGTTCCTTCTTTTCCCTTTGCCCTTTTTCTTGAAACCGGAGGTCTTATTTACCATCAACACTTGATGCTCCTTCTGATTTCTACCTCCGCAGCTTTTAGCATTGCGAAGAGCTCGGAATTGTCTTTTCCATCCCTTGCATATTATAGTTCATCACGAAGCTCTTGTAGCTTGGTGGCGTGATTGAATAATTTCATCAATGACGCTATCAACCGGAAGATTAACTCCCGTTAAATCAAGTGATTGTTATACCCGCACATTACGAGTATATGCTCACCGACGTAACTATTCTCCTCCATCTTGTAGCTATAGAACTTATTGGAGACTTCATATCTCTCAATCCGGGCATTTGCTTGAAATATTAACTTCAACTCCTGGAACATCTCATATGCTCCATGACGTTCAAAACGTTGTTGAAGTCCCGGTTCTAAGCCGTAAAGCATGGCACACTAAACTATCGAGTAGTCATCAGCTTTGCTCTGCTAGACGTTCACAACATCTGGTGTTGCTCATGAAGCAGGTTTGGCACCCAACGGTGCTTCCAGGACGTAATTCTTCTATGCAGCAATGAGGATAATCCTCAAGTTACGGACCCAGTCCGTGTAATTGCTACCATCATCTTTCAACTTTGCTTTCTCAAGGAACGCATTAAAATTCAACTGAACAACAGCACGAGCCATCTATCTACAACAAACATAGAGAAGAAAAATACTATCAGGTACTAAGTTCATGATAAATTTAAGTTCAATTAATCATATTACTTAAGAACTCCCACTTAGATAGACATCTCTCTAATCATCTAAGTGATCACGTGATCCAAATCAACCAAACCATAACCGAACATCATGTGAAATGGAGTAGTTTTCAATGGTGAACATCACTATGTTGATCATATCTACTATATGATTCACGCTCGACCTTTTGGTCTCAGTGTTCCGAGGCCATATCTGCATATGCTAGGCTCGTCAAGTTTAACCTGAGTATTCTGCGTGTGCAAAACTGGCTTGCACCCATTGTAGATGGACGTAGAGCTTATCACACCCGATCATCATGTGGTGTCTGGGCATGACGAACTTTGGCAACGGTGCATACTCAGGGAGAACACTTTTATCTTGAAATTTAGTGAGAGATCATCTTATAATGCTACCGTCAATCAAAGCAAGATAAGATGCATAAAAGATAAACATCACATGCAATCAATATAAGTGATATGATATGGCCATCATCATCTTGTGCTTGTGATCTCCATCCGTCATGATCAGCATCGTCACCGGCGCGACACCTTGATCTCCATTGTAGCATCGTTGTCTTCTCACCAACTATTGCTTCTACGACTATCGCTGCCGCTTAGTGATAAAGTAAAGCAATTACAGGGCGATTGCATTTCATACAATAAGGCGACAACCATATGGCTCCTGCCAGTTGCTGATAACTTCGGTTACAAAACATGATCATCTCATACAATAAAATATAGCATCACGTCTTGACCATATCACATCACAACATGCGCTGCAAAAACAAGTTAGACGTCCTCTACTTTGTTGTTGCAAGTTTTACGTGGCTGCTACGGGCTTAGCAAGAACCGTTCTTACCTACACATCAAAACCACAACGATAGTTCATCAAGTTAGTGATGTTTTAACCTTCGCAAGGACCGGGCGTAGCCACACTCGGTTCAACTAAATTTGGAGAAATAGACACCCGCTAGTCACCTGTGTGCAAAGCACGGCGGTAAAACCAGTCTCGCGAAGCGCACGCTGCATCGTCGGTCCGGGCCGCTTCATCCAACAATACCGCTGAACCAAAGTTTGACATGCTGGTAAGCAGTATGACTTGTATCACCCACAACTCACTTGTGTTCTACTCGTGCATATAACATCAACGCATAAAACCTTGGCTTTGATACCACTGTTGGGGAACGTAGTAATTTCAAAAAAATTCCTACGCACACACAAGATCATGGTGATGCATAGCAATGAGAGGGGAGAGTGTGTCTGCGTACCCTCGTAGACCGAAAGCGGAAGCGTTAGCACAACACGGTTGATGTAGTCGTACGTCTTCACGGCCCGACCGATCAAGTACCGAAACTACGGCACCTCCGAGTTTTTGCACATGTTCAGCTCGATGACGTTCCCCGTACTCTGATCCAGCAGAATGTTGGGGAAGAGTTTCATCAGCACGACGGTGTGGTGACGATCTTGATGTTCTACCGTCGCAGGGCATCGCCTAAGCACCACTACAATATTATTGAGGAGAACTATGGTGGACGGGGCACCGCACACGGCTAAGAGATCAATGATCAATTGTAGCATGAATAATAAACATTTATCACGATATGAGGAAATAAATAATAACTTTATTATTGCCTCTAGGGCATATTTCCTTCAGAACCATGTGTGAATATTGGCCCAAAACGTTGTGCCCTTTTGCTCAATGCCATGGATCGGATCGAGGCTAGTGGCCAACCATGCATTGCACACAGCTTGTTCTCCTGAATGTTGAAGGTTTCTCCTCTACCCCTCTTCTTCAGATCACTGAAAAAATCATCACGATCGCCATCCTCCTCCTCTTGTTGTCCAGTGGGCCAATCCTGTTGTTGTGTTCACGTGCCAGTCTGGGTGTAGGCCTTTGCTACGTGCCGGTCTAGATGTAGCCCTGCTGCATGTGGGTGTAGTTGCCAGAGTGGGTGGGATCTGAGTCTTCCACATGCCTGTCCTCATAGTCACTTCCTCCTCTACCTCTATCATGGATGTTGTCCAATATATCCCTGTCTGCATCATCGTATGCCGGCTCGCCTGCTTTACGCATAACAACGAACAGTGTGCGGGCACCCATCTGCTCCCCGCACCGATAAGCTACACTGAAGAACAATCTGAGAATAGTAGTGGTGCCGCGTTTATGTCGACGATGTAAGGCACTTGCCCGACGACGGTTGTCGTGGACTGCCTACCAAGTTGCTTGGCGGCGTAGAAGTATGGAGCCTTGTAATGCTTCGACCATGGCAGCGTCTATATGGTGGACAACACCAACAGGGCACCTCAGCCTAGGCCACGACCTCCACCACGTCTGCGGTCAGCACGCCTACAACCATGTCTGCCACCAGCACGTCCATAGTCGGCCTTACGTTTCTCGAGTGTTTCCTCCTTTGCGGCCTTCGCTTCGACGCAGCGACTTTGCCATGTTGTCAAGGTGATCTTCCGGGCGAGCGTGATGATCAGATCCTCCAACACCTTCATCTTCAGCAGGTTCTCCTCCGGTTCCATGCATCAGCGGCGGGAGGAGGGAAGAGAGCAAGAGAAAAGGGCGATAATTGGGTGGAGAGCAGCGGGATGGAATAAGTGAGTGAGGGATTTTGCCACGGAAACAGTACGGGCAGCTACAAAAACGTGGGCTCCGCCTTTATTTTGGATGGGGATGTGCCAAGGGTGTCAGAGTCTGACGTGTCTCGTGTCCGGACTCCCGCAAAACCCCCATATTTAGTTACATGGTTAGATGGGAATCCTCCATACAGTACTCCCACAGTTTCGTTGAGAAATGTCAACCCTCCAAATGGATGGCTTCTTTGGAACAGAAAACATAACTGGCTTCTAATGACGAGCAGAAAGAACTTTCTAATGAATTAATATTTGCTGACAAGGAAGCACCAAAACCAGTCACCAGAGCCTAGCTATCTGGTCCGTAAGCTTGACACTTACACTGAGTTCAAGCAGACTGAACACTCTAGGCTGTTAGCGATAATCATGGCCTTGTTGCATCTCGGGAGTTGTCCCTAGAGACAAATGCCGGTAAGACCACCCACAACGGGAGTAACATAGGTAGTAACATCACACATATCTAGATAAAATAGATGATGTGGCAAGCAATAAATGAAGAAAGAGAGGAAAATGATAACGTAACTAGTTACTAGTAGTATGAGTAACATCACACATATCAAGGCAAGATGAGTCTATAACCTAATAAATGAAGTGTTGCATGTTACTACACATATGTTGCTCCCCACTATAGAGGTAGTAACATAGACTAGTAACATGTGCATGTTACTAGTCTATGTTACTGTCCATTGTGGCTAGTCTAATAATAGTACGACACTAGACTTGCAATAGAGTTGCTAATGACACATCAAAGCCAGCTGATAGAATATAATGGTGCATATTATTTATTGAAAATGTCGCCTTGGTCGGACCCTCCGAGTGAGTGTGTTCGGTGCCTCTGAGTTGTACAAATTCGCATGTAACGGTAAGACTTCTAGGACCAGCCTACATATACCCCCGCATTCCTACCTTGTTTTGTGCTAAAAAACAGAGCTGAGTTGAGAACTACTTCTTTCCTGCATGTCAGGTATTCCATGGGGACTTCAGCTATATCACACTTAAACATATCCATCATACTTAATTAGAAGATTCCATATTCGAGACTAAGCTAGGAAAAATTACCTAGCCCGGACTAGAAACAATTACAGTCTAATATGAATAGCACCACTAAAAACTCCAGCAAAATGGTAGAAACACTTCAAAAATACTGCTACTAATTAAAAAAATTAAGAGGACGCCATATTGATGGTTTTAACTAATAACTAGAGTAGTAACCTGAACTGGGGTACTGTTGTGGTGTGCTCACGGCAGATGCCATGGGTAGGCTTATCGAACGTGCACTACTAGGGAAAAGCCTAGCAGTAGTGCTGGTTTTTGGCCTATCAGTAGCGCGGGTAAGCGCGCTACTGATAAGGTGCTACAGCTAAAGCTTAGCAGTAGCGCCGACTGGCACGCGCTACTGATATATCTTCTTAGTAGTAGCGCTTTCCATGCCAATCGCTACTGCTAATTACTACTAGCGCTTTCAAGAACAACCGCTACTACTATTATTTCGTATCCCATTTCTTTCAAATTTTAGGTCGTATTCATACATCTGTATACAATTTTTCATACAATGGCAATTTAGAGATTGTTTTAACATCATAATGAGTTATTAAATCACTAGGTGAAAGAACTTTGGATTAATTTCAAGTGCATGGATCCAAAGTAACCAATGGTCACTTTGGATCCATCCATTTGAAACTAATTCGCGGTTCTTTCACCCAATGACATAATAACTTATCATCATCATCATAATATCATTAATAACCTATCATCATAATATATCATTGTCATATAACTCCTCATAATCATCATTTTCGTCCATGATGAGACACCATATAACAACTTCTCCTCCTCCTCATCATCATAGTACTCATAATCACTACTCCTACTCAGCATCACCATCAAGTCTAAGACATTGTAGTCATATATAATCAACACTAACTAATTGTTCTTAATACTTAGGACCTACTCCTCTCTCCTAGCTAAAATACCATAAAATAGATAAACCGGTCCTTCACCATAATGGAGAATGGACATAAACCTATCTCCAACTTGTGGCTTGCGCACATTCATTTTGTCTCCAATTAATTGCGTGTGCGCATTCTTCACTTTGCTCCATTCTTTGATTTTGAGCCTTCCATCATTTGAAGAAATCGAGTATGCAGTATGGTAAGCCTCCGAAGGAGTTGGTCGTAAGCAAACCATATGCATATCACCTTCGGTACATAGCATGTCAGGCACAGCCTGCTTCGGGAGCCTCTGTTCAAAAATGAAATAGTAACATATATAGTTAGCAATGTAGTTTACTTAAGAATAACGTATGCAATGAAATTACCATCATTAACAAAATCTTACCAAGTTTTTGGCAATGAAGTTACCATCAAGCAATTTATGGACTAGTGGCACATATCTAGTATAATTTGGGCTGATAGAGTAACTGGTTTTGAAGGCCTCAACATCTTTTATGAATGAGACAAGATAACCTTTCTCCTCACAATTAAGCTTGGAGTCATAGTTGTAGTATGTGTTGTCTACTACCTTCCGAGTATTTCTTGAAGATAAGAAATAAGCTGACGATTATAAATAAATAAGTTTAGTATAGACGAACACCAAATATTTTTAAATTAACAACATAAATTACTGAACTTAACAAATTAGTTTGACAAACTCACATCTAGGTAAAACTGGAGGCATATCCACATCCACCCAGATGTCGATGTTATCATCATCATCGTAATCTTGGGACGAATATCAAATCTTATTCGCATTCCCTCCTCAAATCCATATGCCTTGCAGAGAGCTTCCCAATTAGAGCAACCGAAATGGGAGCGATCGACCGCATTGTAGAACTTAACCAGAAACTCATAACCATGTTTAGTTCTTAAGTGAGTCCTCGTCTCCACATTTTCAAAGTCATCTAAACCAAAACCTAGCTTCTCCAATACATATGGTCTAGCATGGCACGGGATGTACTAGTCGAATTGAAAAAATTCATAAATTACACGTTGAACAAAAGAAGCACAAGTGATGATATTTATTACGATGAAATGCTTGTCGGTGCGTACCATACAAACATCGAAGGTCTCTTCCAGCTTCACGGTGAAAAACCTATCATTTTGCAGGTGAGAAAACCTGTCGCACCCACCACGGTCATCGTAGCAGTACCCGCACTCCAGGATCCCATCGTCATCAGACATCTCCTGCGTTCAAAATTCAAATATTATAACTCGACGGCAAAACCCAAAAAATCCAGCATGACCTTTGCTAAAAAAGGACATATCGAGCGCCTGAAATTTGCCGGAACAGAAATTAATCAACACTCCGGAAAAACATAGGCCACTTATCGATGGTCATTGCATTTCAATGGTTCAAAATATGAAAAAAAACATTTGAAAATATCTTATATATAATCCTAACACTAAATAAGCTAGTTTTATTAACTACTTACTAAATAAACTAGTTTTATTAACTACTTACTAAATAAACTGGTTCTATTAAGCACTTACTATAAATAAACTAGTTATATTAATCACTTCCTAAATAAACTATTTCTATTAAACACTTGCTAAAAATTCTACTACCCTAGCTCTACCCTAAGTTTTCTTACTTCTATTTTATTCAAAACACCTACGATTTGCGGAGGAGGAGGGGGAGGGGCCGGCCGGAGGACGAGGAGGGAGGGGCGGTGGGAGGAGGGCTGCCGGCGGAGGAGGGAGGAGGGGGCGGCCGCAGGAGGAGGGAGGAGGGCGCGATGGGAGGAGGGAGGAGGGCGCGGTGGGAGGAGGAGGGACGGTAGGAGGGAGTACCTCGGTGGCGGACGGACGACGGCGGCGGTAGCGACGGACGTCGGCTGTTATCGGTGCGGGCAAGAGTGACTGAGAGGGGGAGAGTGAGTGAGAGAGAGGGTCGGCCGCGCGCGTGGGGATAAGGTAGGGTTAGTAGTAGCATGGGTACGAAAACGCGTTACAGCTAATGAGAATAGCAGTAGCGATGTGCGGGGATGCACGCTACTACTAACTTGGACTAGCAGTAGCACTTTGCTACTAAAAGCGCTACTGCTAAGTGTAAGAATGCAAAAATACATTGTCTGTCAATGCAAAAATACATTGGCCATCAATGATCTTTTTGTGTACAATCTGAATTGTCAATATGAGTCCTCTCCGGTAGGAACCGGAGAAGACTCATATTGCAGCCACAAATTCTACACATAGATTTCAGTGAAGACCAAGTGGTTGTGATAGTTTGAGAAGTAACATATTTAAGGTGGTAAACACCCTGTTCGCAGAGCGAGGTGGGACTAAACTTGTGGGCTGAACTTAGCAGTAGCGAGTTTTACAGAAGTGCATTGCTGCTAACATCTATAGCAGTAGCGCGGTTCGTTATAGGGCGCTACTGCTATAACCAGCTGGATGGCGAGGTCATGACAATTAGAGCAGTAGCGCGGTTTAGTGGGAACGCGCTACTGCTATTTTTCTTTCAGTAGCACGTTTTTCTTGAACGCTCTGCTGCTAAATAGTAGTAGCGTTGTTTTTTGAAGAGCGCTGCTGGTAAGATTATATGTATAAGGTTTTCCCTAGTAGTGGTGGTTAGGGCCAGAGGACGCCGGTGGGTCCCGAAAGCAAAATTGGGTACAAATAGTGTGAGACACATGATACGTCTCCAACGTATCTATAATTTTTGATTATTCCATGCTATTATATTACCCGTTTTGGATGTTTATGGGCTTTACTTTACACATTTATATCATTTTTGGGACTAACCTACTAACCGGAGGCCCATCCCGTATTGCTGTTTTTTTTGCCTATTTCAATATTTTGAAGAAAAGGAATATCAAACGGAGTCCAAACGGAATGAAACCTTCGGGAGCGTGATTTTTGGAACGAACGTGATCCAGAGGACTTGGAGTGCAAGCCAAGAAGCAGCCGAGGTGGCCACGAGGGTGGAGGGCGCGCCCCCTATCTCGTGGGCCCCTCGGGCGGCCACCGACCTAGTTCTTCCTCCTATATATACCCACGTACCCCGAGAATATCAAGGGAGCCAACGAAAACCTAATTCCACCGCCGTAACCTTCTGTATCCGCAAGATCCCATCTTGGAGGCTTCGCCGGCGCTCCGCCGGAGGGGGAATCGACCATGGAGGGCTTCTACATCAACACCATAGCCCCTCCGATGAGTTGTGAGTAGTTTACCACAGACCTTCGGGTCCATAGTTATTAGCTAGATGGCTTCTTCTCTCTTTTTGGATCTCAATACCATGTTCTCCTCAATCTTCTTGGAGATCTAGTCGATGTAACTCTTTTTGCGGTGTGTTTGTCGAGATCTGATGAATTGTGGGTTTATGATCAAGTTTATCTATGATAAATATTTGAATCTCCTCTGAATTCTCTTATGTATGGTTGAGTTATCTTTGCAAGTCTCTTCGAATTATCAGTTTGGTTTGGCCTACTAGATTAATCTTTCTTGCAATGGGAGAAGTGCTTAGCTTTGGGTTCAATCTTGCGGTGTCCTTTCCTAGTGACAGCAGGGGCAGCAAGGCACGTATTGTATTGTTGCCATCGAGGATAAAAAGATGGGGTTTATATCATATTGCATGAGTTTATCCCTCTACATCATGTCATCTTTCTTAATGCATTACTCTGTTCTTATGAACTTGATACTCTAGATGCATGTTGGATAGCGGTCGATGTATGGAGTAATAGTAGTAGATGCAGGCAGGAGTCAATCTACTTGTCGCGGACGTGATGCCTATATACATGATCATGCCTAGATAATCTCATAATTATTCGCTTTTCTATCAGTTGCTCGACAGTAATTTGTTCACCCACCGTAATACTTATGCTATCTTAAGAGAAGCCACTAGTGAAACCTATGGCCCCCGGGTCTATTTTTTATCATATAAGCTTTCAATATACTTTTATTTGCATCTTTACTTTTCCAATCTATATTATAAAATACCAAAAATATATTTATCTTATCATACTATCTCTATCAGATCTCACTTTTGCAAGTGGCCGTGAAGGGATTGGCAACCCCTTTATTGCGTTGGTTGCGAGTTCTTTGTTTGTTTGTGTAGGTGCGTGGGACTTTTGAGGAGCCTCCTACTGGATTGATATCTTGGTTCTCAAAAACTGAGGGAAATACTTACGCTACTATTGCTTCATCACCCTTTCCTCTTCAAGGAAAACGAACGCAAGCTCAAGACGTAGAAACAAGGATTTCTGGCGCCGTTGCTGGGGAGGTCTTCGCTCAAGTCAAGACATACCAAGTACCCATCACAAACTCATCTCCCTCGCATTTACATTATTTGCCATTTGCCTTTCGTTTTCCTCTCCCCCACTTCACCCTTGCCGTTTTATTCGCCCTCTATTTCCCAATCTTCTCTTCTCTTTCGCTTGCCTTTTTCTGTTTGCTCGTGTGTTAGACCGTTTACCTTGTCATAATGGCTAGTCCTCCTATTGTTGTTATTACTCCCGAACATGAAATTCTTAATTTTAAGCAAAGGTAGGGAGAAAATTTAAAAGATGCTTGGCATAGAATTTGCAATGCTCAAAATAAATCTACTAGGAAGCTTTCTACTTCTGTTCTTCTTCGTAATTTTTATGTAGGTGTTACTCCTTGGAATAGATATATTCTTGATACCATTACCGGAGGGGATTTCTTGAGTAGCCATACGTTTGATGCTTACAATGCTATGTTAGATTTGTTTGGCCCACCACCTCTTTTGGTTAATGGAACTGTTTTAACTTTGGAACATGTGATGCAAAGGCTTGAAATTATTGAAAATAAAGTTGCCACTGTTGAGTTGATTGAAAATTTGGATAAAAGGATTCATAATCAAATTACCCAATATGGATCTAGGGTTGGAGTTACTTTGAATTTTTTTAAAGAGAAAGAACCTATAGTTAATGAAAGAATAGATCTAGATTCTACGAGAATCGGTAAACTTGAGGATATCATTACCAATTTAGGGTCGGCATTTTCTTCCGTTAAAAACACTCCAAATCCTCCTACCAAAACTGCCAAATTTATCTATGTTCCTAAAAATAAGGGTGAATCTTCTAGTAAAGGAAATGCGGATCTCAAATCAATAAGCGTTCATCCCAATTGTCTCTCTATCATTAAGGAACCTTTTGCTACCAATGAATTTCTTGAATTCTTGCCTAAGGGTTTAATCATTGCTAAAAAGGGAGAAACCCCTAAAGACTATAGGTGCTCTATTGAGGAATTGAGTGACAAAGATGGCACTACTTAGATCTATCCTCGCTTTTATGCCTAGCTAGGGGTGTTAAACGATAGCGCTAGTTGGGAGGCAACCCAATTTTATTTGTATTTTTTGTTTTTGTTTCTGTTTAGTAATAAATTTTGCATCTACCTTCTGTTTAGATGTGTTTTTATGTTTTATTTAATGTTTGTGCCAAGTAGAACCTATAGGATAACCTATGGTGATAGTTAATTTGATTCTGCTAAAAAACAGAAACTTTGCGTGCACGAAATTAGTTTTGTTAAATCACAGAAACGTGCTTTTGCGTTGATTATTTTTGCTGTAGATCAATAGACAAATTTCCCAGGACTTCCTAGTTTGGTAGGATTTTTAGAGTTCCATAAGTATTCGTGGGTTACAGATTGCTACAGACTGTTCTGTTTTTGACAGATTCTGCTTTTCGTGTGTTGTTTGCTTATTTTGATGCATCTATGGCTAGTATTAAGTGGTATGAACCATAGAGAACTTGAAATACAGTAGGCTTAACACCAATATAAATAAAGAATGAGTTCATTACAGTACCTTATGTGGTGGTTTTGCTTTCTTTCACTAACGGAGCTTATGAGATTTCCTGTTGAGTTTTGTGTTGTGAAGTTTTCAAGTTTTGGGTAAAGATTTGATGGACTATGGAATAAGGAGTGACAAGAGCCTAAGATTGGGGATGTCCATGACACCCCAAGATATTAAATAATAGCCAAAAGCCTAAGCTTGGGGATGCCCCCGGAAGGCATCCCCTCTTTCGTCTTTGTTTATCGGTAACTTTACTTGGAGCTATATTTGTATTCGCCACATGATATGTGTTTTGCTTGGAGCGTCTTGTATGATATTAATATTTGCTTTTTAGTTTTCCAAAATCATCCTTGCTGTACATGCCTTTTGGGAGAAGCCCACTTGATTGGAATTTATTAGAATACTCTATGTGCTTCACTTATATCTTTTGAGCTAGATAGTTTTTGCTCTAGTGCTTCACTTATATCTTTTAGAGCACGGCGGTGGCTTAATTTTGTAGAAATTTCTAGTCTCTCATGCTTCACTTATATTATTTTGAGAGTCTCTTAGAACAGCATGGTATTTTCTATGGTTATAAAATTGGTCCTAGAATGGTGGGCATCCAAGTTGGGTATAATAAAAACTATCATAGGAAGTGAATTGGATGCTATGATCAATTTGATACTTGATAATTGTTTTGAGATATGGAGGTAGTGATATTAAAGTCATGATAGTTGGGTGATTATGAATTTAAAGAATGCAGTGTTGAAGTTAGCAAGTCCCGTAGCATGCATGTATAGTTAAAGTTGTGTAACAAATTTGAAACATGAGGTGTTCTTAGATTGTGCATCCTTATGAGTGGCGGTCGGGGAAGAGCGATGGTCTTTTCCTACCAATCTATCCCTCTAGGAGCATGCGCGTAGTGCTTGGTTTTTGATGACTTGTAGATTTTTGCAATAAGTATATGAGTTCTTTTGACTAATGTTGAGTCCATCGATTATACGCACTTTTACCTTTCCATCATTGCTAGCCTCTTCGGTACCGTGCATTGCCCTTTCTCACCTTGAGAGTTGGTGCAAACTTCGCTGGTGCATCCAAACCCCGTGATATGATACACTCTATCACACATAAACCTCCTTATATCTTCCTCAAAACAGCCACCATACCTACCTATTATGGCATTTCCATAGCCATTCTGAGATATATTGCCATGCAACTTTCCACAGTTCCGTTTATCATCATGACACACATTACTATTGTCATATTGCCATTGCATGATCATGTAGTTGGCATCGTATTTGTGGCAAGGCCACTTTGCATAATTTGTCATACATGTCACTCTTGTTTCATTGCCCATCCCGGTACACCGCCGGAGGCATTCATATAGAGTCATATCTTGTTCTAGTTTTGAGTTGTAATTCATGAGTTGTAAATCAATAAAAGTGTGATGATCATCATTATTAGAGCATTGTCCCCAAAAAGAAAAAAAGGAAAGGCCAAAAAGAAAAAAAGGCCAAAGAACAAAAAAGGCCAGAAAAAAAGAAAGGCCCAAAAAAAAGGGAAAAAAGGGGCAATGTTACTATCTCTTTACCACACTTGTGCTTCAAAGTAGCACCATGTTCTTCATATATACAGTCTCACTCACTTTCATATACTAGTGGGAATTTTTCATTATAGAACTTGGCTTGTATATTCCTATGATGGGCTTCCTCAAAATGCCCTAGGTCTTCGTGAGCAAGCAAGTTGGATGCACACCCACTAGTTTTATTTTGTTGAGCCTTCATACATTTATAGCTCTACTACATCCGTTGCATGGCAATCCCTACTCCTCATGTTGACATCAATTGATGGGCATCTCCATAGCCCGTTGATTATCCTCGTCAATGTGAGACTTTCTCCTTTTTTTGTCTTCTCCACACAATCCCCATCATCATATTCTATTCCACCCATAGTGCTATATCCATGGCTCACGCTCATGTATTGCGTGAAAGTTGAAAAAATTTGAGATTATTTAAGTACGAAACAATTGCTTAGCTTGTCATCGGGGGTGTATAATTTGGGAGCTTTTTTGTGTGACAAAAATGAAGCATAGCCTAACTATATGATTTTTGTAGGGATGAACTTTCTTTAGCCATGTTATTTTGAGAAGACATGATTGCTTTGATTAGTATGCTTGAAGTATTACTATTTCTTATGTCAATATGAACTTTTATTTTGAATCATTTGGATCTGAACATTCATGCCACAATAAAGAAAATTACATTAAGAAATGTGCTAGGTAGCATTCCAAATCAAAAATTCTGGTTTTATCATTTACGTACTCGAGGACGAGCAGGAATTAAGCTTGGGGATGATTGACACGTCTCCAACGTATCTATAATTTTTTATTGTTCCATGCTATTATATTACCCATTTTGGATGTTTATGGGCTTTACTTTACACATTTATATCATTTTTGGGACTAACCTACTAACCGGAGGCCCAGCCCGTATTGCTGTTTTTTTTGCCTATTTCGGTATTTTGAAGAAAAGGAATATCAAACGGAATGAAACGTTCGGGAGCATGATTTTTGGAACAAACATGATCCAGAGGACTTGGAGTGCAAGTCAAGAAGCAGTCGAGGCGGCCACGAGGGTGGAGGGCGTGCCCACCCCTACAGGGTGCGCCCATTATCTCGTGGGCCCCTCGGGCGTCCACCGACCTACTTCTTCCTCCTGTATATACCCACGTACCCCGAGAACATATGGGGAGCCAACAAAAACCTAATTCCACCGCCGTAACCTTCTGTATCCGCAAGATCCCATCTTGGAGGCTTCATCGGCGCTCCGCCGGAGGGGGAATCGACCACGGAGGGCTTCTACATCAACACCATAGCCCCTCCGATGAGTTGTGAGTAGTTTACCACAGACCTTCGGGTCCATAGTTATTAGCTAGATGGCTTCTTCTCTCTTTTTGGATCTCAATACCATGTTCTCCTCGATCTTCTTGGAGATCTATTCGATGTAACTCTTTTTGCGCTGTGTTTGTCGAGATCCGATGAATTGTGGGTTTATGATCAAGTTTATCTATGAGAAATATTTGAATCTCCTCTGAATTCTTTTATGTATGATTGAGTTATCTTTGCAAGTCTCTTCGACTTATCAGTTTGGTTTGGTCTACTAGATTGATCTTTCTTGCAATGGGAGAAGTGCTTAGCTTTGGGTTCAATCTTGCGGTGTCCTTTCCCAGTGACAGCAGGGGCAGCAAGGAATGTATTGTATTGTTGCCATCGAGGATAAAAAGATGGGGTTTATATCATATTGCATGAGTTTATCCCTCTACATCATGTCATCTTTCTTAATGCGTTACTCTGTTCTTATGAACTTAATACTCTAGATGCATGCTGGATAGTGGTCGATGTGTGGAGTAATAGTAGTAGATGCAGGAAGGAGTCGATCTACTTGTCGCGGACGTGATGCCTATATACATGATCATGCCTAGATAATCTCATAATTATTCGCTTTTCTATCAATTGCTCGACAGTAATTTGTTCACCCACCGTAATACTTATGCTATCTTGAGAGAAGCCACTAGTGAAACCTATGGCTCGCGGGTCTATCTTTTATCATATAAGCTTTCAATCTACTTTTATTTGCATCTTTACTTTTCCAATCTGTATTATAAAATACCAAAAATATATTTATCTTATCATACTAACTCTATCAGATCTCACTTTCGCAAGTGGCCGTGAAGGGATTGACAACCCCTTTATTGTGTTGGTTGCGAGTTCTTTGTTTGTTTGTGTAGGTGTGTGAGACTTTTGAGGAGCCTCCTACTGGATTGATACCTTGGTTCTCAAAAACTGAGGGAAATACTTACGCTACTATTGCTGCATCACCCTTTCCTCTTCAAGGAAAACCAACGCAAGCTCAAGACGTAGCAACACACGATGTACCCAAGTTCAAGGCCCTCCATGGGAGGTAACACCCCTAGTCTTGTTGGATCTACTATATGGATCACAAGAGGGATGAAATGGTGCTCCTTGAGTTGTTTTGGGTGGAGAAAGAAGAAGAGGCTAGCTCTCTCTACTTCTCCATGCTTGTGTGTGTGTGTGTGTGTGTAATGAGCCGAAAGGGAAGAAGGTCCCCTGCATGGGGGGCTCCTGGAGGTCTTATAGGCCGGCCTCCAAGGTACAACAGATAGGATAAGAGGGATGAGGCCGAGCACCCATGAGCATACACCCACGAGAGGCCCCCTAGGACACCTTATAAGCTAGTGCCCAGGGGACAAGGGGGGCCCATGATGCCTAACAAACAATGTAGACGACGACGCATAAACTGCGCATAGTGTCCAATATTTGTCAACAGTGTACTGCCGTGGGGTATGGCCGTCTCGTCCACGCAGGTCTGATGGGCCATTGCAGTTGAATCCAGGCAGTTGGCCAAGCGGAGTAGCTAGCCGCTAGTGTGGGTTGGAGCAGTCGGTCGGGGCATGTGGGTACCCAGCCTGGCTCACCGTCTCGGGACTACCCGAGGGTCATCCCCCGACAGTAGCCTCCAAGCCTTCGGGTGACTTGAAGAGTCAGGCAGAGGGTTTTCGCAGTTGCGTCTCTGAAGTTGTCGATGGAAGCCGGATGCAGGCCGCAGTCGGCGCGGCCCTCTTCCAGTGGGGGCGCGCCAGTGCACCCACTGGGTGTAGCCTGCGAGCCTCCGGGCGACTCGAAGAGTCAGGCGGAGGGTCTTCGATGTTGTTGTAGCAGAGGTTGCCCATGGCAGCCGACTGTGGGCCGTAGCCTATGTAGCTCTCTTCCGGTGGGAGCGCGCTAGCGCACCCACTGCGTGTAGCCTCTGAGCCTCCAGTGGTCTTCGTTGTTGTTGTAGAAGTGGTGGCGTCGGGCTGAGGGTCTTCGTTGTTGTTTTAGCAGATTGTGGCGTCGAGGGTCTCGGCAGATTTCCCCCAGAAATGATCACGCAAAAGACACAGTTAGTCAACACAGATATATCAAAATATTTGGTTTTTGCAAGTTTTATGCAGAGGTATGCCCACTTGGTTTCGTCCGAGCCCCCTTGGGTTAGTTTCATGTCCCCTCCATCCTTTGGCTTTTGCTCTTGCCAGCCAGGCTGTGGTCTGTAGCCGAGACAAAGAGTGAGAGCATACGGTACTCTGACTCTAGGGAGAAGATTCAACTGGGCAGATATTCATGAAGGAAACGGCAGGGTTGCCCCAGCCATTTTCTTCCTGGACGTTTTTCGCATGGGGTGACCTCCATCTTTTGCTCTCGCTAGCCGGACAGACGAGATGCAGTCTATAGCTGAGACAAAGAGTGGGCCTTCGGTACCATACACACTACTAAACCATCTGCGGGGAATAACGTATCGACCCAACCGGCCGGCCCCGGGCCGAACAGCAAAGCGGCTGAATAATGCGGAGATAGCCCCTGAGGGTTGCTTGGGGTTATCCCTTTTGGTGCGCAGTGCAAAGATATGTGGACGGGAGCTCACATTGCTTCTCACAAAGACGGGACGACGGTGTCTTCCGGTAGACGGCCCGAGCCTCTAGACGGTCGAGGGGCGCCCCAGTCAGCCCGACCCAAACGGCTAGGCAGCGAAGCGAAGGGCAGCCGAGCCGGCCGCCCAAGCGGCCTAGGCCCGGCTGACGAGACAACCAAAACGAGCCAGCCTTTTATTTCTTTTTATTTTTCACGTCAAGTTCACCATTTTCTTTTTTATGGACACCCGGCTGGCGAGGGCGATGGTTGGAGTGGCGGGTAGCCGGCAAGCGGTCGGGCCGGAGGCAGAGACGATGGGCGACCGGCCCGCCCACTGGGTGTCCCCGCCGGAGAAGGGCGTGGAGTGATTGGCGGGGCCAGACATGGGACGAGCGACAATGGTCAGAGCCGGCCGGGAAGAGGCACGAACGCGGCTGGACGCGGGACGCTTGACAGCGGCGGAGCGGCGCAGGCACCCATAGGACGCCAAGGAGATGCGAGCGCTGCGCAGGGTCCCGTTCGAATGCGGGACGGTGACGCGCGAAGCAGGCTGAGCGGTGCAGGCATTGCCGATGACGTGGGTCATGGGCGCGTGACCGCGCGGACATGGAGGCCGAGTAGGCAGAGCCGGCGTGGGTGCACGGACACGGGGCAAGCGGTCGGCGAGGCGTATAGACGCAGGGGATGGGCCTGAGATCGGAGCATAGGCGAGGCGCGCGGGCGCGTAAAGCCGGAGAAGGCCGAGTGCGGCGGATGGCAAGTATGGCCAGGCGTGGCCAGAGCCGGCTGGGCGTGGGCGCGGGGGAGCGGGGGCACCCACTGGTGTCGAGCCTCCTGGGACATCAGAGAAGACAAAGCGTGTGGGGCGAGGTCGGAGACGACCTCCTCAGGGCACTTTTTTGCCGCACACGCCGATGTGGGGGTTGGGCGATGACAATGATGCGGTATCCGCGGCGGAGCGGCAGCTGCGGCACACGAATGATGAAGCGGCTTATGTAGCCTGTGGCGGTGATGACGAGGAAGGCGGTCTTGGAGGGGGCCAGGGAACGGAGAGGCTGGGACGCCACCAGGAAGGGGCCCCGACGGGGATGTTGTAGAGAAGGCGAGGATAAAGCCCCCGTGATGGCAAGCCTTGGCAGTTGCGAGAGGTAAGGAGAGGAAGCACGGTCTGAGGCGTGAAGCGGCCGGCTCGAGGCGATGGCCGTGCTGGTGGGGATGACCGGCAAGCGTTTGTGGTTTTTCAGAGCGAGAGGAGAGGGGCAGAGCAGCCATGAGCCTACGGCCATGAGAAGCCCCGGGGACACCTTATAAGCTAGTGCCCATGGGACAAGGGGGGACCCACGATACCTACCAAATGTTGTAGACGACAACGCACGACGCGTGCATAGTGTCCATAATTTTTCAATAGTGTACTGCCATAGGGTACGGCCATCTCGCCTACGCAGGTCTGATGGGACGTTGCAGTTGACTCCAGGCAGCCTGCCGGGCGGAGCAGCTAGCCAAGGCAAGCGGGCACCCAGCCCGGCTCGCCGTCTTGGGACAACCCGGGGGTCATCCCCCCGACAGGTACCCGTTAAGAGAACAAGACTCTTAATATGATTACCTTAAGGCCAACTCCACCGCACGACCCCAAACGGATGTCCGTTTTGTCCGGATTTCGTCCGTTTGGGATGGCAATGGGGACGAGAACGGACATGCGTGTCCGGCTTATGTTCGAGGCGCCCACCGCGACAGAGCGACCCAAAAACGTCCGCCCCACCACCCCCGGAATCTCGACCCCCGGATCCCCTCCTCCCAAGTGGTCGCCGCAGGGCCACCCCCTCCCCCGCCGCCGAACAACTACTACCAGCAGCCACATCAGGCACCTCCTCCCCCGCCGTGGAATGGCTACCAGCCGCAGCGTTAGGGGCCTCCTCCTCCGCCGCCGAGGAACAACTACCCGCCTCGCCACGGCTATGGGCCGCCTCCTCCGCCCCCGCCCCCGCAGCAGCAGCAGCAGCTGGATCCTATCCCGCCGTGGCGCAGCAGCAGCAGGGCCCTCTCCCGTCGAAGAACAGCCGCAGCAGCAGCAGGGGCGGCCGCCACCGGAGCCCGCGGCAGGGCCGGAGAAGCTGATCGCCCACACCTCTCTCTCTTGCCGGGCCACACCGCCCGCCAGCGCCCGTGCGCCCGGCTTCGCCACGCCTGCCTGCACTCGCGCTGCCCACGTGGCCGCTACCAGAAGCGCTGCCCGCCTCCCGTGCCGCGCCCATGCCTCGCTCTCTCGCTGTAGCTGCTGTGACGAGAAGAGAGAGAGAGAGACCGGTGGGAGGCCTGAGTGGGTGACCAGTCGGTCCCGGCGCGGACGGGGCGGACGAGAAAGCGTCCGCTTGATGTCCGTTCGACCACAAAGCCGAACCAAATTTGGGATCTGGATGGGGCAAAGCGGACCAGAAACGGACGTCTTTTTACGGATGGGGTTGCGCGTTGGGCCGCTTCATTGGTCCGTTTAGACCCAAACGGACAGATGAAAGTGCGTTATATCGACTAGAGGGGGGTGAATAGGCAATTTTTATGAATTCTTCACTGAGGAATTTGCTGGTGAGGAAATTCCTTAGCGAAGAACTGCTTGCAGCGGAATAAGTACTCAGAAGTAAGCATAACAGAATACAAGCATGGTCATCATGATGAAATGAAGACTAGCACAGAGTACGTAAAGCGTAATCACAGGATAACACAAGATGAAGACAAGCAGATCAAGAAATTGGGCGAGGAAATTGAGAAAGTCTTGACCAAAGTCTTCAAGCACGAGATATGAACAAACACTCAACACGCTTATGAGGAAATGAAAGGGTTGAGGAAATAGAACCGATTAGGTTGGTGAAGACAATGATTTGGTAAACCAGTTCCAATCGCTGTCTCGGTTATACGTCTGGTTGGAGCGGTGAGTATTTAAACTCGAGGACACGTAGTCCGGACACCCATCCATCGAGCACGCAGCTCAGACACCCAGTCCTCACCATATTCTCCTTGAACTAAGGCCACACAGGCCTCGTCCAATCACTCGTGGTAAGTCTTCAGATGACTTCCAAACCTTCACAGACTTGGTCACTCGGCGATCCACAATTCCTCTTGGATGCTCTAGACCGTGACGCCTAACCGTCTGGAAGAAGCACAGTCTTCAAAGGTAACAAGCGTCGGATCCACGCAGGATCAATTTCATCAGTGATGCTCAATCACTTTGGGTTTGTGGAGGTTTGGTTTTGGATTTTCCTCACTTGATGATTTTCGCCAAAGTCCTCGGAGGATGGGTTGCTCTCAAATGACAAGTGTCAAGTTCTTCGAGCAACCAACCAACTAGTGGTTGTAGGAGGCGGCTATTTATAGCCTAGGGAGCAGCTCGACATGATAAGACATAAATTCCTTCAATGATATGACCGTTAGGTGGATAAGATATTTTGGGACAACCGTGCAACAAGACAAAGAACGGTCGGAAATTTGACTCTCAAATTCCTCGGGGCTATCATGTTCCTCTTTGTGTAGGCAATTCAGACTTGCAATTCCTAACTCCTCGATCGAGCAAAGTCCTCAATGAATGTAAGAACGCATCTCATCCATCAAGAAATTGACTAAAGCTGTATGAGATTTCCAATGGCTTCACTCGAAGGGATTGGTAGGTGTAGGATTTTGAGTTGAGCATCACATGGAAATTTTTCCTTAGTATTTCCTCGACCCCCTTAACAGTACGGTGTTTCCTATGACTCAAGAAAGAGAAAATGAAACTACGAAAACAAAAGTCTTCACGCTTCATGTTCCTCAAGTGAATATCAAGTCTTCAAGGTCACACCAATTTCTTCACTTTCAAAGTCTTCAAAAAGTCTTCAGAATATCAAAGTCTTTAGTCAAAGAACTTCATTTTTAGGGGTCAACTTTCTCTGTAAATATCAAACTCCTCATAGACTTATAGACCTGTGTACACTCACAAACGCATCAGTCCCTTAACCTATAAGTCTTCAATACACCAAAATCACTAAGGGGCACTAGATGCACTTACAATCTCCCCCTTTTTTGTGATTGATGACAACATAGGTTAAGTTTTCAACGGGGATAAACATATGAAGTGTAAATATTGATATTGAGGAATTTGATTGCAAGATATAGAAGAACTCCCCCTGAAGATGTGCATAGTGAGGAATTTGCGTTTGAGGCAATGCACATTTGAAGAGTTGGATCATGGAGAACTCCCCCTATATCTTGTAATTTATACACGCATTTGATATATAATATGAAGAATTTGAAATGCATGATGAATTATGGTGCCTGATGAAATTCAGCATGCGTGCAATAATATTAACGAGGAATAAGCATGCCGAAAACATCAAAAGTATCGGAGCATAGTGCATCAAAAGTATCAGAGCACCATCCAAAAGTATCAGGGCACCATCGGGTTTAAGATTACAACTCGATCCAATAAAAGTTTCGGAAGAACGAGAGTTGTAGCTTAAAAAAAACTCTTAATATAGACCTGCTTGAAGACTAACTCAGATTTCTCCCCCTTTGTCATCAAATGACCAAAAAGATTGAAACTGAGAACTAACGCCCCTGAAGAATTGCAAGTTGATGGAGGAGCGCCAGCGTTGTCGGGATTGTTTGTTGTAGCAGGGCCTGTCGCAGTGTCGTCCAAATCTTCATACTCATCAGTGTCACGCGATGAAGAATAAGAGCTGGCCACCAGATCAGGAACTTTGACCCTCTTGAATTTTTTCGGAGGAGGTGCAGACTAGTCAAATTCCTCCTTGAGACCCATAGTCTTGAGTTCTTGGCGCTATAGACATGAGTGAGGACAGCCAGTGCGGTTGAGGGTTTCATGAAGGTAGTAGTGGTTTTTCTTCACTGCATTGTGTGTTGAGGTCATGTTGTGAAGAATTACACCAAACTGACGCTTTACCCATTTGTGATTGCGATCAACCTTCTGATGAAGACTGAGGAGTAACTCACGGTCAATCATCACCCTGGGTGCTGTGGCTTGAGGATTTTGCTTAGCTGAGGTATTTACGGCAGTGTCATGTGTGGCAGAGTCGTCATTGGTAGAGTAAGATGTAGCCAGGCGAAATTGACCATCCAATGGACGAATGCCTTCATCGATCACAGCAGCTGCCTTGCCTTTGTCATCAGATGATGAAACTAGCCGTTTGAGTACTTCAATGGGAGGCAAGTAGCTACCGTGGTTCAGAGTGTCAGCTTTGTAATTCAGTGAAGATCTTGCCCTTATGAATCTCATAATCCAAGGCGCATAGGGCTTCAGCTCAAAAGGTGACATAGCAACATTTGCCAGAGTCCTCATGAAGAAATCATGGAAGTTGACGGGAACGCCATGAATGATGTTGAAAAGCATATTCTTCATGATGCCAACGACATCTTCATCATTTGAGTCGTGGCCTTTGATAGGACTCATTGTCTTCGTGTAATGCGATAGACAGTCCGAGGCACATAGAGTAATTCCTTGACGAGGAATTTGGTTCGTGGGGCCTGCCTAGGCTTCAAAGGCTTCATGAGCACTTGCATATAGTGATTTGTCGATTCGGGGTCATTGTAGATGCAACGTAATCGTCATGGGGAGAATCGAGAGGAAGGACACGAAGCAATTCAGTTGCCGGTGCCTTGTAGTGAGTGTTTTCAGTCATCCAATCCAACACCCATGAGTTGACATCTTCAGCGTCTACAGTGATATGTAATGTAGCGTAGAACTGAAGAATGAGTTCTTCATTCCAATCACAGATGTCAATGCAGAAATTGAGTAATCCTGCATCATGAAGAACACCGAGGACGGCTCAAGCATGGCGAGATTCCATATCCACATGAGGAATATGTTCATGATCAAGATTTTGTCCTTGTCAAACAACACCGAGGAATAGAAGTTGGCTTGACTAGCAGTCCGTAAACGCCTCTTCCTTATGCGGCAGAGTCATAGGGGTTGTAGTCAGTGAAGAATACATGCTCGGAAAAGAAGTCTTCAGCCTTGAACTTCTGTTTGCTTGAGAACGAATTCTTCGGCTTTGGCAGAGGGGTGTCAGTGAGTTGCAGTACCACCTCAGGAATCGCGAGCTCAGGTTCTTCAGGCTGAGGAATTTCTGGTTCCTCTTCTTGTGCAACCTTAAGATCAGCAGCAGCAGGTTCTTCAGCACTAGTGGCTGGAATTTCTTCATTAACAGAGGAAGTGGGTTGAGTTTCTTCAAAGCCCATTTGAACTGTTGTTGCAGGGGACTGAGGAATCTGTTGGATAGGTGTGAAGAGAGGAGTATTGGGATGCTGACTTTCCCAAAAGTCATCATTCATCACAGGTGTAGTGCATCCAATATCCACATCTTCATCTTCAATTTCCTCAACACCAGCCTCTTCAGCTGTGAACTGAGGCATAGGTGAGGAATTGACTGTCATTGAAGGGATTGTATCCACTTCAATTTCTTCATCAATCTGCTCTCACGAAGCAGCAGAATGATTTTCTTCATCAGATCCGCTTGGGATCTTATAGTCTTCTCCAAAAGAACGATTTCCTTTGATGACATGGAGGAAATTGGAACAGCATCAATTGGATGTTCAAGTGAGCTGGTCATTGGCTTCATTTTCTTCGCAGCCGAAGAACTTGACGCAGCTGATGCCTTCCTTTTCTTCACTGCAGCTCGCTCTGCAGCCTTGGTCTTCTTCACTTCATAGGCAGAAGGAAAAATTGGAGTTGGTGTAGGCGCGGGAGGAGCTGAGGAATCTGGTTGATTTTCTTCAGCGCAATCGATGCGATTGCCTGGTCTCTTGATTTCTTCAGCGCACCACTAGTGGATGCCCAGCAATTTCTTCGTGGTGGAATGGAGTCATCAGCCTGGAACTAGTATTGTCTTCAGCAGGTGAAAGTCATCAGCCGGTCTTGGCATGTTCTTGGCAGCTGAGCAGAGTCCAGCTGAAGATTTTCTTGTTGCGATGGGGCTGCAACAGTTGTCATTTTCTTCGTCAGGTTGACGAATCTCACTTTGGCTCCTTGCCAATCAGCATAGTATGCATCGAAGTCTTTGCTGAGGGCTTGGATTTCAGATTGAGCCTGGAGAAGTTCCTCAGGTGTCATTCTGACAACATTTTTCTTCAGGAGCTTCTCCTTCCTGTATTGAGCTTTCTTGATCTCTCTTGCCTTTTCAAATTTCCATTTCTCTTGAGTGATGAAATGGGTCAGCATGTGACTTTGACCAGGAGTCAGAGGAAGATCAGGCATTGGGGTGTTTGGATCCTTGTGCCAGAGATCAATGTAATCGAGGATTTTCTTCGGATCCAAAAGCAGTGGCACAGATGTGCCTTTGGCTCTAGCGGCCTTCACTTGCCTGTCTCTGATGATTTCTGCAAGTTCATCATCAGAAGCTTCATCATCAGATGGCACATGGAATGCAACCTGTTTCTTCCTTGTACTTGGCCGAGGACCGCGTCCAGCTGTTGCTTTAGTCTTCAACAGTGTGGGGCCTGATGAGGACATTGGTGCAGCTGAGGAACTTGCTGAGACACCAGAGGCAATCGAGAAACCCGTAGTGCTTTGACATGTAGCCAGATGCACAGGAGCTGAGGACTTTGTTGAAGCAGTAGCGGTCTGAGGAATTTGCCGTGAGGGCATAGCTGAGGAACTTGGCCGTGAGGGCGCTGTTGGTGAAGCACTTTGCTTGCGAGCAGGCTTCTTTGGCATTGATTTCCTCGGCTTGACCGAGGCCTCAGTAGCAGCAGAATCCTCATTGAATTTCCTCACTGCCTCCTTGGCTTGTCTTGCCAATTTAGCTTGGCGCCTAGCCCATTCTTCAGGAAAGTCCTCACCACGCTTGATGCTGGTGGGATCAGCTACTTGGCCAGGTGCCAATGGAGCTCTTGGGCATGGAGGATTTAAAGCGAATTTCTTCATGTACTTTGGAGTAACATATCTGTACTCCCTCCATTCTCTTGCCCATCTCCTTTCAATTCTCTGAATGCGCACCTTGCGCTGATTCTTGTTCTCTTTGCCGAATTTGGCTTCATCAGGTGTGCAATAGTCCTTATATATATCATCAGGGATCTCGAAAGCAGTCATGACCTCAGGCTTCTTTCCTCCTTTCTGCGGTCTCTTTCCTTCAGCCATATTCTTCCGATGAGGAATTTGAACAATTGAACACTCTGAAGAAGTATGCAGTTTTTCTTCGAGGAACGCTGCAAATGAGTTAAGTTGATGAGAACCTAGTGATTCAAAGGCGGACATGAGTACTGTGAGCAGAGTGTAGGTGTGAGGAATTTGGAGAGGTCATATCGTTCTCGTAAGGTTTTCAAAAGACAAGTTTTGAGGAATTTGACCAGTTGAGCCTTGAGGAATTTCACTAAGCGTTCTTGTCTTAGGTTCCATGTTATGCTGGATCGAAGATCCACACAATTGAGGAATCTTCAAGAAAATGATTGCTTAGAGAAATGGATCAAGAGCATACAGTGTGTGAGGTGTTCATATGTGTGAAGATTTGAAGAATAAAACACCTTTGAAGATTTTCAGGAAAGCTTGAGAATCAAAGTGAGTAATAAAAGTAACTTTTAATTACCCGAATTGAAGAACGCGACGAACTGAGATGAACAGAGGTGAAGTTCGTCAAGTTAGATCTCCCATGCCCTAACTTGGCAGAGGGAGACATCTACGGCGGCGGCGGAGTGAAGATTTCCGCAACCGGCGCAAGTACGACGGCGACGAGGTCGAGGCAGCGAAGCTCTTCCTCACCGGCGACGATGGAGTAGCGGCGGCGCTAGGGTTTGAAGAGCTCGAGCGAGAGACAGCGGTCGAGCGGAGTAAATGAAGTGAGGAAGGGGAGAGGGGTATTTATAGCCACGGTAAAAAACTGTTCGCCCGAAGATTTTGGGACGAACATGCCCCTGCCCTTTCTCCTTCACGCGACATGTGTCACCCACGTACTGTGCAGATGAGATCGTATAAGATCGTGGCTGAATATAATAATGCATCGTGGGATGCGGAACGGTTTGAGCGGCAAAACCGAAAATCTGGATAAGATTTGTTTTAAAGTTTCGTTCGCAATTTCTTCAGCTGACGAGGACACAGTGAAGACTTTGAACGAGTTTCAAATAGAACGCACATGAAGAATTTGTGAATAGATTGGGTTGAGTATAGCATAGAGGGGGAAGGGTCCGATCACATTCACTTAGCAGAAAAAGCAACTTGAAGAAATAGCCATAAGTGAATGCTGTAGAGAAATAGCCATATATATATATAATGAAGAAAAACGACGGAAACAGTGAAGATTTTGCAAAGTTGAAGAATTTGAAAAACTGAAGAATTTCAAAAATGAGGAAAAACTAGCGTGACCCACCGTATAAGAATGATGATTTCAGACACCGCGTACAATTGTCGTAGGGTTCTGAGAATCAAATTCTTCATTAATTTCTTCACACTTAGAGTGTTATTCTTCATTGATTGAAGAAAAACGTTTCTTCATGTGTTGCACATCTAAGTCATCAATTTTGCATAAGTGTTAGGATGTGTGTCCTTTTCAAAGAACATTTGAAGATTCTAAGATATTTAGCTCACACCGCAACTTGCTAAATCTCTTCTCATCCAAGGGCTTAGTGAAGATATCAGCTAGCTGTTCTTGCCACACGTGCTTTCGATGGAGATGTCGCCCTTCAACACATGATCACGAAAAAAATGATGACGAATCTGAATGTGCTTTGTCTTCGAGTGCTGAATTGGATTGTGAGCAATCTTGATGGCACTCTCATTGTCATAGAGCAGAGGCACATTCTTCACGTTGACGCCATAGTCCTTGAGTGTTTGCTTCATCCAAAGCAGTTGTGCACAGCAAGAGCCAGCAACAATGTATTCAGCTTCAGCAGTAGATAGTGATACGCTGTTCTGTTTCTTCGAGGACCAACAGACCAAAGATCATCCGAGGAAATGACAAGTACCAGATGTTGACTTGCGGTCCACACGATCACCAGCATAGTCAGAGTCAGAATATCCAACGAGATCAAAAGCAGAGCCCTTGCGGTACCATAATCCTAGTGTTGGTGTGTGAGCTAGATATCGAAGAATATGCTTCACAGCCTTATGGTGTGATTCCTTCGGTGCAGCTTGAAATCGGGCACACATGCAAACACTAAGCATTATATCCGCCTAGATGCACATAAGTACAATAAAGAACCAATCATGGAGCGGTATACCTTGTGATCAAGTCAATACCATTTTCATCGATTGCATAGATGGCCATTTGTGGGCATAGGAATTTTGACGCCTTTGCAATCTTGCATGCGAATTTCCTCATTACATCTTTGAGGTATTTCTCCGAGATATGAATATGCCATTGCGTTCGATTTAATTTGAAGACCTAAGAAGAATTTCAACTCTCCCATCATAGACATTTGGTATTCTTCACTCATCATATAGGCAAATTCATCACTATAACGTTGGTAAGTACAACCAAAGATAATATCATCAACATATATTTGGCACACAAACAGTTCACCATCATAAGATTTAGTAAAGAGAGTAGGGTCGAGTGAACCGGGTGTGAAGCCATTCTTCACGAAGAATTCCTTCAATGTATCATACCAAGTCCGAGGGGCTTGCTTGAGGCCATCTGAGGCCTTATTGAGTCTGAAGACTTTGTCGATTCTTTGGATCTTCAAAACACAGGGGTTGAGCAACATATACTTCTTCCTCAAGCTTACCATTGAGGAATGCACTTTTCACATCCATTTGATATAAGATGATATCATGATGGTTAGCATAGGCAAGTAATATGAATGGCCTCAAGTCTAGCAACAGTGCAAAAGTTTCATCGAAATCAATTCCTTCAACTGTGTGTAGCCTTGAGCTACTAGTCGTGCCTTATTCCTCACCACAAGGCCATTTTCATCTTGCTTGTTGCGGTAGATCCACTTTGTGCCAATGATATTATGCTTGCGAGGATCAGGCGATTGACCGGTTCGGACATTGTTAAGCTCGAATCGATGTAATTCTTCTTGCATAGCCCTGAATCCACTCCGGCTCAGAATGCTTCATCTACCTTAGTGGGCTCTATGATAGAGACAAAAGCATAGTGCCCACAAAAGTTAGATAAATGTGAGGCTTTTGAGCATGTGAGAGGACCTGGTGCACTAATGTCATCGATGATCTTCTCCACTTGCACTTTTGCAACGCGAGGATGAGCTGGTTGTCGCTGAGGAATTTGATCAGCATTTTCTTCAACACCATTTTCCTCAACATTTTCTTCAGGTGCATCAGCTCGACGTTCTTCATGAACTGGAATGAATTCTTCAGCATGTTCTTCAGTAGGAATGACATCCTCAGTTGCCTTGAACTTGATGGAAACCTCAGGTGCTGGTTCATCTAACACAGAAGGTAGGTGCTCTCTTTGCGAGCCATTAGTTTCATCGAACCGCACATCTGATGTCGACAATCTTGTGAAGAACAATGTTGAAGACTCAGAGGTGTCTGAGTCCTTTCCGTAACCAAGCATAAAACCTCCATGTGCTTTCGGTGCAAATTTAGAGTTGTGGTGAGGATCTCTAATCCAACATTTAGCACCGAAGACTTTGAAATAACTCACATTGGGTTTCTTGTCAGTGAGGAGTTCATAGGCCGTCTTCTTGAAGAATTTGTGAAGATATACTCGGTTGATGATGTGGCACACAGTATCAATTGCATCAATCCAAAAACGCTGAGGCATTTTATATTCATCAAGCATAGTGCGAGCCATCTCAACTAGAGTTCTGTTCTTGCGCTCCACGACGCCATTTTGCCGAGGAGTGTAGGGAGCAGATAACTCATGAGTAATACCAAGTTCATCAAGATAGGCATCAAGCCCGGAATTCTTGAACTCGGTTCCATTGTCACTTCTGATGTGCTTGATCTTCACACCAAAGTTGGTTGAAGCCCTCGAGGAAAATCGTTTGAAGACTTCCTGCACTTCATGTTTGTAAGTAACAATGTGTACCCATGTATATCGAGAGTAATCATCAACAATGACAAAACCATAGAGATGCATCATTAGTGACCGCTGAGTAATGGTTAGGTCGAAGAGGTCCATGTGAAGCAATTGAATGGACGAGTAGTGGTCATGATAGTCTTGGATGCTTGGCCTTGGTCATTTTTCCAGCTTCACAGCTCGCATAAGTGATCCTTGAGGAATTTGACATTCTCAATGCCAATGACATGCTTCTTCTTCGCAAGCATGTGCAAATTCCTCATGCTGCGTGACCAAGTCGTCGATGCCATAGCCAGCCTACGAAGCTTTTGAAAGTAGACACACGGCTGGTTGTGGTCCAGAGAGAAATCAACAATGTACAAGTCTCCTCTCCTAAAGCCTTGAAGACTTTGGAATTGTCACTTCCATAATCACAACACAGCGATACTTGCCAAAGACAACAACCATATCAAGATCACAAAGCACCGAGATCGACATGAGATTGTATCCTAAGGACTCAACAAGCATGACTTTGTCCATGTGTTTATCCTTAGAGATTGCAACCTTACCAAGACCCAATACCTGACTTTTGCCTTTGTCAGCAAAGATGATATGCTTCAGAGGTGACGGTGATAAGGGAGCATCCATCAATAGATTCTTGTCACCAGTCATGTGATTTGTACATCCACTATCGAGGACCCATTCAGTAGTTTTGGGTTGATCATCCTTTGCACCTTTCGCCATGAAGCAATAGGTGGGAGCGTAGCCATCATTATCTTCATCAGGCTTGTTGGTGGAGTCAGTTTCTTCAGTGTTGAAGATGGACTTGCTAACGAAAGCAGTAGCGAAGGCCAGACTTGCCACACCAGATTCAGATTCTTCAGACGCCTCCTCTTCCTCATTTTCCTCAGATTCAGCTTCAGAGTCCATTTCCTTGCCAATGAATGCCCGAGCCTTCTTGGAGCTGCTCTTCTTGTGAGATGAAGACTTGAGGATTTTGATGACGAAGATTTTGATGATTTCTTCTTCTTCTTTGCATCATCGTAAGCGTAATCCTTGTATTTCTTCTTCTTCATTTCCTTTTCCCATCGAGGACAATCTTGGATATAGTGACCGGGTTTCTTGCATTTGTGGCACAGCCTTCTCTTATAGTCTTTGGATGAGGAATCACCGCTTTTGAGGATTTTCCAGCGACCATGTCTTGAGAACTTGGAATTTCTTCACGAAAGCGGTTCTAGCTCTGGCTCAATTCTTTCAGATCACCAAGGCTACTACCGTAATCCTCACATTGAGTCGAGACCACGCCTTGGCCTTGTGGCACGTGGTTTGCCATAGTTTGAACCATAGAGATCTCTCTTTCAAAGAAGTGGAACTCGTGAGTATTTAGCCTTTCGAGGATATCGACAGGATCAAGAGACTTGTAGTCAAGACGTTCTTGTATCATCGGTCCCGAGTATCAAATGAGGAATCAGCGATCTCAACAGTTTCTTCACCACTTCATGATCAGTGATGTCAGTGGCACCGAGGGCTTGAAGCTCATTTGAGATGTCAGTGAGGCGATCAAAGGTTTGTTGTACATTTTCATTGTCGAGTCTTTTGAAGCGGTTGAAGAGATTCTGAAGAACATCAACTCGAGAGTCACGCTGAGTTGAGACTCCTTCATTCACTTTGGACAGCCTATCCCAGATAAGCTTAGCAGTTTCCAAAGCACTCTCTTCCATACTGTCCTTTACTCAGATGGCCACATATGATATTCTTCACTTGAGAATCGAGTTGCTTGAATCTCTTCACATCGGTAGAGTTCAGTGAGGGTGAGACAAAGGGAACACCATTTTCCACAACATACCAGAGATCGTTATCAATTGCCTCAAGATGCATTTGCATCTTGTTCTTCCAGTAGGGGTAGTCCGTCCCATCAAAGGTAGGACACCCAGCCGAGACCTTGATCATACCTGCAGTCGACATAACTAAAACTCCAGGCAGTTAAACCAAAATCACACAGAACAAGGGAGTACCTTGCTCTGATACCAATTGAAAGTGCGTTATATCGACTAGAGGGGGGTGAATAGGCGATTTTTATGAATTCTTCACTGAGGAATTTGCCGGTGAGGAAATTCCTTAGCGAAGAATGCTTGCAGCAGAATAAGTACTCAAAAGTAAGCATAACAGAATACAAGCATGGTCATCATGATGAAATGAAGACTAGCACAGAGTACAGAAAGCGTAATCACAGGATAACACAAGATGAAGACAAACAGACTGAAGAAATTGAACTGAGGAAATTGAGAAAGTCTTCAGTCAAAGTCTTCAAGCACAGATGTGAACAAACACTCAACACAGTTATGAGGAAATAAAAAGGTTGAGGAAATAGAACCAGTTAGGTTGGTGAAGACAATGATTTGGTAAACCGGCCCAACCATCGTCTTAGTTATACGTCCGGTTGAGCGGCCGAGTATTTAAACTCGAGAAACGCAGATCCGGACACCCGATCATCGAGCACGCAGCTCAGGACACCCAGTCCTCACCGTATTCTCCTTGAACTAAGGCCACGCAGGCCTCGTCCAATCACTCGTGGTAAGTCTTCAGGTGACTTCCAAACCTTCACAGACTTGGTCACTCGGCGATCCACAATTCCTCTTGGATGCTCTAGACCGTGACGCCTAACCGTCTGAAAGAAGCACAGTCTTCAAAGGTAACAAGCGTCGGATCCAGCAGGATCAATTTCATCAGTGATGCTCATGCACTTTGGGTTTGTGGGGGTTTGGTTTTGGATTTTCCTCACTTGATGATTTTCGCTCAAAGTCCTCGGAGGATGGGTTGCTCTCAAATGACAAGTGTCAAGTTCTCTCGGAGTAGCCAACCAACTAGTGGTTGTAGGGGGCGGCTATTTATAGCCTAGGGAGCAGCCCGACATGATAAGACATAAATGCCCTTCAATGATATGACCGTTAGGTGGATAAGATATTTTGGGACAGCCGGCAAGAACACAAAGAACGGTCGGAAATTTGACTCTCAAATTCCTCGGGGCTATCATGTTCCTCTTTGTGTAGGCAATTCACTTTGGCGAATTCATAACTCCTCGATCGAGCAAAGTCCTTAGTGAATGTAAGAACTGCGTCATCCATCAAGAAATTGACCGAATCTGTATGAGATTTCAATGGCTTCACTCAAGGGATTGGTAGGTATAGGATTTTGAGTTGAGCATCACATGAAAATTTTTCCTCAAGATTTCTCGACCCCCTTAACATTACGTTGTTTCCTATGACTCAAGAAAGAGAAAATGAAACTACGAAAACAAAAGTCTTCACGCTTCATGTTCCTCAAGTGAATATCAAGTCTTCAAGGTCACACCAATTTCTTCACTTTCAAAGTCTTGAAAGTCTTCGAATATCAAAGTCTTGATCGAAGAACTTCATTTTAGGGTCGACTTTCTCTCAGAATATCAAACTCCTCATAGACTTATAAACCTGTACACTCACAAACGCATCAGTCCCTTAACAGTCTTCAATACACCAAAATCATTAAGGGGCACTAGATGCACTTACAACAGACCCGGACGTTTTGGGGTCGCGCGGTGGAGATGGCCTAATGTAGACCGAATAGCTTAGAATCTTTGTTCTTCAACGCCTGGACCAATTCCCATTGAAGAACTCAATCTGAGGTTGGAACACCATGATATCGGACTCCCTTTGAAGTACATCCATTGTATAGAAGCTCGTCCCTTATCACACAGTACTCCCTTTGACCTATAGAGTTTAGTCTGTTCAGATCAAATATCAGCCAACCTTTGCTAACTGGAAATCCATGGATGGACAGGATGAAGACAATAAGCACACTCAGATGACCGAGACCATCCTGAAATCAAAGGGCGCCGTTCTCTTTGGTATGAGTATCGCCATTTACTGTGCACAATAACATGATAGAGTACTGAACAAATGCGATAATAGCTAATAACAACTTCACAACTGAGTAACTGGTAGACTCTCCGGAGAAAGACCAAAATGAAATATGCATTTGCAGAAAAAAATGTGCACCTAACACAAAATTACATGCATATGCTAATTCACAAGGTAACAACTATTAGGCCTATTTTATGTCAAATTTTTTTTTTTTTGAAAAGGAGGAATACCCCCGGCCTCTGCATCTGGACGATGCATACGGTCAATGTATTAATTATTAACACAAGACCTTACAAAGTCGTACAACAGTAAGACCAAAGCCACCATCTTCGCAACCTCTCGCCGCTACTCCTATCTAACCGATGAAGGGCCGATGGTGCAGGCCTAATACCAAGCAGACCTCGCACCAAACCTAACATCTAAGGCCCGAGGTCCCAACCAGACGCTGCGGGTATGGGCACCCACCATCCGGCATGCTCTTCAACCAGACCTCGCGGGTATGAGGCCGCCGCAGACCACGCACCATCAATCCATCTTGAGTTGTATTGTTGCATGAACCGTGTCGTCTCTCGCCATCGACACCACCACGACGCCAGACAGGCGCCACCATCCCACGCCGTCCATCATCACACGCCCACCGCGAAACCCCATCGCTCCATGTGCCGAGACTCGCCGTTGTCAACGTGCGGATGCCACGCCACCTCCGACGCGAACACCAAAAACAGAAACGCCCTAAAGATATAAGGGCACTCGCACAACATGAAAGCCACCGCGACATTGCAGAGAGAGCCACCCGCCAAAGCCCCCACCTTCATGAGCCCACACCCAAGTCCTAGCTCCCGTGCAACGCCTCAAGGAGGAGATGACGCCCATGGCGCCACCGCCGCCCAATCCAGCCGGATTTTGGGTTTTCACTCGGGAGAGGACCGGAGGTGGCAAGAATAAGGACCACGACACCGCCAGAAGGATCGTCGCCCAAGCCGACGCCATTGTCGAGCCGAACCACCGGCCTAGGGTTTCCCGGTCCCAATCTGCACCACCATCCCCGAAGCACCGGAACCAGCAGCCACCGGCCTCAAGCACAAAGGGAAGGAGCGGAACGAGGGAGCAAAGAGCCTCAGATCTGGCGAGGACGAAGGCCTCGAATCGCCGCCGCTAAGCGCCGACTTCACCACCCGAAAGCGGTCGAGGACGCCAGCGAGTCCCGCAAGACACCGCCCAGGCGCGAACGGCGGCGCCGAACGGTAAAGAGGGGCCGCCGCCGTGGATCCGGATCTCCGCGAAGGGACGACGAAGGCCCCGACGCCAACTTCCTCGGCAGCCGCGCGACGCATCGGCGGCTCCTCTGGTGGCGACGAGGAGGAGAGGATATCTGTCCTCCAGGGTTTGAGTGGGGCATAAAGGGCAGTTATTCTCATCATTCTGTTGCCTCCAGTGCCTTCTAACCAGCATATCTCTGGTATTTAATCTGTCATTAAGCATCAGCCATGCAAAGACCTTAATCTTCATGATACTCCTGCTTTCCCATATCCATTTACACGGCTCATCAACTGGCATGTGGGCATGCATTGTTGTGTAAAAACTCTTTGCAGAGTAATTACCTTTACCAGGTGACCATAACCAATTATTATTTGCAGTATTATTTATGGCCAGGTTCTGGGTTCCTTCAATGAGTCTGCAATTCTTCCATGGTCCACAGAGAGTGGTAACTGAAAAAAGTTGGTATAATCATGCTCATGCAGGAAATCATGGACAGAAATTTTGTCATCAATCACATAAGAAAAAATCCTTGGAATCTGTCCTTGAGAGGGGTTGCAGCACCCAAAAAAGACCAAGCATCATGCCAGGATAGTGTTGTGTCTTCCATATTGATATTAACCATAAAGTGAAGTCTGAATATTTGGCCTTGGTTGCATCCTCCGAGCAAGTTTCCATAGTCAAGACTATGCATGGAAAATTTACCAAGCTCAGACTGGCAACAATTACAGCCTAATATCGAAAACACTTCTAAAACCTCCAGCAAAATGGTAAAAACACTTTAAAAAATACTGCTACCTAACTAAACGAAGGTTAGTAAGAAGGGGTGTCACACTGATGGTTTTATAACTAAAGAATAAAAAGCAGTAATCTGAACTAGGGTTAAGCCCACGCTAGAGACTACTAATAGAGCTGAACAGAATCTTGCATTTTTTTATAGAAAATGTGGCCTTGGTTGGATCCTCCAAGCAAGTTTCCATATTCGAGACTAAGTAAGGAAATTTTACGTTGCTCAGACTGGCAATAATTACAGCCTAATATCAAGAACACCACTAAAACCTCCAGCAAAATGGTAGAAACACTTTTAAAATATAGCTACTAACTAAACAAATGTTAAAAGCAGGGTGCCATAATGATGGTTTTAACTAAAGAATAAAGAGCAGTAGCCTGAACTGGGGTAAGCCGACGCTAGAGACTTGTAATAGAGCCGTTGATGACACATCAAAGCCTGTTGATAGAATAGAATCTTGCTTCTTCTTTATCAAAAATGTGGCCTTGGTTGGATCCTCCGAGCAAGTTTCAATATTAAGACTAAGCAAGGAAAGTTTACCAAGCTCAGGCTGGCAACAATTACAGCCTAATATCATGAACACCGCTAAAACCTCAAGAAAATGGTAGAAACACTTCAATAATACTGCTACTAACTAAACGAATGTTAAAAAGGAGGGGTGCCACACTGATGGTATTAACTAAAGAGTAAAGAGCGGTAGGAACTGGACGTTTAGTACAATTACCTTTAAATAGACCGAACAATGTAGAATCTTCAACCAACGCCCTTCATGCCCGTTGATGCTGCAACATTACGATCGGGCACAAGTCAATATAAAGAGTGTAAGAAATATCCCCCCAAAAGTGAGGACGGAAATAGATGTGGTTACATAAGTACCATGCATTCCTATTTGTACTCCCTCCGTTCCTAAATGTAAGTCTTTGTAGAGATTCCACTATGAACCACATACGGATGTATATAGATGCATATTAAGAGTAGATTCATTCATTTTCCTCCGTATGTAGTCCACCTAGTGGAATCTCTACAAAGACTTATATTTAGGAACGGAGGGAGTAGTTATCAGAACATCAGTGTTGATGTTTATCATCTCATAAGGTGCCAAAGGGCATCAAATTTTATTCTTGACTGCTTCTTTTCATCATTAGAAGATGAGATCAAAAATACATTTCCTGACAACCAAAAGAAGAGAAGTAGTGACAGCTTAGATCTGCTAGGGATATATACATGATCAATTTCGAATATTCGAACCAACATTCTATGAGGTGTCCAAGTTGCAAATTCACATTCCCAAACTTTGCAAGGCTGAGAGAGGGGTAACTACCAAGCATCACCCTATGCTGATCAAAGAACAGCAGTATATGCTATTCGTACAGTAGGTTTGCCACGAGCAGAAGTTATGGTAAAGGGCACTGGTAGTGGAAGAGATGCCACATTACGAGCCATTGCTAAAAGTGGTGTGGGATTAAGTTGTATACGCAATGTAACACCTATGCCACATAATGGATATGGATGTCAACCACCTAAAGAAAGAAGAATTAACCCGCTTTCAACTTTCAAGATAAATAAACAATTCAATGATAAAACAATAATACTGCTCTATTATGGTTCAAGAGGAGGCAGCAGGATCCACTCAAACACTACAGTGGAAGTGTGTTGAATCAGATGTGGACTTGCAGTTTTATTGCATTTTTATGTCTACATTTGATCCAATCTAGCGTATACTAATAATAGCTCTAATATAGTCCCATCTTGTCACCAAGGATGACACTTTTACTGATATAAAATCTATAGCGTCAGAAGTTAACAAAAAAGCAAATTCAAAGAACAAACCTGGAAACATACCACATGAAACCTACAGTCAACTAAAACAAAAATTCATGATCGACACCCTTGCTCTTCTCAGTAGACTTGCTCCTGGACTAAATCTTGTTGAAGAATTCAATCTGAGATTGGAAACACCAAGATATCAGACTTATTTCCCCCATGCACATCCATCATATGGAAGCCCATTCCATTTTCCCTTTGACCTGTAGAGTTTAGTCTGTTCATATCAAACATCAGTCAACCTTTGCTAACTGAAAATCCATGGATATACAGGATGCAGACAACAAGTGCACACTCAGATGACCATGACCACTTAAAATCGAATGATTATTATAAAAGGAAAAAAAATTATGGTGATAATTTGATCAGAAGATTGGATTGACTTGCACCAAGTGTTGAGGTATCCAAATTTATCGTAATTGCAGAATGGCATGTTTATTCATTGATAAGATATGGTTCTACGGTACTTCTTGATGCAAATGAATTCAATGCAAAGCACTGATGTAAACCATCTAAAAATGTTAGGTGGATGAAATGGGTGACAATATTAGACATCAACATTTGAGTCATTCGTAACCAGACTGCATCCTAACAAATCAGATGATGCAGTGGAAGAGCATCACTAAGAAGAAAGGGATACAGAAGCTGCCACAAAGACAAGCAAACTGGAAATAAGAATATATAATTAACAACTGAAACCGTTAAATAAAGCATAAAAAGAATTAAATGGATGTGTCAAGGGTAAAATCATCAAAAACATAATTTTCCAAGTAAATCCAAGAAACCGGCATCACTGCAGGGATAACCATGTCTGTGTTTCCCACCCAGTTATCCGATTACGTCGCGGGTAGAAGTTCACTGCAGCATGCTTACCACATATGAGAACCCACTTACCCACTTATTGGTACTGTACCATCAGTGAAATCCTTCAAGGAGGAGATGCTGTGACAAAAGGATTATTGGCATCGTAAACTACCAAACCTTCCAAGTAGAAGAGAATGCTGACATATCTTCAAAAAATAAATTTCGGACATGATTAACCACATGCTTTCACTAATCACTATATCCACCAACAGAATGAGTAATAGCATACCGAAACAAGCAGCTGAGAGTACATGGAGTTACTACCTTAACTGTATTATACAGCTTGTCAACTGTTGTACAAAACGCAAACCATAGGACTAGGTGGCTGAGAGACTACGCATGGTAGCAATCTACAGCAAGATCTGAAGCTAAGAGTTGTGCTTTAATATTCTTCTTCTCTTATGTCAGACCCATTTTGCCATCTCAAAACTGAATCAAACTTTCATTCTTGGGATTAATCTTAGTCAATTATTAAGGGTCTGGACTAGTCACGACTATTATGTGACTAGTCAGCCAGTACTTCACTCACAACTGGACACCTATAGTCCTTGACTCTGAATGGCAACATGTTATGAGTTGTCCAAATCTGATGTGTTTTGCTCTGAATTACGGATATTTGACATGCAAATGTGTTCCTCGGTCCTACTCCTGGACAATATAGGTTATGCAAACATGCTTTCAGTGCAGTAGTATAGTATTTGTAGCAAGTACACTCAACAACATTATATGACTAGCTGTTGACTAATGACTAGTCATGACGAGTCGTTTAGTCGGTACCCCAGCAACTGGAATATATTTATACCGCGACGAGTCGTTTAGTCGGTACCCCAGCAACTGGAATATATTTAAACCAAAAAAAAACTGATTTCTGTTTTCTATGCCACTTCACAAAAGGCATTAATCTAACAAATAAGGTTCCAAAAAAGATATAGCAGCTATCACAGAAGCATTCCTAGTGACGTTTCAATATTAAAAAAACATGACATAAGAAAAGTATGGAATAAGAAAAACAAATTAATGTGTGTCCAACTCCAAATAGTCTGAGGGAGGTACCGCATGTTAACGCGAAATAAATCTGGATGTCTTCTTGATAGGAGCTTGTTTCACCATTCCTTCTAAATTTGAACAGAATTAGACAGCTGAGGTGTCAAATTCCTGTGCGCCCAAATCAACTCTAGTCTTGATTCCAAAATAAGTTTATGGCACCCTATGAATCTTTGCAGATCTTATTCAGCAGCATGCATACAGGGCAGAAGTAGAATGATTATAGCTATTTTGGATCTTTTTATAAAATCCACAATTAGCAAATATGTACATTCAGCAAAAGCTACATGCGTATGTACATTACAACGCATATAGTATTAGTCCAAATGCCAAAGGTATAACAAGAAATATAACATGTGTACATTGTAAACATGTTATGGAAATAAAAGCCCAAAGGAGAAGGTGTGAAATAAAATAGGCAAAGTTTCACCATGTCCAAGGTTAGCTTGACAGCATATCTAAAGAAGCATGCAAAGAGCAACTACAGCATAATGCCAGTGTCATGCTAATATTAATGTGGCCGCCAAATGTTCTACCGCGCACCGTCTTTGCGCGCATTCCGTGCTTCATGGACAACTAAACATCGAAACAAGCGTAATGCAAATTTATCTGTTCAGTAAAGTGGCACAGTCAAGATTACAACATTGAAAACCATAGAAACCATTTGATTTATCTTGAAAGTCCACTTGCGCATGCGTATAAATCACAGCCTTATTCAAACAGGTTCTATGTAGGGTTGCATAGCCAAGATTATTCAAACAAGTTGTATGTACGATTGCATAGCCGAGATACAGTGGAAGTTGCAGCAATGAACACTAGGAACCCTTTGATTTAACTTGGGAGTCCCCTTAGGCAAGCACATAAATTAGTAGCCCCTCCGCTTCAAATTACCTCGTATATTCGGTCTTGTTAGGATAAGCCTTTGAACAGCAATTAAAGAAGTACTTTGAAATATGAATATAATGGCGTCGACTTTATGTCACATTGAGTACATACTAATAGAGTAATTGTTGGTCAAAGCTTGTCCTGATGAGACCTAAGATGTTAAGTAATTTGAAACAAAGTGAATGAATTACAGCATTACTCAGACAAACTGCTAGAGAAGACTGGACCCAATGATAAGCGCCAACTGTTTCAACCATTACATATTTCACAAAGCATTTATAAAAACATATTGCTTATCTCTGAATGAGAACTACAGCATTACTCAGACAAATTGCTAGAGAAGACTGGACTCAATGATATGTGTTACAGCCATTACATATTTCACAAATCGTTTATAAAAACATATTGCTTCTCTGCGAGTGAAAACTAGAAAGCTCCACGCAGCAATCAAGCATAGATAACACCAACAGCTAAAACAAAAATACCAGAACTTATGGACGAGCCATTGTATATGAAGCTAATCGCTGAATCAGTACAAGAGGTTCACCTCCATGCCATTGGAATCTCCCCAACATCGATTTAATTCCTTCCCAGGGGGAGTGACCGGCATGAGTATGTCTCCCTGAAATCAGACTTATTGGAAGAAGTGAAAATTGACGCATACACTTTCTTGTTTGCATGAGCCGGTGCATGATCTGCAGCCTTAAACCGCTTTGCTGGGGCAGCCTCCCCTTTCTTCCCATTCTCCAACTTCTCAGCGTCTGCAACCGCAGCAGCAGCATGCTTACTCCCACTGAGCCCATTCGCCAGCTTCTTATCCTTCTTCTCCTTCAGCTTCCCTCTCTCCTCCTCCATCCTCTGCCTCAACACTTCCACCTCCTCCTCGGTCCCATTGATGGGCATCTTGTCCGTCTCATCAAACTCCTTATGGCAGACCAAACACGAGGACGACTTCACCTCCTTGAGAGCCTTCACGCTCAGCACGTGGCCGCATCCACGGAGCGCAAGGAACTGGGACTTGCCGTTGAACTCAAACCCGGTGACCGGGCACTGAAAACGGACCTCCTGGTCCGCCTCGTTGGGCTTGGGGTGCAGGTGGATGGGGATCATGTCCTTGAGCCCGCGGATGTGCGAGAGCGCCTTGGGCAGGCGCTTGTGGATGAGCGCCTCGACGAGGGCCTCCTTGTTGAACAGGTTGCCGAGGCGATCCACGACGGCGGGGGGCGCCAGGGGCTCCCCCGAGAGCGCGCAGCAGGTGAAGCGGGAGAGGCGGGCCTCGTTGGGGTCGGCCTTGTCGGGCTTCTTCGCGAGGTACATGGAGAGGTAGCAGTCGCGGGACTCGGCGCAGGTGGACCCGCCATCGCCGCCCCCGCCGCGGAGCGCGCGGAGGCGGAGCTGGAGGGAGCCGGACGGCGCGAGGGAGGCGACGGGCGCGGAGGGCGCGAGCGGGCGGCCGTCTGTGGTGAGGTAGAAGGAGGAGGAGGGGAGGGGGAGGAAGCCGATGAGGTCGGAGACGGGGAGGTGGGACGCCACGGTGAGGTACCGTGGCGGGAGGGACAGGTCGTCGAGGCGGAGGACGACGGCCCGGGTCGCGCCGGCGGCGGGCGCCATGGCTGGTGCGGGGCTAGGGCTAGGGTTTCGACGATGGTGCGCCGGATTCGCGAGCGTGGGAGGGGAAGCTAACGGAGACAATGGGGATCGGGATGGTTCGATGCGGGTCGGCCTGCTCCTATGGAAAGGCTGGACGCGGAGGGGAATCGAGAGACGTCAATTCTGACGTCTGTACCGACGGTGAGGTTCGGCACGCGGAGTGGGCTCGGTTTGTCTGGGCCCTTGCGTTGGGAGTTTTGGACTGCCTCAGTGATGGACCGACCCATTAGCTGGGTCTGGGTTGGCCCAGCCCATTAGCTGGGTCTGGATCCCTATTCCGCCGCGGACGCCGGAAATTCCTATTTGACGCACGTTGCGTCAAACAGTCGAGCAAACGCACAGAGAGGAGGCGACTGAGTGAGCGATTGGGCCGGCCCGTTGGTAGTACGTAGAAGCTTTCGGTTTTGCGAATCTTCTAGAGGGTTCCCAGTGCTTTTTATCGGTTTTAGGAGCTTTCCAGAAGGTTCCTGGACCAATTTTCCTTTTTCACTATTCTTTTGGTCTCTGTTTTTTCTGTTACTGTTTCTTTTCTTTTTCGTTTCTATTTCTTTCCTTTTCCTCTTTATTTTTTTGTTTTCCTTTTTTCTGTTGCTTTCGTTTCAACTTTTTAAATTTTTGTTCTGAATTTCAAAAAATGTTACCCTGTTCTTTGTGTTCACATTTTTTTATATGTTCGTGTTTCAAGAATTGTTCAGGAACTGCAAAAAATGTTCTTGCTTTCAAAATGTGTTTATAATTTAAAAAATGGCTTGTGTCTCAAAAAATGTTCTCATTTTTAAAATTTGTTCATGATCCTAAAAAAAGTTCATAGAATCCATAACATATTATTATTCCCTAAATTTGTTCATGATTTCATAAAATAATTTGTGTTTCCATATTTGTTCATGATTTCATAATATGTTCAGGGATTTCAAAAAATGTTCTCGTTTTCAAAATATGTTCACAAATTTCATTAAATGTTTTATGTTTCAAAAAATGTACAGGAATTTCAAAAAAGTTCTCATTTTCAAATTTTTGTTCACAACAAAAAATGTTCATGTTTCAAAAAATGTTTATGAATTTCAGAAAATGTTCGCGTTTTCAACATTTGTTCAGGATTTAAAAAAATACTCAGAGATTTTTTTAAATATTATTATTTTCTAAATTTGTTCATGATTTGATAAAATAATTTGTCTTCCATATTTGTTCATGATTTTCATAATATGTTCGTGTTTCAAAAAATATTCAGGGATTTTCAAAAAATATTCTCCTCCTCAAAATATGTTCAAAATTTTCATTAAATGTTTTATGTTCCAAAAAATGTTGAGGAATTTCAAAAAGTTCTCATTTTCAAATTTTTGTTCACAACTTAAGGAAAATGTCCGTGTTTCCAAAATGTTTTGGAATTTCAAAAAATGTTTGCGTTTTCAGCATTTTGTTCCAAAATTTTAATCCCCATGTCCATAAATTTGTGTTCAAAAATTTTCAAACTGTGTGCAGATGTAAACCATTTTTTTTCTTTTTCAAGCAATGTTCACAACGTTTCAAAATCTGGTGAAATTCTAAATTTTGATCCTGCAATTAAAAAACTATTTTAAAATTTCAAATTTTGTTCACAATTTCTAAATTTTTGTTACCATTTTTTAAAATGGTTCAAAAAAATCGAACAATCTGTACGCTACTGTAAGTAGGACGCTAGAGTGAATATCACGTTATAGTTAAAAACCGTCCATGCTATTATCTATCACCGCCTACTATAAGGTATACTGGCTAGCAGTACGTGTTTGTTTCGGCGAGATCGCGAGTTCGAACCTAGCGACTGCGATTATTTTTGCGATTTTCTGCGCTGTATTTGGGCCGGCCCAGTCGGGGACGTTCCTGTGCGTCAGGCCGACTGTTTGCCGCAATAAGCGTCGTATAGGACCTCCCGCGGACGCCCGTATGGAAAATCCTATTCGCCGCTCTTCGAGGGATCGCACATAGGAGCGCCGTGAGCGACCGACATGGGCCGGCCCACTTATACATAGTAGTCCAACCGGTTTTGAAAACCTTCTAGAAGGTCCTTGAACCGGGTTTTTTTCTGTATCGTTTTTTTCTGGTTCTTTTTGGCTTTCTTTTTTTTTATTTCATTTTTTTCCTTTTCTGTTTCTTTTCTTTTTTTTAGTTTCTGTTTCTTTTCTTTATGTTTTTTTTCAAAATTTCACAACTTTGCAAAATTTGTTCGCAAATTTGAGAAAAATGTTTGTTTTTCAATTTTTGTTCGTGAGTTTCAATAAATGTTCCTATTTTCAAAATTGTGCATGTTTTCAAATTTTGTTTCCATTCGAGAAATGTTTAGGAATTTCAAAGAGTGTTCCAGCTTTCCAAATTTGTTCACAAATTTATAAAATGTTCATCTTTTCAAATTTTGTTCACAAATTAAAAAATGTTCATAAATTCATAAATTTGTTTGGGAGTTTGCAAAAGTGTTCATGTTCCAAAATTTGTTCGAAAATTTTAAAAAATGTTCTTATTTACAAGTTTTGTTCGGAGTTTCGAAAATTGTTTTGTTTGCAAATTTTTAAAAATGTTCGTTTTAATTTTGTTCTGGAGTTTCAGAAAATGTTCGCCTGCAAAAGTTGTTCGTGTTTCCAAATATTGTTTTGAAATTTGAAAATTTGTTCCTGTTTAGTTATTTGGGTAGTCTAAAAAATATTTCTGTTCTAAAAAAATGTTCGCGTCTCCAAAATTCGTTTGTGTGTCGAAAAATGTTTGAGTTTTCTCAAAATTTGTGAAAAAAAATAATGTTCGTGTTTGATAAAACATTCATGTTTTGTTTTTGAAAAAAATGTTCTGTGTTTGGATTTTTGAAAGATGTTCGGATTGGCGTTTGAGTTTTCTTAAGGTTTTGCAACGTTCTATGATCAAGAAAGGTAGCTTGCTCAATTAGTTCGAATCGTATGCTCGCAAGCAGCAGGTCTAGTGTTTGATTCCTGGCAACGCATCTTTTTTTCTCCAGCGTGAGCTACTGTTCACGAGAGAGATGGGCCGGCCCAATCTCTCAGTCCCCTATGCGATCGCTCGACTGCTTGACGCAGAGAGCGTCACATAGAAGCACTCTTCCCGTATGTCTCACTTATAGCGAGACGTTGGGAAGCCTCGCGTCAAGGATAGAGCGAGATGGCCAGGCCTAGGTGCGTTGAAGGCCACAGCCTCATTATTTTTGTTTTTTGCTTTCCTTGTTTTAAATTTTGTTTATACTTCCAAATAATCTCTATAAAATATATTTAAAAATACTTTACATAAAATATTTTTTAAAAATGTTAACCAACGTTTGAAAAAATGGTAAATATGTATAGAGAAAATATTTCTCACCTATACAAAAAATACACAATGTGTATGAAAAAATTGATCATGCATTTAAAAAATGTTAATCAACCATTTGAAAAATATTAAACAAGTATTTTAAAAATGATAATCAAGCATTTGAAAAATGATGAATGTGTATATAAAAAGTATTGACCATGTATTCAAAATATGTTAATATTGCATTTGCAAAAATGTAAATAAAGCATTTGAAAATGTTAAATCTGTATAGAAAAAATGTTGACCATGTATTAAAAAAAATATTCATCTTGTATTTCAAATGATCCTGGGAATTGATAGGACTTTTTTTTTGTTTTCTGGTACTTTTCACAACAAAAAACGCTATCATAAACCTTTCTTGAATAACTGAGATGAAAGGAACCATTACATGATCTAGAATATGGTTGAACATCTTGGATAACATCCAAACTTAAATGTATTAGTGCTTGGTAAAGTTTCATGACCTCCGCATTTGGCATTTCCATTCTAAGTGGTGTTATGCTAGGGTGTATAAACTAGAGTAATTGAGATTGTCTTACAAAAGCATTGATCAATATTGGGATGACATTCACATGTAAAATTATCTTTATTTATCATCTTACATGCTCGAGGACGAGCATGAATTATGCTTGGGAAGCCGATATGTTTCAAAAGTATATATAATTTGTATATGTTTCATACCACTATTGTATCATTTATCCATGCTTTTGGGCAGAATTTTTATTATTTTTATTGGAGTAACATATTAATTGTTGAAAATATGCCCTGGAGACAATAATATTTTATTATTACACTTTTCATATTCATAATTAAGTGTTTATATTTCATGTTATAACTGTTATGATCCTGAAATATGCGATTCAGTGGAAAACGCAAATGCACGTGTGGAATGATAAATGGATAAAATAAAGGTTCCTAGTCTCGCCTCTAAGACTAGCTCAAGTGTTGTTGGTGATCACATTTTCCGGTTCTTAGGATATTATCAAGTGTAACAATAGTCCTAAAACAACATTGGGATTATGATGTTGGAAGAACGATCATACTGAATCAACCCAAACTTGTTTGTCATGAAATGAGATAATATCGTGTGTAATCAATTGTAATAACATGAAGTGTTAACGTGTTATTTTTCTCCTTAGACCATGAGAGTATTGTAGTCACTTCTTACCATACGGCGGACCTTTGGGGTTGCTTAAACGACATCTATAACACGGTGAGCATAACGACACTTACATGCTCATCTGAAAGTTTGACAAGTGGCCGGATAGCTCAAGAGTGGGATTTGCTCCTCCGATGATGGAGAGATATTCTTAGGGCCCTCTTGGTGTGGCGGCATCCATCATCGTCTGGCCAGACACAGGTGACTACGTCATGGGGATGCCGAAACACAATAACAAGAAAGAAGAACAAAACCGGTAACAAGGATTTCAGTATAGTGAGCATAGTGATGACTCAGGAGGATACAGATGCATCCCGGATTTTTTAAAGTATCGCGAAGCAAAGGGAACATCACATGATAACCGAAGGTCACTTGAATGTCATTGTGTAATCATAGGGACCGATATGGACGTCTACAGTTCCGCTATCGGTCATTGAACGAAGGGTTTTTGTTCATGTCTATGTTTACCTAACCTACAGGGTCACAAGCTTAAGGTAATCACGATCTGCTGAGTATTAGTGGATTGAGAGTTATGAGAAAATATTCTCGAAATAGTTCCAAGAATATAAGAAATAGTTTCAAGAGAGTTTCGAAAGAGTTTCGGATGTTTCCAAAAATGTTCTGGGAGGTCTCGGGAAGGTCCTAGGAATTTTTGGTGATGACCAGAAGGTTATGGAACCTTCCATATAAATGCAAAGGGTCCCTAGTGCGAGGGCCACTCTTGGGGAACGTAGTAATTCAAAAGTTTCCTACGATCACGCAAGATCTATCTAGGAGATGCATAGCAACGAGACGGGAGAGTGTGTCCACATACCCTCGTAGACCGAAAGCAGAAGCGTTTAGTAACGCGGTTGATGTAATCAAACGTCTTAGCGATCCAACCGATCCAAGCACCGAATGTACGGCACCTCCGTGTTCAGCACACGTTCAGCATGATGACGTCCCTCGAGCTCTTGATCCAGTAGAGGGTCAAGGAAGAGTTCTGTCAGCACGACGGCGTGGCGATGGTGTTGGTCATGTGGTCCACGCAGGGCTTCGCCTAAGCACTACGACAATATGACCGAGGTGGTATACTGTGGAGGGGGCCTCCGCACACAGCTAAGGAACAACCGTTGTGTTTTGGGGTGCCCCCCTGGTCGCGTATATAAAGGAGGAGAGTGAGGAGGCCGGCGGCCAAGGAGGGTGAGCCATAGGGGGAGTCCAACTAGGATTCCCAATCCTAGTTGGACTCCCCATCCTTTTCAAAGAGGGGGAGTGAGGGAAGGAGGAAGAGAGGGAGAAGGAAAGAGGGGGGCACCGCCCCCTCCCTAGTCCAATTCAGACTTGCCATGGGAGGGGCGCGCGACCACTCCTTGCGGCCCTCCTCTCCTTTCCACTAAGGCCCATGAAGGCCCAATACTTCTCCGGGGGGTTCCGGTAACCCCTCGGTACCCTGAAAATTTTTCGAACCTTTCCGAAACCATTCCGGTGTCCGAATACCTTTGTCCAATATATGAATCTTTACCTCTCGACCATTTCGAGACTCCTAGTCATATCTGTGATCTCATGCGGGACTCCGAGCAAACTTCAGTCACCGAAACACATAACTCATAATACAAATCGTCATCGAACGTTAAGCGTGCGGACCCTACGGGTTCGAGAACTATGTAGACATGACTGAGACACATCTCCGGTCAATAACCAATGGCGGAACCTGGATGCACATATTGGCTCTTGCATATTCTACGAAGATCTTTTTCGGTTAAAACGCATGACAATATACGTTGTTCCCTTTGTCATCGGTATGTTACTTGCCCGAGATCCGATCATCGGTATCATCATACCTAGTTCAATCTCGTTACCGGCAAGTCTCTTTACTTGTTCTGTAATGCATCATCCCACAACTAACTCATTAGTCACATTGATTGCAAGGCTTATAGTGATGTGCATTAACGAGAGGGCCCAGAGATGCCTCTCCGATACACGGAGTGACAAATCATAATCTTGATCTATGCTAACCCAGCAAACACCTTCGGAGACACCAATAGATCATATTTATAATCACCCAGTTACGTTGTGACGTTTGATAGCACACAAGGTGTTCCTCTGGTATTCGGGAGTTGCATAATCTCATAGTCAGATAAATATGTATAAGTCATGAAGGAAGCAATAGCAATAAAACTTAACGATTATTAACTAAGCTAACGGATGGGTCTTGTCCATCACATCATTCTCTAATGATGTGATCCCGTTCATCAAGTGACAACACAATGAAGGAAATATGCCCTATAGGCAATAATAAAGTTATTATTTATTTCCTTATTTCATGATAAATGTTTCTTATTCATGCTAGAATTGTATTAACCGGAAACATAATACATGTGTGAATACATAGACAAATATAGTGTCACTAGTATGCCTCTACTTGACTAGCTCGTTAATCAAAGATGGTTAAGTTTCCTAACCATAGACATGAGTTGTCATCTGATTAACGGGATCACATCATTAGGAGAATGATGTGATTGACTTGACCCATTCTGTTAGCTTAGCACTTGATCGTTTAGTATGTTGCTATTGCTTTCTTCATGACTAATACATGTTCCTACAACTATGAGATTATGCAACTCCGTTTACGGAGGAACACTTTGTGTGCTACCAAACGCCACAACGAATCGGGTGATTATAAAGGAGCACTACAGTGTCTCCGAAGGTACATGTTGGGTTGGCGATTTCGAGATTAGGATTTGTCACTCCGATTGTCGAGAGGTATCTCGGGCCCTCTCGTAATGCACATCACTATAGCCTTGCAAGCAATGTGACTAATGAGTTAGTTATGGATGATGCATTACGTAACGAGTAAAGAGACTTGCGTAACGAGATTGAACTAGGTATTGAGATACCGACGATTGAATCTCGGGCAAGTTACATACCGATGACAAAAGGAACAACGTATGTTGTTATGCGGTTTGACCGATAAAGATCTTCGTAGAATATGTAGGAGCCAATATGAGCATCCAGGTTCCGCTATTGGTTATTGACTGGAAACGTGTTTTGGTCATGTCTACATAGTTCTCGAACCCGTAGGGTCCGCACGCTTAAGGTTTCGATGACAGTTATATTATGAGTTTATGAGTTTTGATGTACCAAAGGAGTTCGGAGTCCCGGATGAGTTCGGGGACATGACGAGGAGTCTCGAAATGGTCGAGACGTAAAGATCGATATATTGGACGACTATATTCGGACTTCGGAAAGGTTTCGCATGATTCGGATATTTATCAGAGTACCGGAGAGTTACAGGAATTCGCCGGGGAGTATATGGGCCTTATTGGGCCATACGGGAATAGACGAGACAGGCCAAAAGGAAGGAGGCCTGCCCCCCCTCTGGTCCGAATTGGACAAGGGGTGCAGCCCCCTTTTCCTTCTCCCTCTCCCCCTCTTTCCTTCTCTCCTACTCCAACAAGGAAAGGAGGAATCCTACTCCTGGTGGGAATAGGAATCCCCCTTGGCGCGCCCTCCTCCTTGGCCGGCTGCCTCCCCCCTTGCTCCTTTATATACGGGGGCAGGGGGGTGATACGTCTCCAACGTATCTATAATTTTTGATTGCTCCATGCTACTTTATCTACTGTTTTGGACTATATTGGGCTTTATTTTCCACTTTTATATTATATTTGGGACTAACCTATTAACCGGAGGCCCAGCCCAGAATTGCTGTTTTTTGCCTATTTCAGTATTTCGAGGAAACAGAATATCAAACGGAGTCCAAACAGAATGAAACTTTCGGGAACGTGATTTTCTCATCAGATAAGATCTAGGAGACTTGGACCCTCCGTCAAGAAAGCCACGAGGCGGTCATGAGGGTGGAGGGTGCGCCCCTCCCCCCTGGGCGTGCCCCCCTACCTCATGGGCCCCTCGCAGCTCCACCGACGTACTCCTTCCTCCTATATATACCTACGTACCCCCATTAGACCAGGGAGGGAGCCAAAAACCTAATTCCACCGCCGCAACCTTCTGTATCCACGAGATCCCATCTTGGGGCCTGTTCCGGAGCTCCGCCGGAGAGGCCACCCACCACGGAGGGCTTCTACATCAACACCATAGCCCCTCCGATGAAGTGTGAGTAGTTTACTTCAGACCTTCGGGTCCATAGCTAGTAGCTAGATGGCTTCTTCTCTCTTTTTGGATCTCAATACAATGTTCTCCCCCTCTCTTGTGGAGATCTATTTGATGTAATCTTCTTTTTGCGGTGTGTTTGTTGAGACCGATGAATTGTGGGTTTATGATCCAACTTATCTATGGAAAATATTTGATTCTTCTCTGAATTCTTTTATGTATGATTGAGTTACCTTTGCAAGTCTCTTCGAATTATCCGTTAGGTTTGGCCAACTAGATTGGTAGTTCTTGCAATGGGAGAACTGCATGGCTTTGGGTTCAATCTTGCGGTGTCCTTACTCAGTGAAAGAAAGAGTTGCAAGGCACGTATTGTATTGTTGCCATCGAGGATAACAAGATGGGGTTTTTATCATATTGCATGAATTTATCCCTCTACATCATGTCATCTTGCTTAAAGCGTTACTCTGTTTTTAACTTAATACTCTAGATGCATCTTTGGATAGCGGTCGATGAGTGGAGTAATAGTAGTAGATGCGTAATCGTTTGATCTACTTGTCGCGGACGTGATGCCTATATACATGATCATTGCCTAGATATACTCATAACTATGCTCAGTTCTATCAATTTCTCAATAGTAATTTGTTCACCCACCATAGAATACTTATGCTCTTGAGAGAAGCCACTAGTGAAACCTATGGCCCCCAGGTCTATTCTCATCATATCAATCTCCATCACTTTATTTACTTGTTTTGCCTTTACCTTTTTTTGCATCTTTATACCAAAAATATCAAAAATATTATCTCTATCAGATCTCACTCTTGTAAGTGACCGTGAAGGGATTGACAACCCCTAAGCGTTGGTTGCGAGTTGCTATTGTTTTGTGCAGGTACGAGGGACTTGCGCGTGACCTCCTACTGGATTGATACCTTGGTTCTCAAAAACTAAGGGAAATACTTACGCTACTGTGCTGCATCACCCCCTCCTCTTCGGGGAAAACCAACGCAAGCTCGAGACGTAGCAAGAAGGATTTCTGGCGCTGTTGCCGGGGAGGCTTACGCAAAAGTCAACATACCAAGTACCCATCACAATCCCTATCTCTCGCATTACATTATTTGTCATTTGCCTCTCGTTTTCCTCTCCCCCACTTCACCCTTGCCATTTTATTCGCCCTTCTTCCGTTCGATCTTATGTTTGCTTGTACCTTCTTTTTGCTTGCATCTTCGCTTGCTAAAAGTTTATGGATCCTCATCCACTTGCTAATCTCTTTAAGAGATCCAATTATGTTGAACCTATTGCTAGTGAGTTGAGTTTGTCTCATACACTTCACCTTTTTAATATCTTTCGTGAGTATGATGGAAAGGATAATTGTGCTCAAGTGCTTGAAGAAGAAATCTATAGAATTTTGGTACTAAATTTTTGAATGATGAGCATGATTGCAATGTTGTTAGTATGAATTCCTTGAATATCCATGATGCTAATGATATGCATGAATCTATAGATAATGATGATTCCGATGATTTGATTGAAATATCCCTTGATGAACATGATGCTTGCTATTCTTGTGGCCATGATGCCAATATTTATGAAGATGAATTTGCTATAGTTCCTTATGTTAAACATGAGATCGTTGCTATTGCACCCATACTTGATAGTTCCTTCGATGAAAAGCATGATTGCAATGATTTTACTATAAATTCTCTTGATGTCAATTATGCTAATAATTTGCAAAACCCTAAGCTTGGGGATGCTAGTTTTGCTATGTCTACTACTTGTTGCAATGATCATGATTGGGGTGATTCTTCTTATGATCTTGAAAATTTATTTAATCCCCATGATGAATATGAGATTGATAATAGTGTTTGCAATAATATTGAAGGTGAGTTTGGAAGAGTGTAAACTTTAGATCCCACATATTTGGAGAATGTTCAATATTATGATATTTTTGATAAAAGTGGGTTTGGAGAGGTCATGACTTTAGTTAATGTTAATCCCACTATTTTGGAAGAGTGTCAACTTTACATGCATGTGGATCGTGTTGAGAATATGTTATGTGATAGCTATTTTGTTGAATTTTCTTATGATCCTACATATAATTATTATGAGAGAGGAAAATATGGTTGTGGAAGTTTTCATGTTACTAAATTACCTCTCTTCATGTTGAGATTGCTATCATCTCTTTGTTCTTCCTTGCATATGCTAGTTTTTGCTTGCCTTGATAATTTGTTTGTTTACAAGATGCCTATGCATAGGAAGTATGTTAGACTTAAGTGTATTTGTCACATGTTTTATGATGCTCTCTTTGTGCTTCAATTCTTGTCTTTCATGTGAGCATCATTGATATCTCAATGCCTAGCTAAGGGCGTTAAACGATAGCGCTTGTTGGGAGGCAACCCAATTTTATTTTGTGTTTTTTGTTTTTGCTTATGTTTAGGAATAAATAATCCATCTACCTTCTGTTTGGATGTGGTTTTATGTTTTAATTAGTGTTTGTGCCAAGTAGGACCTATTGGATAACCTACGATGGTAGTTGATTTGATTCTGCTGAAAAACAGAAACTTTAGCGCTCACGAGATTAGCTGCCATTTTTTACTGGAGAGTGCTTTTGCGTTGATTATTTTTGCTGATAATCAATAAACAAATTGTACAGGACTTCCTATTTTGGTAGAATTTTTAGAGTTCCAGATGTTTGCATTAGTTACAGATTACTACAGACTGTTCTGTTTTTGACAGATTCTGTTTTGCATGTGTTGTTTGCTTATTTTGATGAATCTATGGCTAGTAAAATAGTTTATGATCCATAGAGAAGTTGGAATACAGTAGGTTTAACACCAATACAAATAAAGAATGAGTTCATTACAGTACCTTAAAGTAGTCTTTTGTTTTATTTCTCTAACGGAGCTCACGAGATTTCTATTGAGTTTTGTGTTGTGAAGTTTTCAAGTTTTGGGTGAATTCTTTTGATGGATTATGGAACAAGGAGGGGCAAGAGCCTAAGCTTGGGGATGCCCATGGCACCCCCAAGATAATCCAAGGACACCAAAAATTCAAAGCTTGGGGATGCCCCGGAAGGCATCCCCTCTTTTGTCCACTTCCATCGGTAATTTACTTGGAGCTATATTTTTATTCACCACATGATATGTGTTTTGCTTGGAGCGTCTTGTATTATTTGAGTCTTTGCTTGTTAGTCTACCACAATCATCCTTGCTGTACACACCTTTTGAGAGAGCCATATATGATTTGAAATTTTTTAGAATACTCTTTGTGCTTCACTTATATCTTTTGAGCTTGATAGTTTTGCTCATAGTGCTTCACTTATATCTTCTGAGCTTGATAATTTTTGCTCTAGTGCTTCACTTAGATCTTTTAGAGCACGGTAGTGGATTTGTTTTAAAGAAACTTGATCTCTCATGCTTCACTTAGATTATTTTGAGAGTCATTAATAGCATGGTAATTTGCTTAATGTTAATATACTTGGTGTTCAAGATATGTGAAACTTTCTTTTGAGTGCGTTGAATACCAAGATAAGTTTGATGCTTGATAATTGTTTTGAGATATGAAGATGGTGATATTAGAGTAATGCTAGTTGAGTAGTTGTTAATTCAAAGAATACTTGTGTTGAAGTTTGTGATTCCCGTAGCATGCACGTATGGTGAACCGTTATGTGATGAGCTCGGAGCATGATTTATTTATTGATTGTCTTCCTTATGAGTGGCGGTCGGGGACGAGCGATGGTATTTTCCTACCAATCTATCCCCCTAGGAGCATGCGCGTAATACTTTACTTTGATAACTTCTAGATTTTTGCAATAAGTATATGAGTTCTTTATGACTAATGTTGAGTCCATGGATTATACGCACTTTTTCCCATCCTTCCACCCTTGCTAGCCTCTCTAATACCGCGCACCTTTCGCCGGTGTCATACACCCACCATAAAACTTCCTCAAAACAGCCACCATACCTACCTACTAGATCATTGATGGCGCGCGTTGCTGCGCCCGTCTATTTCTACAATGAAATGATAGGTATTTGATAAATAAATGACCACATGAAATATATTGAATTTACCTAAACATAACCATACATTAGTTGTTGCGCCTATCTATTTCTACAATGAAATGATAGGTATTTTGATAAATAAATGACCACATGAAATATACTGAATTTACACATAAACATACATTAGTCGGTAATCCAAGAAAATCTCATATATATACTCCGTAAACGCAAGGTCACATATACAAATTGGCTTGGTATAACAACATATAGAACAATTTAGATAGTAAATACAACTAATCAGTACAGATAATAGGCAATAGGAAATAATCCCTCCATTTATAAATATTAGTCCTTTTTAGAGATTCCAAGATGGACTACATATGGAGCAAAATGTGTGAATCTACGCTCTAAACTATGTCTATATACATTCATATGTAGATTACATTGAAATTTCTTAAAAAATATATATATTTAGAAATGGAGGGAGTAGATTGTATACATCATGCGTAAATGGAATCTTCACATGCCTCTACCAAAGGGCCACCATGTTCCGAAACAAAGAAGATTTATGTTTGCCTAATGCAGCTGACTGTTTCTTGTGGAGGGCATCACATTCATAGGACAAGCATCCTAACAAGAATTAAATTAGTTGCAATATCAAATAATGATATATACTAAATACTACTATACGAGCAGTAGCAGGATATGCGGTAATCATACTTTTCCTTTTTGTTTGTTGTTTTGTTGAAGATCAATCAGGCTGAAAGCTATATGTAATAAAGTGGCAGACTGGCAATTCCATTTTATACATGAAAATGCTTACCAAAACAAACCAACATGGAAAATGGTGTCACCACACTTGTACGACTTAAGTAAGGTCCAAATTAAAATGTCAACCAATCAGCAGCCACCTGTGTCGCTTATAGAAAAGATAACTATCCGGCCAGGACAACATAACTGATATAGCAAAGTAACATCATGTATAAAATGGAAGACAAAGAGTTCTACACCAAAAGTGATAACTGAAATAAAAGCGAAGATATGCGTAAGATGTCAGTATACCTAAGCGTGTATCCAGTGCGTCGTAGTTGAGCTGCTCAAGCTAGATATCATTACTTAGTTATGCATTAGTACTGAAATAAATTTCAAAGAAGATTCAATCAAATTTTATTGCATCAGCACATACTGAATTTATTTGGAATACCTAGGACAAGTAGAAAAAATATGTATACTATGGAACTCACAAATTAAATCGAGTGTATCTACCATAACCATAGCCATGTCTTGGGTGATTCTCGCATGGGGAAAGGCCTCCATCTCTAGCCTAGGCATATTGTGAATGAGGAAAGGCTAGTTGTACCTGTAGGAAAGGCATGGATGTGCGGAAGCCATCTAGGACGGAAATCGCACCGCACATGTGGACGCTGAATCTGGTGGCACCGCCGGCGGACGATATGGCTAGATATGATAGACGATGCCACAGGAGGTTGAGGTCGCGGGAGAATCTGATGGCACCACCGGTGGACAATATGGCTGGATATGCTGGACGCTGCCACTGAAGATTGAGGTCGGGGGACGGCTCTGCCGCTCAAGGTCAGCGTTAGTGAAGCGCGACGACCTGTTTGATGGGGAGGAACAGGAAGGAATTGAGGTCGAGGCCGGAGGCCTGGGTCGGTGACAGCGGCGGGAATCGAGATGGGGCCGCAGGCACCACCAAGTCGCGATGGATGCGGTCTGGATCCATAAGCGCGGCGACAAGCCGCCGGATCCGACCCTTACTCCTTCACCCGCCGGCGGTCAAGCGCGTGCGGGCGCAAGCCCTGCAGGCGGACAGAAGAGAAGAGGTCGGGGAGAGGAGTTTTTTTTAGGTGGGGAGAGGAGGAGTCGAGGCAGAGAGATTGGCATCACGAGTCGAGGTGGAGATATGGGCCAGAAAACTAAATATCAGCCCAGTTAACCACAATGGGCCAAAAAAGCTACGGGAATAGCTGCCCTTTAGGACAGCCAGCCCACCTCGCGAAAAAAATCATGTTGACAGAAGATCTAACGGCCAGGGACGTTTAGCACATCAAATCGAACAGCTAGAAATGCTAATGGTCTGAGAGGGCTGGGAGGGTGCTCAGTTTTAATATATCTAAATTATGGCATTTCCATAGCCATTCCGAGATATATTGCCATGCAACTTTCCACCGTTCCGTTTATTATGACACGTTCCATCATTGTCATATTGCTTAGCATGATCATGTAGTTGACATCGTATTTGTGGCAAAGCCACCTTTCATAATTCTTTCATACATGTCACTCATGAATCATTGCATATCCCGGTACACCGCCGGAGGCATTCATATAGAGTCATATTATGTTCTAAGTATCGAGTTGTAATTGCTGAGTTGTAAGAAAAATAAAAGTGTGATGATCATCATTATTAGAGCATTGTCCCAAGTGAGGAAAGGATGATGGAGGCTATGATTCCCCCACAAGTCGGGATGAGACTCCAGACGAAAAAAGAGAGAAAGAAGAGGCCATAAAAAAAAGAGAAAAGGCCCAAATAAAAAAATGAGAGAAAAAGAGAGAAGGGACAATGCTACTATCCTTTTACCACACTTGTGCTTCAAAGTAGCACCATGATCTTCATGATAGAGAGTCTCCTATGTTGTCACATTCATATACTAGTGGGAATTTTTCATTATAGAACTTGGCTTGTATATTCCAATGATGGGCTTCCTCAAAACGCCCTAGGTCTTCGTGAGCAAGCGAGTTGGATGCACACCCACTTAGTTTATTTTGTTGAGCTTTCATATACTTATAGCTCTAGTGCATCTGTTGCATGGCAATCCCTACTCACTCACATTGATATCTATTGATGGGCATCTCCATAGCCCGTTGATACGCCTAGTTGATGTGAGATTATCTTCCCTTTTTTTGTCTTCTCCACAACCACCACTCTATTCCACATATAGTGCTATATCCATGGCTCACGCTCATGTATTGCGTGAAGATTGAAAAAGTTTTGAAAATGTTAAAGTATGAAACAATTGCTTGGCTTGTCATCGGGGTTGTGCATGATTTAAATACTTTGTGTGGGGAAGATGGAGCATAACCCGACTATATGATTTTGTAGGGATAACTTTCTTTGGCCATGTTATTTTGAGAAGACATAATTACTTTGATTAGTATGCTTGAAGTATTATTATTTTTTATGTCAATATGAACTTTTGTCTTGAATCTTTCGGATCTGAATATTCATACCGTGATTAAGAAGATTTACATTGAAATTATGTCAAAGTATCACTCCGCATCAAAAATTCTCTTTTTATCATTTACCTACTCGAGGACGAGCAGGAATTAAGCTTGGGGATGCCTGATACGTCTCCAACGTATCTATAATTTTTGATTGCTCCATGCTACTTTATCTACTGTTTTGGACTATACTGGGCTTTATTTTCCACTTTTATATTATTTTTGGGACTAACCTATTAACCGGAGGCCCAGCCCAAAATTGCTGTTTTTTGCCTATTTCAGTATTTCGAGGAAACAGAATATCAAACGGAGTCCAAACGGAATGAAACCTTCGGGAACGTGATTTTCTCATCGATAAGATCCAGAGACTTGGACCTCCATCAAGAAAGCCACGAGGCGGTCACGAGGTGGGGCGCGCCTCCCCTTAGGCGCGCCCGCCTCGTGGGCCCCTCGAGCTCCACCGACGCATCCTTCCTCCTATATATACCTACGTACCCCCATTAGACCAGGGAGGGAGCCAAAAACCTAATTCCATCGCCGCAACCTTCTGTATCCACGAGATCCCATCTTGGGGCCTGTTCCGGAGCTCCGCCGGAGAGGGCACCCACCATGGAGGGCTTCTACATCAACACCATAGCCCCTCCGATGAAGTGTGAGTAGTTTACTTTAGACCTTCGGGTCCATAGCTAGTAGCTAGATGGCTTCTTCTCTCTTTTTGGATCTCAATACAATGTTCTCCCCCTCTCTTGTGGAGATCTATTCGATGTAATCTTCTTTTTGCGGTGTGTTTGTTGAGACCGATGAATTGTGGGTTTATGATCCAACTTATCTATGGAAAATATTTGATTCTTCTCTGAATTCTTTTATGTATGATTGAGTTATCTTTGCAAGTCTCTTCGAATTATCCGTTTGGTTTGGCCAACTAGATTGGTAGTTCTTGCAATGGGAGAACTGCATGGCTTTGGGTTCAATCTTGCGGTGTCCTTACTCAGTGACAGAAAGAGTTGCAAGGCACGTATTGTATTGTTGCCATCGAGGATAACAAGATGTTTTTTTTTATCATGTTGCATGAATTTATCCCTCTACATCATGTCATCTTGCTTAAAGCGTTACTCTGTTTTTAACTTAATACTCTAGATGCATGCTGGATACCGGTCGATTAGTGGAGTAATAGTAGTAGATGCAGAATCGTTTCAATCTACTTGTCACGGACGTGATGCCTATATATATGATCATTGCCTAGATATACTCATAACTTGCTCAATTCTATCAATTGCTCAAAGTAATTTGTTCACCCACCGTAGAATACTTATGCTCTTGAGAGAAGCCACTAGTGAAACCTATGGCCCCCGGGTCTATTCTCATCATATCAATCTCCATCACTTTATTTACTTGTTTTGCCTTTACCTTTTTTTGCATCTTTATACCAAAAATACCAAAAATATTATCTCTATCAGATCTCACTCTCGTAAGTGACCGTGAAGGGATTGACAACCCCTAAGCGTTGGTTGTGAGTTGCTATTGTTTTGTGCAGGTACGAGGGACTTGCGCGTGACCTCCTACTGGATTGATACCTTGGTTCTCAAAAACTGAGGGAAATACTTACGGTACTGTGCTGCATCACCCCCTCCTCTTCGGGGAAAACCAACGCAAGCTCGAGACATAGCAGGGGGCACCCCATAGAGACAACAATTGATCTCTTCATCTCTTAGCCGTGTACGGTGCCCCCCTCCACCATAGTCCTCCTCGATGATATTGCAGCGGTGCTTAGGCGAAGCCCTGCGACGGTATAACATCAAGATCGTCACCACGCCATCGTGCTGACGGAACTCTCCCTCGACACTCGGCTGGATCGGAGTTCGAGGGACGTCATCGAGCTGAACGTGTGCTAGAACTCGGAGGTGCCGTAGTTTCGGTGCTTGATCGGTTGGGCCGTGAAGACGTACAACTACATCAACCGCGTTGTTCTAACGCTTCCGCTTTCGGTCTACGAGGGTACGTGGACACACTCTCCCCTCTCGTTGCTATGCATCACCATGATCTTGCGTGTGTGTAGGGAAATATTTGAAATTATTACGTTCACCAACACACATGTCTATGGTCAGGAAACTTAACCATCTTTGACTAACAAGCTAGTCAAGTAGAGGCATACTAGGGACATATTGTTTTGTCTATGTATTCACACATGTACTGAGTTTAAGGTTAATACAATTCTTGCATGAATAATAGATATTTATCATGACATAAGAAAATATAAATAACATATTTATTATTGCCTTTAGGGCATATTTCCTTCAGTCTCCTACTTGCACTAGAGTCAATAATCTAGTTCACATCGTCATGTGATTTAACACCACTAGTTCACATCTTTATGTGATTTGTTCACATCGTCATGTGACTAATACCCAAAGGGTTTACTAGAGTCAATAATCTAGTTCACATCGCTATGTGATTAACACCCAAAGAGTACTAAGGTGTGATCATGTTTTGCTTGTGAGAGAAGTTTAGTCAACGGGTCTATCACATTCAGAGCCGTATGTATTTTGCAAATTTCCTATGTCTACAATGCTCTGCATGGATAGCTAATTGCTCCCACTTTCAATATGTATCCAGATTAAGACTCAGAGTCATCCAGATCGGTGTAAAAGCTTGCATCGACGTAACTCTTTACGACGAACTCTTTATCACCTCATAACCGAGAAATATTTCCTTAGTCTTCTAAGGATAGTTTTGACCACTATCTAGTGATCCACTCCTGGATATCTATTGTACCCTCTTGCCAAACTCATGGTGAGGTACACAATAGGTCTGGTACACAGCATAGCATACTTTATAGAACCTATGACTGAGGCATAGGGAATGACTTTTCATTCTCTTTCTATTTTCTACCGTGGTCGGGTTTTGAGTCTTTACTCAACTTCACACCTTTCAACACAGGCAAGAACTCCTTCTTTGACTGTTCCATTTTGAACTACTTCAAAATCTTGCCAAGGTATTGAAGGAAATATGCCCTAGAGGCAATAATAAAGTTATTATTTATTTCCTCATATCATGATCAATGTGTATTATTCATGCTAGAATTGTATTAACCGGAAACATAATACATGTGTGAATATTTAGACAAACAGAGTGTCACTAGTATGCCTCTACTTGACTAGCTTGTTAATCAAAGATGGTTATGTTTCCTAACCATGAACAAGGAGTTGTTATTTGATTAACAAGGTCAGATCATTAGTTGAATGATCTGATTGACATGACCCATTCCGTTAGCTTAGCACACGATCGTTTAGTATGTTGCTATTGCTTCCTCCATGACTTATACATGTTCCTATGACTGTGAGATTATGCAACTCCCGTTTACCGGAGGAACACTTTGTGTGCTACCAAACGTCACAACGTAACTGGGTGATTATAAAGGTGCTCTACATATGTCTTCGAAGGTACTTGTTGAGTTGGCGTATTTCGAGATTAGGATTTGTCACTCCGAATGTCGGAGAGGTATCTCTGGGCCCTCTCAGTAATGCACATCACTTAAGCCTTGCAAGCATTTCAACTAATGAGTTAGTTGTGAGATGATGTATTACGGAACGAGTAAAGAGAGTTGCCGGTAACGAGATTGAACTAGGTATTGGATACCGACGATCGAATCTCGGGCAAGTAACACACCGATGACAAAGGGAACAACGTATGTTGTTGTGCGGTTTGACCGATAAAGATCTTTGTAGAATATGTAGGAACCAATATGGGCATCCAGGTCCCGCTATTGGTTATTGACCGGAGACATGTCTCGGTCATGTCTACATTATTCTCGAACCGTAGGGTCCGCACGCTTAAGGTTTCGATAGCAGTTATATTATGAGTTTATGTATTTTGATGTACGAAGGTTGTTGAGTCCGGATATGATCACGGACATGACGAGGAGTCTCGAAATGGTCGAGACATAAAGATTGATATATTGGACGGATATATTTGGACACCGGAAAGGTTAGGAGAAGTTTGGAGCTCCGGAGGTTCTGGAACCCCGGAGGTATATGGGCCTTATTGGGCCCATGTAGAAGAAGGAGAAGGAACAAGGGAGGCGCGCCCCTAGCCCAATCCGAATTGGGGAGGGGGGGCCCCCTTTCCTTTCTCCTTCCCCCTCTTCCTATTACTACTACTAGTACTACTTCCTAATACTAGTACTCTTTCCTTCCCCCTCCAAATAAGATAAGGAAAAAGGGGGGAAACCTACTTGGAGTAGGTTTCCCCTCCCCATGGCGCGCCCCCCCTTGGGGCCGGCCACCTCCTCCCTCCCTCCTTTATATACGGGGGTAGGGGGCACCCTAGACAGACAAGTTGATCATTGATCGTTCCTTAGCCGTGTGCGGTGCCCCCCTCCACGATATTACACCTCGATCATATTGTAGCGGTGCTTAGGCGAAGCCCTGCGACAGGAGAACATCAAGATCGTCACCACGCCGTCGTGCTGACGGAACTCCCCCTCGGAGCCTCTACTGGATTGGAGATCGAGGGTGCGTCATCGAGCTATACGCGTGTCAAGAACTCGGAGGTGCCGAGTAACGGTGCTTGGATCGGTTGGACCGGAGGACGACGACTACTTCCTCTATGTTGCGTCAACGCTTCGCTTCGGGTCACGAGGGTGCGAGACAACACTCTCCCCTCGTTGCTATATCATCACCATGATCTTGCGTGTGCGTAGGAAATTTTTTGAAATTACTACGTTCCCCAACAGTGGCATCCGAGCCTAGGTTTTATGGTTTGATGTTATATGCACGAGTAGAACACAAGTGAGTTGTGGGCGATATAAGTCATACTGCTTACCAGCATGTCATACTTTGGTTGGCGGTATTGTTGGATGAAGCGGCCGGACCGACATTACAGCAGACGCTTACGCGAGACTGGTTTACCGCCGTGCTTTGCACACGGTGACTAGTGGGTGTCGGTTTCTCCAACTTTAGTTGAATCGAGTGTGGCTACGCCGGTCCTTGCGAAGGTTAAAACAGCATCAACTTGACAAACTATCGTTGTGGTTTTGATGCGAGGTGAGATTGGTTCTTGCTTAAGCCCGTAGCAGCCACGTAAAACTTGCAACAACAAAGTAGAGGACGTCTAACTTGTTTTTGCAGGGCATGTTGTGATGTGATATGGCCAAGACATGATGCTATATTTTATTGTATGAGATGATCATGTTTTGTAACGAAGTTATAGGCAATGGCAGGAGCCATATGGTTGTCGCTTTATTGTATGAAATGCAACGCATACAGTAATTGCTTTACTTTATCACTAAGCGAGAGCGATAGTCGTAGAAGCAATAGATGGCGTAAATGACAATGATACTACGATGGAGATCAAGGTGTCGCGCGGTGACGATGGTGATCATGATGGTGCTTGGAGATGGAGATCACAAGCACAAGAAGATGATGGCCATATCATATCACTTATATTGATTGCATGTGATGTTTATCCTTTATGCATCTTATCTTGCTTTGATTGACGGTAGCATTTTAAGATGATCTCTCACTAAAATTATCAAGTAGTGTTCTCCACGAGTATGCACGTTGCCAAAGTTCGTCGTGCCTGCACACCACGTGATGATCGGTGTGATAAGCTCTCGTCCATCTACAACGGGTGCAAGCCAGTTTTGCACACGCAGAATACTCGAGTTAAACTTGACGAGCCTAGCATATGCAGATATGGCCTCGGAACACGGAGACCGAAAGGTCGGCGTGAATCATATAGTAGATATGATCAACATAAGATGTTCACCATTGAAAACTACTCCATCTCACGTGATGATCGGTTATGGTTTAGTTGATTTGGATCACGTGATCACTTAGATGACTAGAGAGATGTCATCTAAGTGGGAGTTCTTAAGTAATATGATTAATTGAACTAAAATTTATCATGAACTTAGTACCGATAGTATCTTGCTTGTCTATGTTGTTTGTAGATAGATGGCCCGTGTTGTTGTTCGTTGAATTTTAATGCGTTCCTTGAGAAAGCTAAGTTGAAAGATGATGGTAGCAACTATGCGGACTGGGTCCGTATTTGAGGATTATCCTCATTGCTGCACGAGAAAAATTAAATCTGGAAGCACCGCTGGGTGCCGAACTGCTTGCTGATGCTAACCGACGACGTTAAGAACGTCTGGCAGAGCAAAGCTGATGACTACTCGATAGTTCAATGTGCCATGCTTTACGGCTTAGAACCGGGACTTCAACAACGTTTTAAATGTCATGGAGCATATGAGATGTTTCAGGAGTTGAAGTTGATATTCCAGAAGAATGCCCGGATTGAGAGATATGAAGTCTCCAATAAGTTCTATAGCTGCAAGACGGAGGAGAATAGTTTCGTCGGTGAGCACATACTCAAGATGTCAGGTATTGTAATCACTTGATTCAACTGGGAGTTACTCTTCCGGATGATAGCGTCATTGATGAATTCTCCAATCACTTCCACCAAGCTACAAGAGCTTCGTGATGAACTATAATATGCAAGGGATGGATAAGACGATTCCCGAGCTCTTCGCAATGCTAAAGGCTGCGGAGGTAGAAATCAAGAAGGAGCATCAAGTGTTGATGGTTAACAAGACCACTAGTTTCAAGAAAAAGGGCAAAGGGAAGAAGAAGGGGAACTTCAAGAAGAACAACAAACAAGTTGCTGCTCAAGAGAAGAAACCCAAGTCTGGGCCTAAGCCTGAAACTGAGTGCTTCTACTGCAAGCAGACTGGTCACTGGAAGCGGAACTGCCCCAAGTATTTGGCGGATAAGAAGGATGGCAAAGTGAACAAAGGTATATGTGATATACATGTTATTGATGTGTACCTTACTAGAGCTCGCAGAGCACACAGGAATTTGATCTTGGTTACATTGCTAATATTTGCAACTCAAACAGGACTACGGATTGCGAACACGGCAAAGGATGAGGTGACGATGCGGCGTGGAAATGGTTCCAAAGTCGATGTGATCGCGGTCGGCACGCTACCTCTACATCTACCTTCGGGATTAGTATTAGACCTAAATAATTGTTATTTGGTGCGGCGTTGAGCATGAACATTATATCTGGATCTTGTTTGATGCGAGACGGTTATTCATTTAAATCAGAGAATAATGGTTGTTCTATTTATATGAGTAATATCTTTTATGGTCATGCACCCACGAAGAGTGGTCTATTTTGATGAATCTCGATAGTAGTGATACACATATTCATAGTGTTGAAGCCAAAAGATGCAAAGTTGATAATGATAGTGCAACTTATTTGTGTAATTGCCGTTTGGGTCATATCGGTATAAAGCGCATGAAGAAACTCCATCTTGATGGACTTTTGGAACCACTTGATTATGAATCACTTGGTACTTGCGAACCGTGCCTCATGGGCAAGATGACCAAAACGCCGTTCTCGGTACTATGGAGAGAGCAACAGATTTGTTGGAAATCATACATACTGATGTATGTGGTCCAATGAATGTTGAGGACCGTGGCGGATATCGTTATTTTCTCACCTTCACAGATGATTTAAGCAGATATGGGTATATCTACTTAATGAAGCATAAGTCTGAAACATTGAAAAGTTCAAAGAATTTCAGAGTGAAGTTGAAAATCATCGTAACAAGAAAATAAAGTTTCTACGATCGATCGTGGAGGAGAATATTTGAGTTCTGAGTTTGGTTTACACTTAAAACAAAGTGGAATAGTTTCACAACTCACGCCACCCGGAACACCACAACGTAATGGTGTGTCCGAACGTCGAATCGTACTTCATTGGATATGGTGCGGTCTATGATGTCTCTTACAGATTTACCGCTATCGTTTTGGGGTTATGCTCTAGAGACAGCCACATTCACGTTAAATAGGGCACCGTCGAAATCCGTTGAGACGACACCTTATGAACTATGGTTTGGCAAGAAACCAAAGTTGTCGTTTCTTAAAGTTTGGGGTTGCGATGCTTATGTGAAAAAGCTTCAACCTGATAAGCTCGAACCCAAATCGGAGAAATGTGTCTTCATAGGATACCCAAAGGAGACAGTTGGGTACACCTTCTATCACAGATCCGAAGGCAAGACATTCATTGCTAAGAATGGATCCTTTCTAGAGAAGGAGTTTCTCTCGAAAGAAGTGAGTGGGAGGAAAGTAGAACTTGATGAGGTAATTGTACCTACTCCCTTGTTGGAAAATAATACATCACAGGAACCGGTTTCTGTGACGTCAAAACCAACTAGTGAGGAAGTTGATGATGATGATCATAGAACTTCAGATCAAGTTAATACAGAACCACGTAGGTCGAACAGAGTAAGATCCGCACCAGAGTGGTACGGTAATCCTATTCTGGAAGTCATGCTACTAGATCATGATGAACCTACGAACTATGAAGAAGCGATGGTGAGCCCAGATTCCGCAAAATGGCTTGAAGCCATGAAGTCTGAGATGGGATCCATGTATGAGAACAAATTATGGACTTTGGTTGACTTGCCAGATGGTCGGCAAGCAATTGAGAATAAATGGATCTTCAAGAAGAAGACTGACGCTGACGGTAATATTACTGTCTACAAAGCTCGACTTGTTGCAAAAGGTTTTCGACAAGTTCAAGGGGTTGACTACGATGAGACCTTCTCACCTGTAGCGATGCTTAAGTCTGTCCGAATCATGTTAGCAATTGCCGCATTTTATGATTATAAAATTTGGCAAATGGATGTAAAAACTGCATTCCTGAATGGATTTCTAGAAGAAGAGTTGTATATGATGCAACCAGAAGGTTTTATCGATCCAAAGGGAGCTAACAAAGTGTGCAAGCTCCAACATTCCATTTATGGACTGGTGCAAGCCTCTCGGAGTTGGAATAAACGTTTTGATAGTGTGATCAAAGCATTTGGTTTTATACGGACTTTTGGAGAAGCCTGTATTTACAAGAAAGTGAGTGGGAGCTCTGTAGCATTTCTAATATTATATGTGGATGACATATTATTGATTGGAAATGATATAGAATTTCTGGATAGCATAAAGGGATACTTGAATAAAAGTTTTTCAATGAAAGACCTCGGTGAAGCTGCTTACATATTGGGCATTAAGATCTATAGAGATAGATCAAGACGCTTAATTGGACTTTCACAAAGCACATACCTTGACAAAGTTTTGAAGAAGTTCAAAATGGATCAAGCAAAGAAAGGGTTCTTGCTCAGATTGCAAGGTGTGAAGTTGAGTAAGACTCAAAGCCCGACCACTGCAGAAGATAGAGAGAAAATGAAAAGTGTTCCTATGCTTCAGCCATAGGCTCTATCATGTATGCAATCTGTGTACCAGACTGATGTGTGCCTTGCTATAAGTCTAGCAGGAGGTACCAAAGTAATCCAGAGTGGATCATGGACAGCGGTCAAGAATATCCTGAAATACCTGAAAAGGACTAAGGATATGTTTCTCGTATATGGAGGTGACAAAGAGCTCATCGTAAATAGTTACGTTGATGCAAGCTTTGACACTGATCCAGACGATTCTAAATCGCAAACAGGATACGTGTTTACATTAAACGGTGGAGCTGTCAGTTGGTGCAGTTCAAAGCAAAGCGTCGTGGCGGGATCTACATGTGAAGCGGAATACATAGCTGCTTGAAGCAGCCAATGAAGGAGTGCGGATGAAGGAGTTCATATCCGATCTAGGTGTCATACCTAGTGCATCGGGTCCAATGAAAATCTTTTGTGACAATACTAGAGCGATTGCCTTAGCGAAGGAATCCAGATTTCACAAGAGAACCAAGCACATCAAGAGACGCTTCAATTCCATCCGGATCTAGTCGGTGGGAGACATAGAGATTTGCAAGATACATACGGATCTGAATGTTGCGAACCGTTGACTAAGCCTCTTCCACGAGCAAAACATGATCAACACCAAGACTCCATGGGTGTTAGAATCATTATTGTGTAATCTAGATTATTGACTCTAGTGCAAGTGGGAGATGAAGGAAATATGCCCTAGAGGCAATAATAAAGTTATTATTTATTTCCTCATATCATGATAAATGTTTATTATTCATGCTAGAATTGTATTAACCGGAAACATAATACATGTGTGAATATATAGACAAAGCAGTGTCACTAGTATGCCTCTACTTGACTAGCTTGTTAATGAAAGATGGCTATGTTTCCTAACCATGAACAAGGAGTTGTTATTTGATTAACAAGGTCACATCATTAGTTGAATGATCTCGATTGACATGACCCATTCCGTTAGCTTAGCACACGATCGTTTAGTATGTTGCTATTGCTTCCTCCATGACTTATACATGTTCCTATGACTATGAGATTATGCAACTCCGTTTACGGAGGAACACTTTGTGTGCTACCAAACGTCACAACATAAGCTGGGTGATTATAAAGGTGCTCTCTGGTGTCTCCGAAGGTACTTGTTGAGTTGGCGTATTTGAGATTAGGATTTGTCACTCCGAATGTCGGAGAGGTATCTCTGGGCCCTCTCGGTAATGCACATCACTTAAGCCTTGCAAGCATTTCAACTAATGAGTTAGTTGTGAGATGATTTATTACGGAACGAGTAAAGAGACTTGCGGTGCGAGATTGAACTAGGTATTGGATACCGACGATCGAATCTCGGGCAAGTAACATACCGATGACAAAGGGAACAACGTATGTTGTTGTGCGGTTTGACCGATAAAGATCTTCGTAGAATATGTAGGAACCAATTTGGGCATCCAGGTCCCGCTATTGGTTATTGACCGGAGACATGTCTCGGTCATGTCTACATTATTCTCGAACCGTAGGGTCGGCATGCTTAAGGTTTCGATGACAGTTATATTATGAGTTTATGTATTTTGATGTACCGAAGGTTGTTCGGAGTCCCGGATATTATCACGGACATGAAGAGGAGTCTCGAAATGGTCGAGACATAAAGATTGATATATTGGACGGATATATTTGGACACCGGAAAGGTTAGGAGAAGTTTGGAGCTCCGGAGGTTACTGGAACCCCGGAGGTATATGGGCCTTATTGGGCCCATAGAAGGAAGGAGAAGGAACAAGGGAGGCGCGCCCCTAGCCCAATCCGATTGGGAGGGGGGCGCCCCCTTTCCTTTCTCCTTCCCCTCTTCCTATTACTACTACTAGTACTACTTCCTAATACTAGTACTCTTTCCTTCCCTCCAAATAAGATAAGGAAAGGGGGAAACCTACTTGAGTAGGTTTCCCTCCCCATGGCGCGCCCCCCTTGGGGCCGGCCACCTCCTCCCTCCTTCCTTTATATACGGGGGTAGGGGGACACCCTAGGACAGACAAGTTGATCATTGATTGTTCCTTAGCCGTGTGCGGTGCCTCCCTCCACGATATTACACCTCGATCATATTGTAGCGGTGCTTAGGCGAAGCCCTGCGACAGAGAACATCAAGATCGCTACCACGCCGTCATCTTGTGGAACTCCCCTCGGAGCCTCTACTGGATTGGAGATCGAGGGTGCGTCATCGAGCTGTACGCGTGTCAAGAACTCGGAGGTGCCGGAGTAACGGTGCTTGGATCGGTTTGACTGGGAGGACGTACGACTACTTCCTCTACGTTGCGTCAACGCTTCTGCTTCGGTCTACGAGGGTACGTAGACAACAATCTCCCCTCGTTGCTATATCATCACCATGATCTTGCGTGTGCGTAGGAAATTTTTTGAAATTACTACGTTCCCCAACAGGTATGTACTCATTGAAAAAACTTATCAAGCGTCTTGATCTATCTCTATAGATCTTGATGCTCAATATGTAAGCAGATTTCACCGAGGTCTTTCTTTGAAAAAAATCCTTTCAAACACTCAATTATGCTTTCCAGAAAATTCTACATCATTTCCAATCAACAATATGTCATTAACATATACTTATCAGAAAGGTTGTAGTGCTCCCACTCACTTTCTTGTAAATACAGGCTTCACCATAAGTTTGTATAAAACCATATGCTTTGATCATATTATCAAAGCATATATTCCAACTCCGAGATGCTTGCACCAGTCCATAGATGGATTGTTGGAGCTTGCATATTTTGTTAGCACATTTAGGATTGACAAAACCTTCTAGTTGCATCATATACAACTCTTCTTTAATAAATCCATTAAGGAATGCAGTTTTGATATCCATTTGCTAGATTTCATAAAATGCGGCAATTATGAACGTGATTCAGACAGACTTTAAGCATCGATATGAGTGAGAAAATCTCATCGTAGTCAACACCTTGAACTTGTCGAAAACCTTTTGCGACAATTCAAGCTTTGTAGATAGTAACACTATCATCAGCCTCCGTCTTCCTCTTAAAGATCCATTTATTCTCTATGGCTTGCCAATCATCGGGCAAGTCCACCAAAGTCCATACTTCGTTCTCATATATGAATCCTATCTCAGATTTCATGGTCTCAAGCCATTTTGCGGAATCTGGGCTCATCATCGCTTCCTCATAGTTCGTAGGTTCGTCATGGTCTAGTAACATGACTTCCAGAACAGGATTACCATACCACTCTGATGCGGAACGTGCTCTGGTTGACCTACGAGGTTCGGTAGTAACTTGATCTGAAGTTTCATGATCATTATTATTAGCTTCCTCACTAATTGGTGTAGGCATCACTGGAACTGATTTATGTGATGAACTACTTTCCAATTCAAGAGAAGGTACAATTACCTTATCAAGTTCTACTTTCCTCCCACTCACTTCTTTCGAGAGAAACTCCTTCTCTAGAAAGGATCCATTCTTAGCAACAAAGATCTTGCCTTCGGATTTGTGATAGAAGGTGTACCCAACAGTCTCTTTTGGGTATCCTATGAAGACGCACTTCTCCGATTTGGGTTCGAGCTTATTAGGCTGAAGTTTTTTTTCGCATAAGCATTGCAACCCCAAACTTTAAGAGACGACAGGTTAGGTTTCTTGCCAAACCATAGTTCACACGGTGTCGTCTCAACGGATTTAGATGGTGCCCTATTTAACGTGAATGTAGTTGTTGAAGGAAATATGCCCTAGAGGCAATAATAAAGTTATTATTTATTTCTTTATTTCACGATAAATGTTTATTATTCATGCTAGAATTGTACTAACCGGAAACATAATACATGTGTGAATACAGAGACAAACATAGTGTCACCACTATGCCTCTACTTGACTAGCTTGTTGATCAAAGATGGTTGTGTTTCCTAGCCATAGACATGAGTTGTCATTTGATTAATGGGATCACATCATTAGAAGAATGATGTGATTGACTTTACCCATTCCGTTAGCTTAGCACTTGATCGTTTAGTATGTTGCTATTGCTTTCTTCATGACTTATACATGTTCCTATGACTATGAGATTATGCAACTCCCGTTTACCGGAGGAACACTTTGTGTGCTACCAAACATCACAACATAACTGGGTGATCATAAAGGAGCTCTACAGGTGTCTTCGAAGGTACATGTTGAGTTGGCGTATTTCGAGATTAGGATTTGTCACTCCGATTGTCGGAGAGGTATCTCTGGGCCCTCTCGGTAATGCACATCACTATAAGCCTTGCAAGTAATGTGGCTAATGAGTTAGTTGCGGGATGATGCATTACGTAATGAGTAAAGAGACTTGCCGGTAACGAGATTGAACTAGGTATTGGGATACCGACGATCGAATCTCGGGCAAGTAACATACCAATGACAAAGGGAACAACGTATGTTGTTATGCGGTTTAACCGATAAAGATCTTCGTAGAATATGTAGGAGCCAATATGGGCATCCAGCTTCTGCTATTGGTTATTGACCAGAGAGATGTCTCGGTCATGTCTACATAGTTCTCAAACCCGTAGGGTCCGCACGCTTAACGTTCGTTGATGATATAGTATTATATGAGTTATGTATGTTGGTAACCGAATGTTGTTTGGAATCCCGGATGAGATCACGGACATGACGAGGAACTCCGGAATGGTTCGGAGATAAAGCTTGATATATGGGATAATAGTGTTTGATCTCCAGAAGGGTACCGGAATTCACTGAAAGGGGTTCTGGATGTTTCTCGAAATGTTTGGGTACGAGAACACGTTATTTGGGCCAAAGGGGAAAGCCCACGAGGCTTTTGGAAAGTGCAAAAGGAAGTTTCACGAAGACCAGAGGCTAGACGCCAGGAACCCTGGCGTCTAGGGGGTAGACGCCGGGAACCCTGGCGTCTAGCCCTGGAGTCCATGTAGGACTCTTGCCTTTCGGGCAAAACCGACTTTGAGGAAGCTTTTACTCCAAGTTTCGACCCCATGGCTCAACATATAAATAGAGGGTCAAGGCTAGCACCAAAGACACATCAAGAAACACCAAGCTGTCTGCTGGCAACCCCGTGCCCTCTAGTTTATCCTCCGTCATAGTTTCCGTAGTGCTTAGGCGAAGCCCTGCGGAGATTGTTCTTCACCAACACCGTCACCACGCCGTCGTGCTGCTGGAACTCATCTACTACTTCGCCCGTCTTGCTAGATCGAGAAGGCGAGGACGTCATCGAGCTGAACATGTGCAGAACTCAGAGGTGTTGTGCGTTCGGCACTTGGATTGGTCGGATCGTGAAGACGTACGACTACATCAACCGCGTTGATAAACGCTTCCGCTTAGCGATCTTCAAGGGTATGAAGATGCACTCCCCCTCTCGTTGCTATGCATCACCATGATCTTGTGTGTGCGTAGGATTTTTTTTGAAATTACTATGTTCCCCAACAGTGGCATCCGAGCCCAGGTTTTATGCGTAGATGTTATATGCACGAGTAGAACACAAGTGAGTTGTGGGCGATACAAGTCATACTGCTTACCAGCATGTCATACTTTCGTTCGGCGGTATTGTTGGATGAAGCATCCCAGACCGACATTACGCGTACGCTTACGCGAGACTGGTTCTACCGACGTGCTTTCACTAGTAGAAAAGGGGGCAATGGTCCAGGCCGGTCCAGCCCATTAGTACCGGTTCAATCCAGAACCGGGACCAATGGGGGCATCGGACCAGTTCATGAGCCCGGGCCGGCGGGCCACGTGGGCCATTGGTCCCGGTTTTGTCGGACCTTTTGGTCGGTTGGTGGGATGAACCGGGACCAATGGGCCTCGCTCTGCCCACCACCATTGGTCCCGGTTGGGCGACTAACGGGACCAAAGGCCAACCTTTAGTCGGTTCATGCCACCAACCGGGACCAATGGTGGTGTTTATATATACCCCTCACAGCAAGAGCAGAGCACCTTTGCTCTGTTTTTTCCGCCGAGGGGAGAGGGCTGGTGGTGCTCTAGCTCACCTCATATGCACACAAGGTGTTCGATGGAATGCCCGAGCCACACTACTTAAGGTTTCTCCTCTCCAAGCTCGACCGCCAAGCTCCATTTTCCTCCATATTTGTCTAGGTTTAGCGGTCCGTCACGCCCGTCCCGTCTTCAACGTCGTCAATCACCCGCACCGATCTCATCGCGGCACCACCGTGGTGAGCCTCTTGTTCTTATCTTCTTTCGAAAGGAAAAATATTCTTATTTGTATGTTTAGATAGATATATACTTGTATAATTTTCTTACTTTTATTATTGCATCTTATATAGTGCGATGGTTTTGGTATCCACCCCGTCGGCCCTCGCCACATCTATGATTCGGATGTGGTATATATTATCTTTTCATAACTATTGGTTCATTTATTGTTTATGACAATTATGCCACCAACGTGACATAGATTTTATTCATCTAGGAGGTTGTTGAACCGAAATTCCAACCGACCCTATTGTCGAGAGGTTAAATTTAGTTGAAGAAGAAAACAATTTGTTGAAGGAAAAATTAGAAAAATTGAGGAGGAGAAGATGATATTGGAGTTGCATGTTGCGGATGTAAATCGATGATCACAAGATCAAGATGGATGCAATGCGCTTGAAGATTAGAAAGATTAGAAAATATGCCATTCATACCGAGGCTTGGTATCATTATGCCGTTGGATCGGTTGTTACATTGGTTGCGATTATGATCGCATTTATTTTCGCATTGAAATGTTTTACATAGTTTCAGGTGTATGGTTTAATTAATTTAGATGCTCTGCAGAGCTTTATGTTGTTAGATGAGAACTATGTATGTACTTTGGTTTTAATGTGATGATGAACTTCTATTAATTTGGTCACTTAATTAATTATCTATTCATGATGTTCTCTAATGATTATTGACACACTTAATTATATATAATGCACACAGATGAACCGCAATGGATGTACGGTTCAAGACACACCTCCGAGTACATTAAGGCGTGCATAATTTTCTCGAAGTGGCTGAGGCAAACAAGCAGAATGGTTTTATGTGTTGTCCATGCCCTATATGTGGGAATCTGAAGTCTTACTCGACGGAAAATCCTCCACACCCACCTTTACAAGGGTTTCATGCCACACTATAATGTTTGGACGAGGCACGAAGAAATAGGGGTTATGATGGAAGACAGCGAAGAAGAAGAGTACGATGACAACTATGTGCCCCTGAATACGGTGATGCTCCGAAGATCAAGAGGAACCGGACGATGTGCACGATGATCTTTGCAACGGAGAAGCTGCTGAAGATCAAGAGGAACCAGACGATGTGCCCGATGATGATGATCTCCGCGGGTCATTGTCGATGCAAGGACGCAATGCGAAAGTCAAAAGGAGAAGCTGAAGTTCGATCGCATGCTAGAGGACCACAAAAAGGGTTGTACCCCAATTGCGAAGATGGCAACACAAAGCTCGGTACCGTCATCGAATTGCTGCAGTGGAAGGCAGAGAATCTTGTGCTCGATAAAGGATTTGATAAGCTACTTAGAATATTGAAGAAGAAGCTTCCAAAGGATAACGAATTGCCCGACAAGACATACGCAGCAAAGAAGGTCGTATGCCCTCTAGGATTGGAGGTGCAGAATATACATGCATGCCCTAATGATCGTGCATCCTCTACGCGGTGCGTATAAGGATCTGAACGCATGCCGGTATGCGGTGCATTACGGTATAAGATCGACGAGATGACCCTGGTGATGTTGACGGCGAGCCCCCGGAAGAGGGTTCTGCGAAGGTGATGTGGTATGCTCCTATAATACCACGGTTGAAACGTCTGCTCGTAAAGCGGAGAGCATGCCAAGTTGATGCGATGGCACAAAGTGAGGACCATAAGAAAGATGGAAGTTGAGAGCACCCGCCGACGGGTCGTGATGGAGAAAAATCGAGAGAAAGTTGGGATGAGTTTGCAAGTGAGCCAAGGAACGTATGGTTTGCTTTAAGCGCGGATGGCATTAATCCTTTCGGGAGCAGAGCAGCAATCACAGCACTGGCCCGTGACTCTATGTATGTATAACCTTCCTCCTTGGATGTGCATGAAGCGGAAGTTCATTATGATGCCGTTCTCATCCAAGGCCCTAAGCAACCCGGCAATGACATTGATGTGTACCTAAGGCCATTAGTTGAAGAACTTTTACGGCTGTGGAATGGAAACGTGTACGATGTGGGATGAGCACAAACAGGAGGAATTTAACCTAAAGGCGTTGCCGTTCGTGACCATCAACGATTGGCCCGCTCTCGGTAACCTTCGGGACAAACAAACAAGGGATACCACGCATGCACACTTTGTTTACTTGACACCGATAGTATATACCGCAAGCTGCGGGAAGAATGTGTACAGGCCATCGCCGATTTCTTCCGACCAACCATCAATGTCGAAAGAAAGGCAAGCATTTCAAAGGTGAGGCAGATCACGGAAGAAGCCCGCCATGCGCATCGGTGATCACGCACTTGCTATGGTCAATGATTTACACGTAATCTTTGGAAAGGGTCCGGCGGACTAGCTGTTCGAGAGGACGCCGAGGGACACGCACCCATGTGGAAGAAGAAATCTATATTTTGGGACCTACCCTCTTTGGAAAGACCTAGAGGTCCGCTCTTCGATCGACGTGATGCACGTGACGAAGAACCTTTGCGTGAACCTGCTAGGCTTCTTGGGCGTGTATGGGAAGACAAAAGATACAGATGAGGCACGAGAGGACACGCAACGTTTGCACGAAAAAGACGGCATGCATCCAAAGCAAGATGAAGGTCCCGCCGGCTATGCTCTTACCAAAGAAGAGAAGGAAATCTTCTTTGAATGCCGCTTAGTATGAAGGTCCCGGTGGCTTCGTCGAATATAAAAGGAATAATAAATATGGCGGAGAAAAAGTTTCGAACCTAAAGTCTCATGATCGCCACGTGATTATGACGCAATCGCTTCGGTTGCATTGAGGGGCTTCTACCGAAAACGTCCGATTAGCCATTGTGAAGCTATGTGCATTCCTCAATGCAATATCTCGAAGGTGATCGATCCGAAACCATACCAAGGCTAAGGAGTGATGTGGTGCAATGTCTTGTCGGGTTTGAGCTGGTGTTCCCACCATCCTTCTTCAATATCATGACGACGTTCTAGTTCATCTAGTTGACGAGATTGTCATTACGGGCCCAGATTTCTACACAATATGTACCCCTTTGAGAGGTTCATGGAGTCCTAAAGAAATATGTCCGTAATCGCTTAGGCCGAAGGAAGCATCTCCATGGGCCATCAAGCAGAGGATGTCATCGGGTTTTGTGTTGACTTCATTCTGGCCTTAAGAAGATAGGTCTCCCTAAATCGCGGTATGAGGGGAGATTGACCGAAAAGGCACGCTTGGAAAGGACTCAATAATATGCAGGGACGGATATTCTTGGTCTCAAGCCCACTACACAGCTTCTCTGAACTCTACCTTGGTGACCCGTATGTCGATGAACACAAGAACGATCTGCGCTTCAAACACTTTGAGCGGTCGACGATTGGATTACATGTGAACACATCGGGACTTTCAGCAGTTGGTTGGAAGCACGACGAGGTGACAAGACTGTTTGTGAGGAGCTATACTTGTTATCCAGGGGCCATCTTTGGTGTATTGATTTGGAAAGGATACGAGATAAATGGGAATACATTTTACACGATTGACCAAGATCAAAAGAGCACCAACCAAAACAGCGGTGTCGCTTTGATGCAACAACCGAGAGGAAAGGACACATATTATGGTTACATAGTGGACATATGGGAACTTGACTACGGACATGATTTTAAGGTCCCTTTGTTTAAGTGCAAATGGGTCAATCTGTTAGGAGGCGGGGTACAGGTAGACCCACAGTACGGAATGACAACAGTGGATCTGAAAAATCTTGGGTACACTGACGAACCGTTCGTCCTAGCCAATGATGTGGCACAGGTTATCTATGTGAAGGACATGTCGAAGAGACCGAGAAAGAGAAAAGATAAGGAAGCAAATACATCATACGATGAGCCAAAGCGCCACATAGTTCTTTTCAGAAAAGGGACATCGTGGGAGTGGAGGACAAGATGACATGTTTGAAGATTATGAAAAGTTTCATGAAATTCCTCCTTTAAAGTCAAGGCTGACCCGAGATCCCGATAAACGATGAAGATTATCCATGGTTACGGCGCAATAAGCAAATGACACAAGCGAAGAAAAAGTGAAGACTTTCTCCCGCAACTATTATGATGATATATACCATGCCACTTTGTAAACGAACGAGTATGATACCATTGTTCGTTTTGTACATGCACATGCTATGTGTGGGTCAATTTATGATACCATGCCAACTTTCAACTTTTTCAGAGTTCATTTGAAATGCTTTAATGTCTTATGGTTCGGCTCTCGTAATAATTAAAAATAGCAACAATAAGTATTTTGTTGTAAGTAGAAACAAAATAAAATAAATAAAGCAAGAAAGAAAACAAAAAAAAGTGTTTTCAAATTTGAAAAGTAATGGCACTAACAGAAAGTTTATAATTTTCCTAAAACTAAAAGCAAAAAGAATTAAAAAATAAAGCAAAAAACAAAAGAAAATAAATAATGCAGAAAACAAAACAAAAAACAACAATAAGTATTTTGTTGTAAGTAGAAACAAAATAAAATAAATAAAGCAAGAAAGAAAACAAAAAAAGTGTTTTCAAATTTGAAAAGTAATGGCACTAACAGAAAGTTTATAATTTTCCTAAAACTAAAAGCAAAAAGAATTAAAAAATAAAGCAAAAAACAAAAAAAAATGCAGAAAACAAAACAAACAAACAACAATAAGTATTTTTTTGTAAGTAGAAACAAAATAAAATAAATAAAGCAAGAAAGAAAACAAAAAAAAGTGTTTTCAAATTTGAAAAGTAATGGCACTAACAGAAAGTTTATAACTTTCCTAAAACTGAAAGCAAAAAGAATTAAAAATAAAGCAAAAAACAAAAGAAAATAAATAATGCAGAAAACAAAACAAAAAACAACAATAAGTATTTTGTTGTAAGTAGAAACAAAATAAAATAAATAAAGCAAGAAAGAAAACAAAAAAAGTGTTTTCAAATTTGAAAAGTAATGGCACTAACAGAAAGTTTATTATTTTCCTAAAACTAGAAGCAAAAAAGAATTAAAAAATAAAGCAAAAAACAAAAGAAAATAAATAATGCAGAAAACAAAATAAAAAAACAACAATAAGTATTTTGTTGTAAGTAGAAACAAAATAAAATAAATAAAGGAAGAAAAAAAAAGTGCCACCTACTGGGCCCCCATGGCCACGACTTGTATTCCTAATTTGGGCCAGGATTCAGGCCCGCAGAAGGCCCAGAAGGCCCAACAGGCAAAGCAAGAGCAAGTAGGCCCATAAGCTGCAGTAGGAAGGAGTTCAAGAGGGGCGGCGGTGGGGCTTATAAACCACTACGCCCTCTCAACTAGCGAGGTGGGACTAAACTTTGGCCCCAACAGGGCGTGAGAGGCCTTTGGTCTGGTTGGTGGCACCAACCGGGACTAAAGGGGCTTGTCCCGGTTGGAGCCACCAACCGACCAAAGGTCGCAGCTTCCCCCTTTGGGCTGCCTTAAAAAGAGGCCTTTGGTCGGTTGGTGGCTCCAACCGGGACTAAAGAGATTAGTCCCGGTTGGTGCCACCAACGGACCAATGCTCCTTGTATATAAGTAGCACTTGCAGATTTTGCGATTCATCGCCACCGCCATTACCCCACGACGCCGAACACATCGACGCCGCCAGCTGCCCCGACGCCCGCCGCGCCGCTGTCGCCGTCGCCGTCGCCCGCGCCCATCGTCGTCGCCGTCCTCCCGAGCCCGCGCTCGCCGTCGTCGCCGCTTGAGCTCGCTTGTCGCCGCCCGCCCCAGCGCCCAGCGCCTACGCCCGTCGCCGTCGCCGCCCAGCGCCGCCACAGCATTGTGAGCCGTCGCGCCGCACCGGCTCTTTTTTTCTTTCATTTTTATTAGTTTTATTTTTTTGTTCAATGTATATATATATGTATGTATATATGTGGCTATATATATATGCGGCTCTGTTTTTTTTTCATTTTTATTAGTTTAGTTATATATATATATATATATATATATATATATAATGTATATGTGTATGTATGTGGCTATGTGTATGTAATGTTTAAAATTGTTCAGATTATGTTTTTGTTGATATATGTATTTATTGTTCATATGTGTATTAATGTTTTCATATATGCAAAAGATAGATTTTTAGAAAAGTTAGGTTTTTTTTCTGTTCATAGATTTTTTGTTGATATTAATTATTGTAGAATATGCAAATGTTTGTATATTCATATGAACAATGCATTAGGCAAAACCTTTGTTTTTTTGAAATTTTCTATTTGAACATTTTTTTAAACAAGCAATACTAAAAGAATGAGAGGAAAAGGAAAATAAGAAGAGGAAGAAAGGAGAAAAGAGGAGAGGAAGAAGAGGAGAAATAAATAAGAAGAGGAAAAAGAAGAAGAAGAAGGAGAAGAAGAAAGGAATAGAGGAGAAAGGAGAAATTCTATTTTTCTTCTTCTCCTCTATTCCTTTCTTCTTCTCCTTTTTTTTCTTTTACTTCTTCTTCTTCTTCCTTCTTCCTTCTTCCTCTTTTCTTCCTTTTCCTTAATTATTTTCCTTTCTCGAGGGAGAAGAAGAAAAAGAAGAGGAGAAGAAGAAAGAAAGGAAAGGAGAAAGAAGAAACTTCAACACGAGGGGTGGTACCGATACCCCTCCCCGATAACATTATTTTCCCATGTATATGTATGTCGCGCCGTTGTCGATATAACCCCCTCTAGATACAACTGCAGCACCCCCCTCGGCCCTCTCGCTCGACCAAAACTCTCGAGGACACCCAAACCCTAGGGAGAAAGCGATGTTGCAGGTCTCCCACGTACCCCCCCCCTTGGCGCTCCTACCCGACAAATTAACTCTCTCGAGGCCACCCAAATTTATCAAGTTAAAAAAGCGTTATCGTCGAGGCCACCCCAAACCCTTGAAGCTTTGTGTCGAGGCGACCCCAAACCCTAGAGAAGCAGCGTCGAGGCCACTAACATGATTCCTTATTGTGATTAGCTAGCTAGTTCTATGTTTGCCACTATGTACCATGTTTGAATAATAATTGACATGTTGTCAATATTTGCAGAAACTATGGAGCACTCCCGAGACGAAGAAACAGAAGCGATGTTGGGGGAAATAATCGCAAATGGAAGTGATGATGTTGCGTCATTTCTCATCGACACCGTTGGTCAGATGGATGAAGAAGAGGGCTATGATTATGATGGCTTCGACCCATTAATGCGGTACAAGAGGAGGACTATGTTCATGATGGCTCGGTGACACAATGGAGGTACAAGGCGAAGGAGACCGTGCGAGCGAGTCACCGAACCGAGTCCGCCAGGTATATATATATTAGTTAAGCCCGTGTGGACAAGTTAATTGATGCATCCATTGTTTTGGTATATGTACACATATTAAAATCTTGTCGTCTTTCTTCCTTATAATTTCTAGCCCTCCGGATCGAGCACAACTTTGGTAAGGAGACGAGGCCCGAAGAAAAAGTTGAGCTCGGATGAAAAGTTTGAGATCATAGAAATCGCGTCCGACGGCGAACCGATTGAACCCATCCGGACAAAGAAGGCATTTTACGCTCGGTCACGGGGTTCTTGTTAGGGACAGGATCGATCGACATCCAAACAATGGTATAAGCTCTAAGGATGAAGACACCGAGGTGTCTTATGTCAATGATATGCGAAAGAAGATCTTTGGAATGAGTGAAGGCAAATTTCACCCTACTGCCAGAGGAGGATCCGGAGAAGCCGAGTTATAGAGAAATTAATCAAGTCTTGTGCTCTTAAGAAGATGGCTGGCCTAATGAGGAGGTGGAGGAAAGAGCTGAACCAGTTTGTCAAGAAAAAGAGACACCAGAATTCATCGGCAAATATGAGAAGATCAAAGATCAGCGCCCGCATTTGTGGCCCACAAGACATCGAAAAGAGTAAGAAGATGTCGGAGACAAACAAGAAAAATGCTGCGAAGAAGAAGCTTCACCATCGCACGGGTCGGTGGCTACCTCAAAGCCCGCCTAAGTGGTCCAAGGTGAGCATGATCTGCTTGAAAAGGGATCGAACCGAGACAATCTGCCGGCGGACCGTTGTCGGACTTGGTTCTTCGGGCTGGCGGAACCTTGGACCTATAATGAGGCGATGTCGATGGGACGGACGAGCAAGCGCAAACACCAGTCAAGAAACTTCGACACTATATCGATGCAAAGGCCTGGCGAGGGACGTTCCTTCCAAACAGGAGAAGGACGAGCTCACAATGGCCCTTAGGAATCCCGAGCACCTGGGCGGACACGAGGCACGCCAGCTCCCTTCCGTGGAAGGTTGGTTTTCCGGACGCAGGGGTTACAAAACCCACGAGAGGAGGAAGAAACCGAGCAGACCAAATGCAGCGCTGCTTGGAAGGGTAATGGGGCTAGAGGATCGAGAAGAACGAGCGAAGCAAAGACGCAACAAACGACATGCGAAGCTTCCCCGGCTACCCCGCCATCTCAGCGGAGAAGCGGCGTTGCTTCCACCGAGCTGCTTCAGTAGGAGCATGTCTTGACGGCTCTGCCAGCTATCCGTGGATGGTATCACGAGTCTCAAAATTGCCACATTATGGCGCGATGCATGAATTTGAAGGTCAAGGCGGCTGTTGGCCAAGTTTATCCTAGTGGACCCGGCACAACTTAATCACCGCCACCGATTCGGAAGGATTTGCTAAGGTGATGGTTGATGAAATAACGGAGGATTTGAGGACCTCGGCTTGAGCACCCTACCGGTGAAGGGAGACTAGGCTGGGTTCAGTGCGAAGACTCCATGCCTATGGCGGAAGGAGCTCATTGACCTTCAGGCTGGGCGCCTCCGCCTCCTCCTCCTCCTCCGTGAGTCGGGGCACTCCGCCTCCTCCACCGCCTCCTCCTCCCGTGAGTGACGATCGAGGCACGCGTGGCGGCACTCCGCCTCCTTCTCCGGGCGTGGCGGCACTCCGCCTCCTTCTCCGGCGCGTGTCGGCACTCCGCCTCCTCCTTCTCCGCCTCGCCTTGACAAGGGCGGAAGAGACCCACCGCCGCCCGGCTGCTCCGACGCGTCGTAGTCCTTCTCCTCCGCCTCGTAAGCAAGCACGAAGAAGGCAGACGCCAGAGCAGCTCTGTCTGCTCCGGCGTCTAGCAGCACAAGAAGAGAGAGGCAATCTGACACGGTCCACCTCTAAAGCCTGTAGAGAAGTTACTGACGAGAGGACCAAGGAGGAAACCGACACGATCGTGCAGACCACGTGAAGGAGTTCTTTGAAGGGGTGAAAGCAAAGATACATCCACCTCCGAGAGGAGAAGGTAGATCCGGTGAAAGCAAAGCGCACTCTCGATGCCCCGAGGAAACCACCAAAGTCTCCGCCGAGAACCAACTATGGCGCATTCATGAATAGACATATCTCCAAGCCAAGCGGTGGGAACTCTGTCGGTGATAAAAGGTCAAAAGAACAACGAGCAAAGGGGAAAAAATTGCCTAGCTCGGCAAACAAGCACGACAATCGTGCCCCCGCTCAATGTGTCTAATCCTCCGGGACGGTGGCGGTTATGGCAATCTTGGAGATTACGCTCGACGATGCACTTCCCGATTTCATGGAGGTGGACTTATTCAGACATCTGAGTACAGAAGCCTCTCGTCAAAGATGAAAAGTCTCGACAACAATGATGCGAAGATTCCATAGTTGGTACATGAAAACCTGCAGAGAGTCTGAGGGGACGAACACTTTGTATCTGAAAATTAAAGAGGAGCACGACCTCGTTTCAAATGATCTGTTGTCTATTCCATTTGAGGAGTTCTTGAGTTCTTCAATCAAAAGGCCCTCGATAAATTAATGGTCTTTTGCTACTGCTGTAAGTACTATTTACATCATTAGATGCGTATATATAGCTCGGCTCTTTCATTGCATGTATTTATAATTAATTATCCTCAATATATTTGTCACATCCCTAGCTTCTGGTATTGCACTAGGCTAGCTTCATGTGTGCATCATGTTAAAATTTTATTTAACTTGAAATGGGGATGACAAACCACGCACCAAATGAAATGCAATTAGGATCAATATAAAATATTTTCCATGAACCCGTAAAGCCCTTCAGAAAAGTTCATCATTTTTGGATTGGTTTAAAACCTCTGCCAAAAATGGTGCACATATTTCTAGGTCCATTTTGGATTTTTGAACTAATTCATAAAGTATTTGAATTTGGGCATTTAAATATTATAAATAATTTAAATGTTCAAATAATGTTGGAACTATTTTTGGGCCACTGAAATAATTCATAAAGTGTCCATGAATATTTTCAGTATTTTAGAAAATGCCTTGGTATTTTTCCTAAGCTCAAAACTACAGCAGAGAAACTAGAAAATGAAACAAAAATTAAAATAGAAGCAGAGGGTTACACCGCACTGCAGCCCACTTACCTCGGCCCAAAGATTGTAGTCGGCCAGCCCAGCCCCCACCGACTCACTGTCGTCTTCCTCCTCAGGGACAGTGGGGCAGGCGTGTGCCCATGGCGCCAAGACGCCTCGCAGCGCCACCTCCTCCTCCTCCCTGCCTGCCCCCTTCATGACGCCTTGCTGGACGCCACGACACCTCCCTGCACCCTCCTCGCTCTCTCCTCACCTCACTTCCCCCTGGATCCCTCTCTCTCCCACCGAGTGCAGCCGCCGCCGCCGCTGTTGTTGCCAGACTCCAAATCACGGCCTCGCCTCTCCGACGAGTCCAAGAGCCTCGCCGCGTCTTCTTCGTCCCCTCCGTCAAGCCACAAGCCGCCAGTATGCCTGTGGAGCCGCCATCGCCGTCGTCTTCACCTCCGCCGCCCGAGATCGTCGCCGCCGTTACACTGTATTGGACCTTCCCGAAGCTCATTGGCGCCTCCTCCGGATCGCTGTGAGCCCCGACGCGTTCCCTCTCTCCGTTTGTCATTCGCGCCCGTAGCCGTGCTAACCATCGGACGAAGCGGCGGCGCGCCGTGGATCTCACCGTCATGGCCAGAGCCACCGCAGCTCGCGCCCGTGCATGCCATCGCGCTCAGGAGCCTCCCAGAAGACCAAAGCTGCCGCCCGCAGCTCCTGCCATGCCCTGCAGCACCCCACGCGCACCTGGCCGTGCTCCGGCCACCGCCCCGAGCTCGTTCCCGGTGAGCTCAGGCTGCCCCCGCCTCCCCCGCTTGCTCCAGACGACGCAGATGAGCCCTGGCTCCTCGCCCGTGGCCTCTGCCGCCAAAATGGTCGCCGGAGCGACGAACCCGACGCGCTCCGCCGTGTTCGGCCTCGCCGGCGACTAACCGCCGGTCAACCCGCGCTAATTACCCCCCTGTAACACTGACGTGTGGGCCCCAGGCCACTAACTAAACTAGATTAGTGTTAGTTTAACGCTAACTAAATTAGATTAGTTAGGCTAGTCACTGACAGACTGGACCCACAAGTCAGGGTTGACCTGGACCCGGCTCCGTTGACCGGTGACGTCATAGTGACGTATTGCTGACGCAGTAATAGGTTTTTCTGGATTTATTTTTATTCAGGAAATTTCCGAAAATACCCCAAACTTCAAAAATTCATATTAAATCAATCGTAACTCCAAATGAAATAAATTATATATGAAAAATGATCAGAAAAATCCAATCTATCCATCTGTACCATTTTCATGCATGTTAGAACAACCTATAGCTGCTGTATAGCACAAATCATATGAATGGCATTTAAATAATCACATGTGGAGTTTGAATTTGAACCTAGGGTTCAAACCAACTCCATTTAACTTGCTGTTCTAGCTTGCATTAGCCCAAAACACATTCATAATGCCATGTCATGGCATGCATCATATTGTGCATTGCATTGATTGTATTTCTTCTCTGTTGCCGGTAACTGTCCCCTCTCGGTAGACGATGTTTCGACGACGAGTTCGATGACACCAATGAAGAACTATATTATCTTCAGAAGTGCCAGGCAAGCAAAACCCCCTTGTTCATTCCGATACAATCCTACTCTCTTGCTCCTGCTCTCTTTTACTGCATTAGGACAACAACGATACAACTGTTACATGCTGCGGTAGTTGAACCCCTTATCCTCTGCATGACCTGTCATTGCCACAGTAAATAGACGAAACCCACTAGCATGAGTAGGAGTTGTTTGAGCCCGGATGTGCCTACTCATTCATGCTTGTCTGTCATGCCTGCTATTGCTTAGAGTTGTGTCAGGTCTGATTCATCGGGAATGAATCGGAGGTGTGTGAACATGTCCTACTGTTGAGAGCTAAATGTGTGAACACGATTTGGTAAAGGTAGCGGTGAGAGGCCATGTAGGAGTACATGGTGGGTTGTCTCATTGCAGCCGTCCTTAGGAACTGAGTTCTGTGTTTGTGATCCATGAACAGTTACTACCACACATTGGGTTCCGGTAACTCGACCCCTCTCGGCTTCTTAATCATCCTTGTTCTCTGTCCAGGAGTTGCAACTAGTTTCTGGTGTTTGTAGGTAGTGCTAGTAGTCTACCAAGTGGCACCCGGTACAGGTGGGCTTGGGACAGACTAGGCCTGATGTACGGTGTACCAAGTGGCACCGGATGGTGGGCTTGGGAACCCTGCTCACATCGTTTGGGGCCGTGGCGACACCCGGCGGATCTCCTTGCGGATGGAACCCGAATAGGCGATAAACACGGACGAGAGACTTGAGTGTTTAGGTAGGCGTGGCCGACTCCTCGCTTGGCTTCCACTTGCAGGTTGCCGAGGTACATAGCGTGTCTGAGGCGATAAGTGGCGAGCGTGTGTGAAGAAGTACACCCTGCGGGGTTATCATTATCTATTTGAATAGCCGGATTCCTCGGATATGGAAACTTGGACCCTTATGCAGTTCATAGACAAGTGAAGGTGGATACTCTAAAATTCGCAAGATAGCGTGAGTGCTATGGATGGCGTTCTCGTGAGGGAAGCGGAGGCGGATCCATAGTGGTGTATTGATATGGTGAATATGTGGACTCGTGTGCGCCACCTCAAAAGAGTTACTTGCGATCGTAGTTCAGGATAGCCACCGAGTCAAAGCTGGCTTGCTGCAGCTTAAACTCCACCACCCCTTTGTTGATAATGATGCATATGTAGTTAGTTACGATGTAAGTCTTGTTGGGTACATTTGTACTCACGTTTGCCTATTTAATGTTTTTGCGAGAGAGACTTGGTCTCGCTAGTAGTTCAGCGTGGACTTGACGTTTAGCTTGTTACCTCAGCTACGATCATGTGCCCTCGGCGAGATCTAGTAGTTAGTCGGGCTTTTCAGCCCTTTTCATTTGTAGATGTACGTACCCGGACATGTTGAGCTTCGCTTGTGCTTTGACTTGTATGCTCTGAGCGTTGGGTCATGAGACCTATGTTTGTAATATCTCGCTCCTCGGAGCCTAATGAATAAATACTTGAGTCGTAGAGTCATGTTGTGATGCCATGTTGTATTTGCACATATCGAGCATATTGTGTGTATGTTATTGAAATGCTTGGTATGTGTGGGATCGACTATCTAGTTGTTTATCTTTAGTAGCCTCTCTTACCGGGAAATGTCTCTGGTGTCTCCACCGAGCCATGATAGCTTGCTACTGCTCCGGACACTTAGGCTGGCGGCATGTGTCCTTCTTCGTTCTGTGTCCGTCCCTTCAGGAAATGTCACGCGATGAATACCGAGTCTGTTAGCCGCTTCTGCCCGGTTCACCGAGTCTGCTAGCCCATGCTACTGACTGGATTCACTCGTGATGACCGACACGTTCGATCTTTGGGTCATGGATGCTGTCCTGTAAGTTTGTGCCACTTTGGGTTTACGACTAGCCATGTCAGCCGGGCTCCTTATCATATGGATGCTAGCGACACTTTCATATCGTGTGCCAAAAGGCTAAACGGTCCCGGCAAAGGTAAGGCGACACCCGTGGTGATACCGTGCGTGAGGCCGCAAAGTGATATGAGGTGTTACATGCTAGATCGATGTGGCATTGAGTCGGGGTCCTGACAGCTTTGGTATCAGAGCTTGACTGCCTATAGGATTACCAAGCCAAACTGGTCGAAGTCGAGTCTACAAATGCTTTAGTTATATGTAGGGGAATTGATTGTGGGATGGAACGTAAGGCTCTTTTTACTCCTTTACCCCATGGCCTTCTGATCTGAGTCATCCTCTTCTCTTCCTACGGGGTTTAGGAACTAGGCCTTCTCATCTATCTATCAGGATGACGTGTTACTAAACCATAGACTTATAGAATTGTTAGTTTCAAATCTCAGCCAGTTTTACTACTTCTGTATGTTCATAACTGTTGGTCTCGAAACCTTGATATTGTGATATTAAGTGGTTATGCCACCATTTTTGTAGCATGTCTCCAGTCTTTTGAGCATTTACAGCCGTTATGCTGTCCGAGTTATCCCAGGTTTCTAAATAGTCTGATGCACTTGCAAATCCTTTCCCTCTGGTTTTGATGCTCCTTGAGCCAGTTTAATCACACTAAATGCTGAGTTGAGGTATTCTATTGCCTCGACATATATGTTGGAATTATTATTATGACCCTAGGTGTCTTAGGGGATCATCTACTAATCTAGCCATGAATTGTAACCGAGTGTGATGACTATGGCCTTTCATTCTCGAAAGCATCCCATGATGCCATTTAGTAGTAGGTATTCTACTCCTGGGTTTTGAACCCGATATTCACCCTACTCAATTCATGTTGATAGTGTTTGCTCGTTCCTTTAGGTTATTAGTAACCTTTGCGATAGTCCTCGAGCTTCGTGGTATATCATTCTTCCAAATACCATGAACTACTTATGGCAGCAGTTCCTCGTTGAACCAAAAGATCACAACAAAAGTGCTCTCGATGAATTATCGATTCTATGTTGTGACTCTGCCAGTTTTACCTTTCTGCATGGGTTATCTGGAAGAAATATGTTGAACTTGGTTCGACATACTGATCTATGCATCCACAACTCAGAAAATCATATGTTCTCTTGGGTTGTCCCTCTTTAGTTGTATTCTGACCCTCGTCTATGAGTTGATAGTCAAGAGTATGCGTGCATTTGTTCATCAATGCCTGTCACTCTTGTGGTCCGTCAAGCCATTCTATTCTGGAGTGACTAGGAGAAACCAACTCCAGTACCTTGTCCATTTCTAGGATTGGGTCAAAGCAGTTGTACTCCGCAGATCAAATTGCTAATCAAGCTTTGTTCTGTCCTACCTTGGAGTGTTACCATCTTTATGTCAGGATTGTCATAGGACTCGCAGCATCTCTCATGAATTCTTGACGTAGTGATACTCTCTCCATCATTATTCATTTCTTGGTTCCCGTGTTGTTGCAACCGGAATGCCGACAAGTGAATCGTGATGCGTGAAATCTATACTGCTAGCAACTCCGTTGCTTGGTGGTTAAATGGACGATAACCTCATTCTTAGCGTGTTGGTTCTTGAATCATCATTCTAAGACTGATTGTGCTACCTAGTCCTTGTTCCCGGTGCACTCTTCGATTGATGAGTTAGGATTTTGTTAAGTCCTCGCTCATTTGATCATATCGTCTTGCCCTGAAAAGCAAGATTGTTCTCAAGCTTAGTAACATATCGGTGGTTCATGATTCTCCGATTGTCTTCTCGGAGGTATCACCAGGATGTCACCTGACCGCTATGTTGAGTTTGTGATCAAGTTGGTTTATTCTTATAAACCACCCTTTCTCCAAGAATCTGTGTTGGATACCCCTGAGCTAGTTGGCTAAGCTAAACAACAACTTGGAGAGTTGGAAGATAAAAGCTCACCTGACTTAGTTCATCTCCAAGGGATATCCTTGTGTGTGTTTGTTGAAGAAAGGTAATATCTTCATTGATTGATCCTCGTGATCAGTTGTTGGACTTATTGTCTTGCCAAAACTTTGATTTGAGTGTGGGCTATTCTCAAATCAAATCAGAACCAACGATGTTCGTAATGTTGTCTTACTCGTGGATTTTCCTCGAGCATACACCATTATATCTTTTGGGTCTGACCAATGCTATCACTTGTTCTCATAATCATGGAATTCAATCTTCATGGAAAACCAGGATGAATTGTTGTTAAGCCCATCGACAACATCCTTGTCTTCTCCATAGTTTTGTTGAACATTAAGCTAGTGTTGGAAACTTTTAAAAGCATTTGTTCATGCTAGCTCATGAAGCATATGTTTGGTTGTAAGAAGTGACTTCCTCTAGTTCATGTACATTTGATGCAAGTTGTCGCCGTGAATTCAAGAAAGTCAATGTTGCTTCCTTTGGAATCATCCCAAATCAGTCATGCATACGTACGAAGTATTCTATGGTTTGGTAGATTAATTACCTCCACTCCATATGTGTTCCTAGCACACCAAGCCACTGATTGATTTGTTCAAGGAGAAGAAGTTCCTTCGTAGGCTCGAGACTTATGCGGGACTTGATATCCTCGATGATGGTTTCCCTTCTGAACTCGCTAGTGTTTTATTATAAGACTACTATGTGGTCATGCTTGTCTTGGACAGCGTGTTCACAGGTTTGTAGCAGAACCAGCTCATGTTTTGGAGCTTGCTATCGTAGTTCATTTCCCGAGAATCTCGCGACGTCATCTCGTCGATTTGTGTTGCAAACTTTCATTTTTCTTTCTAGCCTCGATGAGTCTGGATTATTCTGACACCAACCAGATCTGAATCTCAGGCGGATATGATGGTTGGAATGTTTCCCAAGAACTATAATATTGGTCTCTCGATAACCGGTAAAGAGGATGTCGTGGCCAACACACCCAGCCGGAAGACCTATTATTGTAGTATCTTGATTGAAGAAGTTGGCCACCTCCCCATAAGGACTTCGTAGGATTTACTCCCTAGTTGTGTCTTATGATTTTTGTGTTTCCGAATTCCGACCTTTACTTGATGTTCTAGATGCCAGACCATCTCAATGAATGGGATACGCTAGTACATCAAGGAGAACATTAGAAGCGGAGTGCTAAATGTCTCTCGGTCGATCATCCAGATTTAGTCCCCTTGGCCTCGCTAAGGTGAAATCTGAGAAAGTGTTATCTTCCTTTGCATCTGCATCGTCCATCGCTATTCATCATGGTAGTATGTTGTGTTGTCAGGATCCCTTGACACGGATGTCGGTAAAACCTTGATGAATATGGAAATGCTCAAGTTCTTGAGAGCACGCTCAAGCACTATGTATTATACCGGCACTAACTGGAATTGTTCCTAGTCTTTTCGGTTGTGCTATAACCACTCCAATAGTGGAATCACTCTCTACTGTTGAGCTTCTCCCCAGTTACTAAAAATCATCCTTTGTGTTGTCTTCAACAAGGTAATCCACATCATCCATTCTGGCCCGAGAATGTTATTCTCTCGGACTCCTTCAAATGATCGACTGTGATTTGCCTTAGGCTGGTATAAAGAGTTTCAATGATCTCTAAATCAAAGGTAATTCTTTTTGCCACTTAAGGGGATATTTCTACGAGTCACCTCTCCCAAGGTGCCCCGTTATGGGGTCATAGTAATTGTTTCCTTGCTACTTTGAAACCCTCGTCAAATTGTTTCTTCCATCCCTCCTGATGCATGTCTTGCCTCTCAGCTCCAGAGATGTTTCTACGTCTCATTCCATGAGTTGATCTTGTGATCATTGAGATGATCCTAAGTTGCTCGAACCTCAAGAAGATCGATTCTTCGAAAATTCTCCCTTTCCTCTCGTTGTCATGTTGGATGAAGTTCTCAAAGCAAGACGTCGAGACCAAGATGATGCAATGAATCAACATCTTCGAGAAGGACAGTTGGATCTTGGAAATCATGTTATTAGCTCGTGTCCCTCTGTCTTCTTACCTCACGTCTTGAATCTCGGGGCGAGATTCTTGTTTAGTGGGGGCGAGTTGTCACATCCCTAGCTTCCGGTATTGCACTAGGCTAGCTTCATGTGTGCATCATGTTAAAATTTTATTTAACTTGAAATGGGGATGACAAACCCTGGCACCAAATGAAATGCAATTAGGATCAATATAAAAATATTTTCCATGAACCCAGAAAGCCCTTCAGAAAAGTTCATCATTTTTGGATTGGTTTAAAACCTCTGCCAAAAATGGTGCACATATTTCTAGGTCCATTTTGGATTTTTGAACTAATTCATAAAGTATTTGAATTTGGGCATTTAAATACTATAAATAATTTAAATGTTCAAATAATGTTGGAACTATTTTTGGGCCACTGAAATAATTCAGAAAGTGTCCATGAATATTTTCAGTATTTTAGAAAATGCCTTGGTATTTTTCCTAAGCTCAAAACTACAGCAGAGAAACTAGAAAACAGAAACAAAAATTAAAATAGAAACAGAGGGTTACCAGTCGCTTACCTGCAGCCCACTTACCTCGGCCCAGCATTGTAGTCGGCCAGCCCAGCCCACCAGCGACTCCCTGTCGTCTTCCTCCTCAGACAAGCAGTGGGGCAGGCGTGTGCCATGGCGCAAGACGCTCGCAGCGCCACCTCCTCCCCCCCGCCTGCCCCCCTTCATGACGCACAAGGACGCCACGACACCTCCTGCACCCTCCTCGCTCTCTCCCTCACCCTCACTTCCCCCCTGGATCCCTCTCTCTCCCCACCGAGTGCAGCCATCGCCGCCGCTCGCTGTTGCCGCACCCACCGTCACGGCCTCGCCTCTCCGACGAGTCCAAGAGCCTCGCCGCGTCTTCTTCGTTCCTCCGTCAAGCCACAAGCCGCCGTATGCCCTGTGGAGCCGCCATCGCCGTCGTCTTCACCTCCGGCCGCCCGAGATCGTCGCCGCCGTTCTGCCTGCGCTGGACCTTCCCCGAGCTCGCTGACGCCTCCTCCGGATCCGCTGTGAGCCCCGACGCCGTTTCCCTCTCTCCGTTTTGTCATTCGCGCGCCGTAGCCGTGCTAACCACCGGACCCGAGCGGCCGCGCCGCCGTGGATCCTCACCGTCATGGCCAGAGCCACCGCAGCTCGCGCCCGTGCATGCCATCGCGCTCAGGAGCCTCCCAGAAGACCAAAGCTGCCGCCCGCAGCTCCTGCCATGCCTGCAAAGACCCCACGCGCTTTGGCCGTGCTCGCCACCGCCCGAGCTTCGTTCGGTGAGCTCAGGCTGCCCCCGCCTCCCCCGCTTGCTCCAGACGACGCAGATGAGCCCTGGCTCCTCGCCCGTGGCCTCTGCCGCCAAAATGGTCGCCGGAGCGACGAACCCGACGCGCTCCGCCGTGTTCGGCCTCGCCGGCGACTAACCGCCGGTCAACCCGCGCTAATTACCCCCCTGTAACACTGACGTGTGGGCCCCAGGCCACTAACTAAACTAGATTAGTGTTAGTTTAACGCTAACTAAATTAGATTAGTTAGGCTAGTCACTGACAGACTGGACCCACAAGTCAGGGTTGACCTTGACCCGCTCCGTTGACCGGTGACGTCATAGTGACGTATTGCTGACGCAGTAATAGGTTTTTCTGGATTTATTTTTATTCAGGAAATTTCAGAAAATACCCCAAACTTCAAAAATTCATATTAAATCAACCGTAACTCCAAATGAAATAAATTATATATGAAAAATGATCAGAAAAATCCAATCTATCCATCTGTACCATTTTCATGCATGTTAGAACAACCTATAGCTGCTGTATAGCACAAATCATATGAATGGCATTTAAATAATCACATGTGGAGTTTGAATTTGAACCTAGGGTTCAAACCAACTCCATTTAACTTGCTGTTCTAGCTTGCATTAGCCCAAAACACATTCATAATGCCATGTCATGGCATGCATCATATTGTGCATTGCATTGATTGTATTTCTTCTCTGTTGCCGGTAACTGTCCCCTCTTGGTAGACGATGTTTCGACGACGAGTTTGATGACACCAATGAAGAACTATATTATTTTCAGAAGTGCCAGGCAAGCAAAACCCCCTTGTTCATTCCGATACAATCCTACTCTCTTGCTCCTGCTCTCTTTTACTGCATTAGGACAACAACGATACAACTGTTACATGCTGCGGTAGTTGAACCCCTTATCCTCTGCATGACCTGTCATTGCCACAGTAAATAGACGAAACCCACTAGCATGAGTAGGAGTTGTTTGAGCCCGGATGTGCCTACTCATTCATGCTTGTCTGTCATGCCTGCTATTGCTTAGAGTTGTGTCAGGTCTGATTCATCGGGAATGAATCGGAGGTGTGTGAACATGTCCTACTGTTGAGAGCTAAATGTGTGAACACGATTTGGTAAAGGTAGCGGTGAGAGGCCATGTAGGAGTACATGGTGGGTTGTCTCATTGCAGCCGTCCTTAGGAACTGAGTTCTGTGTTTGTGATCCATGAACAGTTACTACCACACATTGGGTTCCGGTAACTCGACCCCTCTCGGCTTCTTAATCATCCTTGTTCTCTGTCCGGGGAGTTGCAACTAGTTTCGGTGTTTGTAGGTAGTGCTAGTAGTCTACCAAGTGGCACCCTGCAGGTGGGCTTGGGACAGACTAGGCACCTGATGTACGGTGTACCAAGTGGCACCGGATGGTGGGCTTGGGAACCCTGCTCACATCGTTTGGGGCCGTGGCGACACCCGGCGGATCTCCTTGCGGATGGAACCCGAATAGGCGATAAACACCGACGAGAGACTTGAGTGTTTAGGTAGGCGTGGCCGACTCCTCGCTGGCTTCCACTTGCAGGTTGCCGAGGTACATGACGTGTCTGAGGCGATAAGTGGCGAGCGTGTGTGAAGAAGTACACCCCTGCAGGGTTATCATTATCTATTTGAATAGCCGGATTCCTCGGATATGGAAACTTGGACCCCTTGTACAGTTCATAGACAAGTGAAGGTGGATACTCTAAAATTCGCAAGATAAGCGTGAGTGCTATGGATGGCGTTCTCGTAGGGAAACGGGAGCGGATCCATAGTGGTGTATTGATATGGTGAATATGTGGACTCGTGTGCGCCACCTCAAAAGAGTTACTTGCAGTCGTAGTTCAGGATAGCCACCGAGTCAAAGCTGGCTTGCTGCAGTTAAACTCCACCACCCCCTTTGTTAATAATGATGCATATGTAGTTAGTTCTGATGTAAGTCTTGTTGGGTACATTTGTACTCACGTTTGCCTATTTAATGTTTTTGCAGAGAGACTTCAGTCTCGCTAGTAGTTCCGCGTGGACTTCGACGTTTAGCTTGTTACCTCAGCTACGATCATGTGCCCTCGGCAGGATCTAGTAGTTAGTCAGGCTTTTCAGCCCTTTTCATTTGTAGATGTCTGTACCCAGACATGTTGAGCTTCCGCTTGTGCTTTGACTTGTATGCTCTAAACGTTGGGTCATGAGACCTATGTTTGTAATATCTCGCTCCTCGGAGCCTAATGAATAAATACTTGAGTCGTGGAGTCATGTTGTGATGCCATGTTGTATTTGCACATATCGAGCATATTGTGTGTATGTTATTGAAATGCTTGGTATGTGTGGGATCTGACTATCTAGTTGTTTATCTTTAGTAGCCTCTCTTACCGGGAAATGTCTCCTGGTGTCTCCACCGAGCCATGATAGCTTGCTACTGCTCCGGGACACTTAGGCTGGCCGGCATGTGTCCTTCTTCGTTCTGTGGTTCGTCCCTTCGGGAAATGTCGCGATGAATACCGAGTCTGTTAGCCCAAAGTCTACTGACTGGATTCACTCGGCGATGACCGACACGTTCGATGATGGGTCATGGATGCTGTCCTGTAAGTTTGTGCCACTTTGGGTTTACGACTAGCCATGTCAGCCCGGGCTCCTTATCATATGGATGCTAGCGACACTTTCATATACGTGTGCCAAAAGGCGCAAACGGTCCCGGGCAAAGGTAAGGCGACACCCGTGGTGATACCGTGCGTGAGGCCGCAAAGTGATATGAGGTGTTACATGCTAGATCGATGTGGCATTGAGTCGGGGTCCTGACAATATTATGCAGATTGAAGATCGTCGAGTGCAAAAAAAATGAAATCTATGATATTGGGTTCATTAACACAAATATCATAGATGTTTTTCTGGTTGAAAAGTGCGCCGAAGAGGCCGAGGACAACTTGCTACAATCATTGATCAAAAATCAAAACAAAGATACCATACTCTTTCCTTACCACGGCCCGTGAGTGTTATTGTCGTGTGCATATTCGGTTTTCCTTATTACTCGGCGAGGTTAATGTAATTGATGAGTTATGCATGCGTGCAGGTTCCACTATATTCTTCTCGAGATTAAGCTTGGCGTGGACTAGTAACCGTCTTAGACTCGAGACGGAAAGATCCCAACACCTATGCGGACATGGTGAAATGCTCAAGCAAGTAAGTTCAATCGATCATTATCGCACCATATCGGCAACTTTTTGTTCATTTCGATATCTCAAGTAATAACAAATATTTTCTTTGTCTTGCAGGGTTTGGAAACAGTTCACCGCACAAGCTCCGGACTGCCAAAGGAGCTGTGATATACATACCAAAGTAAGTACTATTGGCGCATCTCCGTTGATTCTATAGCTATACTTTCATCAATGCCATTTATATAATGCTTCATTATCAGTTTGATTGACCTCTATTTCTCGTAAAGTGCTTGTGGCGGGAGGAAGGAATGATTTACGTGGATACTACGTGTGCGAGTTCATCCACAACGCGACTTTGTAAAACAAGCGGGCTACTCTAGAAGACAATATGAAGTGCGTAAGCAATAATATTCACAATTTCATTTTATTACACCATCATTTATGTTGAGTTTCATTCATATATATGTATTAATTAACCCCCTTCTTCAAATTAATTAGACGTGGCAGATGCGGGATGAACTCCTACCACCAGATCGCATTAAAGCAATTCAAGAGGAATTGGCAGGATTCTTTCTTGAACACGTCATCAGTAAAGCCATAGAATACCATGTGGAACTTGAATTCAAATGCTAGTGGTTTGTAATTAAGAGATCTTATATAGATTGTACATGTATGTAGCTAGTAAAACTTGTTGTTCGACCAATCTCTCGGAGAAGGAGAGGTCGATCGATCACTTCTCTCGGTATGCATGACGAACTTCTGTACTGAATGGTTCTCTCGATCACTTATGAATATATACTACGTGGCGTCGAGCAAGCACGGACATAAGAGAGGACACTTCTCTGTATTAATTAGCTAGCTAACACAATATACGGAACACCTAAATTAACCCCCCAAAACCCCCCAACCCCCCTCCTTTCAAAAAAAACAAAAACACTAGCCACTGGAATGCAGACACGTGGATGCCTTTTGGTCCCGGTTGGAGCCACCAACCGGGACCAAAGGCCCCCTGACTGGGCTCGGCACACAGGGCCACGTGGAGGCACATTGGTCCCGGTTCGTGTTTGAACCGGGACTAATGGGTTGAGGTATTAGTAACGACCCATTAGTCCCGGTTCCCGAACCGGGACTAAAGGCCCTTACGAACCGGGACTAATTGGTGGTTTTCTACTAGTGTTTGCACACAGGTGGCTGGCGGGTGTTAGTTTCTCCAACTTTAGTTGAACCGAGTGTGGCTATGCCCGGTCCTTGAGAAGGTTAAAACAACACTAACTTGATGAACTATCGTTGTGGTTTTGATGCGTAGGTAAGAGCGGTTCTTGCTCAGCCTGTAGCAGCCACGTAAAATTTGCAACAACAAAGTAGAGGACGTCTAACTTGTTTTTGCAGGGCATGTTGTGATGTGATATGGTCAAGACGTGATGCTATATTTTATTGTATGAGATGGTCATGTTTCGTAACCGAGTTATCGGCATCTGGCATGAGCCATATGGTTGTCGCTTTATTGTATGCAATGCAAGCGCCCAGTAATTGCTTTACTTTATCACTAAGCGGTAGCGATAGTCGTAGAAGCAATAGATGCGAAACGACAATGATGCTACGATGGAGATCAAGGTGTCGCGCCGGTGACGATGGTGATCACGACGGTGCTTCGGAGATGGAGATCACAAGCACAAGATGATGATGGCCATATCATATCACTTATATTGATTGCATGAGATGTTTATCCTTTATGCATCTTATCTTGCTTTGATTGACGGTAGCATTATAAGATGATCTCTCACTAATTATCAAGAAGTGTTCTCCCAGAGTATGCACCGTTGCGAAAGTTCTTCGTGCCGAGACACCACGTGATGATCGGGTGTGATAGGCTCTACGTTCAAATACAACGGGTGCAAAACAGTTGCACATGCGGAATACTCAGGTTAAACTTGACGAGCCTAGCATATACAGATATGGCCTCGGAACACGGATACCGAAAGGTCAAGCGTGAATCATATAGTAGATATGATCAACATAGTGATGTTCACCATTGAAAACTACTCCATCTCACGTGATGATCGGACATGGTTTAGTTGATTTGGATCACGTGATCACTTAGATGACTAGAGAGATGTCTGTCTAAGTGGGAGTTCTTAAGTAATATGATTAATTGAACTTAAATTTATCATGAACTTAGTCCTGGTAGTATTTTGCAAATTATGTTGTAGATCAATAGCTTGCGTTGTTGCTTTCATATGTTTATTTTGATATGTTCCTAGAGAAAATTGTGTTGAAAGATGTTAGTAGCAATGATGCGGATTGGATCCGTGATCGAGGTTTATCCTCATTGCTGCACGTAAGAATTATGTCCTTGATGCACCGCTAGGTGAGACCTATTGCAAGAGCGGATCTGGGCGTTATGAACGTTTGGCTAGCTAAATATGATGACTACTTGATAGTTTAGTGCACCATGCTTAACGGCTTAGAATCGGAACTTCAAAGACATTTTGAACGTCATGGACCATATGAGATGTTCCAGGAATTGAAGTTAATATTTCAAGTAAATACCTGAGTTGAGAGATATGAAGTCTCCAACAAGTTCTATAGCTAAAAGATGGAGGAGAATCGCTCAACTAGTGAGCATGTGCTCAGATTGTCTGGGTACTACAATTGCTTGAATCAAGTGGGAGTTAATCTTCCAGATAAGATAGTGATTGACAGAATTCTCTAGTCACCATCACCAAGTTACTAGAATTTTGTGATGAACTATAGTATGCAAGGGATGACGAAAACGATTCCCGAGCTCTTCGTGATGTTGAAATCGATGAAGGTAGAAATCAAGAAAGAGCATCAAGTGTTGATGATTGACAAGACCACTAGTTTCAAGAAAAGGGCAAAGGGAAAGAAAGGGAACTTCAAGTAGAATGGCAAGCAAGTTGTCACTCCCGCGAAGAAGCCCAAAGCTGGACCAAAGCCTGAAACTGAGTGCTTACACTGCAAAGGAAATGGTCACTGGAAGCGGAAATGCCCTAAATATTTTGTGGATAAGAAGGATGGCAAAGTGAACAAGGGTATATTTGATATTGATGTGTACCTTACTAGTGTTTATAGTAGCCCCTGAGTATTTGATACTTGTTCGGTTGCTAAAAATAGTAACTCAAGCAGAGTTCTGAGAATAAACAGAGACTAGTTGAGGGTGAAGTGATGATGTGTGTTGGAAGTGGTTCCAAGATTGATATGATCATCATCGCACACCCCTATGCTTTCGGGATTAGTGTTAAACCTAAATAAATGTTATTTGGTGTTTGCGTTGAGCATGAATAAGATTTGATCATGTTTATTGCGATACGGTTATTCATTTGAAGTTAGAGAATAATTGTTATTCTGTTTACATGAATAAGACCTTCGATGGTCATACACCCAATGAAAATAGTTTGTTGGATCTCGATCGTAGTGATACACATATTCATAATATTGATGCCAAAAGATGCAAAGTTAATAATGATAGTGCAACTTATTTGTGGCACTGCCGTTTGGGTCATATCGGTGTAAAGCGCATGAAGAAACTCCATAAAGATGGATTTTCGAAATCACTTGGTTATGAATCATTTGATGCTTGCGAACCATGCCTTTTGGGCAAGATAACTAAAACTCTGACACGTCTCCAACGTATCTACTTTTCCAAACACTTTTGCCCTTGTTTTGGACTCTAACTTGCATGATTTGAATGAAACTAACCCGGACTGACGCTGTTTTCAGCAGAACTACCATGATGTTGTTTTATGTGTAGAAAAGAAAAGTTCTCGGAATGTCCTGAAAATCCACGGAGGCACTTTTTGGAATTAATAAGAATTTCTGGGCGAAAGAAATATACCAGGGGGCCCAGGGCCTGTCCACGAGACAGGGGGGCGCCCCCCTGTAGGGCACGCCCCCTATCTCGTGGGCCCCCTGGACCTCCACCGACCTCAACTCCAACTCCATATATTCATGTTCGGGGAGAAAAAAATTAGAGAGAAAGTTTCATCGCGTTTTACGACACGGAGCCGCCGCCAAGCCCTAATCTCTCTCGGGAGGGCTGATCTGGAGTCCGTTCGGGGCTCCGGAGAGGGGGATTCGTTGCCGTCGTCATCATCAACCATCCTCCATCACCAATTTCATGATGCTCACCGCCGTGCGTGAGTAATTCCATCATAGGCTTGCTGAAAAGTGATGGGTTGGATGAGATTTACCATGTAATCAAGTTAGTTTTGTTAGGGTTTGATCCCTAGTATCCACTATGTTCTGAGATTGATGTTGCTATGACTTTGCTATGCTTAATGCTTGTCACTAGGGCCCGAGTGCCATGATTTCAGATCTGAACCTATTATGTTTTCATGAATATATGTGTGTTCTTGATCCCATCTTGCAAGTCTATAGTCACCTATTATGTGTTATGATCCGACAACCCCGAAGTGACAATAATCGGGATACCTCTCGGTGATGACCGTAGTTTGAGGAGTTCATGTATTCACTATGTGCTAATGCTTTGTTCCGGTTCTCTATTAAAAGGAGGCCTTAATATCCCTTAGTTTCCTCTAGGACCCCGCTGTCACGGGAGGGTAGGACAAAAGATGTCACGCAAGTTCTTTTCCATAAGCACGTATGACTATTTACGGAATACATGCCTACATTACATTGATGAATTGGAGCTAGTTCTGTGTCACCCTATGTTATAGCTATTACATGAGGAATCGCATCCGGCATAATTATCCATCACTGATCCATTGCCTACGAGCTTTTCATATATTGTTCTTCGCTTATTTACTTTTCCGTTACTCTTGTTACAACTACTACAAAACCCAAAAACATTTATCATTACTTTTGCTACGTTACCATTATTATCATACCACTTTTGCTACTAAATACTTTGCTGCAGATACTAAGTTATCCGGTGTGGTTGAATTGACAACTCAACTGCTAATACTCAAGAATATTCTTTGGCCCCTTGTGTCGAATCAATAAAGTTGGGTTGAATACTTTACCCTCGAAAGCTGTTGCGATCCCCTACACTTGTGGGTTATCAAGACTAATTTCGGCGCCGTTGCGGGGACCATAGCTCTATTCTCCGAGTCACTTGGGATTTATATCATTGATCACTATGAAGAACTTGAAAGGCAGCGAACTACTATTTTGCCCTCAACTACGAGGGAGGTAAGGAAGCGCCATCTAGCTCGCACTAGATTCTCCTTCCATTATTAGTAGGCTTGCGACACCTAAACCTGCTACTGCTATGAATTCTGATATGTCGCATGTTATTGATGATGCCACTTCTGCTATGCATGATGAAACTACTTCTGTGCGTGAACCTACTTTGCCATTAGGTGAATTTCTTGATGAACAACTTGCTAGAGTTAGGGGGAATGAAATTACTGAAGATCCTATTACTGATGATAGTGATGATGAAGGTTCTCCCAATGATTATGTATTGCCTATTGTTCCTAAGGGTTATGTTATGAATGAAGAAGCTGCTAGGGAAATTTTTGCTTGCAATCATAGATAGGAAAAGGCTAGCAGCAGCGTGGGTTTTCAGGCTAGCAGCAGCGCGGGTGGTCGCGCTACTAATAAGGCGCTACAGCTAACTCATAGTAGTAGCGCGGCCCCAACCAGCGCTACTACTATTGAGCGATATCGCAGCGCTTTTAGGAGCGCCATCTGTTAACTAGCTGTAGCGATTTCTTCATCCCACGCCATGCTATATCTTTCATCATTTTCCTTCAGTTCTCCTTTCACTTTCGGTTCTCCTTTCAAATCTGGATACTAGGTACTACTAGTAGATATCAAATTCATAAACCATTACTAGATGCGGTAGTACTCCTTCGTTCAAATTACTCGTCGTGGTTTTAGTTCAAACCACGACGAGTAATTTGGAAACGGGAGTACTAAGATAAAATTTCATGCATAGCCAACATGCATCCTCAAGCGATACATGGTCATATCAACGGCCATCATCATATGTAGTTTTAGATGATATCGACGACGATCATCATATGTAGTTCTAGATGATATAGCCACACACACATATGTAGTTCTAGCTAGATGATATAGCCACACACACACACATATGTAGTTCTAGATGATATAGCCACACAAACATATGTAGTTCTAGATGATATCGAAGACAATCATCATCCTCAAGCCTGGGCGGTTGGTGTTCCTGATAGTAATTAGGATGACCTGTCCAACACGAAGATTCTTGCCATCGAGGAATTTCTTCCACCCAACCGAGCTTAAGTGTGTGCGACCGTCCGTGTCCACACGGTAAGTACAGGTTGTGACGGAGCCCCTTGCAGTAAGGCGTAGTCCAGCTAAGCCTTCTTCATCAGGCTCGATACCATAACTCACAGATATGCTCTTTGCCAATTTCTGAATAAGAAAAACATATCAATTAATAAGCATGTGATCGAACTCTACACTAAAACATATATATCATCGACTAGATTCCACACAACATACCATATCATTGGACTGTACACTAAGTAATTCACACTATTAATTTGCATTTGTAAGTATAACATACCATATCATGTCGATCAACCATGGTATTTGTCAAGCGGGTCACGAATGGCACCCGACAAAGTCAAGACGTGGCGGAATTATGTCCCACAGGTTGGACACCTCCTCCTCACTCAGCCTTGTTCTTTGAGCTACGATGGCTTCATGAAGTGGGTCCTCACCATCTTCATCGAGTGGGTCCTCATTATATTCATCATCTTCATCATCTTCATCATCTTCCACCAGGTTGAGATAAATGACAGCTAGCTTGGGTCTTTACGCTCGGAAGTTGAAGCTGATCAACTCACCACCAATAAGATGCATGCGGCGGACAAACGGGCCCATCCATCTCCTCCAATCTGCGACATATTGCATCCTTTCTCGACCTCCGTGAGTGTACGGCCCCAGAGCCTCAAATGTCACAGTGTCTCTGTCACTTGTTGAATTTCAACCTCACATTGCATGGGACAATCTGTGTAAACTAAGCAAAATGACACAATGCAGATAATGCCAACACTAAAGATAAAATAGTTATTACATTTCATCTAATTTCTTACCTCCGCATGACGAAAACTTCATTTGAAGTAGATGCCGAACAGCTTGCCGGTTGCAAGGCTCTGTGGCGCATCTTGACTTGCAGATTGACATAGTGGTGGTGGTGGTGGCGCCATTCTTCCTAAAGCAATATGAGCAAAGGATTACTAAATCAACTAAATCAAAATGTTCCTAAGTCAACTAAATCAACTAGCCTACTAAATCAACTAAATCAAAATGTTCTAAGTCAACTAAATCAACTAACCTACTAAGTCAACTAAATCAAAATATTCTAAGGCAACTAAATCAACTAGCCTACTAAATCAACTAAATCAAAATGTTCTAAGTCAACTAAATTAACTAAATGAATTAGCCTACTAAATCAACTAAATCAAAATGTTCTAAGTCTACTAAATCAACTAGCCTACTAAATCAACTAAATCAAAATGTTCTAAGTCAACTAAATCAACTAGCCTACTAAGTCAACTAAATTATATCAACTAAATCAAAATGTTGCATATGAGCAGGAGGGAGAAGGAGGCGACTCGAGGAGGAGAAGAGAGTAGGATGGAGGAGGAAGGCGGAGGAGGAGGGCTTGCTGGCGGGCGCTTGAGGGAGGACGGAGGAGCAAGGCGGAGCGAGGAGGGGCCGGCCAGCGGCGAGTGGAGAGGGAGGACGGAGGAGGAGGCCGGTACCGAGTCCAGCAAGGAGGAGGAGGTGACGGCGTGCGGCGCAGACGGAGGAGTGGCGACGGGGGCGCGCGGCGCACACGCGCGGAGGAGAGGGGCGACGGGGGCGCGCGGCGCAGATTTAATTTGAGTGACTGTGTGTGAGTGTATCCGAAGGGAGGAGATGAGGGAGATGGATGGCTTAGCAGTAGCGCTCTTCAGGAAAACACGCTACTGCTAAGCTATCTAGCAGCAGCGCTTTTCGCAATAAAGCGCTACTGCTATATGTCAGCATGCAAAAATACACATTTATCATCAACGATCTTTTTGTGTACAATCTGATTTGACAATATGAGTCCTCACCGGTTTAGGAATAGGTGAAGACTCATATTGCAGCCATAAATTCTACTCATAGAGTTCAATGAAGATCAAGTGCTTGTCAAAGTGTGAGAAGTAACATATTTAAGGTGGTAGAAACTCTCTTCACGGAGCGAGGTGGGACTAAATTTTTGTAGGAAACTTAGCGATGGCGCTTGTTCGAGAAATGCGCTGCTACTATGCTACGTAGCGATGGCGCGCGTCGTATTAACGCGTTGCTGCTATAACTAGCCTCGTGGTGGCCTCGTAGGAATTATAGCAGCAGCGCGTCATTGGGTGGACGCGCTACTGCTACATTTGTATCAGCAGCGAGTTTCAGTGGTCCGCGCTACTGCTAGTTAGCAGCAGCGAGTTATTTTGAGGCGCGCTGCTGATAAGATTCTGTGTATAGGCTTTTCCCTAGTAGTGTATGATCTTAATAAATTATTAGCTAAGTGGAAGCAGCAGTCTCTTAATGCTAGAATGAAACCCGATCCTGCTTTTGCTACTTCACCTATCTGTGTTACTGATAAGGATTATGAATTCTCTGTTGATCCTGAGATTATTACTTTAGTTGAATCTGATCCTTTCTATGGCCTTGAATCTGAAACTGTTGTGGCACATCTTACCAAGTTAAATGATACAACTACCCTATTTACTCATGATGAGAAGTCTCACTATTTTTATATCCTTAAGATATTTCCGTTCTCATTAAAGGGTGATGCTAAGACTTGGTATAATTCTCTTGCTCCTGGTTGTGTGCGTAGTCCCAGGATATGATTTATTACTTCTCGCTAAATATTTCCTGCTCATAAGAAACAAGCTGCCTTATGGAAATATATAATTTTGTGCAAATCAAAGAAGAGAGTCTCCCACAAGCTTGGGGAGGCTTCTCCGATTATAATGCTTTGCTGATCATCCTCTTAAGAAAAATGAAATACTTGATATCTTTTATAATGGACTAACCGATCGTCCAAGGACTACTTGGATAGTTGTGCTGGTTGTGTTTTCAGGAAAGAACAATGACGAAGCTGAAATATTATTGAATAATATGTTGACTAATGAAAATAATTGGACCCTTCTGAGCCAATTCTGAGGCAATTCTGAACCAACCGAGCCAACTCTGAGCCTATTCCTAAACCCACTCCGAAGAAGAGAGGTGTTTTATTTCTCGATCTGAAGATATGCAAGAGGCAAAGAAATCAATGAAAGAAAAAGGTATTAAAGCTGAAGATGTTAAGAATTTACCTCCTATTGAAGAAATACATGGTCTTAATATACCGCCTGTTGAAGAACCATATTGTCTTGATAACCCGACACAGGTAGTAAAGGTATATTCTCTCTATAGATATGATAAAGTTGAAATCCCCTCTACTAAATTTCATAGCCCATGCTTAGATGAATTTGATGACTTTATGGCTAGACAAGAAAGTTTTAATGCTTATGTTGGTAGAGAGTTAAAGAATAATGCTTTCGAGATAGGACACGTAAGCAATAATATAGCTAGAGTTAAAGATGAACTCAAACTTGTTAGCAAATATGCTTCTATGTTTGCTACTCAAGTTGAGCAAGTACTTAAAGATCAAAATGATTTGCTTGATGAATTAAATAATAAAAATGACTTTGCTGTTAGAGTGGCTACTAGAACTGGTAGAATGACTCAGGAACCTTTGTATCCTGAAGGCCACCCTAAGAGAATCAAGCAAGATTCTCAGAGAAATAATTTAGAGGCACCTAGTTCTTCTAAAAAATAAGAAGAAATACGATAGGACTTTGCATGCTTCTAGTGAACCTACTATAGACACACCTGAGAATCCCAATGATATTTCTATTTCTGATGCTGAAACTCAATCAGGTGATGAACATGAACCTAGTGATAATGTTAATGCTAATGTTCATGTTGATGCTCAACCTAGCAAAAATAATGATGTAGAGATTGAACCTGATGTTGATCTTGATAACCCACAATCAAAGAATCAACGTTATGATAAGAGAGATTTTGTTGCTAGGAAGCACGGTAAAGAAAGAGAACCATGGGTTCAGAAACCCATGCCCTTTCCTCCTAAACCATCCAAGTCGAAGGATGAGGAGGATTTTGAGTGCTTTGCTGAAATGATTAGACCTATTTTCTTATGTATGCGCTTAACTGATATGCTGAAAGTAAATCCTTATGCTAAGTATATGAAGGATATCATTACAAACAAAAGAAAGATACCGGAAGCTGAAATTTCCACCATGCTTGCTAATTACACTTTTAAGGGTGGAATACCAAAGAAACTTGGAGATCCGGGGGTACCAACTATACCGTGCTCCATTAAAAGAAATTATGTTAGAACTGCTTTATGTGATCTTGGAGCCGGTGTTAGTGTTATGCCTCTCTCTTTATATCATAGACTTGAATTGAATAAGTTGACACCTGCTGAAATATCTTTGCAAATGGCTGATAAATCAACTGCTATACTGCCGGTATTTGTGAGGATGTGCTGTTCAGTTGCAAATGTCACTATCTTAACGGACTTTGTTATTCTTGATATTCCCGACGACGATAGTATGTCTATTATCCTTGGTAGACCTTTTCTTAATACTGCAGGGGCTGTTATTGATTGCAACAAAGGCAATGTCACTTTTCATGTTAATGGTAATGAGCATGCGGTACACTTTCCGAGGAAACAATCTCAAGTTCATAGCATCAATTCTATTGGACAAGTTCCAACTATCATTATTGGAGGTTTTGAATTTCCTCTCCCTACTGTCAAGAAAAAGTATGATATTCTTATTGTTGGGGATTTTCATATCCCCATTGAGGTAACTTAGTGTTATTCGAAATTTCTTCGGTTCCGTGTTATTCGGAATGAGTTTGTTAACAAGACTTGATCAACCTTGTTAGTGGATTCATTTTGATGATCACGAGATGGATGAAACTAGAAGGCACAACCTTCTGTACCCTCTTTTTACTTTCTGTTATTTAGTTTAAATAAAGAAAAAATAGTATTATCCGTCTATTTTCTGAATTATCCGTGCATTAAAAAATAGTCCAAAAATAAAAGTGCTCCAAATGCCCTGCAAATTTAGTATGTTTTTTCTGGAATATTTGAGGATTTTAGGCACTAAAAACACTGCAGGAGGGGCAAGCACCAGGCCACGAGAGTGGAGGGCGCCCCCCCTATAGGGCGCGCCCCCTGTCTCGTGGGCCCCTGGTGGCCCCCTCCACTTATGCCAGCACCCACACACTTCATCTTCTACCCAAAAAAATCCCCATCCAACTCAAGCACGAGTTCTAGCTCATTTTGCTGTGATTTTCGATCTCCTTGCTCAAAGCTCCATTCACAAAACTGCTTTGGGAGATTGTTGCTTGGTATGTGACTCCTCCATTGGTCCAATTAGTTTTTGTTCTAGTGCTTTATTCATTGCAAATTTTTGCTGCTTAGGTGACCAGGTTCTTGAGCTTGCATGTTAAACTTTTGAGGTCCCAAGCAATTCTAATGCATGATATAGGCTCTAGGCACTTGTAGGAGTAGTTGCTATCAATCTTGTTTAGTTTTACTAGTTATCAACCCGTGCTTCTGCACGGGCTAGATATTGTTCCGCTTAAATTTTTGTGTAATTACATGCTAATTAAATAATGCAATTTTAAAATTAGAGTGAATGATATGTACGAATAAACACTATAATTTATATTCTGGTAGATTTAATGCACATGTTAATTTTTGTAGTAGAATAACGATCACTATAATTTAGAAAGATGGAATTAATACAAAATTTTAGGCCCTATATATTTTAAATGGTGCCCACTTTGTATATATTAGATGATTCCTTCACGATAATATTTGCAATTGCAATGTGTTTTTGTAGAAAATATTAACATTTTTGGACAAATATAAATGTTGTTCAAATAGATGAGGACATATGCAGAGAATCCTAATATGTTTCTATTGATTGAGCAATTCCTACCCCCCCCCCCCCCAAAAAAAATACATCACCATTTTCTTGAATTTCCCCTAAAACAGTTTGCAGCAATCATTAATTTTTCATTGCTTAGCATATTTGTGTAACAATAAGGATAATTTGAACAGGCTGAGTGATGACTAACTCTGTGAGTATTTCATTACCCTCTCACCCTCAGGTATGTCTTCCTTTGCCTTAATCCATCGTGGTTCTATTGTATTTTAGGGATACTTGATGTTGCATGGTTGTAATAGGTTGAGTAGGTAGACTAAAATGAAACATGTATATACTTCCAAATTTGGTGACATTATACACACATCGACATTGATACCACAACTCACTAAATTAAGATGTTGCGGCTTTCATGGGCTTGCCTTTTTTCTCCAAAGATGATGCATGTATAAATATAAATATATTACTTAAACTAAAATTATCAGAAGAAGTATTGAGTGCTTGCGGCATGTTATTCTAGTGACGACTACTTAGGTGGGTATATGTCCTTCAGGTTAAAGATTCAATTATCTATGGTACTATTGGTTATTGGTTAATCATGACGGTGTAAATATAACACTACCACCTGATACATGTGGTAAGAGATCAAAACTATTTTGAAAATCTGTACAAATAATACTACTACGATGCTACTTCTGTCATTTACATAATCTACAATACGTCTTCGCCATTTGGGATACACCTTCAACTTAAAAAATATTTACTTCAAAATGTGTTTATCTTGTATCAAATTAAACCATAGACTATATCGTAATACATAGAAAAATTATCTACTAAAATTAAAATGGACAATGTTATCAAAATATCCCGATTTAAAATACCAATTCAAATTATATGTTTATGTTCATATATGATTTTACTATGGGGGAAATTTGATGTAATTTTTCTTAGTTATTATATCTTACAATCTGGTGATTTCACGCATTAATTTTTTTAGATCTATTTCACGCATTAAATTAATACACAATCATGAATTGACTATTTTTTTCGGGGAATCATGCATTGACTCTATCACATACCGTGATGCTTGAGCAGGATTTATTTGCACGTATCCGCGAAAAGAGGAATTTTTTTACGTGCCTTCTCATTTTTTGGAGAGAATATGCATGTGCTTTTTTTTCATGGCGATTAGTTCATGGATTGTTTTTATAATTGGTGGTCTTTTTTTTTTGTGGGATGTGCTCTTTTCTTTAGGCAGGAAGAAGACACGTGTATTTTGTATTGATTGGAACTTTTTTTTAACATGTACTGGTTCAAACTTGTACGTGCTGGGTGAGAACTCTTAGTTTTTTTTTTTTTGCATCGAACTCTTTGATGTACCTGTTGCTTTTTTGTTTAAGTGACGTGTTGCTTTATCAATTGTATATGTAAGTGCTTAAACGCTTGAAGACTTTTTATGGTACGTGTTCTTTTTCTTTAGGCAGGTTGAAGGCACGTATATTTGTACAGATTGGACTTGGAACTTGAATGTGTTGGATGAATTTTTTTTTTTTATGTACGTGTTGCTTAATTTATTCATTATACATGTGTTCACGGCCTAGCAATTTTAATATTAAAATATAAAAAAACTCCCATTATAGGAGGACCCCCTTATATCTTTTTTGTTTGAACCACATTCCAATGGCAGCACACGTTGCCCTTTTTTCTGTCGGCCCTTTAATTTTTTTGTACATGCCTTTGTGTAGTTGAGTCATTTTTCTCTAAATGTACGTGCAGCAGAAATAGTACTGTTTATTCTATCTTTTTTTGCGGGTGAGTACTGTTTATTCTATCACGTTGGACTTAAAAAAAGGAACATATAAAGGTTTTTTTTATGGATTGGACTTAAATCACGTTTGTGGAATGACTTGTATCATTGATGGACTCTCAAACCTGCATGCAGATACCTCCTAAAGCGCTCATTATGGATATTTTTTTAACTTACCATGTTGGACTTAAATCACGTATGACTTGTAGCCTTTTTTTTTTGCGCCGGGAAAGATCGTAGAATACATGAACTCCCTTTCCTTAGCGCGCAGACACATGCTAAAGCGTTTTTTTAACTTATCACATTGGACCACATATTAAGTTCAGCATATCTTCCCAGGGAAAAAAATCTTCAGTTACCAACGTGGGCATCCTTTTTTCAAGGAACCGATGGATGCTTCCATTTTTTTTATTAATGGAGTTTCTTGGCTAATCAAACGGATCTATAATTTCTTTCCTTTTCTTCGCTAGAGTTTTTTATGGAAGGAGGCGATCTTTTTCAAGGCAACGCTGGATGCTTCCTTTTTTTTGTTTCATTCACGAATGTTGAACGTGTCAGAAGTCTTGTTTATGGGACAATTTGTGTTACGTAAGTTTTCTTTTTATCTCTGCCGTTAATTAACTAATCCAACGGTTTAATTAATTTGGATGATGTGGAATCATGAGAAGGCTTTAATGGTGCCTCCAATTAGTAAATATAAGATTCACTTTTATTTTGAAGTTACTAAAATTTCAGAAATTTTTAGAAAATGTTGAGGAAACTTTTGAGGGGCTCTTCTAGCCAAAGCTCTCAGGAAAAACAAGCCAAAGAGAAGGAAAAAGCCAAGTATAATCTTCCTCGCTTAGCAGAAGTACGGTCGTGTGAATGGCCATGTGAGGATTTCTTGAAAGAAGCTGCAATTCATGAAGACTCTTATGCTTTAATCAAGACTGTAGGCCTCACCGGTTTCATCAATGACCGAATCGATCAGTATCTCTTACTTACCAATACTTTCATGCAAAACTTTTATTATTATCCTAAGAAGTCACCGCCTGCAGTATCATTTCATTTATATGATGAATTCAAAGAAATGTCTTTACATCATTTTTGCGCGGTATGTAGGATACCTTATGAGGGAGAATTAGAGGAATCCCATCGTGAAGATGTGGGTGGCTTTGTTAACACTATAGTTGTAGAGGAGCCAAAGAAGGGCTCTGAGGCAAAAATCTCTAGCATACACTATCCTGTTTTACGCTACTTTGCCATATTTTCTAGTAGATGCTTGATTGGTCGTGGAAATAGTGAAAACTTCAGCATTCCTGATATTATCATCCTTCAACATGCTTTGCTTAGAGACAATACTTTTAGCATGGGTGCCATCGTTGCTAAACGGCTAGCCCTGAATCGTACAAAAGGCTCCATATTTGGAGGTATCTATGATGCACGTCTTGCTAAACTTTTTCAGATACCCATTAGGCACCATGAGAAGGAGGAGATAAAATTGCCTCCTCACATTTTAGATTACAAGAGCATGGTAGCACACAAGTTTATTATTGACAACGAAGAGAAGATGCTCTTGTATAAACTTAGATTTAATAAGAAACACTTTGAGATTATTATTTTGCCTGCGCCTCTGTTGTTTGATTTGCTTGCAGAAAATTTTCTTGTTATGCCGGAAGCAGTGAACAACCATCGAGCTCAAGCTTTTACTCCAGAACCTGAACCTGAGTCGGAACCTGAACTAGACCCTTATCGTGCATCATCTGTCAAGTGGGATCCGGAGATGACCAGCCAGTGGTATCCTGATTACACCTCCCATTACACCGGGGAGAGTAGCGGCGATCCTTGGTATTAGACCAACTTAGGCCAAAAGCCTAAGCTTGGGGGAGTACGTATTTCTCACCGACTTTACATTCATGTTCACACACTAGTCGTCGGTGCTCATACTCTTTCATTGTATTATCCATGCTAGTTTAAATTGCTTTTTCTAGTTTTCTTCTTGTGTGTTTGATAAACCTTAAGAAAAACCAAAAAAATTAGTTAGTCTAATTTCCATGCTTGTAGTAGAATGAAAATAAAAACCCAAAAAGATTTCTAGTTCTTCTTCTTACTTGTTGGGAGCTCTCCCGTGTAAATAGTTTTCTTTTCTTTTCTTTCCTTTGGGGGTCGAGAAGACCATATTGAAAATGCTTAGTGGCTCTTATATGCATGATTGTTTATTTAACTTAGAGCCCATATTACCTTGACTTCTCTCTTGAGTTGAATGCTTGCAGATTCCAGCTTAGTACAATGCACATGCACTCTTATTATTATACATATCGTTCGGTCGTGCAAGTGAAAGGCAATAATGATGATATATGATGGACTTATTGGGATGAGAAAAGCTGGTATGAACTTGACCTCTCTTGTTTTTGTAAATATGATGAGTTCATCGTTCCTGAGTCAGTTATTATGAAGTAAACATATTTGCAATGACATTTAGAGATTATAGTTGCTTGTGCTATGCTTGATTAGCTATGAGTTATAATGGTTTACCTTGCGTGCCAACATGCTATTAGAATGATTATGATGTGGTATGATGGGATGGTATCCTCCTTTAAATGAATTGAGTGACTCGACTTGGCACATGTTCACGCATGTAGTTGAATCAAATCAACATAGCCTTCACGATATTTATGTTCATGGTGGATTATATCCTACTCATGCTTGTATTCGGTGTGAATTAATTTTAATGCATGTTTATGACTGTTGTCGCTCTCTCAATTGGTCGCTTCCCAGTCTTTTGCTAGCCTTCACCTGTACTAAGCGGGAATACTGCTTGTGCATCCAAACTCCTTAAACCCCAAAGTTGTTCCATATGAGTCCACCATACCTACCTATATGCGGTATTTACCTGCCGTTCCAAGTAAATTTGTATGTGCCAAACTCCAAACCTTCAAATGAAATTCTGTTTTGTATGCTTGAGCAGCTCATGTTTCAACTAGGGCTGCCTATATCTTCCATGCTAGGTGGGTTATTCTCAAGAGGTGGACTCGCTCCTCTTTCACGAGAAAGGGCGATGTAAGGGATGCCCAGTCCCATGATCCAAAAGGATCAAAGCAAATCAAAATAATTAAACAAAACTCCCCCGGGGTTGTTGTTAGTTGGAGGCACTCGTTGTTTCGAGCAAGCCATGGATTGATGCTTGTTTGTGGTTGGGGGAGTATAAACCTTTACCATTCTGTTTGGGAACTGCCTATAATGCATGTAGTATGGAAGATACAGCCATCTCATAGTTGTTGCGTTGACAGTGAAAGTATGCCGCTCAAAATGTTATTCAATCTCTATTTTAAAATCGAGCTCTGGCACCTCTACAAATCCCTCTTCCCTCTGCGAAGGGCCTATCTATTTACTTTTATGTTGAGTCATCACCCTTCTTATTAAAAAGCACCATTTGAGAGCACAATTGTCATTTGCATTCATTACTATTGGTTTATATTGGGTATGACTTGACTGGATCTCTTTTACCATGAATTACAATGTTTAGTCAGTCCTTGATCTTTAAAGGTGCTCTGCATTTACGTTTTGCGGTCTTAGAAAGGGCTAGCGAGATACCATTATGTTTTATCATGTTATGATTATCTTGAGAAAGTGTTGTCACCCGAGTTTTATTATTATGGCTCGCTAGCTGATTATGTTATTGATATGAGTAATTGTGAGACCTATGTGTTATTATGAGTATGGTTAGTTCATAGTATTTGCTGAAACTTGAATGCTGGCTTTTCATGTTTACAGCAACAAGAGCAAACAGAGTTTGTAAAAGTTTTTCTTTATCAATTTTAGTTTATCAACTAAATTGTTTGAGGACAAGCAAAGGTTTAAGCTTGGGGGAGTTGATACGTCTCCAACGTATCTACTTTTCCAAACACTTTTGCCCTTATTTTGGACTCTAACTTGCATGATTTGAATGAAACTAACCCGGATCGTATTTGTTTTCAGCAGAACGCCATGATGTTGTTTTATGTGTAGAAAAGAAAAGTTCTCGGAATGTCACGAAAATCCACGGAGGCACTTTTTGGAATAATAAAATTTCTAGGCGAAAGAAATATACCGGGGGCCGGGGCCTGTCCACGAGGCAGGCGCCCCGTCAGAGCGCGCCCCTATCTCGTGGGCCCCGGGACCTCCACCGACCTCAACTCCAACTCCATATATTCACGTTCGGGGAGAAAAAAATCAGAGTGAAAGTTTCATCGCGTTTTACGACTCGGAGCCGCCGCCAAGCCCTAATCTCTCTTGGGAGGGCTGATCTAGAGTCCGTTCGGGGCTCCGGAGAGGGGGATTCGTCACCGTCGTCATCATCAACCATCCTCCATCACCAATTTCATGATGCTCACCGCCGTGCGTGAGTAATTCCATCGTAGGCTTGCTGGACGGTGATGGGTTGGATGAGATTTACCATGTAATCAAGTTAGTTTTGTTAGGGTTTGATCCCTAGTATCCACTATGTTCTGAGATTGATGTTGCTATGACTTTGCTATGCTTAATGCTTGTCACTAGGGGCCGAGTGCCATGATTTCAGATCTGAACCTATTATGTTTTCATGAATATATGTGTGTTCTTGATCCTATCTTGCAAGTCTATAGTCACCTATTATGTGTTATGATCCGACAACCCCAAAGTGACAATAATCGGGATACTTCTCGGTGATGACCGTAGTTTGAGGAGTTCATGTATTCACTATGTGCTAATGCTTTGTTCCGGTTCTCTATCAAAAGGAGGCCTTAATATCCCTTAGTTTCCGCTAGGACCCCGCTGTCACGGGAGGGTAGGACAAAAGATGTCATGCAAGTTCTTTTCCATAAGCACGTATGACTATTTACAGAATACATGCCTACATTACATTGATGAACTGGAGCTAGTTCTGTGTCACCCTATGTTATAGCTATTACATGAGGAATCACATCCGGCATAATTATCCATCACTGATCCATTGCCTACGAGCTTTTCATATATTGTTCTTCGCTTATTTACTTTTACATTTGCTCTTTGTTACAACTACTACAAAAACCCCAAAACATTTATCTTTACTTTTGCTACTGTTACCGTTATTATCATACCACTTTTGCTACTAAATACTTTGCTGCAGATACTAAATTATCCAGGTGTGGTTGAATTGACAACTCAACTGCTAATACTCAAGAATATTCTTTGGCTCCCCTTGTGTCGAATCAATAAATTTGGGTTGAATACTTTACCCTCGAAAGCTGTTGCGATCCCCTACACTTGTGGGTTATCAAACTCCGTTCTCCGGAACAATGGAACGAGCTACTGACTTATTGGAAATAATACATGCCGATGTATGCGATCCAATGAGTGTTGATGCTCGTTGCAAGTATCGTTATTTTCTGACCTTCACAAGATGATTTGAGCAGATATGGGTATATCTACTTGATGAAACATAAGTCTGAAATAGTTGAAAGGTTCAAAGAATTTCATAGTGAAGTGGAAAAATCATCGTAACAAGAAAATAAAGTTTCTATGATCTGATCGTAGAGATGAATATTTGAGCTACGAGTTTGGCCTTCATTTTAAACAATGTGGAATAGTTTCACAGCTCACGCCATATGGAACACCACAGCGTAATGGTGTGTCCGAACATCGTAACCGCACTTTATTGGATATGGTGCGATCTATGATGTATCTTACCAATTTACCACTATTGTTTTGGGGTTATGCATTAGAGATAGCTGCATTCACTTTAAATAGGGCACCATGCATCTAAATCCGTTGAGACGACACCGTATGAACTATGGTTTAGCAGTAAACCTAAGCTGTCGTTTCTTAAAATTTGGAGTTGCGATGCTTTATGTGAAAAAGGTTTCAACCTGATAAGCTCGAACCCAAATCGGAGAAGTGCGTCTTCATAGAATACCCAAAGGAAACTATTGGGTACACCTTCTATCACAGATCCGAAGGCAAAACATTCGTTGCTAAGAATGGATCCTTTATAGAGAAGGAGTTTCTCTCGAAAGAAGTGAGTGGGAGGAAAGTAGAGCTTGATAAGGTAATTTGTACCTTCTCCCGAATTGGAAAGTAGTTCATCACAGAAATCAGTTCCAGTGATTCTTACACCAATTAGTGAGGAAGCTAATGATGATGATGATGAAACTTCAGATTAAGTTACTACAAAACCTCGTAGGTCTTCCAAAGTATAGTCCGTACCAGAGTGGTGTGGTAATCCTGTTCTGGAAGTCATGTTACTAGACCATGATGAACCTACGAACTATGAGGAAGTGATGATGAGCCCAGATTCCGCGAAATGGCTTGAGGCCATGAAATCTGAGATGGGATCCATGTATGAGAACAAAGTGTGGACTTTGGTGGAGTTGCCCGATGATCGGCAAGCCATATTATATAAATGGATCTTCAAGAGGAAGACAGACGCTGATAGTAGTGTTACTATCTACAAAGCTCGACTTGTCGCGAAAAGGTTTTTGACAAGTTCAAGGTGTTGACTACAACGAGTTTTTCTCAACTGTAGCGATGCTTAAGTCTGTCCGAATCATGTTAGCAATTGCCACATTTTATGAAATCTGGCAAAGGGATGTCAAAACTGCATTCCTTAATGGTTTTCTTAAAGAAGAGTTGTATATGATGCAACCAGAAGGTTTTGTCAATCCTAAAGGTGCTAACAAAATGTGCAAGCTCCAGCGATCCATCTATGGACTGGTGCAAGCATCTCAGAGTTGGAATATATGCTTTGATAAGTTGATCAAAGCATATAGTTTTATCTGAACTTGCGGTGAAGCTCAGATTTACAATAAAGTGAATGGGAGCACTACCGCCTTTCTCATAAATATATGTGAGTAACATATTGTTGATCAGAAATGATTAGAATTTTTCTGGAAAGCATAAAGGAGTATTTGAAAGGAGTTCTTTAAAAAAGGACCGCAGTAAAGCTACTTACATATTGAGCATCAAGATCTATTGAGATAGATCAAGACGCTTGATAAGTTTTTCAATAAGTACATACCTTGTCAGGTTTTTGAAGTAGTTCAAAATGGAACAGTCAAAGAAAGAGTTCTTGCCTGTGTTGCAAAGGTGTGAAATTGAGTAAGACTCAAATCCCGACCACGACAGAAAATAGAAAAGAGAATGGAAGTCATTCCCTATGCCTCAGTCATAGGTTCTATAAAGTATGCTATGTACCAGACCTATTGTATACCTTGCTCTGAATTTGGCAAGGGAGTACAATAGTGATCTAGGAGTAGATCACTGGACATTGGTCAAGAATAGCCTTAGTGAGGACTAAGGAAATATTTCTCGATTATGGAGGTGATAAAAGAGCCCGTCGTAAAGAGTTACATCGGTGCAAGCTTTTACACCGGTCCAGATAACTCTAACTGTCAATCTGGATACATATTGAAAGTGGGAGCAATTAGCTAGAGTAGCTCCGTGCAGAGCATTGTAGACATAGAATATTTGCAAAATACATACGGCTCTGAATATGACAGACCCGTTGACTAAGCTTCTCTCACGAGCAAAACATGATCACACCTTAGTACTCTTTGGGTGTTAATCACATAGTGATGTGAACTAGATTATTGACTCTAGTAACCCTTTTGGTGTTGGTCACATGACGATGTGAACTATGTGTGTTAATCATATACAGATATGAATATTGATGTTAAATCACATGGCGATGTGAACTAGATTATTGACTCTAGTGCAAGTGGGAGACTTAAGGAAATATGCCCTAGAGGCAATAATAAAGTTATTATTTATTTCCTTATTTCATGATAAATGTTTATTATTCATGCTAGAATTGTATTAATCGGAAACATAATACATGTGGGAATACATAGACAAACATAGTGTCACTAGTATGCCTCTACTTGACTAGCTTGTTGATCAAAGATGGTTGTGTTTCCTAGCCATAGACATGAGTTGTCATTTGATTAACGGGATCACATCATTAGAAGAATGATGTGATTGACTTGACCCATTTCGTTAGCTTAGCACTTGATCGTTTAGTATGTTGCTATTGCTTTCTTCATGACTTATACATGTTCCTATGACTATGAGATTATGCAACTCCCGTTTACCGGAGGAACACTTTGTGTGCTACCAAGCGTCACAAGCGAATCGGGTGATTATAAAGGAGCTCTACAGGTGTCTCCGAAGGTACATGTTGAGTTGGCGTATTTCGAGATTAGGATTTGTCACTTTGATTGTCGGAGAGGTATCTCTGGGCCCTCTCGGTAATGCACATCACTATAAGCCTTGCAAGCAATGTGGCTAATGAGTTAGTTGCGGGATGATGCATTACGTAACGAGTAAAAAGACTTGCCGGTAACGATATTGAACTAGGTATTGGGATACCGACGATCGAGTCTCGGGCAAGTAACATACCGATGACAAAGGGAACAACGTATGTTGTTATGCGGTTTGACCGATAAAGATCTTCGTAGGATATGTAGGAGCCAATATGGGCATCCAGGTTCCGCTATTGGTTATTGACCAGAGATATGTCTCGGTCATGTCTACATAGTTCTCAAACCCGTAGGGTCCGCACGATTCATGTTCGTTGACAATATAGTATTATATGAGTTATGTATGTTGGTAACCGAATGTTGTTCGGAGTCCCGGATGAGATCACGGACATGATGAGGAACTCCGGAATGGTCCGGAGATAAAGTTTGATATATGGGATAATAGTGTTTGATCTCCGGAAGGGTTCCGGAATTCACTGGAAGGGGTTCCGGATGTTACCCGAAATGTTTGGGTACGAGAACACGTTATTTGGGCCAAAGGGGAAAGGCCACGAGGCTTTTGGAAAGTGCGAAAGGAAGTTTTACGGAGACCAGAGGCCAGATGCCAGGAACCCTGGCGTCTAGGGGTAGACGCTGGGAACCCTGGAGTCCGTGTAGGACTCTTGCCTTTCGGGCAAAACCGACTTTGAGGAGGCTTTTACTCCAAGTTTTGACCCCAGGGCTCAACATATAAATAGAGGGTCAGAGCTAGCACCAAAGACACATCAAGAAACACCAAGCCGTATGCCGGCAACCCCGTCCCCTCTAGTTTATCCTCCGTCATAGTTTCCATAGTGCTTAGGCGAAGCTCTGCGGAGATTGTTCTTCACCAACACCGTCACCACGCAGTCGTGCTGCCGGAACTCATCTACTACTTTGCCCGTCTTGCTGGATCGAGAAGGCAAGGACGTCATCGAGCTGAACATGTGCAGAACTTGGAGGTGCCGTGCGTTCGGTACTTGGATCAGTCGGATCGTGAAGATGTACGACTACATCAACCGCATTGATAAACGCTTCCGCTTAGCGATCTTCAAGGGTATGAAGACACACTCCCCCTCTCGTTGCTATGCATCACCATGATCTTGTGTGTGTAGGAATTTTTTTGAAATTACTACGTTCCCCAACAGTTGTCTCTAATGCATAACCCAAAAATGATAGTGGTAAATCGGTAAGAGACATCATAGATAGATCGCACAATATCCAATAAAGTACGGTTACAATGTTCGGACACACCATTACGCTGTGGTGTTCCAGGTGGCGTGAGTTGCGAAACTATTCCACATTGTTTCAAATGAAGACCAAACTTGTAACTCAAATATTCGCCTCTGCGATAGGATCGTAGAAACTTTATTTTCTTGTTACGATTATTTTCCACTTCACTCTGAAATTCTTTTTACTTTTCAAATGTTTCAAACTTATGTTTCATTAAGTAGATATACCCCTATCTGCTCAAATCATCTGTGAAGGTTAGAAAATAACGATAGCCGCTGCGAGCCTCAACACTCATCAGACCGCATACGTCGGTATGTATTATTTCCAATAAGTCAGTGGCTCGCTCCATTGTTCCGGAGAACAGAGTCTTAGTCATCTTGCCCATGAGGCATGGTTCGCAAGCATCAAGTGATTCCAAAAGTCCATCTGCATGGAGTTTCTTCATGCGCTTTACACCAATATGACCTAAACGGCAGTGCCACAAATATGTTGCACTATCATTATCAACTTTGCATCTTTTGGCATCAATATTATGTGTATCACTGCGATCGAGATTCAGTAGACCATTTACATTGGATGTAAGACCATAGAAGGTTTTATTCATGTAAACAGAACAACAATTATTCTCTGACTTAAATGAATAACTGTATCACAATAAACATGATTCAATCATATTCATGCTCAATGCAAACACCAAATAACATTTATTTAGTTCCAATACTAATCCAGAAGGTAGAGGGAGTATGCGATGGTGATTTATCAAACTTGGAATCATTTCCAACACACATCGTCACCTCGCCCTCAACTAGTATCTGTTCATTTTGTAACTCCTGTTTCGAGTTACTAATCATAGCAACTGAACCTGTATCAAATACCCAGGGGCTACTATGAACACTAGTAAAGTACACATCAATAACATGTATATCAAATATACTTTTGTTCACTTTGCCATCCTTCTTATCCACCAAGTATTTGGAGTAGTTCCGCTTCCAGTGACCATTCCTTTGCAGTAGAAGCACTCAGTTTTAGGCTTAGGTCTAGCTTTGGGCTTCTTCATGGGAGTGGCAACTTTCTTGCCATTCTTCTTGAAGTTCCCTTTCTTTCCATTGCCCTTTTACTTGAAACTAGTGGTCTTGTCAACCATCAACACTTGATGCTTTTTCTTGATTTCTATCTTCACCGATTTCAGCATCGCGAAGAGCTTGGGAATCGTTTCTGTTATCCCTTGCATATTATAGTTCATCACGAAGTTCTAGTAACTTGGTGATAGTGGCTAGAGAACTCTATCAATCACTATCTTATCTAGAAGATTAACTCACACTTGATTCAAGTGATTGTACTACTCACACATTCTGAGCACATGCTCACTAGCTGAGCTATTCTCCTCGATTTTGTAGGCAAAGTACTTGTCAAAGGTCTCATACCTCTCGACATGGGCATGAGTCTGAAATACTAATTTCAACTCTTGGAACATCTCATATGCTCCGTGGCGTTCAAAACGTCTTTGAATCCCCGATTCTAAGCCGTAAAGCACGGCGCACTAAACTATCAAGTAGTCATCATACCGAGCTTGCTAAACATTCATAACATATGCATCTGCTCCTACAATAGGTCCGTCACCTAGCGCTGCATTAAGTACATAATTCTTTTGTGCGGCAAAGAGGATAATCCTCAGATCATGGACCTCCACATCATTGCTACTATCATCTTTCAACTTATGTTTCTCTAGGAACATATCAAAAATAAACGGGGAGCTACATCGCGAGCTATTGATCTACAACATAATTTGCAAAAACTATCATGACTAAGTTCATGATAAATTAAAGTTCAATTAATCATATTACTAAAGAACTCCCACTTAGATAGACATCCCTCTGGTCATATAAATGATCACGTGATCCATATCAACTAAACCATGTCCGATCATCACGTGAGATGGAGTAGTTTTCAATGGTGAACATCTCTATGTTGATCATATCTACTATATGATTCACGTTTGACCTTTTGGTCTCAGTGTTCCGAGGCCATATCTGCATATGCTACGCTCGTCAAGTTTACCCCGAGTATTATGCGCGTGCAAAACTGGCTTGCACCCATTGTATGTGAACGTAGAGCTTATCACACCCGATCATCATGTGGTGTCTCGACACGACGAACTGTAGCAACGGTGCATACTCAGGGAGAACACTTATACCTTGAAATTTAGTGAGGGGTCATCTTATAATGCTACCGCCGTACTAAGCAAAATAAGATGCATAAAAGATAAACATCACATGCAATCAAAATATGTGACATGATATGACCATCATCATCTTGTGCCTTTGATCTCCATCTCCAAAGCACCGTCATGATCTCCATCGTCACCGGCTTGACACCTTGATCTCCATTGTAGCATCGTTGTCGTCTCGCCAACTGTTGCTTCTACGACTATCGCTACCGCTTAGTGATAAAGTAAAGCAATTACATGGCGATTGCATTTCATATAATAAAGCGACAACCATAAGGCTCCTGCCAGTTGCTGATAACTTCTACAAAACATGATCATCTCATACAACAATTTATATCTCATCACGTCTTGACCATATCACATCACAACATGCCCTGCAAAAACAAGTTAGACGCCCTCTATTTTGTTGTTGCAAGTTTTACGTGGTTGCTACGGGCTTCTAGCAAGAACCATTCTTACCTACGCATCAAAACCACAACGATTTTTCGTCAAGTGTGCTGTTTTAACCTTCAACAAGGACCGGCCGTAGTCAAACTCGATTCAACTAAAGTTGGAGAAACAGACACCCGCTAGCCACCTGTGTGCGAAGCACGTCGGTAGAACCAGTCTCATGAACATGGTCATGTAATGTCGGTCCGGGCCGCTTCATCCAACAATACCGCCAAATCAAAGTAAGACATTGGTGATAAGCAGTATGCCTATTATCGCCCACAACTCATTGTGTTCTACTCGTGCATATAACATCTACGCATAAACCTGGCTCGGATGCCACTGTTGGGGAACATAGTAATTCAAAATTTTCCTACGATCACGCAAGATCTATCTAGGAGATGCATAGGAACGAGATGGGAGAGTGTGTCCACATACCCTCGTAGACCGAAAGCAGAAGCGTTTAGTAACGCGGTTGATGTAGTCGAACGTCTTAGCGATCCAACCGACCCAAGCACCGAATGTACGGCACCTCCGTGCTCAGCACACGTTTAGCACGATGACGTCCCTTGAGCTCTTGATCCAGTAGAAGGTCAAGGAAGAGTTCCGTCAGCACGACGGTGTGGCGATGGTGTTGGTGATGTGCTCCGCGCAGGGCTTCGCCTAAGCACTACGACAAATATGACCAAGGTGGTATACTGTGGAGGGGGGCACTGCACACGGATAAGGAACAACTGTTGTGTTTTGGGGTGCCCCCTGGTCACGTATATTAAGGAGGAGAGGGAGGAGGCCGGCGGCCAAGGAAGGTGCACCATAGGGGGAGTCCTTGGCCGCCGGCCTCCTCCCTCTCCTCCTTAATATACGTGACCAGGGGCACCCCAAAACACAATTGGACTCCCCATCCTTTTCCAAGAGGGGAAGAGAGGGAAGGAGGAAGAGAGGGAGAAGGAAAGAGGGGGCGTCGCCCCCTCCCTAGTCCAATTTGGACTTGCCATGGGAGGGGCACGCGGCCACCCCTTGCGGCCCTCCTCTCCTTTCCACTAAGGCCCATGAAGGCCCAATACTTCTCCGGGGGGTTCCGGTAACCCCTCGGTACCCCGAAAAATATCCGAACCTTTCCGAAACCATTCCGGTGTCCGAATACCTTCGTCCAATATATCAATCTTTACCTCTCGACCATTTCGAGACTCCTAGTCATGTCTGTGATCTCATGCGGGACTCCGAACAAACTTCGGTCACCGAAACACATAACTCATAATACAAATCGTCATCGAACGTTAAGCATGCGGACCCTACGGGTTCGAGAACTATGTAGACATGAATGAGACAGATCTCCGGTCAATAACCAATAGCGGAACCTAGATGCTCATATTGGCTCCTGCATATTCTATGAAGATCTTTATCGGTTAAACCGCATGACAATATACGTTGTTCCCTTTGTCATCGGTATGTTACTTGCCCGAGATTCGATCGTCGGTATCATCATACCTAGTTCAATCTCGTTACCGGCAAGTCTCTTTACTCGTTCTGTAATGCATCATCTCGCAACTAACTCATTAGTCACATTGCTTGCAAGGCTTATAGTGATGTGCATTACCGAGAGGGCCCAGAGATGCCTCTCCGATACACGGAGTGACAAATCCTAATCTTGATCTATGCCAACCAAACAAACACCTTCGGAGACACCTATAGAGCATATTTATAATCACCTAGTTACGTTGTGACGTTTGATAGCACACAAGGTGTTCCTCCGGTATTCGGGAGTTGCATAATCTCATAGTCAGAGGAATATGTATAAGTCATGAAGAAAGCAATAGCAATAAAACTTAACGATCATTATGCTAAGCTAACAGATGGGTCTTGTCCATCACATCATTCTCTATTGATGTGATCCCGTTCATCAAATGACAACACATGTCTATGGTCAGGAAACATAACCTTTGATTAACGAGCTAGTCAAGTAGAGGCATACTAGGGACATACTATTTTGTCTATGTATTCACACATGTACTAAGTTTCTGGTTAATACAATTCTAGCATGAATAATAGATATTTATCATGACATAAGGAAAGATAAATAACATCTTTATTATTGCCTCTAGGGCATATTTCCTTCAGCACCTTGGCTAGGCCAAGGGGTAAGGCCCACGAGGCCTGAAGCCGGTGCACAAAGGGGTTTCTCGGAGGGTAGGGGCTAGACGTCAGGGTTCATGGCGTCTACCCCTGGGCCAGATGCTAGAGTCCATGGAGTTTAGCCCTAGAGTTCGAGGAGGATTCTTCTTTGAGGTCCAAACCGACTTTGGGCAGGCCCCCTCCCCAAGTTGCGACCCCAGGACTCAGCATATAAATAGAGGGGCGAAGGCAGCCCGTAGAACATAAGTTTTGTAGCCTCCTCTAGTTCTCTCTTGATCTAGTTCTCGTCTAGTTTGATCTAGTTCTAGTTCTCTCTAAATCCACATAATAGAGAAGCCCTATGCAGTTCTATTCTTCTCCCTCTAATTCTTCGGTGATGATTATCTCTGGACGGGCGAAGCACTGCCGGATCGTGAAGACTGTATGCCTGCAATCTGTGGAGAGGTTGTACTTTCGGCCTTCCATTCAAGGGACAGTTCGTGAGCAGTTCGAGGGATCGTTCATCGACGGTTCAAGGGACTTCAAGTACGATCTACACTGACTCGTCTTCTTCCGCTGCAACTTGGAGTCGGTAACGATCGTCATCCCAACCCGTAATGCATCTTCATATTGATCTTAAAAGAAAGGTGCGAATTTTTTTATTTTCTACTACATTTCCTAACATTAATCAAGTGCCTAGCGCAGTTCTGTTTTCTGGTGTTTTTATATTTTAGGGAAAATAATTATTTTAACCAAAGAAAAAATCCAGAAAAAATAGATTATGAAGTTTTCCATCCAGAGACACCTAGAGGGTTTGGGGTCCACACGTGAAGGTGCCTAGGGGCTCTCGGCCGCCCACTTGGGGTGCAGGTGCACCCAGGCCCAGAGCACCCAATGGGCGCCCGAAGGCTACACGAAGCTTATGCAGCTCTCCTTTTGCTACAAGGTGCTCCTGGTAATTTCTGAACCGCCATAAAAAATTTAGATTTTTCGGAGTTACGAATTCCCGACAATGTTAAAAACGATGACGGAACTCAAATTTAGAAAATAAAAACAACTCCGCTCAAAAGTCATATCCCATCTGAAGGGCAGTTCTCATCCTTCACATCAATGGCCACAAAAAATTAGAGGGGAAACCCTTCTCCCACCCAGGGAGAAGGCCAAAGAAGAAGGAAAAGGGTAGGCGCCGGAACACCGCCAGAGGAACCGACATCACGGCCATCGTCTTCGACGACTTCATCGCCGTCTCCACCACCATCTTCATCATTATTATAGGGGCTTCTCCATCCATAAACCTCTGTAATCCATTGGCAAATATTGATGCCTTGTGCTATGAATTATTTCCCCATCATTTGTCGCATATTTATGTCTATGTTTGAGTAGTAATTTGTTCCGCCATGGCATCGATGAAAATAATATAATGGTTGGTTGAATGTCGGTTTCTATGCAATCTTATTTTTCTTATGTACGAATGCACACGTGCATTGGGAACATTTAGGCTAGCCATAGTGGTGGTATCTAGCCGATATCATGCACTCGGGACTAGTAAACATGTTGAGTGGCAGACAATTAAAAAGAGAGAGAGGGTTAGAGTAACATAGGTAGATACCGTATCATAATAAATGCTATGCTATTATGTGTCATGCACTATGAGTAGCCTTAAGGTGTTGCAATGTATTATGATAAATATGTGTGCGGAGGCCGGAGTGATAGATATTACCGATTCAAGCATATAGCAGTAGTTGGGATTTTACCTTAGGCTTTCTTTGGTTCATAGGATAGGAATTTCATAGGAATAGGAAAATCATAGGAAGTGAGTTGACATGCATGTCAATTCCTATAGAGAAAGAGATGCCATTTGGTGCATAGGATGGGATTTTTCCATTGAGTCTAGGCTAATATTTTTTTCCTCCAAAATGTGAAGGATTGATTCCTATCCTACATAGGAATAGGAATTCATTCCTAGAAACCAATGGGCTTCAAAAGAATTTTTCCTTTGTAAATCATATACTATAGAATTCCTACAAAAATCCTAAAAACCAAAGGAGGCCTTAATGGATCTTAGAGCAAGTACAATAGGATGACGTAGGCGGGCTATAAGCCTTTTAAACATTATATTTTGGATGAGTTGGAGGAGAGAGAAAAGGAGAGAGAAGGAAAGCGGACTACTGATTAACAGCCGTCTGCAACACGTGCTTCTAGGCATGTTGTGAGAGAGGGAGGTGGGCCATGTACCAAAAAAATAGTACATATTTATATGCAACTATTGTACTTGCCGGCTATAAGGTTGGCTATACATGATGTGGCAAGACCATATAGCCAGCAACTAGCTATACTATTGACCATGCTCTTAGCGTGTGGATTACATGCTAAGAGAATAATTATAAATGCATGTAGGCTCCTTCCTAAAACACAACACTTATTAAGGGAAGTATAGGGTGTGTTTAGTTCCTGTCACCAACCATAATGTCATGGGTTGGACCCGCTCCTGGGCCTCGTTTCGGTGTTTAGTTCGTAACCGGGATGGAACCCACTCGTTCCCTACCACCGAATATTCTACTGAGATCCGGAACCGAGCGATACCTCCAAATCAAAGGAATTACAAGGAACCGGTTGTTCTCTCCCTTTCCTCTCCCTCTCTGTGCGCCACGACTCCCTCGTCTCGCCCCTCTCTCCCAGGTGCGCCGCCGCTCTCTCGCCGGATCGTCGCCCCTCCTTCTCCGGCGCGCCGCCACTCCCTCGTCGCTCCTCCCCCTCCGGTCCGCTGCCTGTCCCTCATCTCTCTTCCTCCCTTGAACTACACCACTAGTCGATCTGCGCTGCCGTCGACTGACTCATCTCTCTCTGTCGATCTGCAACACAAAAAGGGAAGAAAATGGGGTGCTAGGAAGAAGAGGAGCACATGCGGCCGGCTAGCAGCTGCGTGGCTGCTGTTGCAGCTGGGCTACAGAACCGGTAGAGGTTACAGCAGCGGCTGGGATCTTCCTCGTTGAGTATGCTTTGGCTGTACAGATTTTAGTGCCTGTAGCTACGAGAGAGATGGAGAGGATATTGAGATGACACCGTGGTTGCTTTTTGATTAAAGTTTGGTGTTCTATGTTGTTTAAACTAGTGCGATAGTCTCTCTGGAGTAAAATAGGCACACTCAAATTGCTGTTGTCTGCTACTTCTACATCTTTGTAATAATTAGGGGAGACATTGTTTTTGAAAAGGATGTTGTTTTCCTTGCAAATATAAACAAAATGTTGCTGAAATTTTGTATTTTTGTTATTTCATTCTTCATTTCGTGCTTCCAAACCAAACACATGAACGGGACCATTCCATTCTACTTTTTGCTCGTACCGAACATAGGAGCAGAACCGACCCGTTCCTCTGGAATGGAATCATTTCATTCCATGACAGTTGGTTCCTGAACCAAACACACCCATAAAGTCCATCTTATATTGTAGTGCTTTGTCTGCCAGGTGGTGAGATAATTTTCAAGGGACACGAAGGGCAATCACTTAATTTGTGACATAACTTTCAGAGTTGTGTGAAGTGCAATTGCTTAGGTAGACATTGAGACCCTATTTCCGTGTCGATGTTAGACTTGTTCCTAAGATAAGAAAACTAACCATGAATATATACACTAGCCAATTGCTTGGAGCATTTGCTCCCATTGGAAACCGCTATATTCATCACAATCACCACACACTCAAAGCTCTCTTTTTGCTCTTGCAAATCTTTTGGTTGCAACCACTAACATTTTATTTTTACTAGCAAACATGCCCGTGCGTTGCAACGGGAGAAAAAAAAAATCATCCCTCATACACACACTTGACGACACAGCAAATCCCTTAAAATCTTTCATGATGCCACGCAACAAGCAACATGATAAGTGGTGTTGTGAAAAACCTAAATGTATGATGATTTTAAAGTGTACTCAAGGTGTTTAGAATTTATTATATAACACAAATATCTACCTAGTTGCCAGTATATATTTTATGCATTTGATGTTGTTTCTTGGTGATGTCCAAAAAATATTACATTAGAATGAAAATAGCAAAGTATATTTTAGTATTCAATGATAGCATGTGCATAAGAGCATTTTTTTTGTCATATATGTGTTTGCATATATAAATGTGTGTTTGCAACCATAATTCAGTTCAAGACTTAATTTGGTTGCAAACATATTGGGTAGCTCCACCAAAAACAACCAATCTATAAGAACATATGTAATAGGTATTTCATATAAGTAATTAGTTAAGTATGCACCGTGAACGTTTTTAATTTTTTTAATGATAATAGCATATTTAGAATCTACACATTTTTCTGATGAATTTTCATATATGACATGTTAGATTTGGAGTTAGGGTTTGAAAGATATGGAAACTTCAAAAAGTATTTGATCTTTTGAAGAAAGAAGGAGGAAGTGAGGATTGAACCCAGGACCTCCAGCGCGGTAGGTCAAGGCACCAACCAATGAGCTGCATGCACGATTGTTATATAAGAGGGGTTCTCTCACTATTGAGCTATGCCGTCCAAAGACGAAACAAAATATAAAACCAAACATTTTTCTCACTTACCGGTGGCATTGGTGGGTAATATTTTTCAACTTTAGGGGCAGTTTTAATGACGGACGACCAGAAACACTATTTGCTTTACTAGCAAAAGAGCCCGTGCGTTGCAACGGCAGAAAAAAAATAACACACACTCTTAACCTAATAACCATAATATGTTCATGCCCTTTATTTTAGCGAGGCATCATTTTTGTGTTGCCGCTTATCCTCCTTCTCACCTTCAGTGGCCTCAGTGTTCACACAAACCAAATTGTGTTTGAATGTTGTTTTCCCCTGCCAGTTTATTCAGAGGTGCTCATGTGTGGTTATCGATGTTTTCTTTCGTCTCTTTATGATTTTAGTGGTTGTTTATTTGCAATCCAGATCGTCATGATGACGAAAGAAAAGCGGACGTGCCCTATAGGTTACAAGTTTGCTTTTAAAATAATATTTTAAAATATTTAATAGGTAAAAATAACATCATATTCAAATTCTACATATTTTTCTATTCAAATTTCATATATAACATGTTAAAATCAGAGTTCTGATTTAATAGATATGGATAATTAAGAAAAATATTTGTTTGACATAAATATCTTCCAAAATAATATTTAAAAAATATTTAACAAACAAAATAACATCATATTTAGATTCTACACATTTTTCTAATCAATTTTCATATATAACATGTTAAAATCGGAGTTACGGTTTAAAAGATATGGATAATTTAGAAAAAACATGTGTTTGACTTATATATGATCGGCGGGTGAATTATCTAATACGTCAGGGGGGTTTTCGTAAAAATGTAAAATAACGGTTCGGTTATGACTTAAGTGTGTACTGCGGGTTAATTCATAGAAAACGCAGGGGGTTTTCTGCAAAAGTGCATGACAGGCGGCCGAAACCCAATTTGCTCTATTATTAGGTAGAGATTTTCTAAAGTTCTCTAGTCACCTCCTTGAAAACCTTTTTTACCAAGTACCATAGTTTCTACTGCCCATTCCTATTCTAGTTGTAGAGAGTCTAGGCATAGTAGTCTAGTAGATGTTAAGTGTGTATAGAGTTGCGTAACTGGCATACAATACTTGAGAGATTAAGAAAACTATCTTTAGCTCCCTTTGATTCGGCACTTCATATACTTCCACGTTCACCTTGTAGAGTGCTACAATAACTTCCTGCGCTTGGGGATTATCACGTCGCCAGCTAGACCACAGCCGCCCCGCCACCAGCCCGTACCACCGCCCGCAAATCGGCCCCAAAGCCGACCAAACACAGGCCATGCACCATCATCGTCGGCGGGAGGCAGGACAAAGCCTTCGACCTGAGTTGCTTCGCCACAGCCCAGGCACGCCCGCCATCCATGTTGCTCGTGACACTGCTGCCGCACATGTGCGCCGTCGCGGCAACCTACACGCCGTTGCGCCGCAACAACCAACACTCCCGCCATGCTCTGGCCCGGGGGAGCAGGCCTGCGCCCCTTCTGATTACGTACTCCCTTAATTCCACAATGTAGTGCGCCCGCGCTTTCTGAGATTCAAGTTTAACTATAAATTTAACCAACGAGACCGATTGCAGCGGGAGCAAAAAGTATACCACTGGCAGGAACTCGTTGGCCTCACCACCAACGTGGGCACCTCGCGCCGGATTGATTCTCAATCCACCCCCTTAATCCTCGTCTCCCTCCGTGTCGTGCGAGCAAGGCACGCCCTAATTATTCCGCCGCATTTGTTTACCTCAGCCAGCCAGCCGGCCAGCCCATCGACGGACGTCGTGCGGCGTTAGTAGCCTGCACATCTCGCCACCATTTTACTCGCAACTAATCACCAGCAGCATCAGAACCATTAATGGCCGCATCACAAGAGGAATGTATATCACCGACCGCGATCTCTTTCATGATCGCAGCACGATGCTTCGATCGTTTTTAGGCATATGCCGAGGCAGCAGAGTCAACGGCTGACCTTGTGAGATTAATACTGCTGTGTTTTTGTCAACGTTGAAGTGCACGACGAAAGGTGGCAGCGCATGAACACCAGAAGCCACTCAGAGAAGATCTTCATGCAAATTCATGGAGGGAGCGAGATAAGCCTTCTCATGGGAGCTCGCTCGATCGTGCACATGCACGTACGTGTGCATGGCGAGTCTGATTTTCAGAGGAAGAAAATTGGAAGGGAAGGAGTATACAGGAGCGATACATATGATTATATCCTAATAACATAGATAATGCATGCACGGATGCACCCTTGTTCCGGCCGGTCAGCTTCACGGCTTCCCGCCGGACGCGGCGCCGGCGTCGACCTTGACGGGCCGGACGGTGGCGTCGTCGCCGCCGCCGTTTGCGGAGGCCAGCGCGGCGGCTGCGGCGGCTGGGTGAACGGCCTGCCTGGCGAGGAGCGAGGCCGGGGAGGTGGTGGTGGTGGTGGCGGAGGAGATGGCGGAGGCGAGGGAGATGGGCATGAGGCAGAGGCCCTTCCCCTGCAGGTACTGCATGGCCGTGCCCATGTCCTCCTCCATCATCTTGGCCACCTGATGCTCCGTCACCCGCAGCCCGCCGCCACCTCCACCGCCGCCGCTCTCGCCTCCCCCGTTCGCCTTGGCGGCCGCGGCCGCCGCGCTGTTCCCACCGCCGTTGCTGCTCTTCGCGCTGCTCTTCGCCTGCACGTTCGCAACGTTCAAGCACCTCAGTATTCAAGTATCCGTCGAGAGCTAATCGATCATGATTGCACGGTCGCCTACTGGGTGTCAGGTTACTTACCTCGGAGGACATGCTGGCCACCAGCGGCGCCATGCCGGCGGCCCCGCCCAGCCGGCTCATGCTCAGAACCTGAGAAAAAAAACGTGCTGTCACCTCCACAGATCGTACGTAACCAGAAGCAGGAAAAACACAACGACCTCTATACACAAACGCCACCGTACCTTGACTTGGAGCTGCAGGAACTTGACGTAGTCGATGATCTCGTCCAGCATCGACGCCTTGTCAGTCTGCACACGTCCATCTCATCAGTAACCACCTCTTCTATTCTATTCTACCACGGTCCACGGCGCAGAGATTTTTACACGAAGCGGCTCGATTTCAGTACGATCATATCCCGGCACCGGCATTGACCGTGGCCTGTAATTATGACTACCGGACTAAGAGGGCGAAACAGGGCATCCAATGCGCCCATGTGCCCATTCACTGCGCGTCACATTTGTCTCTCATCCCGGCCATCAGCTGCCTCATTTCTTCAGCTAGCCGAAGAGCCAAGCCAAGGCTGCGGCCTTCTTCAGTCCAAATTCCCCACAACAGGAACAAGTTCTAATTTCATCAAAAAGATAAACAAAATAATATCAGGAACAAGTTCCGGGACATGACACGTGCGGCATCGCATCGCATCGCCACCCCTGTACTGCGCACGCTTCGACGGCACACATGTCACATCACATCATGGCGTGACCCGTGAGCTAGACAGGAGCGACGCCACACCCTCGCTCACCAACCGGCCGGCCGGCGTGCCCTCTTCCGCACTGCTACCATACAGACCCACTACAAGCATAAACGGGCCAGCATCGCGTCCAGGCGTCGACACCCCACACGCCGGGAGAGATTCCTGGCTTTCTGGTTGATGGGAAACGCAGGAATTTTCTACGCGAAACCGTATGATCGCTGCGAGATTCTCGTCGGGGATGTGATTGTTTTACCTTGTTGGCGTTGGGGACCAGCTCCTGCAGCGACTTCATCCGCTCCGCGATCCTCTCCCGCCGGAGCTGCATGCACGCGAGTTTGTTAGGGGTAGAAAGTCGTTTGAATTTCAATTTGATTATTACAAGCATAGCATAGGAACAGAACAGTTCCTGCTTCTTCTGTTATAAAAAGACATATCAATGACACACACGAAGCAGATCCAAAAAGAGTCGTGAAATTTGTGCAGAGAATATATACGTTGGTACTCCCTTGTTGATCTAAAAAAGAATATATACGTTGGAGGATGGGAAGACTTTGGGGTTGTTGTTGATGTGCACCAGCATGTCGAGATTTTTAAAATTTCAGAGGGAATGGGAGAGGGTGGGAGTGGGAGTGGCATGCATACACGTTCGGCGATGCTGTGCGGGTCGGTGGCCTGCCCTCGCCTCGCCCGCACGCGCGTCTGCCGCGGCGGGGCCGCGCCGCCACCGCCGCCGCCAGAGGAAGCCGGCGCTGTTGTGCCTCCGCTCGCCGCCGGCCCTCCTCCGAAGCTCTGCCCCGACATTGAACCTCCCTGCGCGACCGATCAGAGAACAGATAATAATTGCATTAATGGATCCTGCATCACACGTACGGCTGTGTGTGGATCGTAGTTTGCACAGGTGCACGTTCTATTACCTGGCCAAACGGCGGCTGCACGGCGGCGCCGGCGCCATGCACCCCGAATCCGTTGAACAGCGCGTGGTCACCTCCCTGCATGCACGCACAAAGCGCGCACAAAGCGAATCCATGTCAACGGAAAATTTGACTAGAGAAATTAAGAACGACAGAGAGAGAACAGCGATGAAGAAGGATCCTACCGTGCCATTGGGCGACTTGAACCCGCCGTCCATCTCCTCGCGCGACTGCGGGGGTGACCGGTCCGCGAACAGCGGCAGCGGCGAGAACCCCGTGCCGCCGCTCTCCTCGCCGAGGCCCTGCCTCTGGAGGTCGGTGAGCTGCAGCATGACCGGCTTCTCTCCGCCGATCTGGTGCTGCCGGAGCCTGGACGCGAGCAGCGTCGACTCGTCGAAGGCGCCCAGGTCCTCGGCGCCCGCCGCGATCTCCCAGGGCGACTTCCCGCCGGCGCCCAGGTCGCCCCACGCGGAGGGCAGCGTGGACAGCATCTGGTCGAAGAAGTCGTCCTGCGCCCCGCCGCCCCCACCGCCGTCGCCGCCGGCCATCGGTCTCGCGCGCGGGTGCCGGCCGGCCGGGCTGCGCAGCGACGAGCTGACGTGTAAATGCGCTCGCGAGAAGGCGGGAGGAGAGAGTATGGAGGAGGACAGGCGAACTAGCTTCCCTACGTGCGCGCCTTTATAATCGCGTGCTACGTGCCAATTTTCAAATGGAAAATTAACTGAACTCAGTTCGTGCAACTCTTTGGCGTTTATATACTGATCTTCTGTCTGCTTTTATTGACTTTGCTCAAGAGCTGCAACTACAGCTGGTATAAACTTGGCATTTGAGTTTTTTCTTTTGTGTGTCAGGGCCAAGCGTTTTCCCTGAGAGCATCTCTAGCCGACCCGTATAAGTGGTCAAACCTGCAAAATGACCGCTTTTTACAGTTTCAGTCGAAACAACGAACCGGAACAGATCCCTTAAAACGTCCGACCCTTAAAAAAAAATTACGCGGCCCCGTGAACGCAAACCCGAGACCCTCAAATCTTCGTTTCGAGGGCAATTTTGCTAGGACCCTGAATAGCGGTCGACGTTGGCAGTTGAGGAATCTCAGCTCCCGCCAACGCCTTGAAGCTCGCCGCGACCGCACCGCCGCCGCCGCCGCCGTCTTCGTCGCCGCGCCCGTTCGCTCGCCGCCGCCGCCGTGCCGCCGCCGCCCGTCGATGCGAGCAAGCCAGCTAGCTAGCTACGGTCGCGCTAGCTGAATCGACCCGAGCAAGCTAGCTGAGTCCAGTCGCCGCCCGTGCCGCCCTGGCCTCCGCCCGCGCGTCGTGGCCGTCCTGCGTCTCCCTCGTCCGTCCGCTGGCCTCCACTCTGGCCGTGTCTTACTCCTCCGCGCGTCGGTGGGTGGTCGATTTCAAATTGGCAAGAGGAAGAGGAAGGGGAAGAGGTATATTCAGATAATATTTTTTTTACGGGTTAATTATATGGGGTCTGTTCGGCCACCACCCGCGCCAGCCCGTAAAACCGGTTTTCCGTGAACTGTAAAAGCAATATAAGGGTCCGCGATATAATGGGTCTGCTAGAGATGCTCCGAGTGGCGGCTAGGGCGTACCCCTCTCTCTATGCATCACCCGCGAGACCGTGAATTCGTCTCCCTTTTGCCCGTGACAACGAGGAAAATCCCGATGCTTCGACTCAGCTAGTTGTTCATGTTGGCAAATGATTCATTCCGGTCGACCGGCAAACGATGGCACCGGTCGTACCGCTGCTCGCTAGTGACACACATGATGGGCCATGCGCCACGTGTTCCATGCAGTCTGCCTCGTTTTTAAAGATGACCTGCAAGGCACACAGGGTTGCGTAGCATCTTTGTGTAAGTGTCCCAATAGTTATCATCCTAACGAATAATAGAGAAGAGTATTGTGAGTGATGTTCCGGTCACACACAAGTTGTCACATGTTTTGAGCAAAGTAACTGTCTGAAAATCTGCTGATGATATTATTATTCCATGAATAAAATATAGCAAAGCGGCAAAAAAATTGATAGTTGCAGCAAGAATAATAGACAGGGTAAAAGTAAATACCATCAAGTAAAATAGTTGAAAGTGAACGGTTGTTGTCTGCAATAGAGAGGTTATGTGCGGAAATACTTCGGATCATGGCGTACATCAAGTGTGCCAGTGTGATGGTAATACTGGTTACCTTGTATTGTGATTCAAGCGTGTAGATTGTTAGTTTTCTGTAAGCGGTTCACTCTTGAGTAGTCAAAGTCCCCTATAGTTACATAACATGGTCCGTTCCGCAATTAAGGTCATAAGATCGGAACAACGCATTAGGTTTCATGGATCCCAGTTATCTCGTATTGTCTGCGTCCTCATAGACACCAGCACCTGTCACGTGGAGGTCACAGAGTCGCTAAATAATCTATGTTACTTGCGTAGGTCTTCAGATCTTGTTGCCTAGGCCCTTAAATTGGACAACGCATATTACATTCGCGAGAGATAAACCACTTACTGAACAATCATAGAACTATTACCACAAATGACGACATATATAATAGGCACAAATGATCCCACCAATCCCTACATCTCCCACGCCTATGGGAATTTACTCGCACATGAAAGAGGGCTAACCAAACAATTCAGAGATTAAATCAAGGGAAATTATTTCAGTAATATCACAAAGATCAGTAATAAGTTGAATGATTAAAAGAGTCTCAATCTCAAGATGAGTATGAATAGAGTTACAAACTCTAATATCGCAACTTATAATTCCTCTTCTTATTGTGATGATCACGGTGAACAAATTGGAGACGGGCAAAAGAGATGGGATGGGGAGTTCTTCTCTCTGGATCTCTTCTCTTCCCATTCTAGATGTGGTGGTGGTGGCGGCTCCTCTTTGTATTTCCTATTCCTCTCTTCACATAACTTACTTGTATAGACAAGGGGTGGTGACGTCGTGTGGTACGATCACTGGTACCAGCGGGTGTATGCTCTGGTGCCTCTGATACACATTTGCCCAAAAGGGGAGTTGCTCTAGATGGCTTCATTTGCTGGGATATTGATTGGCTTCCATCAGAATATGTATATTCTTGCACATCAATAGGAAAAAACAAGTTTTCTTATTTTTTGAAGGATCGGTGTTAGGAAGAAACAAAAATTATCGAAAACCTTCTGAAACCATATCAAAACCCTCTTAAAAGTGATAAAAATATCAAGACATCCAATCCCCCAAGCTCAAGTCTTTCTCGTCGTCAAGCAATTAAGAAATAAGAAAAATGAAAGGGAGATTGACAAACGAGTAAAGAGTTTTACTAGCTTGTGAAGATGTAATATATTAGTTCTCACAAATCCTGCAATCTTAATTAAGAGAATAGTCGCATTTGAATGATTGCACTTCACAAGTAAAACTTTATAGTTAACTAGGTGTAGAGCAAGCAAAAATGTATTCTCTCATGAATAGATTTTGCATTTTGGATCTTTCCAAAACATGAACATAGCTGAAAGCATATTTGCTCCCTTGGTGGTTTTGGTAATTCATGTCAACATACATGTTGTTGGACTAACATTTTCATCTAGTATATTTCAGGAATAGTTCAACCTAGGCTTGTAGATGGATGGAGATGTGGACCCCTCAAGCTGCTAAGGACAAGCATTGGCAAAAGCTTCAAGACTCTACATTTTTGGTTAAGTGATCAAAGATTACATTGAGTCCATAGGAAAACCCATACTATTAAAAGGGATGAGGTTTTGATCATGAGTCATTTGCTCAAGTGCTTGAAGATATTGCTCCAAAACCCTCAACCACTTTCTCACAATCCAATCTGTCCAAAACCCTCAAGTCATTCTAGGTCCCACCGAAACCCACTCATCCGGACCCAGTGAGATACACCAGACAGCCATAAGCCTATCCCTAGAAACTCGGTTCCACCGAGATGACATTCGGTCCCACTGAAGTGCATTGACAAACTTTCTGTAACCCATCGTGTTCATTTCAGAATTACGGAAATGATGCAAGTGTTTAGGTCATCACATATCGGAGCCACCGAGAGGATTCAACCGGTCTCACCCAAACATCTAACGTTTGAATCTTTTACACTGGTCGGTCTCACCGAGATTTACTTTCGGTGTCACCGGATTGTGCATAAAGTTTGTAACGACTAGATCTTTGGTGATAGCTATAAATACCCCACCCACACCACCTACTCTCGGGGAGAGCAACCAGGATGAAACTGCACTTTCCATATCCATTTTCTGAGAGAGAGAACCACCTACACTTTTGTTGCGATCAAGGCATTCCAGTGCAACCATTTGATCCTTGATTTCTAGCCCCCTCAAGTTGCTTTCCACTCCAATCCTTCTCCCACCACCATGCCAAATCCGTGATAAAGTGATTGAGTGTTGAGGAGACTATCTTTTGAAGGACAAGAGCAAGGAGTTCATCATCAACAACAACATATATTACCTTTTGGAGAGTGGTGTCTCCTAGATTGGTTAGGTGTCACCAAAGCTCGTGGAGTTGAACGAAGGAGTTTGTAAGGGCAAGAAGATCACATACTTAGTGAAGATCTACCCCGAGTGAGGCTAGTCCTTCGTGGGCATAATCCATGATGGGATAGACAAGGTTGCTTCTTCGTGGACCCTTCGTGGGCGGAGCCCTCCGTGGACTTGCACAGTTGTTACCCTCCATGGGCTGAAGTCTCCATCAATGTGGATGTATGATAACACCATCTATCATGCCAAAAATCACCGTGTCTTCATTGCATTTGATCTTCCTATCTCTACCCCGTTTACTCTCTTGCACTTGTATGATTTTCATTTTCCGCTGTTCAATCTCTAGATATGCATGTGTAGGATGTATTGGTTGTCACTTAACTTGTGCTAAAATTTGCCTAATCATGAATAAAACTAAAAGCTGAATCTTTGTCATGTTAAGTGTCTATTCACCCCCTCACTCCTCTAGACTTATCTTCTTGATCTTTCAATAACCAAGGGTTTTTGGGTAGAAGATAACATAGTACTCAAGTATCTAATTAACACCCAGTCGTGTTTCCTAAGCAGTCAATCATTGTCCGTCGAAACTTCTATCTTTGGCGATAGTATTATGTCATTATTTTGATCTAGCTTAAAGTTGAATATATGGACCAAGAGTTGTCTCTTTCGAGCGCACGATCTGTATTCGGTTTTTGCACATACACACACTCAAGAGAAAGTCGAATTATATTCGCTACAGTGCTGCCACTGCAACATTAACAGACCCATAGCCAAAATCTGAGCTGAAGCTCTGTTGAATCGCTCGTTGGCCAGCGGAGTTCTTGGCATAAACTCAAGAGAGGTGACCAAGTCAGAATTATGCACGTGAAGCAACAAATAGTAACGGACCATGGAACATGCATAAAAGCTATCAACCATCTATTGCAAAACAGGTTTTCGCATAATCTCGGCCACCTCAATTTTCATTCATCTAGAAAAATCTATCAGTCTGTACCATCAAGCCAATCATATTAAGTCCTATCGAGTTTTCTATGTTATGTGCTAGTTCTCTTCAAAATACAAGCCCCCAAGTTTTCTTTTAAACTTTTTCTTTCTTTCTTACTGGATTTTTGAAAATTAAAACAATGCTTATCAAAGTTTCACTAGCAAGACTCGGAATGGGAACTGGAACTAAATGATGATCAACTAGCACGGTGAACGAAGTTTAAGTGCAACCAACCAAATAAAAGTATTGACTTAATAAACTTGCGAGAAAAGGAAGTATTTGTAATTTTGTATATTATACCTTTCACGCTGGCTTGCAGTTTTCTAAAGTCATGTTTCCGCTCATTCTTCCCATTTCCAAACTTCTAGCGATGCTCAAATCAGTAGGCTCATAAAAAGAAAATACCACCGAAGGAAATTCCAAGAGATAAAACCAAACGTTCCACAAAGACATCCATCAAAATAAGGGTAGTTCTCGATGAACTCTATAGATGAGCTAGTTGCCCCCAACAACGCTCTTGTCATGGAAACTCAAAACCCCGTAAAAAGTGAAGATATTTCTTCCGTATCTTTGCAAGTGGTGATTTCTTTTTACAAAAGACAGCCTCGCAAAGCGTACTTGGCATGGAAGTAGGCGACAGTCCACGAGTTAGTTTTCTTTGTTTGTTGTTTGTGCCTGGTGCCGCCTCCCCTCCCCCCTAGTCCTACACAGTGCCACCGTCCTAGTCTCTCTCTGCCTCTCTTTGTACTATTCCAGAATCCAGATATATATCTAATACTCCCTTTGTCCCGAATTACTTGTCGTAGAAATGGATGTATCTAGAACTAAAAATATGTCTAGATGCATCCATTTCTGCAACAAGTAATTTCGGATGGAGGAAGTAGAAGTTATGGGTCCTTCAGGAACCCCAATGTTTAAAAAAGATGGGAGTAGGCAATATTGTTAATGTCACAAAGATGAAACAATTAATTTTGAATGCAAGCTCGCTCACACTACTTGGCCTACCATTCATGTATCTTTTAATTTGTGTCTATATTGTAGGGTCTCATGTTTGGTAACCGGCTACGTAGCATCAATGCAAAACTTATAAGTCCTGGTAGGGCGATGACACTCTGTTGTCACTTTGGATGTGGATAAATGATGTAGTCTTTAGCAAAAAGAAACGCTCCCCCTTATGTAGGTCATCTACTCATTACACATTGGTTCTGTCTTTGGTAAATTCTTCGACAACTATAGCACCATGACTTGCTTATGGTGACATGTATGCATACGGAGCGGACGGCCAAAAGGATTTTATCCAACATGTATGACAGTTTAGTCTTTGGATCGGCCTGCTGTCACCTTGGCTACTTAAATTTCTTTCAGGTTCCAACCTATTCCCTCCGTTCACAAATATTAGATATTTTAGATATTTCAATATAAACTACATACGAACTAAAATATATTGACACGCCATCAGACATAACATCTTACATTTGTGAACAGTTTTGACTTGGTTATGTCCCAGTCGATACTATATTTGTTTGATCTTGCGTGAAAATCCATGCAAAGTTTTCTTTTTAGCTTTTTTTTCTTCTTCTTATATAGTACTCCCTCCGTCCTAAAATAAGTGACTCAACTTTGTACTAGCTTTGTACAAAGCTAGTACAAAGTTGAGTCACTTATTTTAGGACGGAGGGAGTACTATATAACTTGACTGAGGCTTGGTTAAATCTCAATCGACTGGGACCTATTTATGAACTGAGGGAGTACATCTATTACTCATGGGAACTCACTGCGTCGAAAGCAAAAAAGGAAAGTTTCATCGATAGCCAACAATATATTGACACGACATCATGTTTGCTAACGGGGTTATCATATTCTTCTAGTTCAACCAAACGGATTGTTCTTCATCCTCTCCGGACCGACACGACGGGTCATGTCCCCGTGTTGTTCCAGCTAAAATAAGAGCACAATCAAGTGCGGCTCTAATCCAAGGTTCTTCTACTGTCTTGTCACGCGATAATATTGTTTACTACAGCAGCTTTACTAGTTTTCACGAGGATCCTATGCCTCTTGCTTAGTACTAGTAGAAAAATACTCCTCCTTGGATTCTTGGATAAAGTAACAAAACAGAGAGCAAGAACCTGCGACTTGTAAAAGTAAACGAGACAGAGCATCGGATTGGCGCTAGCTTTATGGCCTCTCATGGATCAGCTCTTGCAAATTAGTACCCCCTCCATTCCGAAATTTTTGTGTTATACCTTTGTATCTGGAAAAATCTAAGACAAGTAATTTGAGATGGACGTAATATTGTCGTACTGTGTGACTGTGCGAGCACGTTGGCACCTGTAATGTTGGTCCGGACATCCCGTCATTGACACATCATTATAGTAATTGGGGGGTGCGGTGACTTGTGTATGACGCCATCAGTTGACTAAGTTAAGCGCAATCATATGGAAATCTGTATGTGCAAGTGCAGCTAGTGGATATCTGATCCCTAATTTACGTGTGGAATACATACATACATAGATGGATCATCATTCATGCTAGAAGAAGAAAGGAGGCAAAGAGGGAGTGCACGGGGAGTGGGGTGGTGGTGGTGGCGCCAAGTCAACCTCAGCGGCGAGGTGGCATTAACTGCTTGATACATTCCTCCTCCAGCGTGCAGAACAGAGCTGAAGATCCAAGGTGATGGACGTGCGGGGAGGCTTTGTTTAGGGCACCACGCATTAACTGCTGATCAAATCTGTTGATCGCAACATTGATGGCCAATCCATTTGTTTAGGCCCCTCTGCGTCAAGAGCTGGGAGCATACGTGTCCACTTGCAATTCCTTGAGATCAGACATGTTTTCTTTGCTGCCGGGATTGAGACCGCTCATGTTAGAGCATCTTCAACAGAAAATGAAAAAGTTGATGATGTAAAACTGGTGCTTGAAATTTGTTGTCCTTCTTCTCTTTTACTCCATAATAATTGCATGTTGAGACAAACCATATGATAATTAAGACCCATGTCAAATGAATCTGGAACAAATAAAACACAAACGCATAGCTCATCAATTGATAAGCTCAAATTCAACAAAATTGTTCATCACACATAGCACAAAGTTCATCACAAATGACACGAAACACAACTGGTGGTCTTGTTCCCCATTCCACGTCCACCACTCCTCGATGAGATCTTTTGGAATATCTTTGTGAATCTCGAATCTCATGGCAACCTTGAAGAAAGCGTTGGACGCGATCTTCCCTTCTAATTGGGCGCACCACCTTTCCCATGGATTCATGAAAGGAGTAATCCAAATCTTGGCCACACTCATTCATTCCCAATGGTCATCAACCAAATCGACATGAATACCATATACAATCATGAGCAATGCCGAAGTCACCTTCTGAATAGTGTTGTGACCAAGAGCTCTGGCACAATTTCCTTCTCTACTGGAAGAATCTATCACGCTCCTTCACGCAGTTGGCAATATGGAGGAATAAATCCTTAGACAACCTGAACTTCCGTCGAAACTATCGCTCTTGATACACCGGATTTTGACAGATTTAGTCCAACATCAACTTGTTGTGGCCATCTTGCCTCGTCGTACAAATATACTCACAGCCGACAACGGAACCACCATGCTTGGATAGCTTGTTCTTCTACATGTGTGATGATGATGGCAATGTCCTCATCTCCTCCCATTCATAATCCTCTTTAGAAGAGGGGTCAACCCACAGAGAGGATGATGTGTACGAACTCATCTACAGAACACAACACCTTCTACTACAATCCACTACTATATCACAACAAAAAACAAAGATATATATAATATATGTTTTACCGTGAGGACTTTCTCGAACACCTAGTGGGCGCGCAACTGAAATCCAGCCATCATAGCACGACGGGGCTGAGGCGGCCGTCGGGATGGCAAGGAATGTGGTTGTGGTGCTTTTGCTGCCGCTGGGAAGTTGTGGATCTTGGGAAGAGTTGTAGTCGTCACGCCAGTCGGCAAATGAGATCTTGGAAGAGTAGTGGCTCCACCGTGGTCATTGCATTCACTTGGGAAAAGGGACGACAACTATGGTGTTGCGGCAGCCATATCAGGCGACGGAGGGGTGAGAAACTGTCAGAATAAATGCAAATCAACCGACGATAATGATGGGGGTGGTTGGGAATGCTTGGAGCGGCGGGAATGTGCAGCTAGGTCGGGGCGGATGACGGACTCGCCGCGGCGGCAAGATCCAGACAGAATCTATGTAGGGTGGTGGCAGGGAAACTTTCGTGTGGCAATTGTCTTTCGCGCGGCTGCATTTTTATTTTACGACAACACGTAACCGCGCTGCAAATATGCACCAGTTGGGCGTAAAATTTTGGGCTGCCCAAAAGAAAATTACATCACCGTTCATAGATACATCATCTGTTCGAGCTTTTTGTTTTTGCCCAAAGTGCCCTAAACGGCCGTTTTTATATCATGGCGGCATTTTTCATCATATGTTGGAGATGTTCTTACTCGGTTCATTTCCATCTTGCACATTCTTCAGTTACATGTGGAAGGGCAACCTACAACTCTAGGAGATCCCCGCAAATTATATTTAGGGAGAAAACTTTTGGTCTAGGAGATTAGACTCTAAGATCCCCTAAATTTGAACTTCCCTAAAAATACAACTGTCTATTATATATATAGTTACCCCTCTTCTTATTTTTACTCTGGGAAGGCCAACTCTCATGATAAACTAGATGGTGCTCCACGCGTTGCCACGAGAACCGTGTTAAAAATTATGCATCATTGAGTGCTTAATAACAATTAAAACTAATGAAAATACAAATGTAAGAGTGTTCATACAATGTATATGACAACATGATGTATACAAAGAGAATTTTTTGGATTCAACATAATCAGACACCATCTTTTAACAAGAATGAGAAGCACAAAACTATATATATTTTTCTCCAAGGCTCCAACACATATACCTCTCATGGCCACAAAAAAATGAAAGAAAAATAATAAATTGTATCAAAGATGCATGACTTGATTCAACCCCCCCAAAAAAAGACATCCTTGACTAAATGAAGTGACTTTGTCTGGATGGATATATTAATGCAAGAAGTGTAACTTATGAGTACATGCATGACTTCTAATGTCACACGATTTTGATTGGACGGCCACAAATAATTAAGGTGATGTGGAACCACGCATGTTGAGAGAAATGTCGTAGTGGGGACTATTTTCATATAGTAGTGGGGACCTACTTGCCGCCCGCAATAATGGCCGAGTGTCGGCATGCTACCCGGTTCGACCACGACCGTCTATCAATCCCGGCGCCATCCCCCAAACCCATCCCGGCCCCAACCCATTTTCGGCGCCACCTCCGTCGATTAGGCCCCTCACCGACCCCGAATCAGACCACGGTTAGCGCCTTCCTCGAGCTCGACTTTGCCACCATCATTGAGCACCGTCGCCTCCTGTTGTCATCGGCGTCGTTTTCCCCGAGCCTCGCCGCCATGGCTCGCAAGCTCCCCAGACCCAAGCTCGAATAAGGGGATGGCGGTAGACCCAGCCGCCCGGTTCGAGGTGGTTGACATGGTGGCCGGGGCGACTACATCTCCCTCCTCTAGATGACCGAGGCGGTGGCGCAGTATCGTCGTGCGCAAGCTAAGGAGGTGGACGAGCGGTGCCACCGCGCGTTCGAGGTGGAGGACACCGGTTGGCTGAGCACGCAATGTCGACATCGTTGTTGCGCTCATGGCGAACCCGGACACCTCGAGAACACGATCTTCGCGTCGTTTGAAAGCACGTGAAGGACCGAGCATGAGAGTCGCGAGCGCATTCGCCGCGATATCGCATTTGTGGAGTTGTGTGAGGACATCGAAGGCAAAATTGCTGACGAGGAGGAGGAATAGTTCGACGGGTTCGCCCGGTGCCGTGGATTTGGTGTACTACCAGCGGTGGTACGGCGATCCCTCCGGCACGGGGTGATCAACATCTCCTTCGACGAGGAGTAGAGTTTATTGTCTATCTAGTACGTACTGATGTTTTAACTAGTTCAATGTCAATGTAGTGGTAGTGTGCTAGGCAAGGTTTTGATTTTTGGTTTGTGAAATTTTCCGCCCTAGGCCGAGATGGCCGAATTTCGGCCATTTTAAAAAATTCCGGTCGAAATTTGACCAAATATTGGCTGAAATTTGACCAAAATTTGACCCATAATCTATTTTTTCGCCGGAAAGTAAATTTCGCCCCAGGCCGAGATGGCCAAAATTCCATTTTTTTCGACCGAAATTCAAAACACAAGTGCTAGGTAATGAAATGTTCTAGTATGGTAAATTTCATGTTAATGTAGTACTTTGTTTAATTATGAAATGAAATGTCTATTATTTTATTTTATTTTGAGGGAACAATGTGTCTATTGTTGAATTAACTATTGATCAAATAAGAATTCGGACATTGACAGACGACATTTTGCAGAGAGTGGGTAACTGAGTATGCATAGACACTGTGACCAAAGTTGGAAAAGTGGTGCCTGTCGTGTGATCGCTTCTTGGATGAGAAACGCTAGAACGCTGGATTTCTATGTTTTTGCAAGCGCGCCCATAGAGAAAGGCCAGACTTTGGCTTTGTCAGAGAAAAAGATATCGGGCGTATCAGCATTCAGCAGAAACAAAGCAGCGCTTCAGAGAAACGGAGTCCCGGAAACGAAGAGGACAGGAGACTACAAAACACTTTCTGAAAGGTTGGGGAACGAGGACAGTCTCATGTGAATTTTTTCTTTCTTCCAAATTTGTCTACTTTTCCTTTCGTAGTACAACAAACTGGTCACTTTCCAACTTCCTTTTTTTTTTCTTAAACAAGGCAAATGCTTTGCCCATTTCATTAATAAAAAGAAGATCTGTCGCCCGGTTAATTAGGGAAAACTAGGCAAAACCCAATACACCCTCGGGGCCAAGCCCACTCGACACCTCCATCCAGTAAGGGAGAAGCCCAAACTCGGTGACAACGCAACAAGAAACGCCAACCGCACCAACACAAACCAATGGGTGGGGGGGGGGGCTCCACCATATCGGCTGGCTTCCCATCACTGACGGGGAGAAGGAGTCATATCTACTATGGGAGGAGCAGATCCAAAACTGACTGCAAAGATCAAGAAGCAGGCACTCCACATAGTGTACGCCAATTGTGACGTCAAGAACCAACGCCGAAAAGCAACCTCACTGCCCACACGATACGAGATCAATGCTCTCAATGTTGCCGAAACCCTCGGCGCCGCCGCCCCGAGATCCATCTGCTCCGTGGCGCCCGACACGGTCCACTGACACCACCTTCCAGGGCAGCCACCCCGACATGCCACCACTTGCCCTTGAGTTGTGACGCCACATGACCTAGCCAACCGCAACCCAAGCAGCAAAAGGCAACCGCCCGTAGACCACAGCCGTCATCACACCAATATGTTCGGGGCCGCTGCCTCGACACAAAACCAAGCCAACACCCTCACCGCCGAAGCGGAACAAGGATGCCACCCAAGCAACATTTTCCTACTGATAATAAAGAAATCAGACGCTTCAAGTTCAGCCGTTTGTTAAAAAGGTTGCATAATGAGAAATATGGACGTGCCTTTTTGGCTCTCGGATGCAGATCCTCCCAGTAAAACCGTTTAGAATAGCAAAAATAACAAAAAAAATCTAGAAATGCAAGATGCTCATGTGTGATGTCCGTGCCAAATTTCGTGGAGTTTTGATATTTTAGTAGCTCTCGGCAAAAAAAGACAAATTTTGAGCATGTGAGAAAATTTTAAAAACAACACTGTTCGGAGCTCATTTTGTCTTTTTTGCCACGAGCTCCTCGAATGTCATTTACGCACGAAATTTTGCACACCCCTGGCACACCCAAGCATCTTGCATTAACAAAAAAAATCATTTTCTTTTTACTTATTTTCAACAATTCTTGTAAGTTCATCAGGTGTAGATGAGCCCGGGCTCATAATTGAATCCGCAAATGAGTAAGCATCTGGCTTTTTGGGCATGCGAATTTCTATCATATCTGTCTCCAGTACAGCATAGGCCAACTAACTGTATATGGCATAGCACTACTTCGAAATTTTCTGTATTATATTGTTGCCTTTATTGATCACCAAAGACCTTCTGCTGCCAATATTATAGGGAGGGCACAATTTCTGCCTGACTTCATCATGATATAACCTAAATAAATGGAGCACGCAGACTTAGGGATAGATTAATCATGGCATACTATTTTGATCACAACGTGCAACTACCTTCAGACAAAGTTTCAGATTATTCTTACCAGTGCAGTACTAGTAATGCCTACAAATGACAACTGCAGATGAGTTGATGACTAGTTTTCAGCTTGCTTGCCTAATACTCCCTCCGTAAAGAAATATAAGAGCGTTTAGACCACTACTTTAGTGATCTAAACGCTCTTATATTTCTTTACAGAGGGAGTACTGTATAAAGTTTGAAGCATCACACAGCTTGTACAACCAAGTCAGAAACACAGGGACAAGGTTGTGACAATTACACAGGAAAACATTGTTTGCTTTTGTCACAATCTCAACAGATAGTCTGAAACAACAAATCTATGCTTATTTCTGCAGTATAGCTTAAGCAGCATAAATGAAGCCGAGTGGGTATCCCAAAACAGATTGTTACCAACTCAAGGTGTGTGAGCATCATTTGCCCATCTCCCAGACAACGCCACCATCCTCTGCATGCAGCAATCAACAAAAAGTAAGAGGATGATGTGGTAAAACAGAATCAATGAGGCAAATAGATATGCATGATTTCCATGGCACAGTCATCTCAAATTTCCAGATCGAGTAGTTTTCTTATGCTAAGTGGCTACTCCAAGGTTCGGCCATGATATGCAGGATTATACCTTTGATCTTTTTGTTTATCCAAACCTCAAGCAACATTCCTGCACCAACTCCAGCGGCACAAACAGCACCATAGATTGCCAATGCAGAAGGTAGAGATCGCCGGGGCAGAAAGTAACACTCGGGGACTTGTCTGATTTTCTTTGGAAGACGCTTCTTAACAATTGGCTGGCTTGACTCAGTAATCACTGGACCACTCACTGTTTTCCAGTCCGCATTCTTCAGCATATCTTTAGAGTCCTCAGTACCCATCCTGAAACTGCCTATATGTAAATGCTAATCAGTATCGATATCCATATAGCATATCGAAGACACTCAAATCATAGCCATTAATACCATGCTACTCCATTTAGATTCATGAAGAAGAGGGATATTTTCATCATTTCGTTTATTTAACCCTAGGATAGGATAATCGTTGGATGTCCTAAAGATCTAAAGGATGTGTCTTACTGTCTTGTAATTCTTGTCACCTGGAGTTTTTTTTTGGCTTCTGCAGATCATAAGAAATCACAATTTTTAACTATCTAAAAGCATGTTAATTTATTTTTGAGTACTTGTGATAATTTGGTTGCATCGGTATGTCTAGTACAACTGGCAAAGGCTAACCTAACTATAATCTACAAGACTACCACTGTACTTGTGTGAGCTAAAAGAGCTTTTGCTCCGTTGTTTATCTCCTGTGCGCAGCTGTCCTATCCAGGAACAGAGCAAAACACTACCAAGGATTAATGAACCATTCTGCCACTCAGATGCCTTCTGTTTTCCTGAATATATGCTATAAAGATGCAGAGCTGCATTCCAATCAAATTCTTTGCACAAGGGGGAAAATGTGAGCAAGTTCTCGTCCTTTCCAAATCCTATGCACCTTACAAAAAACATATTGTTAACCTTAAGAAGATAAAATATAGGGCAAGTATCAAGAGTCATGATGCTTGACGCTTGCATGTTTAGAGTCCATACCAACAACAAGAATTCCATGCTCCATTATTTTAAGCCTGGGGTCACATGGTAACAGAATGGAGACAAACAAAAAGAGAAGAGTTTACTCTCTAAATTCTACAAGCAAGATTTCATCAACTAGTCCTAGTGATGGATGCCGTCCAACATATAGATATATAACAGACATAGTTTAGTAAATTAATTTTGGCAGTTTTATCAAGTAATCATCATCACAAAGAGTAACTGTCAACTACTTAACTTTAGTCTTTGCACAGGTGAAAATGGAAAAACAAGAGCACCACTACAGGGCTGCCATTCTAGCAGCTACAAGCTACCAATTCAGAGTTTTAGAAAAATTTGAAGATAATCACTTCTTCCTAAATGCATGAGCATAACGACTGCTATTTTTTCTCAAAAAAGGACCACCAGCAGCAGGCAGCTAGTGGTCTCATCAAACACAATCTGAAGGTGGTGATGTAGCTGATGATATGCTCGATCCAGAAAACAATGATGGGTATGCCTGATAATTTTCCCGTAATGTTAGTGACTACATAGCATAGGACTTCTAAAGACTAAAACTAAAACAAACCGGAGCAGAAGCACAAAATGAATAACTAAAAAAAGTAAGGATGGCTTTCCATCAAAATGCCGCAGCAAACAAGTTCAGACTAGCTCTTATAATTTAACGATTACAAAGCTCCCCTGCTAAGTCATTTAGCAGAATCAGTAAGGAAGATACAAAGTGCAGCAGTCTCCAGGACAAGTAATTAATCAACAATCCAAGATGCACAGTCTGAGGATACTACCACATCAACTTTAAGATCAACTTAATTAATTTCCTTTCTCCTTGAGTTTCCCAAACAAAAAGTTATATATCTTCCATGATATGTTTCTCTTTGATTTGCCAGCAGCAGTCGAATGGAACACGGGGCCATATACAACATACACTATACATGCACTGGTATCCAACTAACAAACATTCTCTCAGACAATCTTCAGAAAAAAAAAACTCCATCAGACTCACATTGCGAGATGTATGATAAAATTCAGGTCGAAATACAAATTCAGAAAACAGAGCACGAGGAACAAATTGATCGATCTTGTTCTCTGCTAAATCGACTCTATCTGAGGCAGAGGCCTGCGCCCTGCACGGGAGGCACGCCATGGGCGAAATCCCCTAACCCTAAAAGATCATGCTGTCGTGGCCTCGTGGGAGAAAGAAGAGGACTACCGGATGCTGCCGCAGGAGGAGGCATCGATGGGTAAGAAGACACACACAGGAGGACGAGGAGGAGACGGACGAGTCGCCGGAGACTAACGGACGGGTCATCTAAGACAGCAGTCCGCTCGGCTCGCCCGCCTGAGAGACGGGGGACGAGACGATTTCAATTTTTTTTGAGCGGGCGAATGGATTCAGCGATTGGGGACTGGAATGGAGGGGAAGGAGCTTACCTACGTTCGCCGCTTGCCGTTAGCCGCCGCCTGGATGCCGGTGGTGCTCGCCGGCCGGCGTGCTTCCGTGGTGCGGCGCTGCGAAGTGCGAATGGATCTGTTTGAGGGAGAACGAAGTGACGGGTTAATTACTGGGCTTGAGGGAGAATTGGAGAGGTATTGAATGGGCCGAAGGAAATTATGAGAAGAACTGAAAATATCTGGCCCAGTATCAAGGTTCCTCTAAACAAAGTTTTTTTTTCTTTCAGTGAAAGCTATTATGGCACATTTTATTGAGTTGTTTCTCTAAAGAAAGTTAAAATAGTTACAGCAGTTCCCAAAAACGACGTTCTTTTAGGTAAGTTAGTTAAGGACAGAACATTGTAATTCACCCTGGGCATTCGGGTATTTTGGTTATTTCGGTTCGGGTAGTTCTGTTTATGGGTAATTCTGGTACTCAAAAATGGAAAACAAATTCTGCCAAAAAATATCTGAACCCAAATTACCTGAAATTTTGGTTCGGGTAATTCGGGTACCCGAAATATTCGAAGCACACATCAACTTTTAGTATGAATAATTTGGGTAGTATGGGTATTTTAGTTAGTTTGAGTAACATGAATAATTTGGTTAGTATGGATAATTCGGGTAGTATGGATATTTCGGGTTTCCCCGACTAAAACCTGAACCCTAACCCGAAAACCGAATAGCCAGGAAATGAGAACCGAACCCTTACTCGGTACCCGAATTACTCGACAATTCGGGTAATTCGGTTCGGTTCGGGTTCAGGTAACGGGTTAGGGTACCCAAATGCCCAGGTTGAATTGTAATAGGGATTTGAACATGGTTGCTCATGAGCTAGCTAGGTTTGGGAGGAGTAATCTACCGACTTTGTGGTCGGATACACCTCTTAGCTTTATTAGTCCTTTGTTAGCAAACAATGTAAGTTTGATTTGAGTTAATAAAGGTAGCCATGAACGCCTTCCTGTCAAAAAAGTTAATTAAGGATAGAGTGAATTGCTCTCTGCTTCATACCATCATGATCATTCAAGTTGGAAAATGTGGACCTCATTTCACATAAATGCGGTCATACGGTCTTTTTAGAAACATCCGAGTGAATTGAAACTACACCAATAGGATCAACATTGTCTATGAATGCATGACACATGAAAATTAAGAAGAAGAAAATGCGGCCATGTGTACTACTTATATACATGTTTTTTAGATTATGCATCATAAGAGCATATCCAATAGGTGCCCCAAAATAGGACTCAAAAATTGACGTGATGTAAAATATAAATCACCAAAAACGTGTTTTTAGGGCACCGAAAGTGTCTAACTCCAATAGGCGATGTAAAATTGGGCACCATATAGGGCATGAGTGCTCCAACAGCTGCCCTACTGCCTCAAGTGATGTGTATTTTTGTTCTACAAAAATCAGTGCCGCTGCAGAAATGGATTGACCGGACCGGGGACGGCTCAATCGAGGCTCCGGTGGACATTAAGAAGGCTAGGGGTGACGGCATGATCGACCTGATGCCAGGGGAGGAACGGAAGGAGGCGACGGAGGACCGAGAAGGAGCGGCAGGGCCGGCGGCTTCCCAGACCATCGATGACCAAATTGAAGTGGCAGGGCCCTTCGGCGGCCAAATTGAAGCGACGGGGCCCTCCGGCGGCCCTCGTGATGGCCAGGGGCGGCGATGGGGTGGCGGGAAAGATGGAGGAGGGGCGGTGGGATGGCGGCGATGGCCGGGAACGACGAGATCGAGTCAGCAAAGAGGCATCAGCGCCGGCGGAAAGCTAGTAGATCGGGGGGGACCGGCGGCCGTCGGTAGTGCGTGGGGTGGTGATGGGGTTCGGGAAGGTCGGGGTTGCCGGCGTCAGAGGGGCGGCAGCGCCGACGATGATGGCGAAGATTCCTTCTAGCCACGGGCGGGAAGGTTCAGGTCAGCGGTTGCTTGCGCACGTGGGGGCGTTTGGCTTTTACATCACCATCCCAGGTGATGTATATTTGCATCACCAGAGGAAAATTTTACACCATGCCCTAAAAAAATTTTTGGCCAAATTTACATCACGGTCAGCTATTGGAGAGCTTTTTTGGCCTCAAGTCATGTAAAAGTTAGGTAATCATTATTTTGCATCACCTATTGAAGATGATCCAACAGAAGTTAATGGGGTTTTTATGTTCGCGGTGGTTGAGTCTTAAATATATGATAATCCACATAAAGTATTACTTTACACCAAGATAAACGAAGGGGGAATCTTGAATATATGAAAATCCACTAAGTTTGGTTGGTTGGAACTTGAGAAATCTCATTTGACTGAGGTTTGGACATTCATTTATCTGTTCTAACAATCATATGAGTGTGGATGTTGGTATCTCATAGACGGCTACCTCAGTCATCATCTCTAATATTCTCTATATCTCGCATGAATGCCCCTTCATCATGTCCATGCATGTCATCACCAGGGTTGTGCCATTGAGTTAGCCCCTCCCGCCTAGTCCCCGTCCCGTTGGTGCGTCTAGCATCATCGGAGGGCGTGTGGAGGTGTGTATCCTGTGGTCGGTGATTATGTAAGTGCATCTAGTGCCACCCCTAGTTGGTTTTGGAGTATTGATGACAAACGTGGTTGAGGGACTAATGTGTTTGTGAGAATTGCAGGATAACACAGGTAGTAGTCCCTCATTGATTCTGTTTACCTACCAGAGATGGCCCCTAAAAATGTGTGAAGACATTAAAGACAATGGTGGTTCATGAAGACATTCACAATGAAGATTATGACATGTGAAGATATTCATTTGAAGACTATGGAGTGCGAAGACATAGCTGTTTCGTAGTTTCCTTTATTCTTTATTGAGTCATAGGAACCACCGTACTGTTAAATGGGGTCCAAGTGAACAAAGTCAGAGTGACTGATGTGATGCTCAACCAAATCCTATGTCTTCGAGCAAAGATAATGAGAGCAAACCTTATCCAGAGTTGGATGAGTCAGCTTTGCTTGTAGCCCAAGCCAAGCTGCCGCGTGTGTTTGAAATCCAACCATTGGACACGTGTCCGTTCCTTAGTGACCCAGGGTCATTTCGGACATATTAGGTCAGGTTGCCACTTGGCTACAAATAGCCTACCCCTACACCATAAATTGGTGGCTGCTCAGAGTTAGTGCACGGCTTTTGTCGTTTGAGAGCAACCCACCTCCGAAGCATTTGAGAGAGAGATCCTTCCGAGGACTAAGCCCAAAACACCTAGAGCCAAAGAGTGTTAGGCATCACTGAAGTATTTCTGTCCGCATGATCTGCAAACTTGTTACACTTGAGGAATGTGAATCCTCCAGCCGGTTAAGCATCGTGTTCTGAGCATACAATAGTCATTGTGGATTGCCGGTGAACGAAGCCTGTGAAGGTTTGGAAGTCTACCTTGAAGACTTACCAGAGTGATTGGGCGAGGACTGGGTGTCCTTAGCTCAAGGGGAATAAGGTGAAGACATGGTCTTCTGAGTTTAATCTCAGGCTCCCTAACCAGACGTACAGTTGTCACAGCAACTAGAACTGGTCTACCAAATCCTTGTCTTCACCAAGCAACTAGTTCTATCCCCTACTCTCATTACTCTTCAGTTTGTCTTCGTGAAGTCATTGCTTGCCTGCCTGATTCATTTGACTTCACTGTGTGAAGACTTATATCTGTTTAGCTTCGTACTGTCTTCCATCCCGATCCTGTCTACCTAGCTGCAGTTAGTCTTCGTGCTTCCACTGTATTGTATGATTGACTAATGCTTGCCTAGTGTAGTTTTCATTCCGCTACTTATTATATAGGTTCAGTTTACTTGTTTGTCTTCAAAGCCTCCATGTTTTGAAGACTTTCATAAAAATCACTTATTCACCCACCTCTAGTCAATAACTAGCACTTTCAATTGGTATCAGAGCAAGATACTCCATTGTTCTGTGTGATTCGGTTTAACCACCTGGAGTTTTAGCTATGCTGACTGCAGGGATAAACGAGGTCTCTGCTGTGTGCCCCATCTTTGATGGCACTGATTACCCCTACTGGAAGAATAAGATGTGTATGCATCTTCAAGCCATTGATGTCGATCTCTGGTATGTCATCAAGACTGGCGTTCCCAAAGTCGATGAAGGTGTCACCGCTGCTGATGTCAAGAGATTTGCGCAACTGGACTCAACCGCCAAGATCATCATCTATGGTCATCTGACCAAAGGGCAGTATGGCCGTGTGAGTGCACTGGAAACTGCTAAGCTGGTCTAGGACTGGCTGTCCAAGGTCATCGAAGGCGTCTCAACTCAGAGAGACTCAATGATTGATGTTCTTTGCAATCTCTTCAACCGCTTCAAGAGAAATGACAATGAGAATGTCCAGCTCACGTTCGATCGCCTGACTGATATCACTAGTGAGCTTTGTGCTCTAGGCGCCACTGAGATCACCAAGCATGAGATTGTGAAGAAGCTCCTGAGATCACTTGACAGCTCATTTGACACCTTAGCCCTGATGATACAAGAACGTCCTGACTTCAAAGATCTCGATTTGTCTGATATACTTGAGAGACTCAACACACATGAGTTCCAGCTATCTAAGAAGCGTGATATCTATGGTCCCAACTATGGACGAACCTGTGCCCTAAAGCCAAAGGCTATTTCCTCATCTGAAGAAGAATCTGACTGTAGTTCTGGTGATCCTGAAGAGCTTCGCAAAGAGCATGCAATGCCTGTGAGGAAGTTCCAAAAGTTCTCCAAGAAGAATCGGTTCAGCAAGTCTTCAAGATCTAGCTCAAAGAACGATGATGCTTCATCACGTGACTACAAGAAGAGAACTTGCCACAAATGCAAGAAGACAGGCCACTACATCTCCGAGTGTCCTCAGTGGGATAAGGAATCAAAGAAGAAGAAGAAGAAGAAGAAGAAGAAGAAGAAGAAGAAGAGCAAGGAATATGATTCTGATGACAAGAAAAAGAAGAAATCATCAAAATCTTCTTCAAAGTCTTCATCGAAGTCTTCGTCTCACAAGAAGACCTCATCAAACAAGGCTCGTGCATTTATTGGCAAGGAGATGGATTCAGAGGAGGAGTCTGCTTCTGAGGAGGTGCTGCCTCTTGAGCTTGCGTTGGTTTTCCCTTGAAGAGGAAAGGGTGATGCAGCAAAGTAGCATAAGTATTTCCCTCAGTTTTGGGAACCAAGGTATTAATCCAGTAGGAGACGACGCACAAGTCATCGAATACCTGCACAAACAATCAAGAACTTGCAACCAACGCGATAAAGGGGTTGTCAATCCCTCACGGTCACTTGCAAAAGTGAGATCTGATAGAGATAATAAAGTAAATACTTTTGGTATTTTTGATATATAGATTGGAAAGTACATATTGCAAAATAGTAAACAAGCTTCAACAATATGGAAAAGAGATGCAATATAATGGAAAAGAGACCCAGAGGCCATAGGTTTCACTAGTGGCTTCTCTCGAGATAGCATGTATTACGGTGGGTGAACAAATTACTACCGAACAATTAATAGAAAAGCGCATAATTATGATGACATCTAAGGCAATGATCATGAACATAGGCATCACGTCCGTGTCAAGTAGACCGAAACGATTCTGCATCTACTACAATTACTCCACACATTGACCGCTATCCAGCATGCATCTAAAGTATTAAGTTCATAAGAACGGAGTATCGCATTAAGCAAGATGACATGATGTAGAGGGATAAACTCAAGCAATATGATATAAACCCCATATTTTTATCCTCGATGGCAACAATACAATACGTGCCTTGCTTCCCCTACTGTAACTAGGAAAGGACACCGCAAGATGGAACCCAAAGCTAAGCACTTCTCCCATGGCAAGAAAGATCAATCTAGTAGGCCAAACTAAACCGATAATTCAAAGAGACTTGCAAAGATATCAAATCATGCATATAAGAATTCAGAGAAGAACCAAATAATATTCATAACTAATCTTGATCATAAATCCACAATTCATCGGATCTCGGCAAACATACCGCAAAAGAGTATTACATGAATAGATCTCTAAGAACATCGAGGAGAACTTTGTATTGAGAATCAAAGAGAGAGAAGAAGCCATCTAGCTAATAACTATGGACCCGAAGGTCTATGGTAAACTACTCACGCTTCATCGGAGAGGCAATGGTGTTGATGTAGAAGCCCTCCATGATCGATTCCCCCTCCGGCAGACCGCTGGAAAAGGACCCAAGATGGAATCTCACGGGTACAGAAGGTTGCGGAAGTGGAAAAATAGTTTCATGCCCCCCTGATGTTTTTAGGGTATAAGAGTATATATAGGCAAAAGAACTAGGTCGGTGGAGCTACAAGGGGCCCATGAGGGTGGGGGCGCGCCTACTGTAAGTGCATCTAGTGCCAACCCTAGTTGGTTTTGGAGTATTGACGACAAACCTGGTTGAGGGACAAATGTGTTTGTGAGAATTGCAGGATAACACAGGTAGTAGTCCCTCATTGATTCGGTTTACCTACCAGAGATGAGCCCTAAAAATGTGTGAAGACATTGAAGACAATGGTGGTCTGTGAAGCTATTCACGTTGAAGACTATGACATGAGAAGACATCGAGTGAAGACTATGGAGCGCGAAGACTTAGTTGTTTCGTTGTTTCTTTTTCTTCTTTGTTGGGTCATAGGAACCATCGCACTGTTAAGTGGGTTCGAAGTGAACAAAGCCACAGTGACTAAAGTGATGCTCAACCAAATCCTATGTCTTCGAGCGAAGACAATGAGAGCAAATCTTATCCAGAGTCGGATGAGTCAGCTTTACTTGTAGCCCAAGTCAAGCTGCCGCGTGTGTTTGAAATCTGACCGTTGTGACACGTGTCAGTTCCTTAGTGACCCAGGGTCATTTCGGACAAATCAGGTCGGGTTGCCCAGTGGCTATAAATAGCCCACCCCCTACACCATAAATTGTGGCTGCTCAGAGTTAGTACACGGCTTTTGTCGTTTGAGAGCAACCCACCGCCGAAGCTTCCGAGAGAGAATCCTTGCGAGGACCAAGCCCAAACCACCCAGAGCCCAAAAGAGTGTTTGGCATCACTGAAGTCTTTCTGTCCGCGTGATCTGAAGACTTGTTACACTTGAGGACTGTGAATTCTCCAGCCGGTGGCGTCACGTTCTGAGCATCCAAGAGTCATTGTAGATTGCCGGTGAACGAAGTCTGTGAAGGTTCAGAAGTCTACCTTGAAGACTTACTAGAGTGATTGGGCGGGGACTAGGTGTCCTTAGCTCAAGGGAATAAGGTGAAGACGCGGTCTTCGAGTTGAATCTCAGCCTCCCTAACTGCACGTCATGCTTGTCACATCAATCGAACTGGTCGAACAAATCCTCGTCCTCCCGGCTACTGGTTCTATCTCTCACTTCTCTCTACTTACAGTTTGTCTTCGTGAAGTCATTGCCTGCTTGCATTATCTGTTTGACTTCACTGTGTGACTACCTGTTCTGATTGGCTTCATACTATCTTCCATCCTGATCTTTACTACCTAGCTGCTATTAATCTGTGTGCTTTCACTTCACTGAATACTTGACTATGGATTGTCTAGTGTAGTCTACCTTACGCTGCATACGAATAGTGTCGTTTCTATTGTTTGTCTTTAAAACTCCCATGTTTTGAAGACTTTCCTAAAAATCGCCTATTCACCCCCCTCTAGTCGATAAATAGCCCTTTCAATTGGTATCAGAGCAAGGTACTCCCTTGTTTTGTGTGATTCGGTTTAACCACCTGGAGTTTCAGCTATGTCGATCGCAGGATAATCAAAGTCTCGCATGCGTGCCCCATCTTCGATGGCATCAATATCCCTATGGAAGAATAGGATGCGATGCATCTTGAAGCCATTGATGTCGATCTATGGTATGTCGTCAAGAACGGCGTTCCCAAGACTGGTGAAGGTGTCACCCCTGCTGATGTCAAGAAGTTCATTCAACTGGACTCTACCGCCAAGAACATCATCTGTGGTCACCTTACCAAAGGACAGTATGGCCGTGTGAGTGCTCTAGAAACGTCGAAGCTAGTCTGGGACTGGCTCTCCAAGGTCAGAAAGGCGTCTCAACTCAGCGAGATCAACGGATCAATACTCTCCGCAACCTCTTCAACTGCTTCAAGAGACACGACAACGAGAATGTCCAGTTCACGTTTGATCGCCTCACTGATATCACAAATGGGCTCCAAGCACTCGGCGCCACTGAGATTAGGAAGCATGAGATAGTGAAGACACTACTGAGATCTCTTGACATCTCATTTGACACCTTAGCCCTGATGATTCAAGAACGCCCTGATTTCAAGTCTCTCGATCCGTCTGACATACTTGAGAGGCTCAACACACATGATTACCAGCTATCTGAGAAACGAGATATCTATGGCCCCAACTATGGCTGAACTCGCGCTTTGAAGGCAAAGGCTGCTGCTTCCTCATTTGAAGAAGAATCTGACTGCAGTTCTGGTGATCCTGAAGACATTGGAAAGGAGCTTGCTATGCTTGTGAAGAAGTTCTATAAATCACAAAGAAGAAAGGCTTCAGAAAGTCTTCACGATCCAGCTCAAGGAATGATGAAGCTTCTGCCTATGACCACAAGAAGAGAACCTGTCACAAGTGCAAGAAACTTGGTCACTACATCTCTGAGTGTCCACAGTGGGACAATGAGAAGAAGAAGAAGAAGAAAAAGAGCAAAGAATATGATTCTGATGACAACAACAAGAAGAAATCCTCAAAGTCTTCTTCCAAGTCTTCATCACACAAGAAGAGCTCATCTGGCAAGGCCCGTGCTTTTGTTGGCAAGGAAATGGATTCAGAGGAGGAGTCAACTTCTGAGGAGGTGGAGGTAGAGTCTGAGGAGGAGTCTGACTCTGGTGTTGCGAGTCTGGCTCTAGCTACAACCTACGTCGCCAAGTCCATCTTCAACACCGAAGACAATGGCTTCGTCACCAACGCTGATGATAATGACAAGGATGACTCGCCTCCCACCTACTGCTTCATGGCACGTGGTGCCAAGGTAAAATCACGCGATGCTTACTTTCAAACATCAAGTGAAGATGACTTTGATGGTGAATCCAAACGTAGTTACAAAACACTTGCTAAAATTGCAACTGAACAACAGAAAGCTATGGAACATACTCAAAAACTGTTAGACAAAAGCGATGACCTGTTGGACGCGGAAATGACCAAGTCTCAGTCCTTAATTGAAGACATCAAAAATCTTCATGTTAAGTATAGGAACTTGAAGGTCGACATGAATCGCCCTCAACTTCTTATGAAAAGCTTTCCTATGATTATCTTCAAAGGAAGCAGGAACGTGAGAAATTGAGATCGGATCATGAAGATCTTCAAAAGGAGAATGAGTCACTTCGCGCTAAACAGATCAATCCCTCTCAGGAAGGATTTGAACCACCATGTCTAAAATGCATTGAGCGTGATAACGCTACCTCTGTTGCTGAATGTTCTACTGCTACTGCTGTTGCAATATCTTCAACTGCTGATGTGGTAACTAACCCCTCTGCTGAGGATACCACTACTATTGCTGATCAGAATGCCAGGTTGAAGACACTGCTTGACACAGGGATGTACAAAAGTCTCAAAGGACATCAGACATTATGTGATGTCCTCAAAAAACAGATTCTGAACCGAAACCCTAGAAAAGAGGGTGTTGGGTTCGAGAGGAAAATGAATGTTGATGGGTCATACTGGAAGCCTGAGCAGTACCCCAAAACCACATGGGTTGCTGCAAAGGAACCTTCAGTAGATCCATCCACGTTGTCTGGTTTCACTTGTGCTAATCCCATTATCTTTGTTGAATAATTTGATGCAAACTATAAACTGTTTAAGAATCAGAATGGTGAAGTGTTTGCCAGGTATATTGGTACTAACTGCAGGAATGGGCCACCTATGAAGAAGATATGGATTCCCAAAAGTTGTCTTGAGAATCTTCCAGTGAATGTCATCATGACACCACCTGTGAAGAAGACAAACCCCATACCAAAGGCTTCACATGGTCCAAAAGCTTCATACAGACCGAGGACTCATCAGAGTCACCCTAACGTCAATGTTTTGCAGGGAAATCATACTCAGACCCATGAATATGAGCGTGTTTCCTCAAACCGCTATGTTCATAGAACTAAGAACTTTTCTGCTTATTCCTATGAGTATTATTCACCTCCTGCAAGGCTATTTACTAGGGCTCCAAAGCCGAAATTCTTAGATGCTGCACTTAGACTCATTGCTTCTAAGCCACCCCTAAAAATGTGGGTGGTTAAGAAAACTTAACTCTCTTTTGCAGGGAAAGGTCTCCAGCCGGAAATCTAAAGCGTCCAAAACTAATGCTGGGGACCTTAAAGACCTTATGGGGCGCAAGATAAAATGCCCAAATGGTCTTACCATGTACTTCGTTCCAGGATTCCTTGACACTCATCCTATCTATCCTAACCAGGATCTGAATTTCCATGTTCCACTTGTTCGTCAAATGTTTATGCTTCACAACTCGCTTGGTGAAGCCTATCCCCCAAACTGCATTGTAGGCTATGACACCTCATGCTTCAGAATGGATTATGGACAGTGGATGCACTAACCACATGACTGGCGATCGAAGTCTTCTGATGGACTCAACGCTACGTCCATCAGACAAGAGTCACATCACATTTGCTGACACTGGTAAAAGCAAGGTATTGGGTCTAGGTAGAGTTGCAATATCAAGGGATCAGCACATGGATAAAGTGATGCTTGTTGAATCCCTTGGTTTCAACTTAATGTCTGTCTCAATGCTTTGTGATTTAAACATGATTGTGCTGTTTGGAAAATATCGATGCCTTGTACTCCCTCCGTTCGGAAATACTTGTCGGAGGAATGGATGTATCTAGACGTATTTTAGTTCTAGATACATCCATTTTTATGCATTTCTCTGACAAGTATTTCTGGATGGAGGGAGTACTAATGGAATCTGACAAGTCTCTAGTCTTTGAAGGGTATCGGAAAGATGATCTATATATGGTAGATTTCTCAGCAGGACCACAGATGGCTGTATGTCTTCTAGGAAAAGCTTCAGAATGTTGGCTTTGGCATCGAAGGCTAGGACATGCTGGCATGAAGAACTTGCACACTCTTGCTAAGAAGAAGCATGTAGTGGTCATCGACGGCATTAAGTTCAAGAAGGACCATCTGTGTGGCGCCTGCGAAGCTGGAAAGATGACCAGGGCCAAGCATCCCTCGAAGACAATCATGACTACATCCCAACCCTTCGAGCTGCTAGACATGGACTTATTCGGCCCTACTCACTACTCTACTCTCACCACTACTGCTTTCCTCTATGGCTTTGTCGTTGTTGATGATTACTCTAGATATACTTGGGTGCATATAATCCTCTACAAGACTGAAGTGCAGGATGTCTTCAGATGCTTTGCCAATCGTGCCAAGACGAAATATGGTGTCAAGATCAAGAACATCAGAAGCGACAATGGCACCGAGTTCAAGAACACCGGCCTCGACCTTTATCTGGATACTTTGGGTATCACTCATGAGTTCTCTGCTCCTTACACACCTCAGCAGAATGGCATCGCAGAGCACAAGAACAGAACTCTTATTGAGATGGCCCAAACGATGCTTGATGAGTACAAGACTCCACAGAAGTTCTGGCATGAAGCCATTGACACTGCTTGCCACATCATCAACCGTGTTTATCTTCACAAGCTTCTGAAGAAAACATCCTATGAACTCCTAACTGGTAAGAAGCCAAATGTAAGCTACTTGAGTATTTGGTGCTAGGTCTTTGGATCAAGGATCCACATCACACGTCAAAATTTGCACCGAAAGCACATGAAGGTTTTATGCTTGGTTATGGAAAGGATTCACACTCCTACAGAGTCTTCAACCTCTTTCACTATAAAGTGTTGAAACTGTGGATGGGCGGTTCGATGAGACTAATGGCTCGCAAAGAGAGCACCTGCCAAATGTGCTAGATGAAGTACCTCCAAGTGAATCAATCAAGCAAATGGGAATTGGAGAAATCATACCTTTTGAGAATCAGACTGAAGAAGAGCTTATCATTTCTGCACCTAATCAACTTGAAGACAATGTTCATCCTGAAGACAATCCCCCAAATGATGACATTGATCAGCAAGAGCAAAATCTTCGTCCTGTTCATCCTCGTGTTGCAAATGAAGTTCAGATTGAGAAGATAATTGACAGCCTGAATGCACCTGGTCCACTTCACTCATTCAAAAGAAACTCAAAGAGCAACATAGCTAACTAACTTGTGTGGGCATTTTGCATTCGTCTCAATCTCTGAACCTAAGAAATTCGATGAAGCCTTCATGGAACCTGAGTGGATTCAAGCTATGCAAGAAGAGCTTCAACAGTTCAAGCTGAATAATGTGTGGGAATTGGTCAAGCGTCCTGATCCTCGGAAGCATAATATTATTGGCACCAAATGGATATATCACAACAAGCAAGATGAGCATGGTCAAGTGGTCAGAAACAAGGCTCGTCTCGTTGCACAAGGTTACACTCATGTGGAAGGAATTGACTTTGATGAAACATTTGCTCTGGTGGGAAGGCTTGAAGCCATTCGCATACTGCTAGCCTATGCAAATCATCATGACATCCTTCTATATCAAATGGATGTGAAGAGTGCTTTTCTCAATTGAAAGATAGAAGAAGAAGTATATGTCGCACAACCTCCTGGCTTTGAAGATCCAAAACATCCTAATATGGTATACAAGCTCAACATGGCACTGTATGGCCTCAAACAAGCCCCTCGTGCTTGGTATGATACGCTTAGAGACTTCCTGAAGAGCAAAGACTTCAAACCTGGTTCACTAGATCCTACACTCTTCACGAAGACATATGATGGTGAACTGTTTGTGTGCCAAATCTATGTGGACGACATTATCTTTGGCTGCACCAACAAGAAATACAGTGATGAGTTTGGTCACATGATGCAAGAGCAATATCAGATGTCCATGATGGGCGAGCTGAAGTTCTTTCTGGGTCTCCAAATCTGTCAGCAACGCAGCGACATCTTCATATCTCAAGAAAAATACCTCAAAGATTGCCTGAAGAAGTTTGGAATGCAAGACTGGAAAGGATACACTATGCCAATGCCAACCAAAAGTCATCTGGGTCCCGACGACAATGGTAAAGAGTTCGATCAAAAGGTATACCGCTCCATGATTGGTTCTTTGCTTTATTTATGTGCATCTAGGCCAGATATAATGCTCAGTGTTTGCATGTGTGCCCGATTCCAAGCGGCACCAAAGGAATCGCATCACTTAGCCGTGAAGCAAATTCTTTGATATTTTGCTTACACCCCAACATTAGGTTTATGGTATCCAAAGGGCTCAGAGTTTGATCTAGTTGGATTCTCAGATGCTGATTATGCTGGTGACAAGGTTGATCGCAAGTCCACATCAGGCACATGTCACTTTCTGGGACGATCTCTTGTTTGTTGGTCTTCAAAGAAGCAGAACTGTGTATCTCTCTCCACTGCTGAATCCGAATACATTGCTGCTGATATTGCTGTGCGCAGCTTCTCTGGATGAAGCAAACTCTCAAGGACTATGGCATTCATCTGCAGAATGTGCCTCTCTACTGCGACAATGAGAGTGCCATCAAGATTGCCAACAACCCAGTTCAGCACTCAAAGACAAAGCACATTGAAATTTGTCATCACTTTCTCAGAGATCATGTGATGAAGGAAGATATTGATATCATTCACGTCAAGACTGAAGAGCAGTTGGCTGATATCTTCACAAAGCCCTTGGATGAGAAAAGGTTTTGCAAGTTGCGTTGTGAGCTAAATATCTTGGAATCCTCAAATGTCCTGTGATTAGGCACACATCCTAACACTTATGCATTTTGATGACTTACATGTGCAACACACGAAGTAATGTATATCTTCAACCCATGAAGACATACACTCTAAGTGTGAATACATTAATGCGGAATTTGACTTCAGAGCGCCACGATAATTGTGCGCCGTGCCTGGGTCTAATACTTCCTATACGGTGGGTAACGCCACCACCAAACTTTTGATTTAAGTGTTTCTCTTGGCGTCATATTTGCAAAGTCTTCATATTTGATTTATTTTCATCCCTGGCTTATATTCAAGGTCATCTTCATTTGGTTGATTTGGCCTCATACTAGTTATATACATATTTGTGTTCTGTCCCCTACAACATTCACTTATAGCTATGGCTTCATGTTGAATCTTTTGAACTAAGTGAATGTGATCGGACCCTAACCTATCTATGCTTCTACCTCAACTCTATCTGTCCAAATCATATGCATTCTATTGAAAACTGTCGATTGTCTTCACTGAGACCTTGTCAGCTGAAGTTAATCTGACAAACATTTATATCTGTTTTTAATGCTATATCCTTTTTGACCTTAAAGCCGGAGAATTCGGAACGACCACCCCGACAATCTAGGCGTGCGTGGGAACATGGAACAACTTCCAAGGTGTTGCATGCTTGCCACATGCCCTTCAGATGTGAACCGCCTGGGGCACCTGCGTAATTGCGATGTGCCATCCCTTTCCTTATAAATACCCGTCACATCTCGGTCAAAAATTCTTCTTCCACCTTGTAAGTGCATCTAGTGCCACCCCTAGTTGGTTTTGGAGTATTGACGACAAAGTTGGTTGAGGGACTAATGCGTTTGTGAGAATTGCAGGATAACACAGGTAGTGTCCCTCATTGATTCGGTTTACCTAACGGAGATGACCCCTAAAAATGTATGAAGACATTGACGACAATGGTGGTATGTGAAGATATTCATATTGAAGACTATGACATGAGAAGACATTGAGTGAAGACTATGGAGCGCGAAGACTGTGTCGTTTCGCTGTTTCCTTTTTCTTCTTTGTTGAGTCATAGGAACCACCGTACTATTAAGTGGGGTCCAAGTGAACCAAGTCGGGATGACTGAAGTGATGCTCAACCCAAATCCTATGTCTTCGAGCAAAGATAATGAGAGCAAATCTTATCCAGAGCTGGATGAGTCAGCTTTGCTTGTAGCCCAAGTAAAGTTGTCGTGTGTGTTTGAAATCTGACCGTTGGAACACGTGTCAGTTCCTTAGTGACCCAGGGTCATTTCGGACATATCAGTCAGGTTGCCTAGTGGCTATAAATAGCCCACCCCTACACCACAAATTGGTGGCTGCTCAGAGTTAGTGCACGGCTTTTGTCGTTTGAGAGCAACCCACCTCAAGCCTTTGAGAGAGAAATCCTTGCGAGGACAAAGCCCAAACACCCAGAGCCAAAGAGTGTTAGGCATCATCAAGTCTTTACATGCATGTGACACAAGACTTATTACACTTGAGGACTGTGAATCCTCCAGCCAGTTAGGCATCGCGTTCTGAGCATCCAAGAGTCATTGTGGATCGCCGGTGAACAAAGTCTGTGAAGGTTCGTAAGTCTACCTTGAAGACTTACCAGAGTGATTGGCGAGGCATGTGTGTCCTTAGCTCAAGGGGAATAGGGTGAAGACACGACCTTCTGAGTTGAATCTCAGCCTCCCTAACCAGACGTATAGTTGTCACAGCAACTGGAACTGGTCCAACAAATCCTGTGTCTTCAACAAGTGACTGGTTCTATCCTCTCCCTCCCTTTACTTAGTGTTTGTCTTCGTGAAGTCATTGCCTAGTTGTCGTACCTGTTTGACTTCATTGCTTGACTACTATCGTTGGTTGGCTTCATACTATCTTCCATCCTGATCCTTACTACTGAGCTGCTATTAGTATTTGTACTTTCACATTATTGCATACTTGACTATGGTTTGCTTGTTGTAGTTTATCTTCCGCTGCATATCAATTTGGTCATTTCTATTGTTTGTCTTCGAAACTTCCACGATTTGAAGACTTTCATAAAAATCGCCTATTCACCCCCCTCTAGTCGATAACTAGCACTTTCAATTGGTATCAGAGCAAGGTACTTCCTTGTTCTGTGTGATTCGGTTTAACCTCCTAGAGTTTTAGCTATGTCGACTGCAGGGATAATCAAAGTCTCTGCTGCTTGCCCCATGTTCGATGGAACTGAATATCCCTACTGGAAGAATAAGATGCGCATGCATCTTGAAGCCATTGATGTCGACCTCTGGTATGTCGTCAAGAACGGCGTTCCCAGAACTGGTGAAGGTGTCACCCTGCTGATGTCAAGAAGTTTATTAAACTGGACTCTACTGCCAAGAACATCATCTGTGGTCATCTGACCAAAGGACAGTATTGCCGTGTGAGTGCTCTGGAAACGTCGAAGCTAGTCTGGGACTGGCTATCCAAGGTCAACGAAGGCGTCTCAACCCAGAGAGATCAAAGGATCAGTGTTCTTCGCAACCTCTTCAACCGCTTCAACAGAAACGACAATGAAAATGTCCAGCTCACGTTTAATCGCCTCACCGACATCACAAATGAGCTCCATGCTCTCGGCGCCACTGAGATTACCAAGCATGAAATCGTCAAGACACTACTGAGATCACTTGACAGCTCCTTTGACACCCTTGCCCTCATGATACAAGAACGCCCTGACTTCAAGACACTCGATCCGTCTGATATACTTGAGAGGCTCAACACACATGAGTTCCAACTTTTCGAGAAAAGAGATATCTATGGTCCCAACTATGGCGAACTTCGCTTTGAAGGCAAAAGTTGTTTCCTCATCTCAAGAAGAATCATTGCGATTCGATGATCCACAAGACATTGGAAAGGAACTTGCTATGCTTGTGAAGAAGTTCCAGAAGTTCACTAAGAAGAAGGGCTTCAGAAAGTCTTCACGATCTAGCTCAAGAAATGATGAAGCTTCCACTCATGACTACAAGAAGAGAACATGTCACAAGTGCAAGAAACCTGGACACTATATATCTGAGTGTCCACAGTGGGACAATGAGAAGAAGAAGAGGAAGAGGAAGGAATATGATTCTGATGACAAGAAGAAGAAGAAATCTTCAAAGTCTTCTTCCAAGTCCATATCAAAGTCTTCATCTCATAAGAAGAGCTCATCTGGCAAGGCTCGTGCTTTTGTTGGCAAGGAAATGGATTCAGAGGAGGAGTTTGCTTCGAGGAGGCGGAGGTGGAGTCCAAGAGGAGTCGACGACTGGCGTTGTAAGTCCGGCTCTAGCCACGCCTATGTTGCCAAGTCCATCTTCAACATGAAGACAATGACTTCCACACCAACGCTGAAGCTGATGACAAGGATGACCCTGCTCCCACCTACTGCTTCATGGCACGTGGTGCCAAGGTAAAATCACATGATGCTTACTTTCAAACATCAAGTGAAGATGACTCTGATTGTGAATCCAAACCCAGCTACAAAACACTTGCTAAAATTGCAACTGAACAACAAAAGGCTATGGAACATACTCAAAAACTGCTAGACAAAAGCGATGACATGTTGGACGCGGAAATGACACATTCATAGTCCTTAGTTGAAGACATAAAAAATCTTCATGCTAAGTACCAAGAACTTGAAAGTCGTCATGAAACGCTCTCAACCACTTATGAAAAGCTGTCCTATGATTATCATCAAAGGAAGCAAGAGCTTGAGAAATTGAGAGCGGCTCATGAAGATCTTCAAAAAGAGAATGAGTCACTTCGCGCTCAACAGATTAGTCCTGCTCAGGATGGATTTGAACCACCATGTCTAAAATGCATTGAGCGTGATAACGCTACATCTGTTGCTGAATGTTCCACTGCTGCTACTGTTGCATTGTCTTCAACTACTGATGTGGTAACTAACCCCTTTGTGGAGGATACCACTACTATTGCTGATGAAAATGCTAGGTTGAAAACATTGCTTGAAATAGGGATGTATAAAAGTCTGAAAGGACATCAGACACTTTGCGATGTCCTCAAAAAGCAGATTTTGAACCGAAACCCTAGGAAAGAGGGTGTTGGGTTCGAGAGGAAAATGAATGTTGATGGTTCCTACTGGAAGCCTGAGCAGTATCCCAAAACCACAAGGGTTGCTACAAAGGGACCTTCAGTGGATCCATCCACCTTATCTGGTTTCACTTGCGCTAACCCTATCATCATTGATGAAACCTTTGATGCAAACTATAAACTGTTTAAGAATCAGAATGGTGAAGTGTTTGCCAGGTATATTGGTACTAACTGCAGGAATGGACCACCTATGAAGAAGATCTGGGTTCCCAAAAGCTGTATTGAGAAACTTCATGTGAATGTCATCATGACACCACCAAGGAAGAAGACAAACCCCAGACCTATGGCTTCATATGGCCCAAAGGCTTCATACAGATACAAGACTCACCTGAGTCACCCTAACGCCAATGTTTTGCAGGGAAACCATACTCAGACTTATGAATATGAGTGTGTGTCTTCAAACCACTATGTTCATAGAACTAAGAACTTTTCTGCTTATTCATATGAGTATCATTCTTCTCCTGCAAGGCTATTTGCTAGGGCTCCAAAGCCGAAGTTCTCAGATGCTGCACTTAGACTCATTGCTTCTAAGCCACCCCTGAAGATGTGGGTGGTGAAGAAGAACTAACTTTCTTTTGCAGGGAAAGGTCTCCAGCCAGTAATCAAAGGCGTCCGATGCTATTGCTAGGGACCTAAAACACATTAAGGGACGCATGATAAAATGGTCTTACTATGTATTTCACATCTGAATCGCTTACCAGTCATACTATGAGTCCTAACCTTGATCTAAGCTGTGATAATCCTCGTGCGCATCAAATGCTTATGCTTCACAACACTCTTTGTGAAGCCTATCCTCCTAACTGCACTGTAGGGTATGACACCTCATGCTTCAGAATGGATTATGGACAGCGGATGCACTAATCATATGACTGGTGATCGAACTCTTCTCATGGACTCAACCTTACGTCCATCATACAAGAGTCACATCACATTTGCTGACACTGGTAAAAGCAAGGTATTGGGTCTAGGTAGAGTTGCAATCTCAAAGGATCAACACATGGATAAAGTGATGCTTGTTGAATCCCTTGGTTTCAACTTAATGTCTGTCTCGATGCGTTGTGACTTGAACATGATTGTGCTATTCAGAAAATATCGTTGCCTTGTACTAATGGAATCTGACAAATCTCTAGTCTTTGAAGGGTATCGAAAAGATGATCTATACATGGTAGATTTCTCAGCAGGTCCACAACTTGCCGTATGTCTTCTTGCAAAAGCTTCAAAATGCTGGCTCTAGCATCGGAGGCTGGGGCATGCTGGCATGAGGAACTTACACACACTCGTCAAGAAGAAGCATGTCATAGCCATCGAGGGTGCCAAGTTCAAGAAGCATCATTTGTGTGGTGCCTGCGAAGCTGGAAAGATGACTAGGGCAAAGCACCCCTCGAAGACAATCATGACGACATCTCAACCCTTCGAGCTGTTACACATGGACTTATTTGGCCCTACTCACTACTCTACCCTCAGAACAACTACTTGTCTCTATGGCTTCGTCATTGTTGATGACTGCTCAAGATATACATGGGTGCACATAATTCTCTACAAGACTGAAGTGCAAGATGTCTTCAGACGCTTCGCCAATCGAGCCATGAACAACTATGGCGTCAAGATCAAGCATATCCGAAGTGACAACGGCACTGAGTTCAAGAACACCGGACTTGATCTTTATCTGGATACAATGGGAATCACTCATGAGTTCTCTGCTCCATACACACCTCAAAGAAATGGCATCGAGAGCGGAAGAACAGAACCCTCATTGAGATGGCTCGAACAATGCTCGACGAGTACAAGACAGCAAGAAAGTTCTGGCCCGAAGCTATTGATACAAAGATGTCACATCATCAACCGTGTTTACAACCATAAGCTTCAACAAAACATCCTATGAGCTCCTTATGGCAAGAAGCCAAATGTCGGCTACTTGAGTATTTGGAGCTAGGTGCTGGATCAAGGATCCCCATCACAAGTCAAAATTTGCACCTAAAGCTCACGAAGGCTTCATGCTCGATTCGGAAAGGACTCGCACTCTTCAGAGTCTTCAACCTCTATCTCTACAAAATCGTCAAACTGTGGACGTGCGATTTGATGAAACCAATGGTTCACAAAGAGAGCTCCCGCCAAGTACACTAGACGAAGCTCCGCCAAATGAATCTATCAAGCTGATGGGAACTGGTGAAATCATGCCTTCAAGCACACACCGAGAGGAACTTATCATTTCGCACCTAACCAACCCGAAGACAATGCTCAGACTGAAGACAATCCTCCCAATGATGACAATGATCAGCAAGAGCAAGGTCTTCGTCCAGTTCATCCTCGTGTTGCAAATGAAGTACAAATTGAGAAGATAATTGACAGCATCAATGCACCTGGTCCACTTACTCGCTCAAGAGCAACACAGTTAGCAAATTTCTGTGGGCACTTTTCTTTTGTGTCAATATCAGAACCCAAGAAAGTTGTTGAAGCCTTTATGGAACCTGAATGGATACAAGCTATGCAAGAAGAACTTCAATAGTTCAAGCTGAACAATGTTTGGGAACTTGTCAAGCGTCCTGACCCTCGCAACCATAACATTATTGGCACAAAATGGATATATCGAAACAAGCAAGATGAGCATGGTCAAGTCATCAGAAACAAAGCACGTCTTGTGGCTCAAGGATATACTCAAGTTGAAGGAATTGACCTCGATGAAACATTTGCTCCTGTGGCTAGGCTTGAAGCTATTCGCATACTGCTAGCCTATGCTAACCACCACAACATCTTGCTATATCAAATGGATGTGAAGAGTGCATTTCTCAACGGCAAGATTGAAGAAGAAGTATACGTTGTTGGGGAACGTTGCAGAAAATTAAAAAATTTCCTACGGTTTCACCAAGATCCATCTATGAGTTCATCTAAGCAGTGAGTGATAGGAGTGCATCTACATACCCTTGTAGATCGCGAGCGGAAGCGTTCAAGAGAACGGGGATGATGGAGTTGTACTCGCCGTGATCCAAATCACCGATGACCAAGTGCTGAACGGACAACACCTCCGCGTTCAACACACATACGGAGCGGATGACGTCTCCTCCTTCTTGATCCAGCAAGGGGGAAGGAGAGGTTGAGGAAGAAGGCTCCAGCAGCAGCACGGCGGCGTGGTGGTGGTGGAGGTGCAGTACTCCGGCAGGGCTTCGCCAAGCAACTGCGGGAGGAGGAAGAGGTGTAGCAGGGGGAGGGAGGCACCAAGACTCAGGGTGTGGCTGCCCTCCCCCCTCCTTTATATAGGCCCCCAAGGGGGGCGCCGGCCCTGGAGATGGGAATCTCCCAAGGGGGCGGCGGCCAGGGGGGGTGGAGTGCCCCCCAAGGCAAGTGGTGCGCCCCCACCCTAGGGTTTCCAACTCTAGGCACAGGGGGGGCCAAGGGGGGGTGCACCAGCCCACTAGGGGCTGGTTCCCCTCCCACTTCAGCCCACGAGGCCCTCCGGGATAAGTGGCCCCACCCGGTGGACCCCCGGGACCCTTCCAGTGGTCCCGGTACAATATCGGGTGACCCCGAAACTTTCCCGATGGCCGAAACAGCACTTCCTATATATAAATATTCACCTCCGGACTATTCCGGAACTCCCCGTGACGTCCGGGATCTCATCCGGGACTCCGCAACATTCGGTAATCACATACAAGTCTTCCTAATAACCCTAGCGTCACCGAACCATAAGTGTGTAGACCCTACGGGTTCGGGAATCATGCAGACATGACCGAGACAGCTCTCCGGCCAATAACCAACAATGGGATCTTGATACCCATGTTGGCTCCCACATGTTCCACGATGATTTCATCAGATGAACCATGATGTCGAGGATTCAATCAACCCCGTATACAATTCCCTTTGTCAATCGGTACGTTACTTGCCCGAGACTCGATCGTCGGTATCCCAATACCTCGTTCAGTCTCGTTACCGGCAAGTCACTTTACTCAGATCTTGTAATGCATGATCCGTGACCAAACACTTGGTCACTTTGAGCTCATTATGATGATGCATTGCCAAGTGGGCCCAGAGATACCTCTCGTCATACGGAGTGACAAATCGATCTCGATCCGTGTCAACCCAATGACACTTTCGGAGATACGTAGTGCACCTTTATAGTCACCCGCTTATGTTGTGACGTTTGGTACACCCAAAGCACTCCTACGGTATCTGGGAGTTACACGATCTCATGGTCTAAGGAAAGGATACTTGACATTGGAAAAGCTCTAGCAAACGAACTACACGTTCTTGTGCTATGCTTAGGATTGGGTCTTGTCCATCACATCATTCTCCTAATGATGTGATCCCGTTATCAACGACATCTAATGTCCATAGTCAGGAAACCATGACTATCTGTTGATCAACGAGCTAGTCAACTAGAGGCTTACTAGGGACATATTATGGTCTATGTATTCACACGTGTATTACGATTTTCGGATAATACAGTTAGAGCATGAAGAAAGACAATTACCATGAACAAGGAAATATAATAATAATCCTTTTATTATTGCCTCTAGGGCATATTTCCAACAGTCTCCCACTTGCACTAGAGTCAATAATCTAGTTACATTGTGATGAATCGAACACCCATAGAGTTCTGGTGTTGATCATGTTTTGCTCGTGAAAGAGGTTTAGTCAACAGATCTGCGACAGTCAGATCCGTATGTACTTTGCAAATATCTATGTCTCCATCTTGAACATTTTCACGGATGGAGTTGAAACGACGCTTGATGTACTGGTCTTCTTGTGAAACCAGGCTCCTTGGCAAGGGCAATAGCTCGGTGTTGTCCGAGAAGAGTTTGATCGGCCCCGACGCATTGGGTATGAATCCTAGGTCGGTGATGTACTCCTTCACCCAAATTGCTTCATGCGCTGTCTCCGAGGCTGCCATGTACTCGCTTCACATGTAGATCCCGCCACGACGCTCGCTTGCGGTACTGCACCAGCCATCTTGCTCCACCATTCGACATATACACGTATCCGGTTTGTGACTTAGAGTCATCCAGATCTGTGTTGAAGCTAGCATCGACGTAACCCTTTATGATGAGCTATTCGCCACCTCCATAAACGAGAAACATGTCCTTTGTCCTTTTCAGGTACTTCAGGATATTCTTGACCGCTGTCCAGCGTTCCTTGCCGGGATTACTTTGGTACCTCCCTACCAAACTTACGGCAAGGTTTACATCAGTCCGTACACAACATGGCATACATAATAGATCCTATGGCTGAAGCATAGGGGATGACACTCATCTCTTCTTTATCTTTTGCCGTGGTCGGGCATTGAGCCGAGCTCAATCTCACACCTTGCAATACAGGCAAGAACCCTTTATTGGACTGATCCATTTTGAACTTCTTCAAAATCTTATCAAGCTATGTGCTTTGTGAAAGACCTATGATGCGTCTCGATCTATCCCTATAGATCTTGATGCCTAATATGTAAGCAGCTTCTCCAAGGTCCTTCATTGAAAAACACTTATTCAAGTAGGCCTTAATGCTGTCCAAAAGTTCTATATCATTTCCCATCAAGAGTATGTCATCTACATATAATATGAGAAATGCTACAGAGCTCCCACTCACTTTCTTGTAAACGCAGGTTTCTCCATAAGTCTGCATAAACCCAAACGCTTTGATCATCTCATCAAAGCGAATGTTCCAACTCCGAGATGCTTGCACCAGCCCATAAATGGATCGCTGGAGCTTGCATACTTTGTTAGCAGTATTAGGATCGACAAAACCTTCTGGCTGCATCATATGCAGTTCTTCCTTAAGATGTCCGTTAAGGAATGCCGTTTTGACATCCATCTGCCATATCTCATAATCATAGTATGCGGCAATTGCTAACATGATTTGGACGGACTTCAGCTTCACTACGGGAGAGAATGTCTCATCGTAGTCAACCCCTTGAACTTGTCGATAACCCTTAGCGACAAGTCGAGCTTTATAGATGGTAACATTACCATCCGCGTCCGTCTTCTTCTTAAAGATCCATTTGTTTTCTATCGCTCACCGATCGTCGGGCAAGTCTATCAAAGTCCATACTTTTTTTTCATACATGGATTCTATCTTGGATCGCATGGCTTCAAGCCATTTGTTGGAATCTGGGCCCGCCATCGCTTCTTCATAGTTCGAAGGTTCACCGTTGTCTAACAACATGATTTCCAAGACAGGGTTGCCGTACCACTCTGGTGCGGAATGTGTCCTTGTGGACCTACGAAGTTCAGTAGCAACTTGATCCGAAGTACCTTGATCATCATCATTATTTTCCTCTCTAGTTGGTGTAGGCATCACAGGAACATTTTCCTGAGCTGCACTACTTTGTTGTTCAAGAGGTAGTACTTCATAGAGTTATACTTTCCTCCCACTCTTCTTTCGAGAGAAACTCTTTTTCCAGAAAGGATCCGTTCTTGGCAACAAAGATCATGCCCTTGGATCTTAAGTAGAAGGTATACCCAATGGTTTCCTTAGGGTATCCTATGAAGACGCATTTTTCCGACTTGGGTTCGAGCTTTTCAGGTTGAAGTTTCTTGACATAAGCATCGCATCCCCAAACTTTTAGAAACGACAGCTTAGGTTTCTTCCCAAACCATAATTCATACGGTGTCGCCTCAACGGATTTAGACGGTGCCCTATTTAAAGTGAATGTAGCTGTCTCTAGAGCGTATCCCCAAAATGATAGCGGTAAATCGGTAAGAGACATCATAGACCGCACCATATCCAATAGAGTGTGATTACGATGTTCGGACACACCATTACGCTGAGGTGTTCCAGGCAGCGTGAGTTGTGAAACGATTCCACATTTCCTTAAGTGTGTACCAAATTCGTGACTTAAATATTCTCCTCCACGATCTGATCGTAGGAACTTTATCTTTCGGTCACGTTGATTCTCTACCTCATTCTGAAATTCCTTGAACTTTTCAAAGGTCACAGACTTGTGTTTCATCAAGTAGACATACCCATATCTACTCAAGTCATCAGTGAGAGTGAGAACATAACGATATTCTCCGCGAGCCTCAACACTCATTGGACCGCACACATCGGTATGTATGATTTCCAATAAGTTGGTTGCTCGCTCCACTGTTCCGGAGAACGGAGTCTTGGTCATTTTGCCCATGAGGCATGGTTCGCATGTGTCAAACGATTCATAATCTAGAGACTCTAAAAGTCCATTAGCATGGAGCTTCTTCATGCGCTTGACACCAATGTGACCAAGGCGGCAGTGCCACAAGTATGTGGGACTATCGTTATCAACTTTACATCTTTTGGTATTCACACTATGAATATGTGTAACATTACGCTCGAGATTCATTAAGAATAAACCATTGACCATCGGGGCATGACCATAAAACATATCTCTCATATAAATAGAACAACCATTATTCTCGGATTTAAATGAGTAGCCATCTCGTATCAAACGAGATCCAGATACAATGTTCATGCTCAAACTTGGCACTAAATAACAATTATTAAGGTTTAAAACTAATCCCGTAGGTAAATGTAGAGGTAGCATGCCGACGGCGATCACATCGACCTTGGAACCATTCCCGACGCGCATCGTCACCTCATCCTTCGCCAGTCTCCGCTTATTCCGCAGCTCCTGCTGTGAGTTACAAATGTGAGCAACGGCACCGGTATCAAACTCCCAGGAGTTACTACGAGTACTGGTAAGGTACACATCAATTACATGTATATCACATATACCTTTAGTGTTGCCGGCCTTCTTGTCCGCTAAGTATTTGGGGCAGTTCCGCTACCAATGACCCTTCCCCTTGCAATAAAAGCACTCAGTCTCAGGCTTGGGTCCATTCTTTGACTTCTTCCCGGCAAATGGCTTACCGGGCGCGGCAACATCCTTGCCGTCCTTCTTGAGTTTCTTCTTACCCTTGCCCTTCTTGAACTTGGTGGTTTTATTGACCATCAGCACTTGATGTTCTTTCTTGATTTCTACCTCTGCCGACTTCAGCATTGAAAATAGTTTAGGAATAGTTTTCACCATCCCCTGCATATTGTAGTTCATCACAAAGCTCTTGTAGCTCGGTGGGAGCGACTTAAGGATTCTGTCAATGACTGCCTCGTCCGGGAGGTTAATGTCCAGCTGGGACAGGCGGTTGTGCAACCCAGACATTTTGAGTATGTGCTCACTGACAGAACTATTTTCCTCCATCTTACAACTAAAGAACTTGTCGGAGACTTCATATCTCTCGACCCGGGCATGAGCTTGGAAAACCATTTCAGCTCCTCGAACATCTCATATGCTCCGTGTTGCTCAAAACGCTTTTGGAGCCCTGGTTCTAGGCTGTAAAGCATGCCACACTGAACGAGGGAGTAATCATCAGCACGTGACTGCCAAGCGTTCATAACGTCTTGGTTCTCTGGGATGGGTGCTTCACCTAGCGGTCCATCTAGGACATATGCTTTCTTGGCAGCTATGAGGATGATCCTCGGGTTAGGACCCATCCGTATAGTTGCTGCCATCATATTTCAGCTTGGTTTTCTCTAGGAACGTGTTGAAGTTCATGTTGACATGAGCGTTTGCCATTTGATCTACAAGACATATTTGCAAAGGTTTTAGACTAAGTTCATGATAATTAAGTTCATCTAATCAAATTATTTAATGAACTCCCACTCAGATTAGACATCCCTCTAGTCATCTAAGTGTTACACGATCCGAGTGGACTAGGCCGTGTCCGATCATCACGTGAGACGGACTAGTCATCATCGGTGAACATCTCTATGTTGATCGTATCTTCCATACGACTCATGTTCGACCTTTCGGTCTCTGTGTTCTGAGGCCATGTCTGTACATGCTAGGCTCGTCAAGGTAACCCTAAGTGTTTTGCATGTGTAAAACTGTCTTACACCTGTTGTATGTGAACGTAAGAATCTATCACACCCGATCATCACGTGGTGCTTCGGAACGACGAACTTTAGCAATGGCGCACAGTTAGGGGAGAACACTTTCTTGAAATTGTTATAAGGGATCATCTTATTTACTACCGTCGTTCTAAGAAACAAGATGCATAAACATAATAAACATCACATGCAATTATATAATAGTGACATGATATGGCCAATATCATATAGCTCCTTTGATCTCCATCTTCGGGGCTCCATGATCATCTTCGTCACTGACATGACACCATGATCTCCATCATCGTGTCTTCATGAAGTTGTGACGCCAACGACTACTTCTACTTCTATGGCTAACGCATTTAGCAATAAAGTAAAGTAATTTACATGGCGTTCTTCAATGACACGCAGGTCATACAAAAAATAAAGACAACTCCTATGGCTCCTGCCGGTTGTCATACTCATCAACATGCAAGTCGTGATTCCTATTACAAGAACATGATCTCATACATCACAATATATCATTCATCATTCATCACAACTTTTGGCCATATCACATCACAAGGCAATTGCTGCAAAAACAAGTTAGACGTCCTCTAATTGTTGCTGCATCTTTTACGTGGCTGCAATAGGATTCTAGCAAGAACGTTTTCTTACCTACAAAAAAGCCACAACATGATTTGTCAACTTCTATTTACCCTTCATAAGGACCCTTTTCGTTGAATCCGCTCCAACTAAAGTGGGAGAGACAGACACCCGCTAGCCACCTTATGCAACTTGTGCATGTCAGTCGATGGAACCTGTCTCACGTAAGCGTACGTGTAAGGTCGGTCCGGGCCGCTTCATCCCACAATACCGCTGAAGCAAAATAAGACTAGTAGTGGCAAGAAAGTTGACAACATCTACGCCCACAACAAAATTGTGTTCTACTCGTGCAATAGAGAACTACACATAGACCTAGCTCATGATGCCACTGTTGGGGAACGTTGCAGAAAATTAAAATTTTTCCTACGGTTTCACCAAGATCCATCTATGAGTTCATCTAAGCAACGAGTGATAGGAGTGCATCTACATACCCTTGTAGATCGCGAGCACGAAGCATTCAAGAGAACAGGGATGATGGAGTAGTACTCGCCGTGATCCAAATCACCGATGACCAAGTGCTGAACGGACAGCACCTCCGCGTTCAACACATGTACGGAGCGGATGACGTCTCCTCCTTGATCCAGCAAGGGGGAAGGAGAGGTTGAGGAAGAAGGCTCCAGCAGCAGCACGACGGCGTGGTGGTGGTGGAGGTGCAGTACTCCGGCAGGCCTTCGCCAAGCAACTGCGGGAGGAGGAAGAGGTGTAGCAGGGGGAGGGAGACGCCAAGATTCAGGGTGCGGCTACCCTCCCTCTCCCCTCCTTTATATAGGCCCCTGGGGGGGGCGCCGGCCCTGGAGATGGGAATCTCCCAAGGGGGCGGCGGCCAAGGGGGGTGGAGTGCCCCCCAAGGCAAGTGGTGCGCCCCCACCCTAGGGTTTCCAACCCTAGGCGCAGGGGGGGCCCAAGGGGGGGTGCACCAGCCCACTAGGGGCTGGTTCCCCTCCCACTTCAGCCCATGGGGCCCTCCGGGATAAGTGGCCCCACCCGGTGGACCCCTGGGACCCTTCCGGTGGTCCCGGTACAATATCTGGTGACCCCGAAACTTTCCTGATGGCCGAAACAGCACTTCCTATATATAAATATTCACCTCCGGACTATTCCGGAACTCCTCGTGATGTCCGGGATCTCATCCAGGACTCCGAACAACATTCGGTAATCACATACAAGTCTTCCTAATAACCCTAGCATCACCGAACCTTAAGTGTGTAGACCCTACGGGTTCGGGAATCATGCAGACATGACCGAGACAGCTCTCCAGCCAATAACCAACAACAATGTTCCACGATGATTTCATCGGAAGAACCACGATGTCGAGGATTCAATCAACCCCGTATACAATTCCCTTTGTCAATCGGTACGTTACTTGCCCGAGACTCGATCGTCGGTATCCCAATACCTCGCCCGGTCTCGTTATCGCAAGTCACTTTACTGCATCAGTAATGCATGATCCCGTGACCAAACACTTGGTCACTTTGAGCTCATTATGATGATGCATTACCGAGTGGGCCCAGAGATACCTCTCCGTCATACGGAGTGACAAATCGATCTCGATTCATGTCAACCCAACAGACACTTTCGGAGATACCAGAGTGCACCTTTATAGTCACCCGATTCGTTGTGACGTTTGGTACACCCAAAGCACTCCTACGGTATCCGAGAGTTACACGATCTCATGGTCTAAGGAAAGGATACTTGACATTGGAAAAGCTCTAGCAAACGAACTGCACGATCTTGTGCTATGCTTAGGATTGGGTCTTGCCATCACATCATTCTCCTAATGATGTGATCCCGTTATCAACGACATCTAATGTCCATAGTCAGGAAACCATGACTATCTGTTGATCAACGAGCTAGTCAACTAGAGGCTTACTAGGGACATATTATGGTCTATGTATTCACACATGTATTACGATTTCCGGATAATACAGTTATAGCATGAATAAACACAATTACCATGAACAAGGAAATATAATAATAATCCTTTTATTATTGCCTCTAGGGCATATTTCCAACATACGTCGCTCAACCACCTGGCTTTGAAGATCCAAAACATCCTGATATGGTGTACAAGGTAAATAAAGCATTGTATGGCCTCAAACAAGCTCCTCGCGCTTGGTATGATACGATCAAAGACTTCCTGAAGAGCAAAGGCTTCAAACCTGGATCCCTCGATCCCACACTCTTCACGAAGACATATGATGGTGAACTGTTTGTGTGCCAAAATATGTGGATGACATTATCTTCGGCTGCACCAACCATAAGTATAGTGATGAGTTTGGATACATGATGCAAGAGCAATATCAGATGTCCATGATGGGTGAGTTGAATTCTTCCTTGGTCTTCAAATTCGTAAGCAAAGGAATGTCATCTTCATATCTCAAGAAAAATACCTCAAAGATTGTCTGAAGAAGTTTGGAATGCAAGATTGCAAAGGTTACACGACGCCAATGCCAGCCAAACACCATCTGGGTCCCGACGACAATGGTAAAGAGTTCGATCAAAAGGTATTCCGCTCCATGATTGGTTCCTTACTTTACCTATGTGCATCTAGGCCAGATATTATGCTTAGTGTTTGCATGTGTGCTCGATTCCAAGCGGCACCAAAGGAATCGCATCACTTAGCTGTGAAGCAAATTCTTCGATATTTGGCTTACACCCCAACACTCGGATTATGGTATCCAAAGGGCTCAAAATTTGATCTGCTTGGATTCTCGGATGCTGATTATGCTGGTGACAAGGTGGATCGCAAGTCTACATTAGGCACATGTGACTTTCTGGGACGGTCACTTGTCTGTTGGTCTTCAAAGAAGCAGAACTGTGTATCACTCTCAACTGCTGAATCTGAATACATTGCTGATGGATCTTGCTGCGCTCAGCTTCTATGGATGAAGCAAACTCTCAAGGACTATGGCATCAATCTGAAACAAGTACCTCTCTTCCGTGACAACGAAAGCGCCATCAAGATTGCTAACAATCCAGTCCAACACTCGAAGACAAAGCACATTGAAATTCTTCATCACTTTCTCAGAGATCATGTCATGAAGAAAGATATTGATATCATTCACGTCAACACTGAAGAGCAACTCGCAGATATCTTCACAAGGCCCTTGGATGAGAAAAGGTTTTGCAAGTTACGGTGTGAGCTAAATATCTTGGAATCCTCAAATGTCCTGTGATCAGGCACACATCCTAACACTTATGCATGTTGATGACTTAGATGTGCAACACACGAAGTAAAGTATATCTTCAATCAATGAAGACTTACATTCTGAGTGTGAATACATTAACGTGGAATTTGACTTCGGAGCGCCACGATAATTGTGCGTCGTGTATGGGTCTAATACTTCCTATACGGTGGGTAACGCCACCACCAAATTTCTCGGTTTGAAGTGTTTCACTCATGGCGTTATTTTTGCTATGTCTTGCATTTGGTTTGTCTTCAATTTCAACTTATCTTCATGATATTCTTCACTATGTTGATTTGATTGCTTTTTGATATACATACTAGTGTTCTGTCCTCTACAGCATTCACTTATAGCTATGTCTTCCTAGTTGAATCTTTTGAACTAAGTGAATGTGATCGGACCCTAATCTCTCTATGCTTTCTATCTCAAACTCTATCTCTCCAAATCATATGCATTCTATTGAAACTATCGAATGTCTTCTCTGCGTCCTTGTCAGCAGAAGACACAGAGACAAACATTAAGTCTGTTTTAAATGATTCATCCTTATTGTTTGAAATTCGGAGAAGTCGGAACAACCATCCGACAAACCTGGCGGGCGTGGGAACGTGGGACAACTCTGAGTATGTTGCATGCTTGCCACGTGCCCCTCAGATGTGAACCGCCAGGGGCACCTACGTAATTGCGCTATGCCACACACTTCCTTATAAATATATGTCCCCTGCGGTAAAGAAAACCTTCTTCCACCTCTCCACCTCGTCAAAACCCTAGAGCCACCGCTAGCTCTCGACGACGCCGGCGACGAAGCGCTTAGCTGCCGCGACTTCTCCGACGCCGTCCTCACGTCGGCCGCGGACATCATCCTCTCCGCCGCGCTGTAGGTGTCCTCCGTCGCCAAGTTAGGGAACGGTGGATTGAACTGCTCGGTCTCCTATTCATCCCATCTAGCAGTTCTTCGTGTGGTAAATATAACTCTATTTTTACCATCTTTTTGATCCTCAAAGATTCATCCTATTTACCAAAATTGGTTTGTGCCTATACAATGTTAGATCTATTCTGTCTGCATCTCATACTGCCTAGTATATTCACTAAAACTTCATATCTAGTTTGATTCCTCACTTGTACTTATTCACGGTTTTGTACAAATCTGGAACCAACTCTCAACATATAAGTGAATGTCTTCGCATCATGAGGTCAATGTCTTCAAACTGATTTATCTTCAAAATCTTCTGAGAATGCATATGACCTCTTCCCCTTCCCTCGCATCTCTAATGCTATCACAGGTACATGTCTGTGGGAGAATCCCTTGGTTCTCATAGTCTACATTCGTTTGCAGAATTCTTACAGCTTCACATTAACTCTCCCTAAGCTAGTTCCTGTTTGTCCAGCAAGCAAAAGCCTTTGAAGCCTTTGAACGTGTTGAAGCCATTCAGTTTGAAGTTCATGGCTGCAGAGAAATCAGTAAGGAAGGGTGGCAGATAGCGTCGTGGGGGAACATCAAGAGATTTGCCTAATGACCTAGCAGAGCTTTACAAGATAGATCCTGAAGAGAATTATCATCAGCGCAAGACATGAATCCAATGGATTCGACGATATTGTGCTGAACAATGGTTCAAATACAAGTTTGTGACCCAGGCATATGCTGAGAAGAATGCTATCAAGAGTCCTTGGGGTGATATTCTCTATCGAGGCCTTCAACCCAAGAACAGAGCTGAAGCTATTGCACAGGGTTTCTATCCTTATATGGTCCGTGGACCTCAGCCTGAAAATGCCGACCCATCATCATTGCTCTGGTGTTGTGACGAAAGTCTCTTCAAGCGCAACTTCTAGCATGCAAAGGCATCGTCCAAGGAAAACAAGAAGTCATTGGGATTAGACTTCAACCCTGGTCCCTCTGCTCCCCGTGCTGACGGCTCACGTGATGCAGAACCCAATGTCATCGGTCCCTTCTGCAACCTTGATGGCCTCATCACTCACATCTTGGTCCAAGGTGCCAAAGTGGATCATTCTGATGATGATTCTGACACTGATGAAGCCCCAGCTCCTCCTCCAAAGCCGCAGAAGCCAAAGAAGGCTAAGGCTTCAAGATCAGCTGCTCCTCCAAAAGCTTCACGTGCGAAGCCACTGGCCACTGCACCACCTGAAGATAGTGTGCAGCCTGAAGATCTATCCCGTATCTCCAAGAAGACGGGGAAGAAAAAGAAAATTGTCAAGCATACTGATCAGACATTGACTCCTGCTGCCATTCTGCGAGAAGAGCACATTGATCTGTACAGTGATGAAGATCTTGCAGATGATGCTCTTGAGCAACTGATCAAGAGCAAGGAAGAAGCAGAGATCTTCAATAATTTGCCTCTCTTTGATGTGGCAATCATCCATCACTTCATTGATGAGTGATTTGACACCCCAAATCTCAGCTTTGAAGATCTGCAACTTCCCATTGGCCTCAACGTCTCCTTCAATGGCGCTATTGCTTCTGAGCTAGCTCTTGCTCAGCGCATCATTGAACTGAAGCACAAGATCGACTATGAGAAAGCCTAGTTCAAGAAGCATGTGGCAAAGCTCAGCGTGCAAGATGTCAAAAACTTCAAGATCATGCTGCACGAGCTCAAAGAAACCTTTCTCAAGAAGCGCGAAGAAGCTCAAGGCTCTCGTGAGCGCATGAAGAGTCTGGCTAACAAGTGTGTGCTAGCCTACAATGAGGCTGAGAAGCGCAAGGCTCTTGGTCGTCCTGGCATTGACCCCAGAATAGCTGCAAAGAAGAAGAAGCTATCAACTGACCAATCTGCACCTTCAAGGCAGGAAGAACCTCGCATAGTCTTCCCAAGTAGCATGACTGGCTCGAAGCCAAAGGTCAAGTCAACTGCTTCAGAACTGAAGAAGACGAGGACTGCCGAGGCTGAAGCCAGAAAGAGGAAAAATACTGAAGCCTTTGATGTTGCTCCCTCCAAGAACAAGCGCAATACCAAGAAGAATCGGGCTGCTCCCACAGAGCCCTTAGTTGTTGAACCTATCTCAATGGTTCGCCCTGCCTCTGAACACCAAGAACGACGGATGATAGTTCATGAGCCTGCTTCCACAGAGGCTCATGAAGCTAAAGACATTCTAGCAGTTGATCCCACCGCTGCTGAAGACATTGGTCACAATGACAATGTTGAAGATGATGAAGTTCTTCCTCAGATCGAACACAACTTGGTATCATCGCATGTTCTCATGAACAGCAAACTCATCAGCATTGGTCGTCCTCTGACGCCAATTGCTCAGGATGCATCATGGGCTGATCACCCACAACAACAAGACTCCCCGAGTACTCCCCAACAACAACAAGTCACACCACATGTGCAAGAAGAAGAAGATGACTTTGAGGCCCAGCCAACTGCAACTCCAAAGGCGTTGCCAGCATTACGCAGGCTTCGCAAAGGACCAAGGCCTCAAGTCCCTCTTTCGAGCGTTCCAGAAGGAGAAGTGCACCACCAATCTGTTGCACGTCAAGTGTTTCCAGAAGCCACTCCGATTGTGAATGTCTCCGTGTCTGAAGCCAAAGCTGCTGAAGACAATCCGGCTGCATCAGCCGATGACAACCAAGAAGAAGAACGTGTCCCTACTCTCCCCATTACTGAAGAAGTTGTTCCTGATGTGAACGTGCCGGTGCCCGCCCCTCCAGCTCATCAAGTGGAGGTTGAAAATTTTGAGGCTGCCACCACCAACACAAATGAAGCCAATGACGTAGTCATGGCTGAAGTAAATGTGGAGCCTGCACCAACCAAAGTGCCAGAAGCCAATGATGCAACTTCTCCTGAAGCATCTGTTGTGCAGCCTGACGCCTCTGTTGTTGCCACTGCTCTTGTTCCGCCACCAAGGCCCTATACCATTGAGCAAGCATACAACCATGGTCAGCTAACCACTGTCAAATGGCCCATTCTGGTCTCTCTGCCTAATGCCTCTAGTCCTCAATTTTATTATCATGTTGAGCATAGGCCTCTGGTCCAGAAATCAAAGCCAAGACTGCCAAGGTTTCCAGGTACTGCCACCTCCACAAGGTCCTTCAATGCAAATGGCTTCAAAGCCCACAACACCTTCTTTGACAGCGCAAAGAACCCCTACTCAAGGCCAAGAATACCATCTGATCGTTTTTGGAGCTATGAGCAGCGAAGCTATTACTCCTGCGTTCTGTATGATCAAGGGCGCATTTTCCCTCATATGCGCCTCGACACTGAAGCCATTGCTGGACTTCCATGCTTAGAAGAAGCACTTGACTGCTTTCGTGATGCAAGTCTGCTCAGCTTTGTGACAGACAAAGAACATTGGAATGAGGAACTTTTGCTTCAATTTTATGCTACCCTCCACATTCACGGCTACAACAGTGATACAAAGACATGGGTTCTCGAGTGGATGACAGGAAATGTTCATCATGAAGCCAAAGCTCTTGACGTCATTGAGCTTACAGGCCTACCCACTCCCGGAGAACTATACGAACCTGATTGTCAACTCCACCGCAATGCACTTGAGAGCATCTTCCATAAGACAGAGCCCAACATGAGCCAGATGTTGAGCATGATGAAGCCTCTGCCACCTGACGCTGAATACCCAAAGGAATTCTTTGTTGATGACCTTGAGTATCCACCTCGCACAATATATCACATCATCAGGCGAACTCTATGGCCTATCAAAGGGCATTCATCAGCTGCAAAACATGAAGGAGCCATGAAGACATTGGTCTTTTACATCCTCAATGGCATCAACTTCAATACACAAGAATTCTTCATCCGGCAACTGGCTGCGTCTGGATCTAACCTTTTTGGCCTAAAATTCTATGCTCCATGGGTCATGCGCCTCATCAAGCTACACTCTACTATCAACTATCAGCCCTCTGGTCGGAATCATCTGATCTTTCTACCAGAGGTTGATATGTCAATTGAAGCCATATACCCTAAGCCTGCCAAGAAGCCTCTTTGTCTTCAAAATGCTGATCACCAAAGCTTCACTGAACCCATGGAAGGAGTCCAAGCAGTAACTCGTGTCTATCCAATGGCTGGGAACACTCATCTGCCTCATCGTGCGCAAACTGAAGCTACTGAGAGCACAATTGCCCAAAGGCCTAAGACGCGCTCTCACGTCCTAAATGACCGAGAACTTCTTGTGGCACTGCATCAGAAACAAGACAAGCATCACTTTTGGCTCAAGCGACAGATGCAAAGCCTCTTGGTGGACGTCAATCGCATTCGAAATCTTGCCACCAAGAATGCTTTTGTCACTCACAAGACCTGTCGGCGATCATGGAAGAGTTTGACACTGCTTAGTGCTGAAGCAGATCTTCAAGACGATCGCTTCACTGAAAGATTCAAGTTTGACTCCACTCCTCCATGGAATGCTGTCCTATGTCGAACTCCATCCCTTGAAGACTCTGACTATTCTTCCTCCGCGGCAATTGTGAATGCCAAAGTGATCGATGATGAAGACGATGCTACTTCACCGCCCCCTACTTCTACACGCATCGACACTGCACCAAGTTCGTCTGTGCTGCCAAACACCACCGACAACCCTGCTGCTTCACCTACTCCTCATGGGAATGAGTAGATGCTCTATGTCTTCAAACCTTTTTGGTCCTTACCGACAAAAGGGGGAGAAGCATATGAGTTTGATAGTCTTCAAGCGGGTTCATATGGGCGGTTGCTTTATGTTTTGCCTAGTGTTTACAACTCTCGCTTTTGATACATTTGGTTCCTTGAGTTGTAACACTTAAATTCCGCATGTGCGATGATAACTTCCACACTTAGATCATTCTGCAGACATCCATTTTTCATTATGCATGTCATTCTCTTTGTTATATCATTTCATGCATGATGAATTATCTTCATAAGTTGAAGAGGATCTCCACAAGTACAACCTGTCATGTGCATTTGCATTCCAAAAGCAAATTACTTATATGCACATTTTCAGGGGGAGCTTTGCCACTTATGAAGACAATACCCTATCCTTTACAGTTTCACATACTTTATCCCCGTTGAAAACTTCAACCAGTTTGTCATCAATCACCAAAAAGGGGGAGATTGTAAGTGCATCTAGTGCCACCCCTAGTTGGTTTTGGAGTATTGACGACAAAGTTGGTTGAGGGACTAATGTGTTTGTGAGAATTGCAGGATAACGCAGGTAGTGTCCCTCATTGATTCGGTTTACCTACCGGAGATGACCCCTAAAAATGTATGAAGACATTGACGACAATGGTGGTATGTGAAGATAATCATATTGAAGACTATGACATGAGAAGACACCGAGTGAAGACTATGGAGCCTTGAAGGCGTGGTCGTTTTTGTTTCCTTTTTCTTCTTTGTTGAGTCATAGGAACCACTTTGTCTTTGTTAAGTGGGGTCCAAGTGAACTAAGTCGGGATGGTCAAGTGATGCTCAACCCAAATCCTATGTCTTCGAGCGAAGACAATGAGAGCAAATCTTATCTAGAGTGGATGAGTCACTTTACTTGTAGCCCAAGTAAAGTTGCCGTGTGTGTTTGAAATCGACCGTTGGAACACGTGTCAGTTCCTTAGTGACCCAAGGTCATTTCGGACATATCAGGTCAGGTTGCCTAGTGTCTATAAATAGCCCACCCCCTACACCATAAATTGGTGGCTGCTCAGAGTTAGTGCATGGCTTTTGTCGTTTGAGAGCAACCCACCTCGAAGCCTTTGAGAGAGAGAAATCCTTGCAAGGACAAAGCCCAAACACCCAGAGCCAAAGAGTGTTAGCCATCACTGAAGTCTTTCTGTCTGTGTGACCTGAAGACTTATTACACCGTAGGACTATGAATCCTCCAACTGGTTAAGCGTCGCGTTCTGAGCATCCAAGAGTCATTGTGGATCGCCGGTGAACGAAGTCTGTGGAGGTTCGGAAGTCTACCTTGAAGACTTACCAGAGTGATTGGGCGAGGACCTCTGTTGGAAAAGGCAGTGCCTAGGAGGCGCTTAGGCACGCCTAGGCGCTAGGCAATGGCCAAACGCCTCGCCTAGGGCATAAATGGAGGTCTAGGCAGGGCAAGCAAGGAATTGCCTACCCAAGCAAGAAATCATGCCATATACTGCACTGATATGCGAAACTGGTTATATTCCAATGGCAATAGACGACATTAACTTGTTTATATGCCATAAACTAAAATCAACACCCATATAATAATCACAAATACACTATGAGTCAAATCTATATTACCGCCTAGGCCACGCCTAGGGCGCTTAGGCACCGCCTAGGCACTAGGCGAAGGCCAACCGCCTCACTTACGCCTACAGCTTTTTCCAACCTTGGCGAGGACTGTGTGTCCTTAGCTCAAGGGGAATAAGGTGAAGACACAGTCTTCTGAGTTGAATCTCAGCCTCCCTAACCAGACGTACAGTTGTCACAGCAACTGGAACTGGTCCAACAAATCATGTGCCTTCAACAAGTGACTGGTTCTATCCTCTCCCTCCCTTTACTTAGTGTTTGTCTTCTCGAAGTCATTGCCTATTTGTCGTACCTGTTTGACTTCATTGCTTGACTACTATCATTGGTTGGCTTCATACTATCTTCCATCCTGATCCTTACTACTGAGCTGCTATTAGTCTTTGTACTTTCACATTATTGCATACCTAACTATGGTTTGCTTGTTGTAGTTTATCTTCCACTGCATATCAATTAGGTCATTTCTATTGTTTGTCTTCGAAACTTCCACAATTTGAAGAATTTCATAAAAATCGCCTATTCACCCCCTCTAGTCGATAACTAGCACTTTCACACCTCGCCACCTCTTGCAAACCCTAGCGCCTCCACTAGCTCTCGACGACGCCAGCGACGAAGCGCTTAGCCGCCGCGACCTCTTCGACGCCGTCCTCATGCCGACCACGGACCTCGTCCTCTCCGCCGTCGCCGTAGGTGTCCTCCGTCGCCAAGTTAGGGCACGGAAGATCGAACTTCTCGGCCTCCAACTTTGCTCCGTCTAGCAGTTCTTCGTGTGGTAATTAAAATTCACTTTTTACCGTCTTTTCGATCTGATAGATTCATCCTTCCTTACCAAAAGTAGTTTCTAGATCTCCAAAGTTGAATCTATCTCTTTCTGCATCTCATACTTGCCAAGTCTGTTCACTTATGCTTCTCGATAAGTTAGATTCCTCACTTGTACTTATTCTTGGATTCGTACAACTCTGGAACCAACTCTCATCAAATAAGTGAATGTCTTCGCGTTATGAGGTCAATGTCTTCAAACTGATTTATCTTCAAAATCTTACGAGAATGCATATGACCTCTTCCCTTCCTTGCACCTCTAATCATCACGGTACATGTTCGTGGGAGAATCCCTTGGTTCTCATAGTCTGCATTCGTTTGCAGAATTCTTACAGAGTCACATCAATTCTCCTGAAGCCAGTTCTTGTCTGACCAGCCGTCTGAAGCCCTTGCAAGTACTGAAGCCTTTCAGATTAAGCTTCATGGGCACTGAGAAGTCAGCAAGAAAGGGTGGCAGACAGCACCGTGGGAGCACTTCCAAGGATTTGCCTCCATAATTGCACGAGCTGTACAAAACAGACCCAGAGGAAACCTATACTAGATGCAAGAATCGAATCCAATGGATTCGAAGATATTGGGCAGAGGAATGGTTCAAGTACCGATTCGTCACAGAAGAATATACAGAGAAGAATGCCATCAAGGGACCCTGGGGTGATATACTATACAAAAATCTACCTCCCAGGACCCAGGCTGAAGCTATTGAGCAAGGTTTCTATCCATGCATGGTGTGCGGATCACAGCCAGAGAACGCTGACTCTTCTTCTCTGCTCTGGTGCCGTGAAGACAATCTCTTCAAGCGCAACTACCAGTTCGCCAAAGACTTCCGTAAAGAACAAGAAGGAATTCGGACTTGACTTCAACCCAGGTCCATCTGTTCCTCGGGAAGATGGGACCTGTGAAGCAAATGAAAATAGGATCGGTCCCTTCTACAACCTAGCAGGCCTCATCACACACATTGCCATCCAAGGTGCAAAAGTGGATCATTCTGGTGATGATGCTGACACCGATGATGCACCAGCTCCTCCTCCTAAGCCGTAGAAGCAAAAGAAAGCTAAGGCTTCAAAACCAACTGCTACTCCAAAAGCTTCTCGAGTGAAGCCATTGGAAACTGCCCCTCCTGCTCCAAGTAACTCTTCTGAAGATCTCTCTCGCATCTCTAAGAAGAAGGAGAAAACTCAGAAGAAAGATGTTCAAAGTTCTGGTCTAGCCCTGACACCTGCTGCTGTTCTGAGGAACGAGACTATAGCCATTGATCTGTCAACAGACGATGAGTGCGGTGATGATGCTCTTGAACAGCTGATTAAGAGCAAGCAAGAGGCGGAGATCTTCAATGATCTGCGCCTCTTCAATGTGAACATCCTGGACAACTTCATTGATGAGTGGTTTGACAACCCAAATCTCAGCTTTGATGATCTTCAACTCCTGATTGGCATCAGCGTCGCCTTCCAAGGCGCAATTGCTCCTGAGCTGGCTCTGGCTCAGCGAATTGTTGAATTGAAGAACAAGATTGATTATGAGAAAGAGCAGTTCAAGAAGCATGTGGCCAAGCTCAGCGTGGCTAATGTTCAAAACTTCAAGGTGATGCTGCATGACCTCAAGGAGGCGTTTTGCAAGAAGCGCGAAGAAGCCAAAGGTTCAAGAGAGCGCATGAAGAATCTAGCTGCCAAGTGTGTTCAAGCTTACAATGAAGCTGAGAAGTGCAAGGCGCTTGGGCGTCCTGGCATCGACCCCAAGCTGGCTGCCAAGAAGAAGAATAAGCCTACTGTGGCCCAAACTGAAGCTCCAAGGCGGGAAGAACCTCACATTGTCTTCCTGCCAAAGATGGTCGGCTTGAAGCCTAAGGTCCCCACAGTGGCTTCAGAACAGAAGAAAACCAAGGCAGCTGAAACCGAAGCCAGAAAGCACAAGCTCAAGAACACCACTGATGATTCACCACCTACCAAGAAGAGAAAGACCAAGAAGAGAAATCGGGCTGCTCCCAAAGAGCCCCTAGTTGTCGAGCCCACTGCTTTTGCTCATCTTGCATCTGAAAATCAAGAGCGTCGGTTGATAGTTCATGAGCCTACTTCCACAGAGGCTCCTGCAGCTGAAGAAGATCAAGCCATTGACCCCATCACGGCTGAAGACATTGGTCCCCACAATAATGTAGAAGATGATGAAGTCCTTCCTCAGATCGAGCACCCAACAGTATCATCGCCTACTCTCACGAATAGCAAGCTCATCATTATTGGTCGTCCTTTGACGCCAATCTCCCTGGATGCCTCATGGGCTGATCGCCCCCAACCACCAACACCTAGTCAAGACTCACCCAGTACACCCCGTCCTCCACCAGCGTAAGTCACTAGCCCAATAGTGAATGACAACAACTACATGGAGACTACACCATCACCAAAAGTGTTGCCCGTGTTCCAATGGCTTCGCAAAGGCCTAAGGCCATCAGTCTCCATGACAACCATCACAGAGGAAGATTCAAACCAATCCAACTCAGTGGCACGTCAAGTGTTCCCTGAAGAAAATCCCTCTGTGACGGTTCCTACGTCCGAAGGAAATGCTGCTGAAGACATTCCGGCTGCATCAGCCGATGAAAGACAAGGAGAAGAAGAACGTGTTGCCACACCCCCTACCAACCAAGAAGTTGTTCTCGAGGAGAACGTGTCAGTGCCCGACCCTCCAGCTACTCAAGTGGAGGTTGAGAATCCCGAGGCGACCACCAACAGCAATACTGAAGCCAATGATGTTGTCATGGCTGAAGACAATGTGGCGCCTGCAATGAACACCGTGCATGAAGCCAATGATGCACCTGCAACAAATGTGCAGCCTGACACCTCTGCTAATGCCACTGCTCCTGTTTCGCCTCCAAGGCCTCACACCATTGAGCAAGCATTCTACCAAGGCAAATTTGTCACTGTCAGATGGCCAATTCTGGTTCCTCCGCCTGCTCCCGGACCTCAGTTTGACTATCATGTGGAGCACAGGCCTCAGGTTCAGAAGCCAAAACCAAGGCTGCCAAGGGTTCCAGGTACTGCATCTGCACCAGGATCGTTCAATGTCAATGGCTTCATTGCTCACAACACCTTCTTCGATAACGCCAAGAACCCATATTCCAAGCCAAGAATATCATCTGATCGGGTCTAGAGTTATCATCAGCGCAGCTACTACTCCTGTATTCTATACAATCAAGAGCGCATATTTCCTCATATGTGTCTGGACTCCGAAGCCATTGCTTGGCTTCCCTGCTTAGAAGAAGCCCTTGACTGTTTTCGAGATGCTGGCCTTCTGCAGTTTGTTACCGATAAGGAACATTAGAATGATGAGCTTCTGCTGCGATTCTATGCAACCCTCCACATTCGCGGCTACAACAGGGATCCGAAGACATGGGTCCTTGAGTGGATGATAGGAAATGTCCATCATGAATCCAAAGCTCTTGACCTCATTGAGCTCACTGGCCTGTCCACTCCAGGTGATCTCTATGAACCTGGTTGTCAGCTTCACCACAATGCACTGGAGAGCATCTTTCAGAAGCCAGGGCCCAACATGAGCCAAATGCTGAGCATGATGAAGCCCTTCGCCACAGATCTTTGAATATCCCAAGGAATTCTTTGTTGAAGACCTAGAGTATCTCCCCCGCACCATCTATCACATTATCAGGCGAACTCTATGGCCCATCAAAGGACATTCTTCCTCAGCAAAGCTAGAAGGCGCAATGAAGACATTGGTCTTCTATATTTTCATTGGTGTTAGCTTCAATGCTCAGGACTTCTTCATTCGCCAATTTGCTGCATCTGGCTCAGACATATTTAGTCTAGAATTCTATGCTCCTTGGATTATGCGACTGATCAAGCTTCACTCTGTTGTTGACTATCAGCCCTCTGCACGCAATCATCTCATATTTCTGCCAGAGGTTGATATGTCCGTCGAAGCAATCTACCCAGAGCCTGCCAAGGAAGCACTATATCTTCACAATGCAGATCGTCAGAGTTTCTCCCAGCATGTTGAAGGTGTTCAGGTTGCTTCTCGTGTTTATCCGCTGGCCAGCAACACTCGCCGTGCACGCACTGAAGCCACAGAAAGCACTATTTCTCCAAGGCCTCGGAAGCGATCTCGTGTGCTCAATGACTGAGAGCTTCTCGTGGCCTTGCATCAGAAACACGACAAGCATCACTACTGGCTCAAGCGTCAAATGCAAAGCCTCTTGATGGATGTAAATCGCATTCTCAACCTTGCCACCAAGAATGCCTTTTTCACACATGAAAACTGTCGGAGGTCTTGGAAGAGTCTGACTTTGCTCAGTGCTGAAGCTGATCTTCAAGACGATGGCTTCACCGAGAGATTCCAGTTCGACTCCACTCCTCCTAGGAATTAATGTTGTCTTGCGTCGAACACCATCTCTTGAAGATTCAGAGTACTCCTCCTCCGCAGCAACTGTTAATGCCAGAGTCCTTGATGACGCTGATGATGCTACTTCACCACCTCCAACCTCAGCGCGTCTCGACACTGCACCAAGTTCTTCTGCACCACCAAACCTCAACGATGACCCTGCTACTTCACCTTCTCCTCATGGGAACGAGTAGAAACTATGTCTTCAAACCTTTTTGGTCCTTACTGACAAAAGGGGGAGAAGCATATGTTGATAGTATTCAAGCGGGTCCATATGGGTGGTTGATACACTTTTGCCTAGTGCTTACAACTCTTATTTTTGATACATTTGGTTCTTTGAGTTGTAACACTTAAACTTGATGGTTGTCTACTACTTTTTCTGCTACTCTGTGTGATGCGACGATAAATTCCGCATGTGCGATGATAAATCCCGCATCAAGTCATTTCGCAGACATCCATTTTTCAATATGCATGTCATTATTCCTATATATCTGTTCATGCATGATGTATAGTCTTCATATGGTGAAGAGGATCTCCACAAGTACAACCTGCCATGTGCATTTGCATTCCAACGCAAAACTTTTATATGCACATCTTCAGGGGGAGCCTTTTTGCCACCTATGAAGACAATATCTTAATCCTTTACAATTTCACATAGTTTTATCCCCGTTGAAAACTTCAACCAGTTTGTCATCAATCACCAAAAAGGGGGAGATTGTAAGTGCATCTAGTGCCACCCCTAGTTGGTTTTGGAGTATTGACAACAAACCTGGTTGAGGGACTAATGTGTTTGTGAGAATTGCAGGATAACACAGGTAGTAGTCCCTCATTGATTCGGTTTACCTACTGGAGATGACCCCTAGAAATGTGTGAAGACATTGAAGACAATGGTGGTCTGTGAAGCAATTCACGTTGAAGACTATGACATGAGAAGACATCGAGTGAAGACTATGGAGCGCGAAGACTTAGTTGTTTCGTTGTTTCTTTTTCTTCTTTGTTCAGTCATAGGAACCACCACACTGTTAAGTGGGGTCGAAGTGAACAAAGTCAGAGTGACTGAAGTGATGCTCAACCAAATCCTATGTCTTCGAGTGAATACAATGAGAGCAAATCTTATCCAGAGTCGGATGAGTCGGCTTTACTTGTAGCCCAAGTCAATCCGCCGCGTGTGTTTGAAATTTGACTATTGTGACACGTGTCAGTTCCTTTGTGACCCAGGGTCATTTCGGACAAATCAGGTCGGGTTGCCCAGTGGCTATAAATAGCCCACCCCCTACACCATAAATTGTGGCTGCTCAGAGTTAGTACACGACTTTTGTCATTTGAGAGCAACCCACCGCCGAAGCTTTCGAGAGAGAATCCTTGCGAGGACCAAGTCCAAACCACCCAGAGCCCAAAAGAGTGTTTGGCATCACTGAAGTCTTTCTGTCCGCGTGATCTGAAGACTTGTTACACTTGAGGACTGTGAATCCTCTAGCCGGTTAGGCGTCACGTTCTGAGCATCCAAGAGTCATTGTGGATTGCCGGTGAACAAAGTCTGTGAATGTTCGGAAGTCTACCTTGAAGACTTACTAGAGTGATTGGGCGGGGACTAGGTGTCCTTAGCTCAAGGGGAATAAGGTGAAGACGCGGTCTTCTGAGTTGAATCTTAGCCTCCCTAACCAGACGTATAGTTGTCACGACAACTGGAACTGGTCAAACAAATCCCTGTCCTCCTGAAGCTACTGGTTCTATCTCTCACTTCTCTCTACTTACAGTTTGTCTTCGTGAAGTCATTGCCTGCTTGCATTATCTGTTTGACTTCACTGTGTGACTACCTGTTCTGATTGGCTTCATACTATCTTCCATCCTGATCTTTACTACCTAGCTGCTATTAGTTTGTGTGCTTTCACTTCATTGAATACTTGACTATTGATTGTCTAGTGTAGTCTACCTTCCGCTGCATACAAATAGTGTCGTTTCTATTGTTTGTCTTTAAAACTCCCACGTTTTGAAGACTTTCATAAAAATCGCCTATTCACCCCCCCTCTAGTCGATAACTAGCCCTTTCACCTACCCCCTGGGCGCGCCCTCCTACCTCATGGACGCCTCATTGCATCTCTGACTTTAACTCCAGGTCTTCTGGTTTGCTTTTGGTCCAAGAAAGATCATCGCGAAGGTTTCATTCCGTTTGGACTCCGTGTGGTATTCCTTTTCTGCAAAACTCTAAAATAGGCACAAAAAAACAAAAACTGGCCCTGGGCCTCCGGTTAATAGGTTTGTCCCAAAAATAATATAAAAAAGCATATTAAAGCCCATTAGACATCCAAAACAGATAATATAATAGCATGGAACAATCAAAAACTATAGACACGTTGGAGACGTATCAAGCATCCCCAAGCTTAATTCCTGCTCGTCCTCAAGTAGGTAAATGATAAAAACAGAATTTTTGATGTGTAATGCTACCTAACATATTTATCAATGTAATTTTCTTTATTGTGGCATGAATGTTCATATCCGAAAGATTCAAGACAAAAGTTTAATATTGACATAATAATAATAATACTTGAAGTATACTAACAAAGCAATCATGTCTTCTCAAAATAACATGGCCAAAGAAAGTTATCCCTACAAAATCATATAGTCTGGCTATGCTCTATCTTCATCACACAAAGTATTTAATCATGCACAGCCCCGGTTTCAGCCAAGCAATTGCTTCATACTTTAGTATTTTCAAACTTTTTCAATCTTCACGCAATACATGAGCGTGAGCCATGGACATAGCACTATAGGTGGAACAGAATGGTGGTTGTGGAGAAGACAAAAAGGAGAAGATAGTCTCACATCAACTAGGCATACCAACGGGCTATGGAGATGCCCATCAATGGATATCAATGTGAGTGAGTAGGGACTGCCATGCAACGGATGCACTAGAGCTATAACTGAAGGAAATATGCCCTAGAGGCAATAATAAAGTTATTATTTATTTCCTTATTTCATGGTAAATGTTTATCATTCATGCTAGAATTGTATTAACCGGAAACATGATACATGTGTGAATGCATAGACAAAACAACATGTCACTAGTATGCCTCTACTAGACTAGCTTGTTAATCAAAGATGGTTATGTTTCCTAACCATGAACAAAGGAGTTGTTATTTGATTAACGAGGTCACATCATTAGTAGAATGATCTGATTGACATGACCCATTCCCTTAGCTTAGCACACGATCGTTTAGTATGTTGCTACTGCTTTTATCCATGACTTATACATGTTCCTGCAACTATGAGATTATGCAACTCCCGTTTACCGGAGGAACACTTTGGGTGCTACCAAAGCGTCACAACGAATCGGGTGATTATAAAGGAGTACTACAGGTGTCTCCAAAGGCGGATGTTGGGTTGGCGTATTTCGAGATTAGGTTTTGTCACTCCGATAGTCGGAGAGGTATCTCTGGGCCCTCTCGGTAATGCACATCATGAAGCCTTGCAAGCACTACAACTAATGAGTTAGTTGTGAGATGATGTATTACGGAACGAGTAAAGAGACTTGCCGTAACGAGATTGAACTAGGTATTGGATACCGACGATCGAATCTCGGGCAAGTAACATACCGATGACAAAGGGAACAACGTATGTTGTTATGCGGTCTCGACCGACAAAGATCTTCGTAGAATATGTAGGAACCAATATGGGCATCCAGGTCCCGCTGTTGGTTATTGACCGTGAATGGTTCTAGGTCATGTCTACATTGTTCTCGAACCGTAGGGTCCGCACGCTTAAGGTTTCGATGACGGTTATTATGAGTTTATGTATTTTGATGTACCGAAGGAGTTCGGAGTCCCGGATGTGATCACGGACATGACGAGGAGTCTCGGAATGGCCGAGACATAAAGATTGATATATTGGAAGCCTATGTTTGGAGTTCGAATGGTTCCGGCGAAAGCGGAATTCTCGAGTACCGGAGGTTACGGAACCCCGGGAGGTAAATGGGCCTCGATGGGCCTTAGTGGAAAGGAGAAGGGCAGCCCTAGGAGGCGCGCCTCCCCCTTCCCTAGTCCTACTAGGACTAGGAGAAGGGGCCCCCTCTCTCTTTCCCCCTCAGGAATCCTAGTCCAACTAGGATTGGGGAATCCTACTCCCGGAGGAGTAGGACTCCAGCGCACCTCCTTAGGCCGCCGCCCCTCCCCCTGGCTCCTTTATATACGGGGCAGGGGGGCACCTTGAACACACAAGTTGATCGTGAGATCGTTCCTTAGCCGTGTGCGGTGCCCCTTCCACTATATTCCACCTCGGTTATACCGTCATGAAGCTTAGCGAAAGCCTGCGCCGTGAAACATCAAGATCGCCACCACGTCGTCTTGTCGGAACTCTCCTCGACACTCGGCTGGATCGAGTACGAGGGACGTCATCGAGCTGTACATGTGTCAAGAACTCGGGGGGCGTCGAGTAACGGCGCCGGATCGGTCGGATCGCGAGGAGAACGTCGACTACTTCCTCTACGTTGTGATCGCTTCGCTTGGTCTACAAGGGTATGTGGAAAACACTCTCCCTCTCGTTGCTATACATCACCATGATCTTGCGTGTGCGTAGGAAAATTTTTGAAATTACTCGTTCCCCAACAAGTGGCATCCGAGCCTAGGTTTTTTGGTTTGATGTTTTGCACGAGTAGAACACAAGTGAGTTGTGGGCGATACAAGTCATACTACCTACCAGCATGTCATACTTTGGTTCAGCGGTATTGTGAGATGAAGCGGCCTGACCGACATTACGCCAGACGCTTACGCGAGACTGGTTTCACCGCTCGAGCACTCGTTGCTTAAAGGTGACTGGTGGGTGCTGTCTCTCTCACTTTAGTTGAACCGAGTGTGGCTCGCCGGTCCTTGAGAAGGTTAAACGGAGTCTATTTGTGAAGTATCGTTGTGGTTTTGATCGAGGTGAGACTGGTTCTTGCTTAAGCCCGTAGCAGCCACGTAAAATTTGCAACAACAAAGTAGAGGGCGTCTAACTTGTTTTTGCAGGGCATGTTGTGATGTGATATGGTCAAGGCGTGATGCTATATTTTATTGTATGAGATGATCATGTTTTGTAACCGAAGTTATCGGCAATGGCAGGAGCCATATGGTTGTCGCTTTATTGTATGCAATGCAATCGCCTGTAATGCTTTACTTTATCACTAAGCGGTAGCGATAGTCGTAGTAGCATAAGTTTGGCGAGGCGACAACGATGCTGCGATGGAGATCAAGGTGTCGCGCCGGTGGCGATGGTGATCATGGTGGTGCAACAAGATGGAGATCATGAAGCACAAGATGATGATGACCATATCATATCACTTATATTGATTTGCATGTGATGTTTATCCTTTTATGCATCTTATCTTGCTTTGATTGACGGTAGCATTATAAGATGATCTCTCACTAAATTATCAAGAAGTGTTCTCCCGAGTATGCACCGTTGCCAAAGTTCGTCGTGCCCGGACACCACGTGATGATCGGGTGTGATAAGCTCTCGTCCATCTACAACGGGTGCAAGCCAGATTTGCACACGCAGAATACTCGGGTTATACTTGACGAGCCTAGCATATGCAGATATGGCCTCGGAACACGGAGACCGAAAGGTCGGCGTGAATCATATAGTAGATATGATCAACATAAGATGTTCACCATTGAAAACTACTCCATTTCACGTGATGATCGGTTATGGTTTAGTTGATTTGGATCACGTGATCACTTAGATGACTAGAGATGTTTTTCTAAGTGGGAGTTCTTAAGTAATATGATTAATTGAACTTAAATTTATCATGAACTTAGTCTGGTAGTATTTTGCAAATTATGTTGTAGATCAATAGCTTGCGTTGTTGCTTTCATATGTTTGTTTTTTGATATGTTCCTAGAGAAAATTATGTTGAAAAATGTTAGTAGCAATGATGCGGATTCGATCCGTGATCGGAGGTTTATCCTCATTGCTGCGCAGAAGAATTATGTCCTTGATGCACCGCTAGGTGACAGACCTAATGCAGAGCGTATGCGAGGCGTTATGAGCGTTTGGCTAGCTCAATATGATAACTACTTGATAGTTTTGTGCACCATGCTTTATGGCTTAGAATCGGGACTTCAAAGATGTTTTGAACATCATGGACCATATGAGATGTTCCAGAATTGAAGTTAATATTTCAAGGAAATACCGAGTTGAGAGATATGAAGTCTCCAACAAGTTCTATAGCTAAAAGATGGAGGAGAATCGCTCAACTAGTGAGCATGTGCTCAGATTGTCGGTTACTTCAATCGCTTGAATCAAGTGGGAGTTAATCTTCCAGATAAGATAGTGATTGATGAATTCTCTAGTCACCATCACCAAGTTAGTAGAACTTCGTGATGAACTATAGTATACAAGGGATGACGAAAATGATTCCCGAGCTCTTCGTGATGTTGAAATCGACGAAGGTAGAAATCAAGAAAGAGCATCAAGTGTTGATGGTTGACAAGATCACTAGTTTCAAGAAAAGGGCAAAGGAAAGAAAGGGAACTTCAAGTAGATTGACAAGCAAGTTGTCACTCCCACGAAGAAGCCCAAAGCTGAACCAAAGCACAAACCGAGTGCTTACTTTGCAAAGGAAATGGTCTTTGAAGCGGAACTGCCCTAAATATTTGGTGGATAAGAAGGATGGCAAAGTGAACAAAGGTATATTTGATATACATGTTATTGATGTATACTTTACTAGTGTTTATAGCAACCCCTCGGTATTTGGTACTGGTTCGGTTGCTAAGAGTAGTAACTCAAGCGGAGTTGCAGAATAAACTGAAACTAGTTAAGGGTGAAGTGATGATGTGTGTTGAAAGTAGTTTCAAGATTGATATGATCATCATCGCACACTCCCTATACTTTCGGGATTAGTGTTGAACCTAAATAAATGTTATTTGGTGTTTGCGTTGAGCATGAATATGATTTGATCGTGTTTATTGCAAAACGGTTATTCATTTAAGTAAGAGAATAAACTGTTGTTCTGTTTACATGAATAAAACCTTATATGGTTACACACCCAATGAAAATGGTTCATTGGATCTCGATCGTAGTGATACACATATTCATAATATTGAAACCAAAAGATGCAAAGTTAATAATGATAGTGCAACTTATTTGTGGTACTTGCCGTTTAGGTCATATTGGTGTAAAGCGCATGAAGAAACTCCATCTTGATGAGATTTTGGAATCACTTGATTATGAATCACTTGATGCTTGCGAACCATGCCTCATGGGCAAGATGACTAAGACTCCGTTCTCCGAACGATGGAGCGAGCAACTGACTTATTGGAAATAATACATCCGATGTATGCGATCCAATGAGTGTCAAGGCTTCGGTGGGTATCGTTATTTTCTGACCTTCACAGATGATTTGAGCAGATATGGGTATATCTACTTGATGAAACATAAGTCTGAAATAGTTGAAAAGTTCAAAGAATTTCAGAGTGAAGTGCAAAAATCATCGTGACAAGAAAATAAGGTTTCTACGATCGATCGCGGAGACAAATATTTGAGTTCTGAGTTTGGTCTTCAATTAAAACAATGTGGAATAGTTTCACAAATTCATGCCACCGAACACCACATCATAATGGTGTGTCCGAACGTCATAACCGTACTTTATTGGATATAGTACAATCTATGATGTTTCTTACCGATTTACCAATATCGTTTTGGGATCATGCATTAGAGACAGCTGCATTCACGTTAAATAGGGCACCATCTAAATCCGTTGAGGCGACACTATATGAACTGTGGTTTAGCAAGAAACCAAAGTTGTCGTTTCTTAAAGTTTGGGGCTGCGATGCTTATGTGAAAAAGTTTCATCTGATAAGCTCAAACCCAAATCGAGAAGTGCGTCTTCATAGAATGCCCAAAGGAAATTGTTGGGTACACCTTCTATCACAGATCCGAAGGCAAACATTCGTTGCTAATAAATGGATCCTTTCTAGAGAAGGAGTTTCTCTCGAAAGAAGTGAGTGGGAGGAAAGTGGAAACTTGATGAGGTAATAGTACCTTCTCCCTTACTTGAAAGTAGTTAAATCGCAGAAATCGGTTTCGAGACGCCTACACCAAGTAGTGAGGAAGTTGATGATGTTGATCATGAAACTTCAGATCAAGTTACTACAGAACCTCGTAGATCAACCGAGTAAGATCCGCACTGAGTGGTACGGCAATCCTGTTCGAAATCATGCTACTAGATCATGATGAACCTACGAACTATGAGGAAGCGATGATGAGCCCAGATTCCGCGAAATGGCTTGAGGCCATGAAATCTTAGATGAGATCCATGTATGAGAACAAAGTATGGACTTTGGTGGAGTTGCCCGATTATCGGCAAGCCATATTGTATAAATGGATCTTCAAGAGGAAGACGGACGCTGATAGTAGTGTTACTATCTACAAAGCTCGACTTGTCGCAAAAGGTTTGTGACAAGTTCAAGGTGTTGACTACAATGAGATTTTCTCAACTGTAGCGATGCTTAAGTCTGTCCGAATCATGTTAGCAATTGCCACAATTTATGAAATTTGGCAAATGGATGTAAAACTGCATTCTGAATGGGTTTCAGGAGGAAGAGTTGTATATGATGCAACCGAAGGTTTTATCGATCCAAAGGAGCTAACAAAGTGTGCAAGCTCCAGCGATCCATCTATGGACTGGTGCATGCATCTCGGAGTTGGAATATACGCTTTGATGAGTTGATCAAAGCATATAGTTTTGTGTGAGACTTATGGTGAAGCCTGTATTTACTAGAAAGTGAGTGGGAGCACTACAACATTTCGATAAGTATATGTGAATGACATATTGTAGATCGGAAATAATGTAGAATTATTACGCAAAGCATAAAGGAGTGTTTGAAAGAAGATTTTCAAAGAAAGACCTCGGTGAAGCTGCTTACATATTGAGCATCAAGATCTATAGAGATAGATCAAGATGCTTGATAAGTTTTTTCAATGAGTACATACCTTGACAAGATTTTGAAGTAGTTCAAAATGGAACAGTCAAAGAAAGAGTTCTTGCCTGTGTTACAAGGTGTGAAATTGAGTAAGACTCAAAACCCGACCACGGCAGAAGATAGAAAGAGAATGAAAGTCATTCCCTATGCCTTGGCCATAGGTTCTATAAAGTATGCCATCTGTGTACCAGATCTATTGTATACCCTACAATCGAGTTTGGCAAGGGAGTACAATAGTGATCTAGGAGTAGATCATCGACAGCGGTCAAAATTATCCTTAGTGGAATAAGGATATGTTTCTCGATTATGGAAGTGACAAAAGGTTAGTAAGTAAAGGGTTACGTCGATGTAAGTTTTGACACGATCTAGATGACTCTAAGTCTCGATCTAGATACATATTGAAAGTAGGAGCAATTAGCTAGAGTAGCTTCGTGCAGAGCATTGTAGACATAAAAATTGCAAAATACATAACGGATCTGAATGTGAAAGACCCATTGACTAAGATTCTCTCACAAGCAAAACATGATCACACCTTAGTACTCTTTGGGTGTTAATCACATAGCGATGTGAACTAGATTACGGAATCTAGTAAACCCTTTGGGTGTTGGTCACATAATGATGTGAACTATGGGTGTTAATCACATGATGATGTGAACTATCGATGTTAATCACATGGTGATGTGATCTAGATTATTGACTCTAGTGCAAGTGGGAGACTGAAGGAAATATGCCCTAGAGGCAATAATAAAGTTATTATTTATTTCCTTATTTCATGGTAAATGTTTATCATTCATGCTAGAATTGTATTAACCGGAAACATGATACATGTGTGAATGCATAGACAAAACAACATGTCACTAGTATGCCTCTACTAGACTAGCTTGTTAATCAAAGATGGTTATGTTTCCTAACCATGAACAAAGGAGTTGTTATTTGATTAACGAGGTCACATCATTAGTAGAATGATCTGATTGACATGACCCATTCCCTTAGCTTAGCACACGATCGTTTAGTATGTTGCTACTGCTTTTATCCATGACTTATACATGTTCCTGCAACTATGAGATTATGCAACTCCGTTTACGGAGGAACACTTTGGTGCTACCAAACGTCACAACGAATCGGGTGATTATAAAGGAGTACTACAGGTGTCTCCAAAGGCAGATGTTGGGTTGGCGTATTTCGAGATTAGGTTTTGTCACTCCGATAGTCGGAGAGGTATCTCTGGGCCCTCTCGGTAATGCACATCACTGAAGCCTTGCAAGCACTACAACTAATGAGTTAGTTGTGAGATGATGTATTACGAACGAGTAAAGAGACTTGCGGTAACGAGATTGAACTAGGTATTGGATACCGACGATCGAATCTCGGGCAAGTAACATACCGATGACAAAGGAACAACGTATGTTGTTATGCGGTCGACCGACAAAGATCTTCGTAGAATATGTAGGAACCAATATGGGCATCCAGGTCCGCTGTTGGTTATTGACCGTGAATGGTTCTAGGTCATGTCTACATTGTTCTCGAACCGTAGGGTCCGCACGCTTAAGGTTTCGATGGCGGTTATTATGAGTTTATGTATTTTGATGTACCGAAGGAGTTCGAGTCCCGGATGTGATCACGGACATGACGAGGAGTCTCGGAATGGCGAGACATAAAGATTGATATATTGGAAGCCTATGTTTGGAGTTCGAATGGTTCGGTAAAACGGAAATTCTGAGTACCGGAGGTTCTGGAACCCCGGGAGGTAAATGGGCCTCGATGGGCCTTAGTGGAAAGGAGAAGGGCAGCCCTAGGAGGGCGCGCCTCCCCTTCCCTAGTCCTACTAGGACTAGGAGAAGGGGGCCCCCTCTCTCTTTCCCTCAGGAATCCTAGTCCAACTAGGATTGGGGGAATCCTACTCCCGGAGGAGTAGGACTCCCTGGCGCACCTCCTTAGGCCGCGGCCCCTCCCCCTGGCTCCTTTATATACGGGGCGGGGGGCACCTTGAACACACAAGTTGATCGTGAGATCGTTCCTTAGCCGTGTGCGGTGCCCCCTCCACTATATTCCACCTCGGTTATACTGTCGCGAAGCTTAAGCGAAGCCTGCGCGGTGAAACATCAAGATCGTCCACCACGCCGTCGTCTTGTGGAACTCTCCTCGACACTCGGCTGGATCGAGTACGAGGGACGTCATCGAGCTGTACGTGTGTCAAGAACTCGGGCGTCGAGTAACGGCGCGGGATCGGTCGGATCGCGAGGAGAACGTCGACTACTTCCTCTACGTTGTGATCGCTTCGCCGGGTCTACAAGGGTATGTGGACAACACTCTCCCCTCTCGTTGCTATACATCACCATGATCTTGCGTGTGCGTAGGAAAATTTTTGAAATTACTACGTTCCCCAACAATAACTGTATGAAATCTCAAAAGAAAACTAAGTGGGTGTGCATCCAACTTGCTTGGTCACGAAGACCTAGGGCATTTGAGGAAGACCATCATTGGAATATACAAGCCAAGTTCTATAATGAAAATTTCCCACTAGTATATGAAAGTGACAACATAGGAGACTATCTATCATGAAGATCATGGTGCTACTTTGAAGCACAAGTGTGGAAAAAGGATAGTAGCATTTCCCCTTCTCTCTTTTTCTCTCATTTTTTTATTTTTTTATTTGGGCCTTTTCTCTTTTTTTATGGCCTCCTTTCTTTAGTCCGGAGTCTCATCCCGACTTGTGGGGGAATCATAGTCTCCATCATCCTTTCCTCACATGGGACACTGCTCTAATGATGAAGATCATCACACTTTTATTTACTTACAACTCAAGAATTACAACTCGATACTTAGAACAAAATATGACTCTATGTGAATGCCTCCGGTGGTGTACCGGGATGTGCAATGAGTCAAGAGCGACATGTATGAAAAATTATGAACGGTGGCTTTGCCACAAATACGATGTCAACTACATGATCCTGCAAGGCAATATGACAATGATGGAGCATGTCATAATAAACGGAATGGTGGAAAGTTGCATGGCAATATATCTCGGAATGTCTATGGAAATGCCATAATAGGTAGGTATGGTGGCTGTTTTGAGGAAGGTATATGGTGGGTGTATGATACCGGAGAAAGTTGCGCGGTACTAGAGAGGCTAGCAATGGTGGAAGGGTGAGAGTGCGTATAATCCATGGACTCAACATTAGTCATAAAGAACTCACATGCTTATTGCAAAAATCTATTAATTATCAAAACAAAGTACTACATGCATGCTCCTAGGGGAAGGGTTGGTAGGAGTTAACCATCGTGCGATCCCGACCTCCACACATAAGGAAGACAATCAATAAATAATTCATGCTCCAACTTCATCACATAACGGTTCACCATACGTGCATGCTACGGGAATCACAAACTTTAACACAAGTATCTCTCAAATTCACAACTACTCTACTAGCATGACTCTAATATCACCATCTTCATATCTCAAAACAATCATAAAGAATCAAACTTCTCATAGTATTCAATGCACTTTATACGGAAGTTTTTATTATACCCATCTTGGATGCCCATCATATTAGGACTAATTTTATAACCTAGCAAATTACCATGCTGTTCTAAAAGACTCTCAAAATAATGTAAGTGAAGCATGAAATATCAACAATTTCTATAAAATAGAACCACCGTCGTTCTCTAAAAAGATATAAGTGAAGCACTAGAGCAATATTGCCTAGCTCAAAAGATATAAGTGAAGCACATAGAGTATTCTAATAAATTCCGATTCATACGTGTCTCTCAAAAATGTTTGTACAGCAAGGATGATTGTGGTAAACTAAAAAACAAAGACTTAGATCATACAAGACGCTCCAAGAAAAACACATATAATGTGGTGAATAAAAATATAGCCTCAAGTAAAGTTACCGATAGACGAAGACGAAAGAGGGGATGCCTTCCGGGGCATCCCCAATATTAGGCTTTTGGTTGTCCTTGAATTTTACCTCGTGGTGCCTTGGGCATCCCCAAGCTTAGGCTCTTGCCACTCCTTATTCCAAAATCCATCAAATCTTTTCCCAAAACTTGAAAACTTCACAACACAAAACTTCAACAGAAAATCTCATGAGCTCCGTTAGTATAAGAAAATAAACCACCACTTTAAGGTACTGTAATGAACTCATTCTTTATTTATATTGGTGTTAAACCTACTTTATTCCAACTTCTCTATGGTTCATACCCCCCGATACTACTCATAGATTCATCAAAATAAGCAAACAACACACGAAAAACAGAATCTGTCAAAAACAGAACAGTCTGTAGAAATCTATAACTTTCGAATACTTTTGTAACTCCAAAAATTCTGAAATAAATTGGTGGACGTGAGGAATTTGACTATTAATCATATGCAAAAAGAATCAACCTAAAATCACTCTTCTGTAAAAAAATGACAGCTATTCTCGCGAGCGCAGAAGTTTCTGTTTTTTACAGCAAGATCGCAAAGACTTCACCCAAGTCTTCCCAAAGGTTCTACTTGGCACAAACACTAATTAAAACATAAAACCACATCTAACCAGAAGCAAGATGAATTATTTATTTCTAAACAGGAGAAAAAATCAAATAACATAAATAAAATTGGGTTGCCTCCCAACAAGCGCTATCGTTTAACGCCCCTAGCTAGGCATTGAGATTTTGATTATGCTCACATGAAAGACAAGAATTGAAGCGCAATGAGAGCATCATGAAACATGTAACAAACACATCTAAGTCTAACATACTTGCTATGCATAGGCATCTTATAGGCAAACAAATTATCATACCAAGCAAAAACTAGCATATGCAAGGAAGCGGAAAGAAACAATAGCAATCTCAACATAACGAGAGGTAATTTAGTAACATGAAAATTTCTACAACCATATTTTCCTCTCTCATAATAATTACATGTGGGATCATAAGCAAATTCAACAAAATAGTTATCACATAAAATATTTTCAACACGATCCACATGCATGCGAAGTTGACACTCTTCCAAAATAGTGGGATTAACATTAACTAAAGTCATGACCTCTCCAAACCCACTTTTATCAAAAATTTCATAAGATTGAACATTCTCCAAATATGTGGGATCTAAAGTTGACACTCTTACAAAACCACTTTCAACAATATTGCAAACACTATTATCAATCTCATATTCATCATGGGGCTTAAATAAATTTTCAAGATCATAAGAAGAATCACCCCAATCATGATCATTGCAACAAATAGTAGTCATAGCAAAACTAGCATCCCCAAGCTTGAGGTGTTGCATATCATTAACACAACTGACATTAAGAGAATTTGTAATAAGATTATTGCAATCATGCTTTTCATCGAAGGAGTCAAGTATGGGTGCAATAGCAACGATCTCATGTTTAACATAAGGAACTATAGCAAATTCATCTTCATAAATATTGGCATCATGGCCACAAGAATAACGATAATCATGTTCATCAAGGGGTATTTCAATCAAATCATCGGAATCATCATTATTTATAGATTCATGCATATCATTATTTTCTTCCAAAGAAACGGTCATTCTCCCAATAAATTCTTTGAAATAGACATTATGAGCATAGTTTTCATAGCAATATTTAAGTATGTCAAAATTTTCAGATTCGTAGAGTAATATCATACTTTTCAATCAAAGAAGCAACTTCATAAGCACCCATAAAAGCAACAAATTCGTCAATTTGTTCGATATCATAGTAACTATAAACACCCTTTGCATAAGAAGATAAGATTTCATTATAATTAAACTCAGATAGGTAGGGAAGGTGTTTTTTAGGGTTCTTAGAGCAACAAGTAAAATCATAAATTTCACAAAGATTCCAAGCATAACACAACAATCTCTTTATTTGATCCCATAAGACTCTCCCTTTTTCAGACAAACAGTGACACACAAAATGAGCATGCTCATCTAAAGATTTCCCATCAACTAGGCTAGTTGGGGTTTCAGCACGAGCGCATAAGGATCGAAGATGATCCAAGTAGAACACTTTAAGTGGATCCATATCAATATATTTTTAGCAAGCAAAGATGCAAGCAAATAGAAGGCACATGGAAACACAAACAAAGATACATACGGGAAGAAGGCGAAGAAAAGGCAAAGGGTTTTCGAAAATCGTTTTAGAAGGAGGGGAGAGGAAAACGAAAGGCGAATAGCAAATAATGTATTGCAAGGGGGAAGAGTTTATGATGGGTACTTGGTATGGCTTGACTTGGCGTACATCTCTCCGGCAACGGTGCTAGAAATCCTTCTTGGTGCCTCTTGAGCTTGCATTGGTTTTCCCTTGAAGAGGAAAGGGTGATGCAGCAAAGTAGCGTAAGTATTTCGCTTAGTTTTGAGAACCAAGGTATCAATCCAGTAGAAGACGACGCACAAGTCATCGAATACCTGCACAAACAATAAAGAACTTGCAACCAACACGATAAAGGGGTTGTTAATCCCTTCACGGCCACTCGCAAAAGTGAAATTTGATAGAGATAATAATGTAAATACTTTTGGTATTTTTTATATATAGGTTGGAAATTAAAGATTTCAATATAGTAAACGAGCTTCAACAATATGGAAAAGAGATGCAATATAATGGAAAGAGACCCGGGGGTGAACAGATTACTGCCGACCAATTAATAGAAAAGCGCATAATTATGATGACATCTAAGGCAATGATCATGAACATAGGCATCACGTCTGTGTCAAGTAGACCGAAACGATTTTGCATCTACTACTATTACTCCACACATCGACCGCTGTCCAGCATGCATCTAAAGTATTAAGTTCATAAGAACGGAGTAACGCATTAAGCAAGATGACATGATGTAGAGGGATAAACTCAAGAAATATGATATAAAGCCCATCTTTTTATCTTTGATGGCAACAATACAATACGTGCCTTGCTGCCCCTACTGTCACTGGGAAAGGAAACTGCAAGATTGAACCCGAAGCTATGCACTTCTCCCATGGCAACAAAGATCGATCTAGTAGGCCAAACTAAACCGATAATTCAAAGAGACTTGCAAAGATATCAAATAATGCATATAAGAATTCAGAGAAGAACCAAATAATATTCATAGATAATCTTGATCATAAATCCACAATTCATCGGATCTCGGCAAACACACCACAAAAGAGTATTACATCGAATAGATCTCCAAGAACATCGAGGAGAACTTTGTATGGAGAATCAAAAAGAGAGAATAAGCCATCTAGCTAATAACTATGGACCCAAAGGTGTGTGGTAAACTACTCACGCTTCATCAGAGAGGCAATGGTGTTGATGTAGAAGCCCTCCATGATCGATTACCCCTCCGGCAGATCGCCAGAAAAGGCCCCAAGATGGGATCTCACAGGTACAGAAGGTTGCAGCAGTGGAAAAGTGGTTCCGTGGTTACCCCTGATGTTTTTAGGGTATAAGAGTATATATAGGCAAAAGAACTAGGTCGGTGGAGCTATAAGAGGCCCACGAGGGTGGGGGGCGCCTACCCCCTAGGCGTGCCCTCCTGCCTCATGGACGCCTTGTTGCGTCTCTGACTTCAACTCCAAGTCTTCTGGTTTGCTTTCGGTCCAAGAAAGATCATCGTGAAGGTTTCATTCCGTTTAGACTCCGTTTGGTGTTCCTTTTCCTGCAAAACTCTAAAATAGGCAAAAAAAATCAAAAACTAGCACTGGGCCTCTGGTTAATAGATTAGTCCCAAAAATAATATAAAAGAGCATATTAAAGCCCATGAAACATCCAAAACAAATAATATAATAGCATGGAACAATCAAAAATTATAGATACGTTGGAGACGTATCAGGAGGCGGAGGTGGAGTCCCAGGAGGAGTCTAATTCAGGTGTGGCAAGCTTGGCTCTGGCATCAGATGTCGTCGCCAAGTCCATCTTCAACACTGAAGATAATGGTCATGACGTTGAAGCCAAAGCTGATGATGATGATGACTCTGCTCCATCCTACTGCTTCATGGCACGTGGTGCCAAGGTAACCCCATGCGATGCCTATTTCCAAACCTCTAGTGAAGATGACTCTGAATGTGAATCCAAATCTAGCTATAAGACACTTGCTAAAATTACAACTGATCAACAAACTACTATGGAACATATTCAAAAGCTGCTAGACAAAAGCGATGACCTGTTGGATGCGGAAATGAATCGAACTCAATCCTTAATGCAAGATATTAAAAGTCTTCACATTAAGTATGGAGAACTTGAAAGTCGTCATGAAACTCTCTCCGCCTCTCATGAGAAGCTTTTCTACGATTATCTTCAAAGGAAGCAAGACCTTGAGAACTTGAGAGTGTCTCATGAAGATCTTCAAAAAGAGAACGATTCACTACTCGCCCAACAGATCAATTCCGCTCAGGTAGAATTTGTTCCACCATGTTTAAAATGTCTTGAGCGTGACAATGATTTCTCTGTTGCTAGATGTTCTACTACTTCTGATGTTGCATTATCTTCAACTGCTGATGTGGTAACTAACCCCGCTACTGAGGATGCCACTACTATTGCTAATGAAATGCTAGGTTGAAGACATTGCTTGAGACTGGCATGTACAAAAGCATCAAAGGGCATCAGACTTTGTGTGATGTCCTCAAGAACCATATTTTGAACCAAAACCCTAGAAAAGAGGGCGTTGGGTTCGAGAGGAAAATGAATGTTGATGGTTCATATTGGATACCTGAGCAGTACCCCAAAACCACCTGGGTTGCTGCTAAGGATCCTTCAGTGGACACATCCACTTTATCTGGCTTCACTTGTGCTAACCCAATTGTCATTGATGAATCCTTTGATGCCAATTATAAACTGTTTAAGAATCGGATTGGTGAAGTGTTTCCCAGGTACATTGGTACTAACTGCAGGAACGGGCCACCCCAGAAGAAGATCTAGGTGCCCAAAAGTTGTCTTGAGAAGCTTCCCGTGAATGTCGCCAAGACACCACCTAGGAAGAAGACAAACCCCAGACCAAAGGCATCATATGGCCCAAAGGCTTCATACAGACAAAGGACCACTCATGGTCACCCTAACGCCAATATTTTGCAGGAGAACCATTTTGAGACTCATGAATATGAGCATGTTTCATCTAACAGTTATGTTCACAAAACTAAGAACTTTTCTGCATATTCATACGAGTACTATTCTCCTCCCGGGAAGCTATTTGCTAGGGCTCCCAAGCCAAAGTTCTCAGATGCTGCACTTAGACTCATTGCTTCTAAGCCACCCCTGAAGATGTGGGTAATTAAGAAGAATTAAATTCTCTTGCCGGGAAAGGTATCCAGCCGGAAATCAAAGACTACTGACGCCAATGCTGGAGACCTAAAATATCTTGTGGGACCCAAGATAAAATGCCCCAATGATCTTACCGTGTATTTCGTCCCAGGGTTCCTTGACGAGCATCCTATCATGCCTAACCAGAATCAAAACTTTGATAATATGCTTGCTGGCTACATGTTTCTGCTTCACAATACTCTTGGAGAAGCCTATCCCGCTAACTGCACTGTAGGGTAAAACTTCGAAAGCCACTGAATGGATCATGGACAGCGGCTGCACCAACCACATGACTGGTGATCGAAGTCTTCTTATGGATTCAACCCTACGTCCATCTAATAAGAGCCACATCACATTCGCTGACACTGGTAAAAGTAAGGTATTGGGTCTTGGTAGAGTTGCTATATCAAAGGATCAGCACATGGACAAAGTGATGCTTGTTGAATCTCTTGGATACAACTTAATGTCTGTGTCAATGCTCTTGATCTGAACATGATTGTGATATTTCGAAAATATCGTTGTCTTGTGCTAATGGAATCTGACAAATCTTAGTCTTCGAAGGCTATCGAAGAGGTGAGCTGTATATGGTAGATTTCTCAGCAGGACCACAGCTTGTCGTATGTCTTCTAGCAAAGGCTTCAGAATGCTGGCTATGGCAGCGATGTCTAGGACATGTGGGCACGAGGAACATGTACACTCTCGTGAAGAATAAGCACATCATTGGCATCAAGGGCGTCAAGTTCAAGAAGGATCATCTATGTGGTGCTTGTGAAGCTGGGAAGATGACTAGAGCAAAGCATCCCTCAAAGACAATCATGACTACCTCATGTCCCTTCGAGCTGATTCACATGGAATTATTTGGCCCTACTCACTACTCTACACTTACTACCACTGCACATCTCTATGGCTTCATTACATTTGATGATTATTCGAGATACACCTGGGCACACGTAATTCTCTATATGACTAAAGTGCAAGATGTCTTCAGATGCTTCGCAAATCGGGCCACGACGAATTATGGCATAAAGATCAAGCACATCCGGAGTGACAATGGCACTGAGTTCAAGAACGCTGGCCTTGACACTTATCTTGATACTTTGGGCTTCACACATGAGTTCTCTGCTCCTTACACACCTTAGCAGAATGGCATGGTGGAGCACAATAACAAAACGCTCATTGAGATGGTTGAAAGTACATGTAGTCCCCATGTGTGGTTTTGGTAATTAAATGACAATCCTAATGGACTAATGTTTGCACTGAGATATACATTTGAAGGAAAGTTCCATTTGCAATGCATGAAGAATATTGGATGAATTGGTGGATGAAATCCATCAACATCTATATATGCATTGAGACTTGATAATGAATGACAATTCCTATGAAGAAACAATGACATCAAGTTATATATGAAGGTTTGTTCCATGGGTGATGCAAGAAGGATATTGAATGGATTCAGAATGAATGCCATATACATGTAGTTGTGCATCAAGATTAATCATGGAGCAAAGATTAAGGTTGACCAAGATGAAGATCGAAGATTGAATTCAAAGATGGTCAACACACAAGCGCAAATCATGTGCCACGTGAGATCTTGTGGTATGGTAAGAATTTGTCAATTGCGCTTTGTGTACTAACCCATACTACATGTTGCCTATGTTTTTGAGAGGAGGTTCTCATGGGATCGCATCGAGAGAGAGATTTCAAGTGTCTATGAGAGGATGACATCAAGTGTTGATGATCATGGTTGACAAGGGCAAGTTCAAGATAACTATCCCCAAGGATTACATGCTTGAAGCTTGTGGATGATCACATGATGGACACATGAAGATAAATACAAAGCAAAGCTTACCACATTGTGTATGGGGGAGCTACTTGAAGACTTCACCAATGTCTTGCCATTCAACTTGATCCAAGAAGAAACTTCAACTTCAAGCTCAAGTGAAAGGCTCAAGTCAAAGGTATTAGTTCCTTCGACGTTAGTGTTGTGGAGTGATGAACACCAAAGGAACACATACACTCAAGAATGGATTCTTGATAGCTATGTAGTGTAGACCTTTTATGATTCTTGATGTTGGATTTCGGGTTCCGGCAGACCCTTGAGGTTCGAATACTGGGTTGCACGTGGAGATTTAACCCTCTGCCTTCCTGTTCCTCGCCGAATCGCTAGGATCTAAACTACCAAACAGAACAACACAAGAGACACAAGATTTATACTGGTTCAGGCCACCATTGTGGTGTAATACCCTACTCTAGTGTGTGGTGTGGTGGATTGCCTCTTGGGCTGATGATGAACAATACAAGGAAGAACAGCCTCGCGAGGGTCTGTTCTTGGCTGGTGCGACGAACTGCTAGGAGGAGTTCAATCACTCTATCTACTGGTTTCTTGGTGAGGATCCAGATGCCCTACCCTGCGGGTGGCTAGTCCTATTTATAGGCAAAGGCCCTGGGCCTCTTCCCAAATATTGAGCGGGAAGGGCGCCAACAATTGGCCATTTTGAAGGGGAACAGAGGGTACACTTATCCTGACTAAAGTTGGTCCTCGCCTGTCAAAGGCTCTGGTGGTGACGCCTGCTTGGGCTCCACAGTGAATTCTTTCCCTGCCGTTGGGCTGGTCTTGGTCTTGTTGCACCGAAATGGATGCCTTTGCTTGATGCTCTTGCCTGCGCTCGCTCCCTTTGCACCAATGAGGAAAGGAGGACCAAGGCCGGCGCCTGGATCATGGCGCCCTTGGTCGTCATGGCTTGCGTCATGGGCACCTCACGAGGCACCCCGCCTTGAACTCTCCGCGTCCTCGTGAGCCCACCTAATGAGGCTGTGCCTGAGGAAGCTCCCTATCGTTCGCCCCGCGAGGCTTGGCCCCTCGCAAGGGTCTTGAATTTGTGTTGATGAAGATGGGTTGTGTTGGGCCTCCCTTGAGCCACGCCGTAGGCCGCAGGCAGGCAAGTCTGGGGACCCCCGTTCCCAGAACGCCGACAGTAGCCCCGGGGCCCACGACGCGCCCGAACTTGGCCGAGCAGAGAGGCGAAAGGGCAAGTGCGAAGCGTCGCGGGCCCTAACAGACTGCGGCCTCGGGTGCCGCGTGGTGGTTGATTGGACGTGGGCGCCTCCACTTCCCCATGACGCCTTGGTAACCGCACGGATTCGACAAGTCCCTGCATGCAAAGCGGGTCATGATTACCTGCGATCGTGGAGGTCAATGGTTGACCTTCACCGGCTATAAGTACGGAACAGCGCATGTCCTTCCAGTCTATCCCCTCTTGCTTATCCTTCTTCTTCATGGCTCCACCAAGGAAGTTCTCGGACGCAGAGAAAGGAAAGGCTAGCCAGGTCGAGTCTACCTCTCCCCCGCCCAAGCGTGGTCGAGGTCGCCCTCGCAAACATCCTGCGGCCTCCACGGCGGCCCCCCGCGGTCGCGGAGGTGGCTCTCTGCGCAGCGATGAGCGGCTGGCCATGGTTGGGGGGCGTGTTCCGGCCGTGCGACCCCCGAGGCCGCGCCTCCATACTGTGGAGGTGCTGCCGGAGTTCATGGTGTAGGCGGTGGAGCCAACCGGCGCCCGGCTTCAGCTCCCTTGCTTCTTCCTAGGTGAGCTCCCAGCTGGCGCCTTGGGTGGCCTCTGGCTCCAGGCAGATGGCTGCTACAGCCGGGCCTCGTGGGCTTCGCTAGAGGTCTCCGCAGCCGGGAGCCTGGCCCTGACCCGCGGCTGGCAGACGTTTGCCCGCGCGCGTGGCCCGCGCCGCCGATGCTCTCTACACTTCAAGTTCGACGGCAACGCCACCCTCTATGTGAGGGTGTTTTGGGAAGATGGTCGTCGTGCAGGGTGCTGCCCTGAAGACGACGACCGCGGCCGGGGACTCAGCCCCGGCGAGGACGGAGAGGACAGCATGCGCGCGGTTGGCGGCGCCCATGACTCCTCAAGCTTCACCAGCTCTTCTTCGGGTAGCGACCCTTCTAGCAGCGGCCGCGGTCAGCCTCCACGCCGTCACGCCTGCTTGGAGGGTGGCAGCGGGTCTGCCCGCCGTCACGCCCCGATGAAGCACGAGAGGGAGTCCGCCTGAGCTCCGGAGGTGGCTCGAGCCCTCCATGAGGGCCGGCGCAGGACGAGCTTCGCCTGCTTTGTTCTTTCCTTTCTTTTCTCCTGCGCAAAAAGACATCAATGTGGGGCCCCGTGGGGGCGTGTTTGGGTTAACATCGTCAATCATCATACTGTTTCTGTTATCCCGGTATTGTTCTTTTCTGTTGCATGCCCATTCGCAAGTAATCTCCAGTCTCAGCCGTGGGGGCGACCGACCCAGGCCCTGTATTCGTGTCGTGGTGCCCGTGAAGCATGGTCTGGAGGGGCGCTCCTGTAGTGGACCTGGGCCGTGAAAACTTGAGCGGTAAGGGCAGGAACACTCGCGAGGGCTCCCGGGGCTTCCACCTCGCGAGCCCCCGCGCAAGAGAAATCGAGGCAGGAGAGCAAAAAAGTCGAAGAACCACAGGTCAAAAGGCGGCGATAGTTTCGATAAAACTCCAAATGAGAAATAGCTACCCAACTGCAGAAAGCAAATGAAAAAGCCACGTCTGGCACCTAGTCTAGTCTTCGACGTCTTCTCACCAGCATGAGCTAAGTCACATCCTTTGGGCGTGGGAGGGAGCCCGGGGCTGAGGCCGGCACCCTGAGACTCCGTGGCGTGTACAGCCCCAACTCATTATTACGTGAGAGTGTCACGGGCGGCGAGCTTCACAGGCGTTGGCCTTCTTCACAGGCTCCGGGCCTTTCTTCGGGGAGGCAAGCTTCACGGGCATTGGCCCTCTTCACAGGCTCTGGGCCTTTTCCAAAATGCGACAGCTTCACAGGCGTTTGCCTTCTTCACAGGCTCTGGGCCTTTTCCAAAAAGATGGGCTTCACAGGCATTCGCCTTCTTCACAGGCTCTGGGCCTTTTCCAAAAAGATGGGCTTCATAGGCATTCGCCTTCTTCACAGGCACTGGGCCTTTTCCCAAAAGATGGGCTTCACAGGCATTCGCCTTCTTCACAGGCTCTGGGCCTTTTCCAAAAAGATGAGCTTCACAGGCATTCGCCTTCTTCACAGTCTCTGGGCCTTTCTAGGGGTGAAACCTCCGAAGGTGCTGGATGTTCCACGCGTTCTGTACGGGTACTCCATCCTGAGTCTCCAAGCGCGCGGAGCCGGGCCTGGAAACATGAACAACCTTGAACGGGCCCTCCCACATAGGAGAGAGCTTATGCAATCCCTCCCTGGAGAGGACCCGCCGGAGCACGAGGTCCCCTACCTCGAGAGTTCTGGAGCGGATGTTGCGGCAGTGGTATCGCCGTAGTGCCTGCTGGTACCTTGCCGCTCGCAGCGCAGCTTCTCGACGACGCTCCTCCCCCAGCACGAGGTCCATCCCCCGCATGGCGTCGTGCAGCGTCTCATCGAACGCCAGGACCCACACAGAACAACGCCTGACCTCGTGAGGGAGGACCGCTTCGGCTCCGTAGACCAAGAATAAGGGGGTCTCCCCAGTCGGCTTGGTCGTGGTTGTGCGGATGGACCACAACACGGACTGAAGCTCTTCATACCAACCTCTGCCGCAGGCCTCCAGTTTCTTCTTGAACATCCTGGTCTTGAGGCCCCTCAGGACTTCTGCGTTAGCCCTTCGGCTGGCCGTTGCCGGGTGCGCCACCGAAGCGTAGCATGTCTGCGTTCCAAGGTTAGCACAGTATGTTTTGAAAAGGTTACTGGTGAACTGCGAACCGTTGTTAGTGATGATGCGGTTCGGCACCCCGAACCGGCTCATGATGCCCTTGATGAACTTCATCGCAGAACCAGCAGGGATGGTACAGACGGCCTCGACTTCGGCCCACTTGGTGAACTTGTCCACGGCGACGTAGAGGTAGCGATAGCCCCCTGGCACCCGAGGAAACGGGCCCAAGATATCCAGCCCCCAGACCGCAAATGGCCACGTGAGGGGTATGGTTTGCAGACCTCCTGCCGGCTGATGGATCTGCTTGGCATGGAATTGGCAAGCCTCGCAAGCCTTCACTAGTTCGACAGCGTCATTGAGCACAGTAGGCCAATAGAAACCGCTGCGGAACGCCTTGTCGACGAGGGTCCGTGATGACGAATGATGCCCACAGTCTCCACCGTGTATATCTGCCAGCAGTTCCTTCCCTTGCTCACTGGTGATGCAACGCAGGGACACATCATTCGGTCGTCTCCGGTAGAGCTCTCCATCCATGATGCAGTACGCTGTGGCTTGTTGCGCCACACGCTCTGCTTCCTCCTCCTACTCCGGCACGGTCCCTTGTGTTAAGTAGCTCCGAAGCTCTGTGATCCAGCACCCCTCCTGAGGCTCCATCGTGAGGAGTAGGCGTGCTCCTGAGGCCGGGCCACAAGCTGGGGCTCCCGAGGCAGGTGGCTGAGGAAGCTCCGCCCGAGGCTATGCTATGTTCGATAATGATGGCAGGGACGAGGGCTTGAAGAGCCGTTCCTCGAAGACGCCCGGCTCCTGGGGCAACCGCCTGGAGGCTCGTTTGGCGATGTCGTTGGTCTCTTGATTAGTGCTGCGGGGCACATCTTGTAGCTCAACCCCAGGAATGCTTCTCCATCCTGCGGACCTCCGCAAGGTAGGCCTCCATGTGCTCATCTCTTGGCTCGTATACCTTGTTGGAGAAATTGACAAGGAGCTGTGAGTCGCCCTTGATAGTAAGGCGCTTCACCCCCAGGGCAGCGGCGGCCTTCAAGCCCGCTATTAGTCCCTTGTACTCTGCTCTATTGTTGGAGACCTTTTCACCCTGCTGGAAGCAGAGCTGCACGGCGTAGTACAGCTTGTCCTGAGTGGGAGATATGAGCACCGCCCCAGCCCCAGCGCCATGCCTGGAGAACGCCCCGTCGAAGTACATGACCCAGCCTTCTGGCGCCTCGCTTCCTGGGGAGAGTGATCGGTCATCGTCGGCCTTGAGGTATGGTGCTTCCATCCATTCAGCCACGAAATCTGCTAGCGCGGCACCCTTGATGACCCTGGTCGTACTGAATTCGAGCTGAAACGCTTGCAGTTCAATTTTCCACTCAGCGACCCTTCCGGCCGAGTTAGGGCTCCTGAGCACCCTTTCCAAGGGGTATGCCAGGACAACCTTGATCGGGTGACCTGGAAGTAGTGTCGCAGCTTGCGCGAGGCCACCAACAGCGCGAGGAGGAGCTTCTGTGGCATGGGGTACCGTGCCCTCGCATCCCGCAACACCGTGCTGACGAAGTACACCAGGTGCTTGACGAGGCTTGGAGCGTCGGCACTGGTGGCGCCCTCCGGAGGCCGTGGTGCCTGCTGAAGCGACGGGGCCTCCGGAAGCTTGTTGCTTGGGGGAAGAGCTTCCTCCGTTCCCAGCGCGCTTCCCTGCGGCGGCTGATCCTCCTGTTGGGGAACGTTGCAGAAAATTAAAAATTTTCCTACGGTTTCACCAAGATCCATCTATGAGTTCATCTAAGCAACGAGTCATGGAAGAGAGTTTGCATCTACATACCACTTGTAGATCGCGTGCGGAAGCTTGCAAGGGGATGGTGATGATGGAGTCGTACTCGACGTGATTCGAATCACCGATGTCCAAGTGCTGAACGGACAACACCTCCGCGTTCAACACACGTACGGGATGGGAGACGTCTCCTCCTTCTTGATCCAGCAAGGGGAAAGGAGAGGTTGAGAAAGCTTGCTCCAACGGCAGCACGACAGCGTGGTGGTGTTGGTGCAGCAGTACTCCGACAGGGCTTCGCCAAGCGCTTACGGAGGAGGAGAGGTGTTGGGGAGGGGAGGGGCTGTGCCTTGGAGATGTGTGCAGCAGCCCTCCCCCCACCCATCTATTTATAGGGGAAGGGACAAGGGGGGCCGACCCCTCTAGATGGGATCTAGAGGGGGGGCGGCGGCCAGGGAGGGGAGTCTTGCCCCCCAAGCAAGGGGGGCGCCCCCCTCAGGGTTTCCCCCCAACCCTAGGCGCATGGGCCCAAGGTGGGCGCGCCCAGCCCTCCAGGCTGGCTCCTCCCTTTATGCCCATGTGGCCCTCCGGGAGGTGGCCCCTCCGGTGGACCCCGGAACCTCTTGGTGGCCCGGTACATTACCGATAGACCCCGAAACTTTCCGGTGTCCGTATGACAACTTCCCATATATAAAACTTCACCTCCGGACCATTCGGAACTCCTCGTGACGTCAGGGATCTCATCGGGACTCGAACAACATTCGTAGTCACATACTAGTCTTCCTAATAACCCTAAGCGTCACGAACCTTAAGTGTGTAGACCCTACGGGTCGGGAGACATGCGACATGACCGAGGCGACTCTCGGGCAATAACCAACAGCGGATCTGGATACCCATGTTGGCTCCCACATGCTCCTCGATGATTTCATCGGTTGAACCACGATGTCGAGGATTCGATCAAAACCCAGTATACAATTCCCTTTGTCAATCGATGCGTTACTTACCCGAGACTCGATCGTCGGTATCCCAATACCTTGTTCGGTCTCGTTACCGGCAAGTCACTTTACTGCATCAGTAATGCATGATCCGTGGCCAACACCTTGGTCACCTTGAGCTCATTATGATGATGCATTACCGAGTGGGCCCAGAGATACCTCTCCGTCATACGGAGTGACAAATCCGATCTCGATCCGTGTCAACCCAAAGAATACTTTTGGAGATACCGTAATGCACCTTTATAGTCACCCGATTCGTTGTGACGTTTGATACACCCAAGGCACTCCTACGGTATCCGGAGTTACACGATCTCATGGTCGAAGGAAGAGATACTTGACATTGGCAAAGCTCTAGCAAACGAACTACGATCTTTATGCTATGCTTAGGATTGGGTCTTGTCCATCACATCATTCTCCTAATGATGTGATCCGTTATCAACGACATCCAATGTCCATAGTCGAAACCATGACTATCTGTTGATCACAATGAGCTAGTCAACTAGAGGCTCACTAGGGACATATTGTGGTCTAAGTGTTCACACGTGTATTACGATTTCCAGAAAATTATCATGAACAATGAAATATAATAATATACTATTATTATTGCCTCTAGGGCATATTTCCAACAGTCTCCCACTTGCACTAGAGTCACCAATCTAGTTACATTGTGATGAATCGAACACCCATAGAGTTCTGGTGTTGATCATGTTTTGCCCACGAGAGAGGTTTAGTCAACGGATCTGCGACATTCAGATCCGTGTGCACTTTGCAAATCTCTATGTCTCCATCTTGAAAATTTTCACGGATGGAGTTGAAACGACGCTTGATGTGCCTGGTCTTCTTGTGAAACCTGGGCTCCTTGGCAAGGGCAATAGCTCCGGTGTTGGCACAGAAGAGTTTGATCGGCCCGACGCATTGGGTATGACTCCTAGGTCGGTGATGAACTCCTTCACCCAAATCGCTTCATGCGCTGCCTCCGAGGCTGCCATGTACCCGCTTCACACGTAGATCCCGCCATGACACTCTGCTTCCACCGCACCAGCCATCTTGCTCCACCATTCAACATATACACGTATCCGGTTTGTGACTTAGAGTCATCGGATCTGAGTCGAAGCTAGTGTCGGCGTAACCCTTACGACGAGCTCTTTATCTCCTCCATAAACGAGAAACATGTCCTTTGTCCTTTTCGGTGCTTGGGATATTCTTGACCGCTATCCGGTGTTCCTTGCGGGATTACTTTGGTATCTTGCTACCAAACTTACGGCAAGGTTTACATCAGTGCAGTACACAGCATGGCATACATAATAGATCCTATGGCTGAAGCATAGGGATGACACTCATCTCTTCTTTATCTTTTGCCGTGGTGGGTGGTCGAGTGAGCTCAATCTCACACCTTGTAACATAGGCAAGAACCCTTTCTTGGACTGATCCATTTTGAACCTCTTCAAAATCTTATCAAGGTATGTGCTTTGTGAAAGACCTATGAGGCGTCTCGATCTATCTCTATAGATCTTGATGCCTAATATATAAGCAACTTCTCCAAGGTCCTTCATTGAAAACACTTATTCAAGTAGGCCTTAATGCTGTCGAAGTTTTGTATCATTTCCCATCAAGAGTATGTCATCTACATATAATAGGAGAAATGCTCTGAGCTCCCACTCACTTTCTTGTAAACGCAGGCTTCTCCATAAGTCGCATAACCCAAACGCTTTGATCATCTCATCAAAGCGAATGTTCCAACTCGAGATGCTTGCACCAGTCCATAAATGGATCATTGGAGCTTGCATACTTTGTTAGCGTTCTTAGGATCGAGAAAACCTTCGGCTGCATCATATACAGCTCTTCCTTAAGATGTCCGTTAAGGAATGCCGTTTTGGCGTCCATCGCCATATCTCATAATCATAGTATCGACAATTGCTAACATGATTGGACGGACTTCACTTCGCCACGGAGAGAATGTCTCGTCGTAGTCAATCCCTTGAACTTGTCGATAACCCTTAGCGACAAGTCGAGCTTTATAGATGGTAACATTACCATCCGTCCATCTTCTTCTTAAAAATCCATTTGTTTTCTATCGCTCGCCGATCATCGGGCAAGTCTGTCAAAGTCCATACTTTGTTTTCATACATGGATTCTATCTCGGATTTCATGGCTTCAAGCCATTTTTGGAATCTAGGCCCGCCATCGCTTCTTCATAGTTCGAAGGTTCACCATTGTCTAACAACATGATTTCCGGGACAGGGTTGCGTACCACTCCGGTGCGGAGCGTGTCCTTGACCTCTGAGTTCAAGAGCAACTTGATCCGAAGTACCTTGATCATCATCATTGGTTTTCCTCTTCAGTTGGTGTGGGCATCATAGGAACGGTTTCCTGCGCTGCACCACTTTCCCGCTCGAGAGGTAGTACCTCATCGAGTTCTACTTTCCTCCCACTTACTTCTTTCGAGAGAAACTCTTTTTCCAGAAAGCATCCGTTCTTGGCAACAAAGATCTTGCCTTCGGATCTTAAGTAGAAGGTATACCCGACAGTTTCCTTAGGGTATGCTATGAATACGCATTTTTCCGACTTGGGTTCGAGCTTTTCAGGTTGAAGTTTCTTGACATAAGCATCGCATCCCCAAACTTTTAGAAACGACAACTTAGGTTTCTTCCCAAACCATAATTCATACAGTGTCATCTCAACGGATTTAGATGGTGCCCTATTTAAAGTGAATGTAGCTGTCTCTAGAGCGTATCCCCAAAATGATAGCGGTAAATCGGTAAGACACATCATAGACCGCACCATATCCAATAGAGTGCGATTACGACGTTCGGACACACCATTTCGCTGAGGTGTTCCAGGCGGCGTGAGTTGTGAAATGATTCCACATTTCCTTAAGTGTGTACCAAATTCGTGACTTAAGTATTCTCCTCCACAATCTGATCGTAGGAACTTTATCTTTCGGTCACGTTGATTCTCCACCTCATTCTGAAATTCCTTGAACCTTTCAAAGGTCTCAGACTTGTGTTTCATTAAGTAGACATACCCATATCTACTCAAGTCATCAGTGAGAGTGAGAACATAACGATATCCTCCGCGAGCCTCAACGCTCATTGGACCGCACACATCGGTATGTATGATTTCCAACAAGTTGGTTGCTCGCTCCATTGTTAGGAGAACGGAGTCTTGGTCATTTGCCCATGAGGCATGGTTCGCATGTGTCAAGCGATTCATAATCAAGAGACTCTAGAAGTCCATCGGCATGGAGCTTCTTCATGCGCTTGACACCAATGTGACCAAGGCGGCGATGCCACAAGTATGTGGGACTATCGTTATCAACTTTACATCTTTTGGCATCCACACTATGAACATGTGTAATATTACGCTCGAGATTCATTAGAATAGACCATTGACCATCAGAGCATGACCATAAAACATATCTCTCATATAAATCGAACAACCATTATTCTCGGACATAAATGAGTAGCCATCTCGTATTAAATGAGATCCGGATACAATGTTCATGCTCAAACTTGGCACTAAATAACAATTATTAAGGTTCAAAACTAATCCGTGGGTAAATGTAGAGGCAGCGTGTCGACGGCGATCACATCGACTGGAACAATTCCCGACGCGATCGTCACCTCGCCCTTCGCCGATCTCCGTTTATTCCGCAGCCTGCTGTGAGTTACAAATATGAGCAACGGCACGGTATAAAATACCGGGAGTTACTACGATCTTGGTAAGGTACACATCAATTACATGTATATCAAATATACCTTTGGTGTTGCCGGCCTTCTTATCCGCTAAGTATTTGGGGCAGTTCCGCTTCAAATGACCCTTCCCTTGCAATAAAAGCACTCGATCTCGGGCTTGGGTCCATTCTTTGACTTCTTCCCGGCAAGCGGCTTACGGGCGGCAACATCTTTGCCGTCCTTCTTGAAGTTCTTCTTACCCGTGCCCTTCTTGAACTTAGTGGTCTTATTGACCATCAACACTTGATGTTCTTTCTTGATTTCAGCCTCTGCTGACTTCAACATCGAGAACACTTCAGAATGGTCTTCACCATCCCCGCATGTTGTAGTTCATCACAAAGCTCTTGTAGCTTGGTGGGAGCGAATGGAGGATTCATCAATGACCGCCTCATCAGGGAGGTTAATGTTCATTTGGGTCATACGGTTGTGCAACCCAGACATCTTGAGGATGTGCTCACTTGTAACTGTTTTCCTCTATCTTACAATCTGTAGAACTTGTCGGAGAAATCATATCTCTCGACCGGGCATGAGCTTGGAAAACTAGTTTCAGCTCTTGAACATCTCATATCCTCCATGATGCTCAAAAGCGCTTTTGGAGCCCGGTTCTAAGCTGTAAAGCATGCTGCCTCGAACGAGGGAGTAATCATCAAGACGAGTTTGCCAAGCATTCATAATGTCTTGGTTCTCTGGGACGGAGCGTCACCTAGCGGTCCTTCTAGGACATATTGCTTCCTGGCAGCTATGAGGATGATACTCAGGTTCCGGACCCAGTCCGTATAGTTGCTGCCATCATCTTTCAACTTGGTTTTCTCTAGGAACGCGTTCAAGTTCATGTTGACATTAGCGTTGGCCATTTGATCTACAAGACATATTTGCAAAGGTTTTAGACTAAGTTCATGATAATAAAGTTCTAATCAAATTATGAACTCCCACTTAGATTAGACATCCCTCTAGTCATCTAAGTGTTACACGATCCGAGTCGACTAGGCCGTGTCCGATCATCACGTGAGACGGACTAGTCATCGTCGGTGAACATCTTCATGTTGATCGTATGTTCCATACGACTCGTGTTCGACCTTTCGGTCTTCGTGTTCCGAGGCCATGTCTGTACATGCTAGGCTCGTCAAGTTAACCCTAAGTGTTTTCGCTGTGTAAAACTATCTTACACCCGTTGTATGTGAATGTAAGAATCCATCACACCCGATCATCACGTGGTGCTTAGAAGCGACTTAACCGTAGCAGCGGTGCACGATTAGGGACAACACTTCTTGAAATTTTTGTAAGGATCATCTTATTTACTACCGTCGTCCTAAGTAAACAAGATGCATAAACATAATAAACATCACATGCAATTATATAGTTGTGACATGATATGGCCAATATCATATAGCTCCATTGATCTCCATCTTCGGGGCTCCATGATCATCTTGTCACCGGCTTGACACCATGATCTCCATTATCATGATCTCCATCATCGTGTCTCCATGAAGTTGTCACGCCAACGACTACTTCTACTTCTATGGCTAACGCGTTTAGCAATAAAGTAAAGTAGTTTACATGGCGTTCTTCAATGACACGCAGGTCATACAAAAATAAAGACAACTCCTATGGCTCCTGCGGTTGTCATACTCATCGACATGCAAGTCGTGAATCCTATTACAAGAACATGATCGCATACATCACAATTCATCATTCATCACAACTTCGGCCATATCACATCACATGATCAATCGCTGCAAAAACAAGTTAGGCGTCCTCTAATTGTTGTTGCATCTTTTGATGGCTGCAATTGGGTTCTAGCAAGAACGTTTTCTTACCTCGAATAACCACAACATGATTTTTGTCAACTTCTATTTACCCTTCATAAGGGCCCTTTTCATCGAATCCGCTCCAACTAAAGTGGGAGAGCAGACACCCGCCACCACCTTATGCAACTAGTGCATGTCAATCGGTGGAACCGGTCTCACGTAAGCGTACGTGTAAGGTTGGTCCGGGCCGCTTCATCCCACAATGCCGTTGAAGCAAGAAAAGACTAGTAGAGGCAAGTAAGTTGACAAGATCCACGCCCACAACAAAATTGTGTTCTACTCGTGCATTAGAGAACTACGCATAAACCTGGCTCATGATGCCACTGTTGGGGAACGTTGCAGAAAATTAAAATTTTTCCTACGGTTTCACCAAGATCCATCTATGAGTTCATCTAAGCAACGAGTCATGGAAGAGAGTTTGCATCTACATACCCCTTGTAGATCGCGTGCGGAAGGTTGCAAGGGGATGGTGATGGAGTCGTACTCGACGTGATTCGAATCACCGATGTCCAAGTGCTGAACGGACAGCACCTCCGCGTTCAACACACGTACGGGACGGGAGACGTCTCCTCCTTCTTGATCCAGCAAGGGGAAAGGAGAGGTTGAGGAAGCTTCGCCCAGCGGCGGCCGACGCGGCGTGGTGGTGTTGGTGCAACAGTACTCCGACAGGGCTTCGCCAAGCGCTTACGGAGGAGGAGAGGTGTTGGGGAGGGGAGGGGCTGTGCCTTGGAGATGTGTGCAGCAGCCCTCCCCCACCCCTCTATTTAGAGGGGAAGGGGCAAGGGGGGGCTGACCCCTCTAGATGGGATCTAGAGGGGGGCGGCGGCCAGGGAGGGGAGGCTTGCCCCCAAGCAAGGGGGGCGCCCCCCTCAGGGTTTCCCCCCAACCCTAGGCGCATGGGCCCAAGGTGGGGGGTGCGCCCAGCCCTCCAGGGGCTGGCTCCCTCCCCTTTGCGGCCCATGTGGCCCTCCGGGAGGGGTGGCCCCTCCGGTGGACCCCGGAACCCCTCCGGTGGCCCGGTACATTACCGATAGACCCCGAAACTTTCCGGTGTCCGTATGACAACTTCCCATATATAAACTTCACCTCCGGACCATTAGGAACTCCTCGTGACGTCAGGGATCTCATCAGGGACTCGAATAACATTCGGTAGTCACATACTAGTCTTCCTAATAACCCTAGCGTCACCGAACCTTAAGTGTGTAGACCCTACGGGTCGGGAGACATCTGACATGACCGAGATGACTCTCGGGCAATAACCAACAGCGGGATCTGGATACCCATGTTGGCTCCACATGCTCCTCGATGATTTCATCGGTTGAACCACGATGTCGAGGATTGATCAAAACCATGTATACAATTCCCTTTGTCAATCGGTACATTACTTACCCGAGACTCGATCGTCGGTATCCCAATACCTTGTTCAGTCTCGTTACGGCAAGTCACTTTACTCGCATCAGTAATGCATGATCCGTGGCCAACACCTTGGTCAACTTGAGCTCAATATGATGATGCATTACGAGTGGGCAGAGATACCTCTCCGTCATACGGAGTGACAAATTCGATCTCGATCCGTGTCAACCCAACAGATACTTTCGGAGATACCGTAATGCACCTTTATAGTCACCCGATTCGTTGTGACATTTGATACACCCAAGGCACTCCTACGGTATCCGGAGTTACACGATCTCATGGTCGAAGGAAGAGATACTTGACATTGGCAAAGCTCTAGCAAGCGAACTACGATCTTTATGCTATGCTTAGGATTGGGTCTTGTCCATCACATCATTCTCCTAATGATGTGATCCCGTTATCAACGACATCCAATGTCCATAGTCAGGAAACCATGACTATCTGTTGATCACAACGAGCTAGTCAACTAGAGGCTCACTAGGGACATATTGTGGTATAAGTGTTCACACGTGTATTACGATTTCCGGATAATACAGTTATAGCATGAACAAAAGACAATTATCATGAACAATGAAATATAATAATACTTTTATTATTGCCTCTAGGAAATATTTCCAACACCTCCTCAGCCGTGGTAGCGACCTCTGCGAGTCCTTTTTGGTCCTGCTTTGCCTTGACACGGGCAGCAGCCGTGGCTTGGTCCGATGCTCCTCCCTAACTGCCATCAGAGCCACACTGACGGAGTAAGGAGTGGCGGCGAGATAGAGTACCAAGGGCTCTTGAGGGCGTGGGGCCACCATCACCGGAGGGCTGGTTAAGTATCTCTTGAGATCTTGGAACGCTTTGTCGGCTTCTTCAGTCCATTCAAAGGGCCCCTTCTTCTTCATCAGCTGAAAGAAAGGCAACGCTCGCTCCCCTAACCTGGAGATGAAGCGCCCCAGCGCAATCACGCGCCCTGTGAGCTTCTGCATTTCTCTGAGGGTCTTTGGTGGGCTCAATACCTCGACTGCCTTGACCTTTTTTGGGTTGGCCTCGATGCTTCGATGGGGCACGAGGAAGCCCAAGAGCTTGCCCGAGGGGACACAGTTCTCCGGGTTGAGCCGCAGGCTCACTGTGTTGAGGCTCGCGAAGGTTTCCTCCAGGTCTTGTATCAGGGTCTTGGCCTCGCGAGACTTCACTACGATGTCGTCGACGTAAGCCTCCACATTCTTCCCGAGCTGCGGGCCCAAGGTAATGTGCATGAGCCGCTGAAAGGTTGCCCCCACGTTGCGCAGTCCGAACGGCATGCATGTATAGCAGTACACCCCACACGGGGTCAGGAAGGCTGTCTTCTCTACGTCTTCCACCGCCATATTGATCTGGTGATACCCGGAGAAGGCATCCAAGAAGCATAATAGGTCACACCTAGCGGTGGAATCGACGATCTGATCGATGCGAGGGAGCGGGAACGGATCTTGCGGGCATGCTTTGTTGAGGTTGGTGAAGTCGACACACATGCGCTCCTTCACTCCCTTCTTCGGCACAACCACGGGGTTGGCCAACCAATCTGGATATCGGACCTCGCAAATAACCCCCGCGGCTTCTAGCTTGCGGGTCTCCTGGACGATGAAGGTCTGCTTTTCCGTGGACTGCCTCCTGTATACGCTTCACGGGCGCACGTTGGGACACACGTTGAGGTGGTGCTCGATTACGCCCCATGGGATTCCTGCCAACTGATCGGGCTCCCAGGCGAACACCTTCTTGTTTGCACGCAGGAACTTGACCAGGGCTTCCTCCTGCTCGGGCCCAAGGTTGGCGCCTATGGTGAAAGTGGCGTTAGTGGACCCGTCCTCGTCGACAGGTACCTTCTTGGTCTCTGCCTTGTCTTGGGTGAACAACTGCTTCTTCTTGGTTGGCGCAGCCCCCTTGGGCTTGGGGGTTTCTGCGTCGGCGGGCCGTGCCGCCACCGCCGTCTTGAGGGCGAGCTTGAGTACTCGCAGCGCACCTCCGGTGTCCCCGGGCACGGTGAGGACGCCGTTGCTCCCGGGCATCTTCATGAGGTTGTGCGCCGAGTGAGTCGCGGCCATGAATTTGGCCAATGCTGGATAGCCGAGGATGGCATTGTAGGGGAGGCCGATGGGGGCGATGTCGAAATCGACCAGCTCTGTGCGGAAATTGTCGTAGGTGCCGAAAGTTATCGGGAGTCGGATCTGCCCCAAGGAGCTGGACGACCCGCCTCCGATGCCCGAGAAAGGCCGGCTGGGTTGCAGCCGCTCCCGGGGTATGCAGAGGAGGTTGAAGGCTTCAACTGAGAGCACGCTGAGGCCGGCGCCACCGTCGACGAGAGTCCTGGTGACAGCCACCTGGCAGATGGTGGGCGTGTAGAGCATGGGGAGCGCGCCTGAGCAGGCCGAGTTGGAGGGGTGGTCCTCATAGCTAAAGGTCACCCTGGCCGATGGCTCCGACCATCCCGGGGGAGCCCCCTGCCGCGTGGAGGCGGCGCCGACCCGGCGGACGAATGACTTGACGTTGTGGCTGGAGGGCGGCGCCTGCGAGCCGCCCAGGAGGGCCGCGACCATTCAGGGAGCCGGCGCGACGGGGTGGGTGAGGAAGAGGCCGCGTGGCTCTTCCCGAGAGGCCACGAGGGAATGCTGGGATGATGCTTGCTGCCCATTCCCCGCCGGGCCAATGGCGGCGTTGATGGCAGGTGACGGGGAACAACGGGGGCGCCCGCCGACGAGAGCCGTCCGGGAGACGCGGGAAGCAAGGGCGGCTCAGCGCTCGGCGCGAGCCCGACGAGCGTTAGACATGGATGCGATGGTCGGAGGAGAATAGGACGATGGAAGGCAAATTCCGGCGCACCCCTACCTGGTGCGCCAAATGTCGGATTTCGGGTTCCGGCAGACCCTTGAGGTTCGAACACTAGGGTGCGCGCGGATATTTAACCCTCTGCCTGCCTGTTCCTCGCCGAATCACTAGGATCTAAACTACCAAACAGAACAACACAAGAGACACAAGATTTATACTGGTTCAGGCCACCATTGTGGTGTAATACCCTACTCCAGTGTGTCGTGTGGTGGATTGCCTCTTGGGCTGATGATGAACAGTACAAGGAAGAACAGCCTCGCGAGGGTCTGTTCTTGGCTGGTGCGATGAACTGCTAGGAGGAGTTCAATCGCTCTATCTACTGGTTTCTTGGTGAGGATCCAGATGCCATACCCTGGGGGTGGCTAGTCCTATTTATAGGCAAAGGCCCTGGGCCTCTTCCCAAATATTGAGCAGGAAGGGCGCCAACAATTGGCCATTTTGAAGGGGAACAGCGGGTACACTTATCCTGACTAAAGTTGGTCCTCGCGTGTCAAAGGCTCTGGTGGTGACGCCTGCTTGGGCTCCACAATGACTTCTTCCCTGCCGTTGGGCTGGTCTTGGTCTTGTTGCACCGAAATGGATGCCTTTGCTTGATGCTCTCGCCTGCGCTTGCTCCCTTTGCACCAAAGAGGAAAGGAGGACACTGCGCGGGCTGGCGCCCGACTGGCGCCCTTGGTCGTCATGGCTTGCGTCATGGGCACCTCGCGAGGCACCCCGCCTTGAACTCTCCGCCTCCTCGCGAGCCCACCTAATGAGGCCGTGCCTAAGGAAGCTCCCTATCGTCCGCCCTGCGAGGCTTGGCCCCTCGCGAGGGTCTTGAATTTGTGTTGATGAAGATGGGCTGTGCTGGGCCTCCCTTGAGCCACGCTACAGGCCGCAGGCAGGCAAGTCTGGGGACCCCCGTTCCCAAAACGCCGACACTTGAGTTATTAAGAGGGTATCAAAGCGGTTCGTGATAGATTTGCTCAAGTCAACATCTTCTCTACACAATTCCACTCATATCCTATATACCAAAGAAAATCCAAAGCCAAATAGGTTACCCAAATACATGATAAAACCTTTGCATATTTTGCATCCTCCATTTTGGTTCATCTTGGCTTGTTCTCTATGTGAGGACCTGGGTTTTTTTCATAGCTTCAAAACGAGCCCAAGATCATCAAAATCGGAGTCCGGATGTAAAAGTTGTGCCTGTTTCAATTTCTAGGCTGCAGCAGTTTGGTTTGGCCGGATCATCCGGGTCCTCTCCCATATCATCCGGGCTTTGCCCGGATCATCCGGGTTCCTGCCTGAATAATCCGGGTTATTCGTAAATTTCATCACAGTAGCTTATTCCGCTAGCCGGATCATCCGGCTACCCACCGGGATCATCCGGCTACCCACTGGGATCATCCGGGAATTGCCCGGATCATCCGGCTATGTCCCCGGACATCCGGGTATCTACTTCACCACATTGTATATTGACCTTCCCGGATCATCCGGGCATTGCTCGGATCATCCGGGTATGCGTCCAGATCATCCGGGCAGGTCAACAACTGCGGGAAACGACTCTATTTTCTTTGGGGGTATAAATATCCCTCTCCCACTCCGGGGGAGGGTTGAGCACTTCATCCCAAATCGTCCCAAGAACACAAGTGGATCCCTCTCACTTCTCCTACACCAAATCTTAGATCCCGGAGAGATTAGTGAGTGTTCTCGAGAGTTGTTCCAATCAAAAGATAGATCCTCTCCCTCTCCCTCTTGTGGCCAAAGCAATTCATGATTTGAGCAAGTCTTGAGCATTTCCCCCTTGATCTTGTTACTCTTGGAGGTTGGAGACTCCTAGGCGGTAGGAGTGCTCCGGTGAGGAATCAACTTGTGATTTGTCCCCCGGAAAGTTTGTGAAGGTCTGGAGGCCGCCTCAAGGTCTACCACTAGGGGTTGAGAATCGCCTTCGTGGTGATATCTCAAGGAGAATAGGGTGAGCCTTCGTGGCGTTGGTGTGCCTTTGTGGTAACATCCACCTCTCTAACGGTGAGTAGCTTCCCTCCAAGGAAGTGAACATCGGGATACATCCTCGTCTCCGTGTCTTCGGTTAATTCTAACCCTAGCCACTACTTGTGGTTTACTTTGGTCTCTTGACCTTGCATTCACTATATCTTGTTGTCCTCATTATATTGTGTTGGTTACCATATCGTAGAGATTATCTAGGCCAACACTTTATAGTCCGCAATTCATACTTGCTACTATTGTTCTATCGTGTGCTTAGTGTGAATTGCTAGCTTGTAACATTCATTTCCATATCTTGTGACATAACTTGTGTAAGATTGTAGTGCTTACTTGAGTTTCATTGTATCATTCAATTCCATATATTGTGATACAATTTGTGAAAGCCTCTATTGCTTACTTGTGGTTGTGTGCATTATTCATTTATATATCTTGTGATATACATTGAGTAAGTTTGTGTAACTTACTTGTGCTTACTCATATCCTCGCTGTTCTCATCTTGTTTATCCTAAGTTGTTGGTGCACTTAGTTAGCCTGGTATATTTAGGATTTGTTCTTGAAAAGTATCCTCTTTGTTTATTTTCGCATTAGGATATAGCCAAATCCGTATAAGATTTTAAAACGCCTATTCACCCCCCCTCTAGGCGACATCGTGGTCCTTTCAACGCACGATGCTCGACGAATACAAGACTCCAAGAAAATTCTGGCCAAAAGCCATTGATACTGCATGCCACATCATCAACAGAGTCTATCTTCATAAGTTCTTCAAGAAAACATCTTATGAACTTCTAACTGGTAAGAAGCCAAATGTCAGTTACTTCAAAGTCTTTGGTGCTAGGTGCTGGATTAAGGATCCAGATCACATATCTAAATTCGCACCAAAAGCACATGAAGGTTTTATGCTTGGTTATGGAAAGGACTCGCACACCTAGAGAGTCTTAAACCTCTTTCACTACAAAGTGGTTGAAACTGTAGATGTGTCGTTCGATGAAACTAATGGCTCGCAAAGAGAGCACCTCCCAAATGTGCTAGATGAAGCTACACCAGGTGAAGCTATCAGGCTGATTGGTACTGGAGAAATCATACCCACCGAGGAACAGGCTGAGGATGAGATCATCATTTCCGCACCTAATCAACATGAAGACAATGCTCAGTCTGAAGCCAATGCTGAGGATAAACAGAATAGTCAGTCTGATCAAAATCTTTGTCCAGCTCATCCTCGGGTTGCAAATGAAGTCCAAATTGAGAAGATTATCGGTGGCATCAATGGACCTGGTCCTCTCACTCGATCAAGAGCTACACAACTAGAAAACTTCTGCGGTCACTTTGCTTTTGTCTCTATGTCTGAACCCAAGAAAGTCGAAGAAGCCTTAATGGAACCTGAATGGATTCAAGCCATGCAAAAAGAGCATCAACAGTTTGAGCTGAATAATGTCTGGGAGCTTCTCAAACGTCCTGATCCTCACAAGCACAATATCATTGGCATGAAATGGATCTATCGCAACAAGCAAGATGAACTTGTACAAGTTGTCCGAAACAAAGCTCGCCTCGTCACTCAAGGTTACACACAAGTGGAAGGAATCGACTTCGATGAAACCTTTGCTCCTGTGGCTAGGCTTGAAGCCATTCGCAAACTACTGGCCTATGCTAACCATCACAACATTCTTCTGTACCAAATGGATGTGAAGAGTGCTTTTCTCAATGGCAAAATCGAAGAAGTGTATGTCGCTCAACCGCCTGGTTTTGAAGATCCAAAGCAGCCTGATATGGTGTAAAAGCTCAACAAGGCACTATATGGCCTCAAACAAGCACCTCGCACTTGCTATGACACACTCAAAGAATTCCTAAAAAGCAAAGGCTTCAAATCTGGTTCTCTAGATCCCACTCTCTTCACAAAGACATATGACGGTGAACTGTTTGTGTGTCAAATATATGTGGATGACATCATCTTCGGCTGCACTGATAAGAGATAAAGTGATGAGTTTGGATACATGATGCAAGAGCAATATCATATGTCCATGATGGGAGAGTTGAAGTTCTTCCTTGGTCTTCAAATCCGTCAACAGCGCAATGGCATCTTCATATTGCAAGAAAAATACCTCAAAGATTGCCTGAAAAGTTGGGAATGCAAGACTGCAAAGGGTACACGATGCCAATGCCGACCAAAAGTCATCTTGGCCCTGACGACAATGGTAAAGAGTTCGATCAAAAGGTATACCGCTCCATGATTGGTTCTTTACTATACTTATGTGCATCTAGCCTGATATTATGCTTAGCCTTTGCATGTGTGCCCAATTCCAAGTGGCACCAAAGGAATTGCATCACTTTGCTGTGAAGCGAATTCTTCGATATTTGACTCACACCCCAACACTAGGATTATGGTATCCAAAGGGCTCATTGTTTGATCTAGTTGGATACTCAGATGCTGATTATGCTGGTGACAAGGTTGATCACAAGTCTACATCAGGCTCATGTCACTTTCTTGGACGATCTCTTGTCTGTTGGTCTTCAAAGAAGCAGAACTGTGTATCCCTCTCCACTGCTGAATCTGAATACATTGTTGCTGGATCTTGCTGTGCTTAGCTTCTCTAGATGAAGCAGACTCTCAACTATTATGGCAGCAACATGAAGAATGTGCCCCTCTGCTGTGACAATGAAAGCGCCATCAAGATTCCCAAGAATCCAGTTCAGCACTCGAAGACAAAGCACATTGAGATTCGTCATCATTTTCTCAGAGATGATGTCATCAAGGAAGATATTGATATCATTCACGTCAACACTGAAGAGCAACTGGTAGATATCTTCACAAAGCCCTTGGATGAGAAAAGGTTTTGCAACCTGCAGTGTGAGCTAAATATCTTATAATCCTCAAATGTCCAGTGAATGGACACATATCCTAACGCTTATGCATGTTGATGACTTAGATGTGCAACACACAAAGTAACGTATTTCTTCAATCAATGAAGACTTACCCTCTGAGTGTGAATACATTAATGTGGAATTTGACTTCGGAGTGCCACAATAATTGTGCGCCGTGTCTGGGTCTAATACTTCCTATACGGTGGGTAATGCCACCACCACACTTTCTTGAAGATTTTCACTTGGCATCATGATTGCATTATCTTCACATTTGGATTGTCTTCAACAATTATTTATCTTCAAAATCTGTATCTTCACAATGTTGATTTATCTATACTTTATATGTGTTCTGTCCTCTACAACATTCACTTATAGCTATGTCTCCAAGTTGCTATTTTTCTGACCTAAGTGAATGTGATCGGACCCTAATCCCTTCTCTGCTTGAAAGTGCAACTAATCCCCGGGTGGTTTTGGTAATTAATAACAACATATATATCATTGAACTAATAGTTTCTTGAGAATCATTTCAGAAAGTTCAGTGATATGGGTATGGCAATGACTGAAGAAGTGGACCCCTCAAAATGCTAAGGCAAGCATTGGCAAAAGCTCAAGACTCCATTTTTGGTTTAGTGATCCAAGATCACATTGAGTCCATAGGAAAGCCAATACTATTAAAAGGGGATGAGGTTATGTTGATGATCTGGTTGCTCAAAGTGCTTAGTGATACATCTCCTAAACTATCAGCAACTCTCACTTCAAATATACACTCATAAGTAATCTCGGTCCCACCGATTTCCTAAACTTCACCACACCGAGATGAACCACCTCAGCCACAAAGCCAAACCCTAGAAATTTCGGATTTTCCGATTCGAACTCGGTCTCACGAAACTTGAGTTGCCAAGCTTCAGAACATACGTCATCAAATCGGTGTCACCGAGATGATAAAGTCGGTCCCACCGAGATTGGCAAGCTCTTGTCTTTGGAAGAATCGGACTAACCGAGATTGTATTTTCGGTCCCACCGAAAATCCCAACGTTCACATGTTTTGAACTTTCGGTCTCACCGAGTTGTCAACCGGTCCCACCAAGATTGGTCAAATGTGTGTAGCGGTTGGATTTTGTGTGGAGGCTATAAATACCCTCCACCCCTCTTCACTCGTGGAGAGAGCCATCGAAAGAACTACCACTCCTACCTTACATTTACGAGAAGAAAACTACCTACCCTTGTGTTGAGATCAAGTTGCTCCACTCCCACCATATGAAACTTGATTTCTAGCCTTCCCAAGTTGCTTTCCACTCAATCCTTTCTTCCACCAAAGCCAAATCGGTGAGGAGAGTTGAGTGTTGGGGAGATTATCATTTGAAGCACAAGAGCAAGGAGTTCATCATCATCAACACCATCTATTACCTTTTGGAGGTGGTGCCTCCTAGATTGGTTAGGTGTCGCTTGGGAGCCTCCGTCAAGATGTGGAGTTGAACCAAGAAGTTTGTAAGGGCAAGGAGATCGCCTACTGTGAAGATCTACCCCGAGTAAGGCTAGTCCTCCGTGGGCGTATGCCATGATGGCATAGACAAGGTTGCTTCTTCGTGGACCCTTCGTGGGTGGAGCCCTCCGTGGACTCTCGCAGCCGTTACCCTCCGTGGGTTGAAGTCTCCATCAACGTGGATTGACGATAGCACCACCTATCGGAACCACGAGAAAAAATCTCCGTGTCTCCAAATTGCGTTTGCTCTTCTCCACCTCTCTTTACTACATGTGCAATTTACTTTCCGCTGCCTATACTCTAGAATTGCATGTGTAGGGTGATACTTGACTTGATCATCATTGTGAATCTGCCAAAAACTTGTCTTTATCAAAAGGCTGAATTTTTATGTTGTCAAGTAGTCTAATCACCCCCCCTCTAGACATACTTTCGATCCTACAAGTGGTATCAGAGCTTTGGTCTCCATTGTATTGGTTTCCATTGCATTGGACTCCATAAGCTTGGTTTCACAACCTAGGAGAATATGGCGTCTAGTGAGGGTAATTTTCTTAGAGGTCCTTACTTTGATGGTTCAAACTTTGCTAGTTGGAAGCATAAAATGAAAATGCATATTCTTGGACATAACCCTGCCGCATGGGGCATTATTTGTGTTGGTTTGCAAGGTGAATTCTTGAGGAAGGAAAAGTTCGGATCGTGAAGCTACAACGGATGAATTGCGGATGTTGCAAAACAATGCTCAAGCTTGTGACATTCTCTTCAATGCTTTGTGTCGAGGAGTTCAACAAAATCAGCCGTCTTGAGAATGCAAAAGAGATTTGGGATACTTTGGTGAAATGCACGAAGGTACCGAGTCCGTGAAGGAATCAAAGCTAGATGTTCTTCAAGGTCAACTTGACAAGTTCAAGATGAAGGAAGGTGAAGGAGTCGCTGAAATGTACTCTAGGCTTGCTCTCATCACAAATGAGATTGCCGGCTTAGGAAGCGAAGAAATGACCGACCGATTCATCATCAAGAAGATTCTCAGAGCTTTGGATGGGAAATATGACACCGTGTGCACTTTGATCCAAATGATGCCAAACTACAAGAATCTCAAGCCAACCGAAGTCATTGGAAGAATTGTTGCTCATGAGATGACACTTAAAGATAAGGAAGAGCTTCACTACAAGTCAAGTGGTGCTTACAAAGCTACAAGTGATGCTCCCACAACCTCAAGTGACAAGCTAGTTTCCAATGAAGAGATAAGCCTAATGGTGAAGAACTTCAACAAATTCTACAAGAGTAGAAGCAAGGAAAGAAGCTCAAAGTCTAGATCATATGATGAAAAGAGATCTCCAAGTCGTGATCGAAACTGCTACAATTGTGGAAGACCTGGACACTACTCAAATGAGTGTTCGGCTCCTCACAAGAGAAGAGAAGAATCTCCAAGAAGAAGAAGCTCAAGAGAAGAGTCACCTCGGAAAGAGAGAAGGAGTAGAGATGATCGTTATGAACGAAGATCCTCTCGGAGAAGCAATGATTCGGAGAGGAAAGACAAGTCATCAAGGAGCTACACAAGAAGAAAACATCGAGCTCATGTCGGTGAATGGGTCTCCGGCTCCGACTCCGACAATCACTCCGAAAGAAGCTATCACTCCAACTCCGACTACTGATCAAGATGAAGGTGTTGCGGTCTTGCTCTCGTATCCTCCAACTCCAACTCCTATGACTTATTTGATTCACCAAATGAGGGAATTGGAAGATGCTTCATGGCTAAAGGCCCCAAGGTATCACACCCTGAATTTATTGACTTTGATAGTGATGAGGATGACTTGCTTGGTGAAGATGAGCTTTTACATGACAAATCTAGTGAGCCTAGTAATGATGAACATGCTAGTAGTCTTTATAGTCGAGAAGAGTCGAATGACAATGCTATGAAGGAGATTGAGCGTCTAACTAAAGAACTAAACACTCTTAAGTTAGCTCATGAAACAACTCAAGAAGATCATAGAGAGCTCCTAAGATCTCATGAGAAGCTACGCTTCGAGAAGCTCAATCTAGAGCAAGAACATGAGTTTCTAAAAGCTATCAATGACGATCTTCGAAAGAAGAGTTCATCATATCTTGCCAAACGACTTCTCTTGTCTAATTTCTTGCCACCTATTAAAACTAAGCATGACAAGTATAAGAAAAATTCTTCATCTAGTGGTAACAATAACCATGCTAAATCCAATATTGTTGCTTCTAGTAGTTCTCTTGATTCCACTAACAATGTTTCAAGCCAAGTTACACTTGAGCAAGAAAATAGTTTATTGAAAGGGATTATAGAGAAAGGTGTCTACAAGAGCCTTGCCGGAAGCAAGAACTTTGAGAAATTGTTACTTAAGCAAGGAAGGCAGGAAGAATCAAGGAATTGGTTTTGAGCGAAAGTTCAACGCCGAGGGTGTTGAATGGGAAGAAGGTCAATATCCCACTCCAAAGTTTGTTTCTCAAAAGGAGAAGTATGATCCTACTTCCTCCAATGTGGAACAAGCTCAAGATGACCTTCCACCACAAGACCACAAGCTAAAAGGCAAGGACAAGCTTCAAGAGGAGATTGATGCATTCATTGAAGCACCTAAAGCCATGGTCAAGTGGGTTCCCAAGGAAACGTCAAGTTCTACTTCGTCAAGCTCAACTACAACTCCAAGGATTCCCATCAAGATGATGTGGATCCCGAAGAAGAAGAACTAGAGAGTTCTTGAGGGTGACTCCGCCAACATACTTCACTCACATTCATTTTGGCAAGAACTTGTGCAACCAACTTCCACATTATGCACTAGTTCATGGAGTCACAAACCCTCTTGTTGGTAAGTCAAGGGACAAGGTAATCATTGCTTTCATGGACATCATCTATTGTGAACTTCAATCTATGCCCATGGATATCCTTGTTTGTTCCTTGTGGGACTAACCCATGTAGGTATTGAAAGTGCCCGAATCCAAAGGATTGCTCGCAACTCTTGATGATCTTCATCAACATTGAGCATCCACATCTTCAACATCTACATGAAGTCTTCTCGACAACCCAAGGTTAGTTTGACCCTTTAAAGGGGTTCTCACATCTAGGGGAGCTTTGCTCAAAGAATTGAGCTAAAGCATCTTCAAATGATGTGAACACATTAATGCTTTATGTAAAAGTGGTAACCCCACTTGTGCTTAAGCGATGAGTATGACCTATGATCAAATGTTCTCATTTGACTCCTAAGTCAATATACTCATATAAAGATGACCTAGTCATCGACAAATTGTGTGATAGTAGCTAGTGTTTTGATTGTGCATGTTTGACACATATTTCATTTGCTATCTTATTGTGTGAGCATGTTGGATGCATGATTTTATCCATTCGAGGACATCCATTTGTTGCTTTGGTCTTTTGGATTTTTCGACCAAATGGATGAACAAGAATGCCTAAGTACCTCCCTAGCTATCTATGCTTTCTTGTCTCAAATTCTATTCATGCTTACATCACAAACTTTGAACAAGTCAATTTGGACCCTCCGAGTGAGGAGCACTCGGAGCCACCGATCCGTCAAGGCTAACTTCCAAAACCTTCTAAGAGATTTCGGTCAGACCAACCCACTCAAACTCGGTCGGACCGAAAGCATTTGATTGATCTAGGTTTTCACCTCGGTGAAACCGAGTTGTACTTTTGACGAAGTGTGTAGCGTACTGCGATTATCCATCTCGGTGCCACCGAAGTTTTACAACTTCGGTCCCACCGACAACTAAAGGGTATATATACTCCGAGGGCAGCGTAGCGTTGATTTCTACTTCAAACGCCTCGCCCCCACCCCTTCTTTGCCGTCGCCGTGGTCTCCGGATCGTCTCCGTCGTCGCTTTGTCGCCCTCTCCGCAGTCTCCGTCGCCGTCAATGGACATCTTCTCTGCGCCGTTGCCGCCCGAGAGAACTCCACCAAGTTAGGGTGAGTTTGATCCCACTCGTGCTCCCATCTCGATTCAATGCACGATTGGTTTGCCTAGCATCTTGCCACGTTTGAGATCTTCCTTAACACAGATTAGTTCGTTAGAAGCGAGATTGAGTAAGAGTTTTAGGGTTAGGTTTCCGCGAACACATCTCGGTGAGACCGATTTTACATTCTCGGTATGACCGATTTGGCCTCTGGCCATTGCCTTTGCACCTTCGGTCCAACCGAAGTTGTGCAAATCGGTGCGACGAAATGAGGATTTAGTGAAACCCTAGTGTTTTCGGCGGGACCGAAGCCCATCGCGTCCAACCGAAAGTGGTGTGAATGCTTCGTTTGAACACTTGGATTCACGAATTTTAAACTCGATCGACGAAATGTCTTACGTGAAAACCTAATACTAGAATTTGAACTCATTTTGTTTGCAAAATCTTCTGCAGTTTGTGATAACTCTTCTACTCTGCCTACACCCTATCTATTCACAGGTTGTCAGCCATGTCAGATGCCAGTGACAGCCAGAACAGGTCTGAATCACCTATTGCTGATATTCCAGAGGCAGGCACTAGTCCTGAGCAAAGCAGCTTTTCAGATGATGGTGAGAGGAGCACACCAAGTGGTTTGCCTCCTGCAGCCACCAGGGCCAGAAAGAAGAGGAACTCTGATGAAGAAGATTCTGATTTCATTGCCGAGGAAGAGGTCTCCTCCAAGCCAAAGAGAAAAGTTGTTGCCAAAGAGCATCAAGGGCAGATAACCAAGAAAGGCACCAGTAAAGTGAAGAAGTCCACTGTTGCCAAGAAGCTAAGTATGGAAGAGGAAACTACAAGCAAGGTGAAGAAAACTTCCAAGAGGAAGAGGATTGTGCATGATGATGCAGCAGAGGAAGATGAGGATGAGGAAGCACCCCAGCCTCCTCCTCGAAGTCTAAGTTCATGGGTGATGCCATCAGTGGAGCCCTTCAAAGTCCAAGCCATCTGCTCCAGTCAAGGCAGCTCAAGCCAAGCCTGCTGCCAAGCCCAAGAAGACTGTATCGGGAACATCCCATCTTGAGAGAAGAAGAAAGATAATGTGCCACCGGTGAGTCGGATGATGAGGCACCATTCTTTGAAACTTCGTCAAAACTGCCACTTCACAATGATGCTCATCCTCGAGCTGAGAACATGAAGGAAAGAAAGGATAGAGGTCTCGGGCTATGGAGACAAGCTGATCCATATCTTTGTGAGGAGAAGAACTGCTGTTGATCCAAGATTCCACACCGAGAGCGGCGGGACTTCTATGAGGCTCGTGCTAATGGACAAGAAGCCCATTGTTGTAGACACTCGCTATGTTGACTGGGCATACATTGATAGTGAAGAGCACAGAGACTTCTTTCCACATGTGCATGAGAGCTTCACTGCATATGGTGTTGCAGACTTTATTGGTCAGAAGCTGACAGATTGGAATGATGAGATGATCATGCAATTCTATGCTATAGCTCATTTCTATCCAGATGGAAAGATCACATGGATGACTGAAGGCCAAAGATTCTCTTCAACTGTTGAAGAATGGGCAACATTGCTGAATGCTCCAGTGCAGAGAGAGGATGATGTTGATGTCTATGGTATTCCCAAGAAGAACCATGAATCTATGAAGAATATGTACAACGAGGTACCAGCTAAGGATGTGGAAATCTGGAAGCTCGGCTCAGTGTATCATCTCCAGGCAGGTCTACCTACCACAAACACTATTCTGAGGCATACCTTGATGCCCAAGTCCGAGATCATCGCATGATCAGAGGATATTCTATCAACATGCTGCATATACTTGATGAGAAGGCACCTTTCAAGGTGATGGACTTGATAGTTGAGACTATCAAGAGGACTGCAGCTGACCAGAAGAGGTCATGTGGATTTGCCCCGCATATTCAGATGCTTATCAATGCCAAGTTTGGCACGGGCACCTACTTGTTGGATAGACCACACTTGCCACTGCAGCCTGAGCATGAGGACAATGAAGTTGTGATGGATGAGGAGGATCCAACGTCAGTTGAAGGACAAGCAAAGGTTGAAGCTGCCAAGAAAGCCAAAGCTGAGAAGGAAGCAGCAGCAGCAGCAGCTAAACCCAAGAGTGTTGGAGAGCAGCTCCTTGAAGCTACCCAGAGGATTGAACAACGCCTGGCCAGCATTGTGCAGTCATAGGAGAGTCTTGAGAGGATTGTTGAAGACAAGATCTGTCGGTGTACTAAGGTAGGGGTACCTCAGTACCCCAACTTGTGCACGGGCAGTCGCAGCTCCCCGCAGCTGGATCCACCACATGCTTGCCGGAGACCATCCCTGCTCCATATCAAGCCATTCAAGAACAAAGTGTACAAGATAGAAGATCAAGGCCCCGGCGAGAGGAGCTTGCCGGGAAGGCCGTTCCAGGCTCGAGATTACCTCACTCACGCAAGGCCCTGGCGAGAGGAGCTCGCCGGGGAGACTAGAGGATCACATCACAGAAGACACGCCTCGGCGCTATACGCGTCCCGGCGAGGGCCCGGGGAGCGGCAAGTTACAGAGCCCGGCAAGCTCCCGGGTCCGGTAAGATCAAGACCCCGGCAAGGTACTTGCCGGGAGAGCTGCGCTGTGTGCCAGCACTCCAGCTCATCTGCCCACGCGCCGCCTTGAGCCCTCTCCAGAGACGCGTGGCAGGTGGCTGTGCAGCATGGGGGGTGCGGTGGCACTCCACGGAGGTGGATCCATCGCCGTGGCAGACGGAGACGCTAGGGCGGGAGCTTTTGGGGTCGACGGCGACGGGCATTAAATGCCCTTGTCCCCCTCTGTCAAAAGTAGGTAGAATCCTTTGTTCAAGCCTTTGTAGCTACACTTGTTCCCTTTGTTCCAACTACCACCTCTTTTACATTTCTACCCCTTTCTCCTACGTTGACACCTGTCGGTGACCCCTTGCCCTATAAAAGGAGGCCCATGCACAACGTAGGGGGGGTTCGAACCCTTGGCAACTCTGGCGCCTTGGAGTTCGGCTAGCTTGATTCATTCAACACCACACCACCATATGCTCGCGTTCTCGAGCAAGATCAAATACAACACAAAGCAGCAGTAGGGTTTTATGCGACCATCGCGGCCCGAAGCTGGGTAAAAATCCCCCGCGCCCCGCGCGCATCGCCTCGATCTGCTCTCTGTGCCTCCTCCGCCCTCGTACCGAACTCACGAAGGGGCCCTCCGGCCCCATAGGTGTCGTCACCGCCGCGACATCTTTGGCGCGCCAGGTAGGGGGCGTCGAGGTTGTGCGGACCTGATCCGGCGTTCGCACGGGCGTTTTCTTCTTCAACCTCTCCAGTTTCGTCAGCAACTTCATCAACAACTGCGCCATGGCCCCGAAGACGAGGGCCTCAAGGGCTGCAGACCCGTCTGCGTCTCACCCGCCGCCACCGGAGCCAACGGTAGTCGGAGGAGACGCCAGCGGAAGGGTGGACACCGGCGAGGGCACTCGCGGCGCCACCGGATCCAGGGACAGGACGGATGACCGCGCCTCGGTCTCCATGGATCCACGTCCATCTCAGCGCACGACAACCCAGCAGCGCCGTGCCAAAAGATGTGGTACTTGCATGCTGGGGCAAGAACGTGCCGGAGGCTCGCGGGATGCTCCGGACTGCTGTCCGTGCATGAGCAAAGCGAAAGTGCCGGGGCAGGACCCTGCTCCTCCTATCGCTACTAGGAGTCCGAGCATATCCTGTTCCTCGCGCCGTTCGCCCCCGCTCCCCCTCCGCTTTGGCAAGCGCGTTTCCCTGGAACGCTACGCTGCCGTCGAGGACGTGCCATCGAGCTCTAAGTCCGGCAAGGACGGCTCTGGTGCTCACTCCGGCGAGCGTAGCTCCTCGGAGCGCTCTAAGCCCGGCGAGGGCAGCTCTGGCGCTCGTTCCGGCAAGCGCGTCTCCCCGGAGCACTGCGCTGCCGTCGAGGACGCGCCATCGAGTTCCACCGGCGAGAGCAAGAAAGCAAGAAAAAGAAAAGCTAAGTTGCTCGAGCTTTTGTGCAGAGCATTCTTTAGTTCCATGCTTTTTTATGTTATATCCCTCGCGCGTTCGTCCTTTGTACGCAAAACCTGTGCGCGAAGGAGCCTGCCTGTGAATAGCCGCACCCTTATCTTTCTTCGAGCACGCTCAACGAGTTAAAAGTGAGCCGCGACCAGCTTCGCGCCCTTGTTTCGTTTCGAGTCTGTTCAGCAAGTTAAGTGCGTCGCGACTAGACACGGCAAGGTTGCTTGCCGGAAGCGACACCAGCCAGCGGGCTGCTGATGTTCCGCACTCAGCAAGCGTGTTAAGCACCGGCAAGTTCCCTAGAAGCGTAGGGTAAAAGCGCACAAAGGATGTAAAGTAGAGGGTGTAACGTGGCAAGCCTTGCCGTGAGATATCTTTCGTATGAGAGGCTTGTGCGCGAGAGGAGCCAAGCCGTGGCCCAGTTGCGTACTTGTTTTGTTTCCGAGTCCGCTCAACAAACACAAGTGTGCTGCTGCACCCTTACCTTGCTTTCGAGCCTGCTCAGCAAGTTAAGCGTCGCAACTGGCCCGGCAAGGTTGTTTGCCGGGAGCAACACCGCCCGGTGGCTGTCCCTTTTCGGCAAGCGTGTTCGCCCCGGCAAGCTCCCCGAGAGCGTAGAGTACAAACATACGAAGGGCAAGGCACGGCATCGTATTGCACAATCAAGATTTATATACACATGCATGTACATGATGAAGCAGTTGCAGATCTATCTTAGATGTTTTCATGGCTAAAATTGCAGCAACAAGGAGGAACCGAAAGATCACACCAGCACCTGGGGCCCGGCAAGCCAGGGTGGCCAGGGGGCTGCGAGTGCCAAGGTTCTTCCCCGGCAAGCCAGGGTCGCCGGGGGCTGCGAGAACTAAGATTTGTCTCCAACAAGCCAGGGTTGCTGGGGGCTGCAGTATCAGATAAGTTTTTTTTCATCCCTCGTCATGCATCCTCTTAAGGACCGGGAAATGCGGGGTTGCGTCTTTGAACGAGCGTGTCTTGTAAAACCCGTGCGTGGAGGAGCGAGTCGTGGTCGATTCGCGTGCTTGGTTTGTTTCGAGTCCGCTCAACAAACACAAGTGTGTTGCTGCACCCTTATCTTGCTTTCGAGCACTGCTTTCAGCAAGTTAAGCGTCATAAGAATCGCCCGGCAAGGTTGTTTGCGGAAGCGACACCGCCGGTGGGCTGTCCCTTTTCGGCAAGCGTGTTCGCCCGGCAAACTCCCGATAGCGTAAGAACACACAAGGCACGAAGTCAAGTAAAAGACTCAGTCCGGCAAGCTTTCCCCTCTTTTCATTAAAAACATCCTAGTTTAATACAAGTCCATAGAGGATGAAAAACATGATAGAGAGGATTACAAGTTTTAAATACAGCTAAGGCCCGAGGGCTTACAAATTAAAAAGATAAGGTGCCCGTGATCCCTCTCCTGTTTCTCTGTTCAGGAGTTCAGGAGGTAGGTCAAGGAGCCCCCGGCAAGATAAGCCTGCCGGGGAAGGAGGCCCCGGCAAGAGGAGCTTGTCGGGGAAGGGCGAAAGGAGCGCCTAGGAGAGCGTGGCGGTGACGCCGCCGTGCCCCAGGAGCTGCGCAAGGTGACGGGCACGGGGAACCGTCGACGGCGCCAGCGACAAGTCCCTGAAGGCCAGGGAGAGCTACGGGCGCCAGAAGACACCAAGAGAACACCCCGGGGGCCGGCCAGGAGCTTGGCGGAGACGAAGGCGTCGGAGGCAGAGCTTGAAGACGGGGTAGTGGGACGTCAATCTGCTGTCAAGGGCTCCTCGCCCTCGTACTCGGCGTAACGGCCTTGCCGCCCTCCCCTCTTCCTCTTCTGCTGCCTCTCACGCGGCCGCCCAAGGAGACGGCCCCGGGGAGTTCAGGAGGCCGGCGACCCAGAAGATGGGGTCGCCGGTGGCGCGCGAGGCAGCGGTGTCCGACGCCTAGTCGGGCCCGCCATCCCCCTCGTCGCCGCTGTCGCTCTCCTCCTCGTCACTCTCGCTCGGGGAGGAGCCTTCGCTATCCGAGGAGCTGTACACACAGCATCGCACCCGGGTCCCGTAGTCGCCGAAGACCTTGACGGCGAGAAGGTCACCATCCATTAACTTGAAATGGAGGGTGAACCCCGCCGTCAAGCTGTGGATCCGGGCGAACGTCTTCCACCCTCGGTCGAAGAACATCACGCCGGGGGCTGGGGACACGACACTCACTCGAGTGCCGCTGATCCCGCAGCCCCTCATGCGCAACTCCATCACGTCGGGTGGATCCGGCCCCATCGCGCCCGCATAAGCGGGGCGGCAGCGGAGGCGACGACGAGGTGCTCGGCGAAGCTTGATGAAGAACTCGGGGTCATCTCGGTATGGACCGCATCATGGGACGGAGGCGTCGGGGAGACGGGAGGCGCATCACCACGACCGCCTCTCCCCGACCGCCTCGGCCACGCCCTCGGCCTCGTCGCGTGCCGCCCCTCCCTCTCCCTCTCGTGGCGGCTCGGCGCTGCATGGAGCGGATAGGGAGAGGTGCGCTGCTGGAGGCAACCCTCGCCGCCACCGAAGAGCTGGGATTTCCCCTTTCCATGGCGGAAAGAAGAATGAAGATGAAGGCGAAGGGAGAAGAGGATGAGTGTGGCCATTGTGCTCCCCTTCCGCCCCTTTTAAAGGGGCGGTGGGGCTCAACCGCCCTTCGGCCAATCGAAGCGAGGAGGCGGAGAGGCGGGGCCGACTCGCCTTCTTCGCCCGTGGCGGCTCGGTCTCCCACCTTCGCCGCCCACGACCCCTGTGCATGAGGGCCGCGTGGCGAAAAAGCGGAGCCGGGGGGACGGGTGAAGCGACCTCGCTCTGCACCACGATCACGGGGTGGATGCCTTAAAGACTGCATGCGCCGCCCACGTCTCCCACGACGCCGCAATCAACGCGTGCCGTTACGGGGGAGGCGGCGGATGCAGAAGCAGACTCGATGCGCCATGGGCCGCGTGTGCCCGTGCACTGTTTTGGGCCTGGCCCAACAGCGCTCGGCACCGTGTGTGGCCCAGGCCCGGGGGTTCTGTCGGTGTACTAAGGTAGGGGTACCTCAGTACCCCAACTTGTGCATCGGGCGATCGCAGCTCCCGCAGTGGATCCACCACATGCTTGCGGAGACCATCCCTGCTCCATATCAAGCCATTCAAGAACAAAGTGTACAAGATAGAAGATCAAGGCCCCGGCGAGAGGATCTTGCCGGGAAGGCCGTTCCAGGCTCGAGATTACCTCACTCACGCAAGGCCCTGGCGAGAGGAGCTCGCCGGGGAGACTAGAGGATCACATCACAGAAGACACGCCTCGGCGCTATACGCGTCGGCGAGGGCCCGAGGAGCGGCAAGTTACAGAGCCCGGCAAGCTCCCGGGTCCGGTAAGATCAAGACCCCGGCAAGGTACTTGCCGGGAGAGCTGCGCTGTGTGCCAGCACTCCAGCTCATCTGCCCACGCGTCGCCTTGAGCCCTCTCCAGAGACGCGTGGCAGGTGGCTGTGCAGCATGGGGGGTGCGGTGGCACTCCACGGAGGTGGATCCATCGCCGTGGCAGACGGAGACGCTAGGGCGGGAGCTTTTGGGTCGACGGCGGACGGCATTAAATGCCCTTGTCCCCTCTGTCAAAAGTAGGTAGAATCCATTGTTCAAGCACTGTAGCTACACTGTTCCCGCACTGTTCCAACTACCACCTCTTTTACATTTCTACCCCTTTCTCCTACGTTGACACCTGTCGGTGACCCCTTGCCCTATAAAAGGAGGCCCATGCACAACGTAGGGGGGGTTCGAACCCTTGGCAACTCTGGCGCCTTGGAGTTCGGCTAGCTCGATTCATTCAACACCACACCACCATATGCTCGCGTTCTCGAGCAAGATCAAATACAACACAAAGCAGCAGTAGGGTTTTACGCGACCATCGCGGCCCGAAGCTGGGTAAAAATCCCCCGCGCCCCGCGCGCATCGCCTCGATCTGCTCTCTGTGCCTCCTCCGCCCTCGTACCGAACTCACGAAGGGGACCTCCGGCCCCATAGGTGTCGTCACCGCCGCGACAAGATCCATGCTCTGGATGTGAAGCTGACTGAAGTGCAAGTCACTGTCAACAAGCTTGAGGCAGATATTGAGGAAGCAAAGAGGGAGAAGGAAGAGCTCATGCGTGAGATGCAGGATGACCTAGTCCAGGATGATTATGAACAGCCTGCTCCGGTTCCCACAAGACCCCGATCAGCTACTATTCGATGGATGACACGGGACTACAGCCTCAAAGACCTCCCACAGCTCCATCGGTTCCAGCTCCAGCTCCGGTGACCACTCCTCCAGCTCCCGGACATCGGTGAAGTCTTTGCCGATGCTGCCATCTCAACTCCATCAACCCAGACAGGAGCCACCAGCAGAGTCCCTAGTGACGCTTAGCTCTATACTTTTTGAACTTTTTGGTAACTTGTTGCCAAAGGGGGAGAAATTGTATAGATCATAGGACTTCGAGAGAGAGAGTGCTCGCTTTTGCTCTTTCGTCTCATTTGCGTTTCTTTTTGAGATACTTTTGAGTTTTTCGAGACATTCCGTGTGGTTGATACTACGTTTGCTCAACTTTGATGAGTGCTTGGTCGTACTATGCCTTAATGTGTGCTTAATGCTTATCATATGCTATTCATATCTTGTATGACCATTTACTCATGTCTTGGTGATTGGGTGCATGCTATTCATTCTTATCATTTTGTGCGCTCCACCAAGATGTATGTGACATGGAAGAGTGACCCATGATCCTAATCGATTGTGCATTTGCATTCAAACGCAAATCTTAAATAATGCACAAATTTAGGGGGAGCTCTTGCTTATCACATACTTCTCAAAGCGACGATATTATTCATTGATTATATCCTTTGTCGAAGCTTTGATCTATATGTTGTCATCAATTACCAAAAGGGGAGATTGAAAGTGCAACTAATCCCGGGTGGTTTTGGTAATTAATAACAACATATATATCATTGAACTAATAGTTTCTTGAGAATCATTTTGAGAAAGTTCATTGATATGGGTATGGCAATGGTGAAGAAGTGGACCCCTCAAAATGCTAAGGCAAGCATTGGCAAAAGCTCAAGACTCCATTTTTGGTTTAGTGATCCAAGATCACATTGAGACAATAGGAAAGCCAATACTATTAAAAGGGGATGAGGTTATGTTGATGATCTGGTTGCTCAAAGTGCTTAGTGATACATCTCCTAAACTATCGACAACTCTCACTTCAAATATACACTCATAAGTAATCTCGGTCCCACCGATTTCCTAAACTCACCACACCGAGATGAACCACCTCAGCCACAAAGCCAAACCCTAGAAATTTCGGATTTTCCGATTCGAACTCGGTCTCACCGAAACTTGAGTTGCCAAGCTTCTGTAACCTTCTGTCATCAAATCGGTGTCACCGAGATGATAAAGTCGGTCCCACCGAGATTGGCAAGCTCTTGTCTTTGGAAGAATCGGACTAACCGAGATTGTATTTTCGGTCCCACCGAAAATCCCAACGTTCACATGTTTTGAACTTTCGGTCTCACCGAGTTGTCAACTTCGGTCCCACCGAGATTGGTCAAATGTGTGTAACGGTTGGATTTTGTGTGGAGGCTATAAATACCCCTCCACCCCCTCTTCACTCGTGGAGAGAGCCATCAGAAAGAACTACCACTCCTACCTTACATTTCTGAGAAGAAAACTACCTACCCTTGTGTTGAGATCAAGTTGCTCCACTCCCACCATATGAAACTTGATTTCTAGCCTTCCCAAGTTGCTTTCCACTCAATCCTTTCTTCCACCACAGCCAAATCAGTGAGGAGAGTTGAGTGTTGGGGAGATTATCATTTGAAGCACAAGAGCAAGGAGTTCATCATCATCAACACCATCTATTACCTTTTGGAGGGTGGTGCCTCCTAGATTGGTTAGGTGTCGCTTGGGAGCCTCCGTCAAGATGTGGAGTTGAACCAAGAAGTTTGTAAGGGCAAGGAGATCGCCTACTTCGTGAAGATCTACCCCGAGTAAGGCTAGTCCTCCGTGGGCGTATGCCATGATGGCATAGACAAGGTTGCTTCTTCGTGAACCCTTCGTGGGTGGAGCCCTCCGTGGACTCTTGCAGCCGTTACCCTCCGTGGGTTGAAGTCTCCATCAACGTGGATTAACGATAGCACCACCTATCGGAACCACGAGAAAAAATCTCCGTGTCTCCAAATTGCGTTTGCTCTTCTCCACCTCTCTTTACTACATGTGCAATTTACTTTCCGCTGCCTATACTCTAGAATTGCATGTGTAGGGTGATACTTGACTTGATCATCATTGTGAATCTGCCAAAAACTTGTCTTTATCAAAAGGCTGAATTTTTATATTGTCAAGTAGTCTAATCCCCCCCCCCTCTAGACATACTTTCGATCCTACACTGCTTCTCCCTCAAATTCTTTCTGTCTAGTCATATGCATTATGTTGACACTTGTCAAATATCTTCACTATGTCCTTCTCAGCTGAAGATACAGAGACAGACATTTAAAACTGCTTTTAATTCCTTATCCTTTGCCTGAAAATCGGAGAAGCCGGAACGACCACCCGACAATTCAGGCGTGCGTGGGAACATGGTTCAACTCCTAATAAGTTGCATGCAAGCTACGTGTCCTACAGATGTGAACCGCCAGGGGCACCTATATAATTGCACTGTGCCGCCCTCCTCCTCCTTATAAATACTTGCCCATGCGGTCATTATTTCCTCTTTCACCTTGCCATCTCGCTCAAATCCTAGCGCCATAGCTAGCGTGTCAACGCTAGAGATGAAGCACTTAGCTGCCGCGACTTCTTTGACGTCGTCCTCACACCGGCCGCGAACCTCATCTTCTCTGCCGCTGCCGTAGGTGTCTTCCATTGCCAAGTTAGGGGACGGGAGAATGGACTGCTCGGCATCCGTTCTGCCTCGTCTAGCAGTTCCCCTGTGGTAAATAAAACTCGCTTTTTACCGCCTTTTAGATCCATCAAATCTGTCAACTTCACCCAAAAGTGGTTTCTAAACTTCCAAATCTGGATCTTTCTTTTTTTGCATCTCATATCTTGCAAAGTATGTTCACTTATGCTTCACAACTAGTTAGATTCCTCACTTGTACTTATTCTTGGATTCGTACAAATCTGGAACCAACTTCCTTCAAATAAGTGAATGTCTTCGCACTGTGAGGTCAATGTCTTCTAAATGATTTATCTTCAAAATCTTCTAAGAATGCATATGACCTCTTCCCCTTCCCTCGCATATCTAATGCTGTCACAGGTACATGTCCATGGGAGAATCCCTTGGTTCTCATAGTCTTCATTCAATTGTAGAATTCTTACATCATCATATTGAATCTCCTGAAGCCGGTTCTTGTTTGACAAGTCAATGGCAGCCTTTCACTAATCTGAAGCCAACCGTCTGAATCCAATGGCCACTGAAAAATCTGCAAGGAAAGGCGACAAGCAATGCTGTGGCAATACTGCACTGGACCTGCCCCCAGATCTGTATGAGCTCTGCAAATCCAATCCTGAAGAGAGCTATACACAGTGCAAGAACAGAATCCAATGGATCCGAAGATATTGGGCTGAGCAGTGGTTCAAGTACAACTTCATGACACCTGAATATGCTGAGAAGAATGCCATCAAGCGCCCGTGGGGCGATATTCTTTACAAGAACTTAGCATCAACTTCGTGACACCTGAATATGCTGATCTATTGCTTAGAAGTTCTATCCATGCATGGTCCGAGGACCTCAGCCAGAAAATGCCGACCCGTCATCTCTTCTATGGAGTCGTGATGATGATCTCTTCAAGCGCAACTCCCAGTTTTCCAAGGATTCTGCCAAGCAGAACAAGAAGGAGTTTGGACTCAACTTAACCCTGGTCCGTCTGCACCAAGGTCATATGCTACACGTGAAGCCAATGAACATAGAATTGGCCCCTTCCCCAACTTCGATGGGCTTCTGTCTCACATTGCTGCCCACAGGGCCATAGTGGAGCAATCTGCTGAAGATGCAGACTCTGAAGATGCTCCTTCACCACCGAAGTAGAAGAAAAAGTCTAAAGCTTCAAAGCCCTCTGCTGCTACTGCTCCAAAAGCTTTGACGAAGAAGCCATTGAAAACTACACCACTTGAAGCTAGTGTGCAATCAGAAGATCTGTCCCACGTGTCCAAGAGAACCAAGAAGCCAAAGCCCAAGAAGGTTTTTGGGCAGGTTCTCACTCCAGCTGCCGTGTTGTGCAATGAGGAAAACACTACTGATCTCTCAAGTGATGAAGATCTTGCAGATGATGCTGTGGAACAGCTGATCAAAAGCAAACAGGAGGCTGAGATCTTCCAAGATCTGCCTCTATTTGATGCTGACATTCTGAACAACTTCATTGATGAATGGTTTGAGGACCAATGCATCAACCTTGATGATCTGCAGCTACCAGTGGACATCAGTGTTGCCTTTCATGGAGCCATTGCAAATGAACTTGCCTTGGCTCAAAAAATCGTTGAGCTCAAGAACAGAATTGACCATGAGAAGGCACACTTCAAGAAGCATATGCACAAGCTAAGCGTGGCTGATGTGCAAATCTTCAAGAAGATGATGCACGAGCTCAAGGCAGAATTCAACAGGAAGCGTGAAGAAGCCAAAGGCTCACGCGAGCGCATGAAGTATTATGCGCAGAAATGTGTGCAAGAACACAATGAAGCTGAAAAGAGAAAGGCTCTTGGGCGTCCTGGCATTGACCCCGGGATGGATGCTAAGAAAAGCAAGAAGCCTGCAGAAGCTACTCCTAATGCTCCAAAGCAGGGACAACCAAGCATTGTCTTCCCTGCCAGCATGACTGGCTCGAAGCCAAAGGTCCCCTCTGCCGCTTCTGAACTTAAGAAGTCTAGGCAAGCTGAAGCCAAAGCCAGGAAGAGGAAGCTCAAAGATACATCTGCTGATGCTCCCTCCAAGAAGAAGTTGAAGACAAAGGGCTCTAACTCTTCAAGAAAAGAACGTGTTGCTGCCTGTAGGACCTTGAGAAGAGGTGTCTAGAGGGGGGGGGTGATTAGACACTAAGTACCAAAGTTGCAGTTTTTAGGTTTCTTTAAGTTTAATTGGAGTTTAGGCACAATCTCAACATTCAAAATACATATCAAGCACACATGCAAAGAGTATATGAGCAGCGGAAAGTAAAGCATGCAAGTTGCAAGAAAGTAAAGGGAAGGGTTTGGAGGATTCAAACGCAATTGGAGACACGGATGTTTTTGGCGTGGTTCCGATAAGTGGTGCTATCGTACATCCACGTTGATGGAGACTTCAACCCACGAAGGGTATTGGCTGCGCGAGTCCACGGAGGGCTCCACCCACGAAGGGTCCACGAAGTAGGCACCTTGTCTATCCCACCATGGCCATCGCCCATGAAGGACTTGCCTCACTAGCGGTAGATCTTCACGAAGTAGGTGATCTCCTTGCCCTTACAAACTCCTAGGTTCAACTCCACAATCTTGTCGGAGGCTCCCAAGTGACACCTAGCCAATCTAGGAGACACCACTCTCCAAGAAGTAACAAATGGTGCGTTGATGATGAACTCCTTGCTCTTGTGCTTCAAATGATAGTCTCCCCAACACTCAACTCTCTCTCATTGGTTTTGGATCTGGTGGAAAGAGGATTTGAGTGGAAAGCAACTTGGGGAAGGCTAGATATCAAGATTCATATGGAAAGAATGGAATATCTTGGCCTCAACACATGAGTAGGTAGTTCTCTCTCAGAAAATGAATGCTGGAAGTGTAGGTTCAGTCTGATGGCTCTCTCCACGAATGAAGAGGAGGTGGAGGTGTATATATAGCCTCCACACAAATCTAACCGTTACACACAATTTACCAAACTCGGTGGGACCGAATCATTAAACTTGGTCGGACCGATTTAGCAAATAATGTGACCGTTAGGGTTTTCGGTGGGACCGAAATGCAACTCAGTGAGACCGATTCGGTTAGGGCTAAGGCATAACGTAATCTCGGTAGGACCGATTACACAAACTCGGTATGACCGATTTTGGTAATAAGCTTTCCAGAGAGTTGGTCAGGCAAACTCGGTTTGACCGATTACACAAACTTGGTGGGACCGATTTTGGTAATAAGTTGACCAGAGAGTTTGCATTGTAATCTCGGTAGTACCGATTGCTCAAACTCGGTGAGACATATTTGATAATGGACATACACAGAGAGATTACAATCCCATCTCGGTGAGACCGAGATCCCTATCGGTAAGACCGATTTGCTTAGGGTTTATGGCAGTGGCTATGACTTTTGGAATCGGTGGCGCCGGATAGGAAGAATCGGTGTGACCGATTTTGGCTTTAGGTTTTAGGTCATTTGTGGAAGTGGGAAAGTAGCCGAGGGTTTCGGAGCATATCACAAAGCACACGAAGCAAGAGGCTCATTAAGCAACACCTCATCCCTCCTTGATAGTATTGGCTTTTCCTATAGACTCAATGTGATCTCGGACCACTAAAAATGTAAAATGAAGAGTCTTGAGCTTGAAGCTTGAGCCAATCCTTTGTCCTTAGCATCTTGAAGGAGTTCCCACATCCTTTAGTCCATGCCACTCCATTGTTGAACTTTATCTGAAATATACTAGATAAAAGTGTTAGTCCAACAAGAGATATGTTGACATTAATTACCAAAACCACCTAGGGAGCACTTGTGCTTTCAATCTCCCCCTTTTTGGTAATTGATGACAACACACATCAAAGCTTTAGATAAAGATATAAAGAGTAGCAAGTAAAGCTTTGGAAAGACATGTAACAAACATAGGCTCCCCCTATATGTCTGCAATCATGTGAATATGGAATGTATAGGCATGTGAGAGCATAAACATGATGGAGCCGACAATGTGTTACATGTATCTTGGCCATATGCATCAGAGCAAAGAATGTTGAAGGAAATACCTTCATGCTCATGAGTCCTTCTTGCAAACAATATGTACATCAGCAAGAATTCCTCATACACATGATTGTGATGCATATACTTACCTTGTAGTCTTGAGTTGTCTTAGGATGAAATGAACCTGTGTAAACAAGATAAGATAACACAGATACATCTACTAGCCAGAGCAAACATAAGAAACCACAAGAATACCAAGACTGGGATGACATGTAGAGAGTGAGTACTAAGTACCACATTGGATTAGACATGTCCCCAAGAGTAAAGATATGGAATTAATTTAAATGATCTCTTTCCCTTAGATGTGTTGCTCCCCCTGAATCTAACATGGGATACTGGGAGAAGATAGGGAACAGAAAATCAGAGCTGAAAGAAAACAGAGCTGAAAGATATGAATGATGATCAGAGCTGATGCATGCTAATGCAAATAGGCACAACAGAACATATGAACATGTCTCTCCCCTCAAGAAGACATGTGGACATCTCTCCTCTTGAACACCAAGCATCTGGGATCCTTGAGAAATACTTTCTACTTAAGTATTCTCTCCCCCTGGAGATCTCTCTTTTCCTTTTGAGGGTCTCTCCCCCTAGAAGGTCTCTCTCCCCCTTTAGGAGATGATATCTCTCTCTCTCAAGAAGGTGATAAGCTTTGATGTTCTCTCTCTCTTCAGATGATAAGCTTTGATGTTCTCTCTCTCCCCCTTTGACATCAATTTCCAAGAAGGGTCTTCTGGAATCTGTCGAATGGGTTTGGTCCTTGAGACACAGAACAAAGCAATGATGAAAATGTGATGCTTGTAGAGGACAAGATTCATTGAGTGGAGCTGGATCAAAAAAACACAGAATTATGTGGCAAACTGTTTTTCCTATGATGAAAGCGGTGGCACCGAGTGGTATGCTTCGGTAGTACCGAAAGGATTCGGTTGGGCCGAAGATAACAAATTGGTGAAACCGAGTTCATCTCAGAGAAAAACTTGTCACCTCAGCTCACTAGACTAGTAAGATCTCACAAAGATTTGCAAGGAACTTATAGAAGGATGTGCAATGAATTGGAATGCAGAAAATGCAGAACAAACAGAAAGAAAGAAATCTAGATGAAGTTTTTTTGAATGAAAATGGGAAACGAATATGCATGAGACAAATGCAAAAACACAGAAAAGAACACAGAAGAACTTCATCTACAGATGGTCGGCGACAAAGTCACCTATGTTAGAGTATATTGACTTAGGAGTCAAGTGAGATCACTTGATCATAGGTCATACTCATCGTTTAAGCTCAAAATGGGGTTGCCATTTTTCGTTTAAGCATCTTGATGTATTCACATCTTGTCGAGTTGCTTTAGCTCATGTCTTGGAGTAAAGCTTCTCTAAGATGGAATAACATACCTTGGTTAGTGGTGTTGTCCATATAGTTGAACTTGTGTGGGTTGCTCAAGGTGGATGTAGCTCATCAAGAATTTGGAGCACCACTTGGAGTTTTAGTCCATCTACCTACATGGGTTAGTTCTTGCAAGGAAGAGCACTTGTGTATCCAAAAATGACAATCGTGAAGCTCAACATAGAATTTGTCAAAGGATATATTTAAGAAGTTTCGTGCTTCCTTGTCTTCAACCACCATAGTGTAGAGACTTGGTGATGTAGAGATTACTCAAGATATGAGTGGATTACAATCTCATGGAATTTGATTCCACCAAGTACCTACATGGGTTAGATAACATGCAAGATACAAATATATCCAAGACATAAGATTTTCACCATTATAGAAATATCAAGGATTAGTCATAAGCTCATGTCTTGCATGTATCCAATGGAGTTTCTACTCCAAGTTTGAAGCATCAATGATGTTCAATTCTCCTCTTAACCTGCAAAACACTTTCTCATCAAGAGGTTTAGTAAATATATCCGCTAATTGCTTTTCGGTGCGAACATGCTTAAGATTAATGTCACCCTTACGAACATGATCTCGAATGAAATGATGACGAACTTCAATATGCTTAGTTCGAGAATGTTACACAGGATTATGACCAATTTTGATAGCACTTTCATCGTCACAAAGCAATGGAACATGTCTCACATATATCCCATAATCTTTAAGAGTTTGGGTCATCCAAAGTAATTGAGCACAACATGAACCAGCGGCAATATATTCAGCTTCGGCGGTGGATAAGGATACCGAGTTTTGTTTCTTGGAGGACCAAGACACAAGAGATCTACCAAGAAATTGACAAGTACCCGAAGTGGACTTTCTATCAACCTTGTCTCCGGCATAGTCCGAGTCGGAATAGCCAACAAGATCGAAAGAGGCCCTCTTAGGATACCAAATGCCAAAGTTTGGTGTATGGATTAAGTATCTCACTATCCTTTTCACGGCCTTAAGATGACATTCCTTAGGAGCAGCTTGATATCGTGCACACATGCACACACTTAGCATGATATCGGGACATGAAGCACATAGATATAACAATGAACCGATCATAGAGCGATAAACCTTTTGATCAACCGGTTCACCATCTTTGGTCAAGTCATTATGTCCACTAGTAATCATGGGTGTAGACATACCTTTGCATTCTTGCATATTGAACTTCTTGAATAAGTTCTTGGTGTAAATTGTTTGAGAAACAAAGGTACCTTCCTTAGTTTGCTTGATTTGCAACCCAAGGAAGAATTTGAGTTCACTCATCATAGACATCTCAAACTTCTCCGACATTAGCTTCCCAAACTTTTCACTAAAATGAGGGTTAGTTAAACCAAATATAATATCATCAACATAGCTTTGGCATACAAATAGTTCTCCATTAACCCTTTTAGTAAAAAGAGTAGAATCAATTTTCCCAATTTCAAAGCCTTTTTCAATAAGGAACTTGGTCAAGCATTTATACCAAGCTCTAGGAGCTTGTTTAAGACCATAAAGAGCTTTGTGAAGTTTGTAAACATGATTGGGTTTCTTAGGATTGACAAAGCCGGGAGGTTGCTTAACATAAACTTCCTCCTCTATTTCACCATTTAGAAAAGCACTTTTAATGTCCATTTGGTACAAGGTAATATCATGATGATTAGCATAGGCAAGTAAGATGCGAATGGACTCAAGTCTAGCAACGGGGGCGTAAGTCTCACCATAGTCCATACCTTCGACGTGTGTGTAGCCTTGGGCGATTTAGAGGCGTGCTTTGTTGCGAACTACTTGTCCATCTTCATCTTGCTTGTTGCGAAACACCCATTTGGTACCGATGACGTTGTGGTTGTTGTCGGGCTTCTCAACCAATGTCCAAACTTGATTCCTCTCAAAGTTATGTAGCTCTTCATGCATGGCATTTATCCAATCCGGATCTTCCAATGCTTCTTCGACCTTCATAGGTTCAATGCTAGAGATGAAAGAATAGTTTTCACAAAAGTTAGCTAAACGAGTTTTAGAGCGAGTGATTCTCCCGGTTTGAATGTCATTGTAGATTTGCTCGATGGGATGATCTTTAGCAACTCTTGCTCGAACTCGTGAAAGCTTTTGCTTGGGTCTTCGTTGAACATCTTCTTCATCTTGTTCTTCTTCTTGGCCTTCTTCATTATTGGCGTCGTAGTTCTCTTGTCGTGCGGAGAAGGAGGTTGTTGACGTTCATATTGATGCACTTCCTCGTTTTCTTCATCTTGGTGTGTCCCACTTTTGGATGCTTCCGTATCAACTCTTGGTTCACCTTGTTGTGAAGTAGAAGCTTCCACTTGGGCGGACGAGGTACTCTCCTTCACCTCCGTTGGACGAACCTTGCCAATAGCCAAGTCTTGAATTGCTTCCGAAGGATCTTTGTCACCTACATCAATTGGCAATTGCTCTACTTGCGAGCCGTTAGATTCATCAAACTTCACATCTACCGTCTCTTCAACCTTTCGTGTGAAGTTGTTGTAGAGATGGTAAATGTGAGAGTTTGAGCCATAACCTAGTAGGAAACCTTCATGAGATATAGGAGCAAATTTAGAGCGACGATGCTTATCAAGAATGTAGAACTTTGAGCCAAAAACTCGAAAGTATCCAACTTGGGGCTTGTTACCGGTGAGGAGCTCGTATGCCGTCTTGCCGAGTAGCTTGTGAAGATACAAGCGATTTGTTGCATGACAAGCTGTCTGAACCGCTTCCGCCCAAAAGTGCTTCGGCGTCTTGTACTCATCAAGCATCGTTCTCGCCATTTCGATGAGCGTCTGGTTCTTCCTCTCAACTACTCCGTTTTGTTGAGGTGTGTACGTAGCCGAGAACTCGTGTGAAATCCCTTCTTCTTCAAGAAAGGTGTCCACATTTGCGTTCTTGAACTCCGTTCCATTGTCGCTGCGAACCTTCTTGATCTTCATTTCAAATTGATTTTGGGTCTTCCTAGCGAAGTTTTTGAAGATCTTTTCGACCTGCGATTTATCATCGAGAAAGAACACCCACGTAAATCTTGAAAAATCATCAACTATAACTAGACCAAAAGAATTTCCACCGAGACTCTTGTAAGAGTTGGGACCAAAGAGATCCATGTGAAGTAGCTCGAGTGGCCTCCTTGTAGTCATGATGTTCTTCACGGGATGCCTTCCTCCAACCTATTTACCTGCTTGACAAGCACTACAAAGTCTATCCTTATCAAATATGACATCGTTAACTCCAAGGATATGATTTCCTTTAATAAGCTTGTCAAGGTTTCGCATACCAACATGACCTAATCGTCTATGCCACAACCAACCTTTTGAGGATTTAGAAATTAAGCAAGTTTTAGGTTGAGCCTTTTTAGTGAAATCAACAATGTATAGCTCTACGCACACCAGTGAAGACCATTTTATGATTATCTCGACAAAACACTTGGCAATCTACTTCAGTAAATAGAACATTAAAACCGAAATCAGCAAGTCTAGATACTGAAAGTAAGTTGTAACCAAGAGATTCAACGAGCATGACATTTTGTATGGAGCTATCATATGATATGGCCACCTTACCGAGGCCAACCACCTTACCCTTTGAGTTGTCACTGAAAGTGACATACTTTCGAGGACTATCATTATCAACAAGCTCATGAAACATGTCTTTATCTCCGGTCATGTGATCGGTACATCCACTATCAAGAACCCATTCCTTTCCTCCTGACATATATCCCCAAAGATTTGCCATAAGACCAAAATGTCTCATTGCATCATCAAGATCGAAGTCACTATCATCATCCACATCATAGTATCCATGTTCAACATCGTTATGTGGTGGATCAAGTCCTAGAGAGGGTGATTCATTAGAATGAGTTTCACAATAATCTTGCTTATGAATTTTTATAGCTTCGGAAATAATATCACTAATAATACCAACATTTCCTTTGGCACACATAAGGTTTGTAAGCTCAAATAGACGATCACCAAACATAGGATCACTAGTATTCATCTTACTCAAGGCAATAGACATATGGAGAATTTCATCAAGATTTTTCAAGGAATAATCGGGAAATCGTTCCTCAAGAAATTTCCATATGGTGTAGGCACACTTGAAAGTAGGCAAACATCCAAGCAAGTTTCTAGGCAATCCTCTAATGATAAGTTCGGCAATTCTAAGATTCCTAATCATGTCAATTGACTCATCATGGGTAGGATGCATAGGATCAACATAAGGTGCACAAGGGCTAGCAATGTACTTGTTCAAATGATATTGATTGAAAATAACAAGCATCTCATTTTTCAGCTCATGAAAATACTCTCCATCAAGAATAGGCACTCTATGTCTAAGACTCCCAATAGTAGACTCATCCATCTTCCTCCAATTGTGATTAAACCAAAGCAATGGAGACCAATGCTCTGATACCACTTGTAGGACCTTGAGAAGAGGTGTCTAGAGGGGGGGTGATTAGACACTAAGTACCAAAGTTGTAGTTTTTAGATTTCTTTAAGTTTAAGTGGAGTTTAGGCACAATCTCAACATTCACAATACATATCAAGCAAGCATGCAGAGAGTATATGAGCAGCGGAAAGTAAAGCATGCAACTTGCAAGAAAGTAAAGGGAAGGGTTTGGAGGATTCAAACGCAATTGGAGACACGGATGTTTTTGGCGTGGTTCCGATAGGTGATACTATTGTACATCCACGTTGATGGAGACTTCAACACACGAAGGGTAACGGTTGCATGAGTACACGGAGGGCTCCACCCACGAAGGGTCCACGAAGTAGCAACCTTGTCTATCCCACCATGGCCGTCGCCCATGAAGGACTTGCCTCACTAGCGGTAGATCTTCACGAAGTAGGCGATCTCCTTGCCCTAACAAACTCCTTGGTTCAACTCCACAATCTTGTCGGAGGCTCCCAAGTGACACCTAGCCAATCTAGGATATACCACTCTCCAAGAAGTAACAAATGGTGCGTTGATGATGAACTCCTTGCTCTTGTGCTTCAAATGATAGTCTCCCCAACACTCAACTCTCTCTCATATGTTTTGGATCTGGTGGAAAGAGCATTTGAGTGGAAAGTAACTTGGGGAAGGCTAGAGATCAAGATTCATATGGTAGGAATGGAATATCTTGGCCTCAACACATGAGTAGGTAGTTCTCTCTCAGAAAATGAATGCTGGAAGTGTATGTTCAGTCTGATGGCTCTCTCCATGAATGAAGAGGAGGTGGAGGGGTATATATAGCCTCCACACAAAATCTAGCCGTTACACACAATTTACCAAACTCGGTGGGACCGAATCATTAAACTCGGTCGGACCGATTTAGCAAATAATGTGACCGTTAGGGTTTTCGATGGGACCGAAATGCAACTCGGTGGGACCGATTCGGTTAGGGTTAGGGCATAACGTAATCTCGGTAGGACCGATTACACAAACTCGGTATGACCAATTTTGGTAATAAGCTTTCCAGAGAGTTGGTCAGGCAAACTCGGTTTGACCGATTACACAAACTCAGTGGGACCGATTTTGGTAATAAGTTGACCAGAGAGTTTGCATTGTAATCTCGGTAGTACCAATTGCTCAAACTCGGTGAGACCGATTTGATAATGGACATACATAGAGAGATTACAATCCCATCTCGGTGAGACCAAGATCCCTATCGGTAAGACCGATCTGCTTAGGGTTTGTGGCAGTGGCTATGACTTTTGGAATCGGTGGCGCCGGATAGGAAGAATCGGTGTGACCGATTTTGGCTTTAGGTTTTAGGTCATTTGTGGAAGTGGGAAAGTAGCTGAGGGTTCCGGAGCATATCACAAAGCACACGAAGCAAGAGGCTCATTAAGCAACACCTCATCCCTCCTTGATAGTATTGGCTTTTCCTATAGACTCAATGTGATCTTGGACCACTAAAATGTAAAATGAAGAGTCTTGAGCTTGAAGCTTGAGCCAATCCTTTGTCCTTAGCATCTTGAAGGAGTTCCCACATCCTTTAGTCCATGCCACTACATTGTTGAACTTTATCTGAAATATACTAGATAAAAGTGTTAGTCCAACAAGAGATATGTTGACATTAATTACCAAAACCACCTAGGGAGCACTTGTGCTTTCACTGCCCTAGAGCCCCTCATAGTTGAACCTTTACCTGCCTCTGCCAACCGCGAGCGCCGCCTCGTAGTCCATGAGCCTGCTTCCACAGAGGCTCCAGAAAATGAAGAAGTTCCAGTTGCTGACCCCAACGCTGCTGAAGACATTGGTCGTGAAGACAATGTAAATGATGATGAAGTCCTTCCTCAGCTTAAACCAACACCCATGGTATCATCGCCTACTCCGACGAGCAGTGAATTGATCAGTATTGGTCGTCCTCTGACTCCTCGTCCTATGACGCCAATCATTCAGGATATGCCAATGGATGATGAAGCTATTTTGTGCACACCTCCAGCTCAAGTCACCACTCCGGTGTTTGAGACTCGGCAAGAAAGCCCTGACGAATTTGATTTCACTATCTCCTCACCACAGGCGTCGCCATCCTTCAGGAGGCTTCGGAGAGGTCCCAGGTCTCAACCATCCATGTCAAACATACCAGAGGAGGATGCGCAACCAACTGGCTTAGTAGCACGTCAAGTATTCCCTGATGCCATCCCCTCTGCGACTGCTCAAGAGTCTGAAGCAAAAGCTGTTGAAGACATTCCGGCTGCATTAGCCGATGAATAAAGATAAGAAGAAAGAGAAGCCACTCCCCCTGCCAATGATCCAGTCATACAAGCCGAGATTTTGCTTGTGCCAGACCCTCCAGGTGTTGAAGAGATGGAGGTTGAAACCAATGTGGCTGCCACCAACATCAATATTGAAGCCAATGACACTGTCATGGCTGAAGACAATGTGGAGCCCGAATCCAATGCAGCAACTAACAACATTGAACATCCAATCACTTTTGATGACACTGTTCCTCCACCAAGGCCACATGTCCAAGAATGCGCATTATATCAAGGTGAGTTGGTAACTGTCAGATGTCCTATAATGGTTCCACCCACTGCTCCCAGGCCATAATATGATTATCACATGGAGCAGAGGCCTTAGACCTTGAAGCCAAAGCCAAGATTGCCAAGGCTTCCTAGTGCTGCAACAACACACGACTCGTTTAGTGTGCTCAGCTTCAGAGAGCACAACACATTCTTCGACAGCGCCAAGAACCCATACACGAAGCCCAAGATCTCCTCTGACAGGTTTTGGAGCCGACAGCAACGAAGCTATTACTCTTACATCCTATACAGCCAAGACCGGATTTTTCCTCATAAGCGTCTGGATTGTGATGCTATTGCTGGGTTGCCATGCCTTGAAGAGGCACTTGATTATTTCAGAGATGTTGGGCTGCTGTCTTTTGTGACTGACAAGGAGCACTGGAACAAAGAGCTTTTGTTGTAGTTCTACGCAACTTTGCACATTCGAGGCTACAACAGGGGTCCGAAGACTTGGGTCCTTGAGTGGATGACAGGAGATATTCATCACGAAGCCAAAGCTCAGGACGTCATTGAGCTTACTTCCCTGCCCACTCCTGGTGAGTTATATGAACCAAGTTGTCATCTCTATCAAGATGATCTACAGAGCATTTTACGGAAGCTCGAGCCAAATATGAGTCAGATGCTGAGCAAGATGAAGCCATTGCCCCAAGACGCTGAATACCCTAAAGAGTTCTTTGTTCAAGACCTCGAGTACTTGCCCCGCATAGTATATCACATTCTGAGGCGTACTCTATGGCCAATCAAAGGATACTCTTCTGAAGCTAAACTCGAAGGCGTCATGAAGACATTGGTCTTCTATATTGTCAATGGCATAAGATTCAATACTCAGGATTTCTTCATTCGCCAGCTGGCTGCTTCTGGAATTGATCTGTTTGGCCTGAAGTTCTATTCCCCCTGGACCATGCGTCTAATCAAGCTTCATTCAACAGTTGACTATCAACCTTCAGCCCGCAATCATGTCGTATTTCTGCCTGATGTTGACATGTCCTATGAAGCCATCTACTCTGATCCAACAAAGAAGCCACCCCATCAGTAGAATGTTGAATATCAAAGCTTCACTCAACCTATTGAAGGCATTCACATACCAAATTCTGCTACTCTTGACTATCCCCTAGCTGGCAACTTGCATATGCCGCATTGTGCCAATACTGAAGCCACTGCTAGTACAGTTTCTCAAAGGCCTCGGAAGCGCTCACATGTCCTCAATGACTGTGAGCTTATGGTATCTTTGCATCAGAAGTAGGATAAGCATCATGAATGGTTGAAAAACCAAATGTAGAGTCTTCTGGTGGATGTCAATCGCATTCGCAACCTGGCCACCAAGAATTCTTTCGTTGCTCATGAAGCCTGTCGACGGTCCTGGAAGAGCCTTACCTTGCTATGCTTTGAAGATGATCTTCGCGAGGATGGATTCACTGAGAAATTCAAGTTTGACTCCAGGCCACCACAATCTGCAAGTTGGCGTCCAACACCTTCTATTGAAGATTCCGAGTACTCATCTTCGGCTGCAACTGTTGTTGCGAGAGTCGTCAATGAAGAAGACGACACCACTTCACTAGCATTAGCTTCACTGCATCAAGATGTTGCCCCAGGCCCCTCTTCAACACCAAACTCCAACGTCGACCCTGCTGCTCCAACTTTGTCTCCACCTGGGAACGCATAGAAACTCTATGCCTTCAAACCTTTTTGGTCCTGACTAGCAAAAGGGGGAGGATCATATGAGGTTGGTAGTCTTCAAGCGGGTCCATATGGGGTGGTTGCCTTAATTTTTGCTAAGCGCTTGCAACTCTCGTTTTTTTGAAACTATTTGGCTCTTGAGTTGTAACACTTAAACTTGATGGTCGTCTGCTACTTTTGCTACTACTTGTGATGCGATGATAAATTCCGCATGAAGTCATTCTGCAGACATCCATTTTTCATTATGCATATCATTATCTTCATTACTTTCATATATGCATGATGAATTGTCTTCATACATTGAATATGGCCTCCACAAAGCAAAATCCGCCTTGTGCATTTGCATTCAAAAGCAAACTACTTATATGCACATCTTCAGGGGGAGCCTCTTTTGATCTATGAAGACAATGCTCACAAAAATGAACTTTCACATACTTATCCCCGTTGAAAATTTCAACTAGTTTGTAATTAATCACCAAAAGGGGGGAGATTGTAAGTGCATCTAGTGCCACCCCTAGTTGGTTTTGGAGTATTGACGACAAACGTGGTTGAGGGACTAATGTGTTTGTGAGAATTACAGGATAACACAGGTAGTAGTCCCTCATTGATTCAGTTTACCTACCAGAGATGACCCCTAGAAATGGGTGAAGACATTGAAGGCAATGGTGGTTCGTGAAGACATTCACGATGAAGATTATGACATGTGAAGATATTCACTTGAAGACTATGGAGTGCGAAGACATAGCTATTTTGTAGTTTCCTTTCTTCTTTATTGAGTCATAGGAACCACCGTACTATTAAGTGGGGTCCAAGTGAACAAATTCAGAGTGACTGATGTGATGCTCAACCAAATCCTATGTCTTCGACCGAAGACAATGAGAGCAAACCTTATCCAGAGCTGGATGAGTCAGCTTTACTTGTAGCCCAAGCCAAGCTGCCACATGTGTTTGAAATCCGACCGTTGGACATGTGTCGGTTCCTTAGTGACCCATGGTCATTTCGGACATATCAGGTCGGGTTGCCACTTGGCTATAAATAGCCTACCCCCTACACCATAAATTGGTGGATGCTCAGAGTTAGTGCATGACTTTTCTCGTTTGAGAGCAACCCACCTCCGAAGCATTTGAGAGAGAGAGAGAGAGAGAGTTCCTTGTGAGGACTAAGCCCAAAACACCCAGAGCCAAAGAGTGTTAGGCATCACTGAAGTCTTTCTGTCCGCATGATCTGAAGACTTGTTACACTTAAGGACTGTGAATCCTCCAGCCGGTTAGGCGTCGCATTCTGAGCATCCAAGAATCAATGTGGATTGCCGGTGAACGAAGTCTGTGAAGGTTTAGAAGTCTACCCACTACAAAAAAAATACACTTCCGTGATGATAACTGTTTGTCACAGTTGGTCGCGTTTTCTGTCATGCATGTACATCCATGACGATTTTATGACAGAATCAAGATAGTCATACCTGTGCCGTCGTAGAAGTTTTCCATGACATTACCAAAAATTTCATCATGGAAGTGTCCACTTCCATGACGATAAACCGCGTGTCATAGAAGTGCTTTTGTCAAGGGTGACCAACACGTGGCATCCACCGTAACGGGACGCCGTTAACCGTCATTAACCTATCGGGTCCTTTTTTGGATCCGATAACCCGCTAACAGCCATGACCAATGTTGATTTTCCACGTGTAAAATTCTCATTGGCTGACGGATCGACGCGTCATCTTCGCGTTGGCACAGGTGTCACTCATCCAATGGTCAAGATGGGCCTATGATATGTTGACACGTGGACCGGCCCAAAAGTGGCCCACAAAGTTTAAATGGGCCAGCCCAACTGAAGGCCCATAAGATTTAGCAGACCATAATGGGCCAGCCCAGCTAACGGTCCACAAGATTTTGCAAACCATAATGGGCCAGCCCAGCTAAAGGCCCACAAAATTTAGCAAACCATAATGGGCCGGCCCAGCTAAATGCCCACACGATTTTGCAGACCATAATGGGCCGGCCCAGCTAAAGGCCCACAAGATTTTGCGGACCACAATGGGCCGGCCCAGCTAAAGGCCCACAAGATTCTGCAGACCATAATGGGCCGGCCCAGCTAAAGGCCCAACATTCTCTGTCAAATTGGCCCGTCAACGGCCTGTCCTAAACTTGTCATCAACGCGGCCCATGGTCACTTCTGGCTCGTTAATAGTCTGCTAAGTAATTGGGCCAAATTACGGCCCAGTGTATTTCCGGCCTGTAAAAGGTCCTGCTTCATTTGGGCCCATTTACAGGTCATCAAAACTTTCGGCCCATAAACGACCTTGAAGGATTTGGGTCATATTCGGCCATGTCTGACATATGGCCTGTTAGAGGCCCACTATAGATTTGGGCCACTTTCGACCTGTTGTCATTTTTGGCCTGTTAACCAACTAAAACCATGGGCCATATGTGGCACAACGTCATATCGGGCCCATTAACGGCCCATATAAAAATGACGATAATCTAGCCCGACCGAAGTTCCGGCCTGTTAAAGGCTCGTGTATTAGGTCGGCGCATTTACGGCTCGTCTGAATTTCGGCTTGTCAAAGATCCGCATCGTAAATGGGCCACCATTTCGGCCTGCTAAGACCAGTGGGTTATTTGGCACAATCAGGGCCCAATCTCACTTTCGGTCTATTAAAGGCCCATGTTTTTTATGGCCTCGAGATATTTACACTGTAAACGGCCTATTTTACTTGAGGGCCCAAATTATGTTTAGGCTGTTAAAGGCCCACTATGGGCACAGCCTACGAGAAAAATATGAAAGCTTATGCTGATTTAGGCCCAGATATTTTAGTGGGCTACATGCCAATTTCGCCCAGAATCGTTTTAGCCCAATTGGAATGGGCCCGATGAATGTTGGCATGTTGGGCTCCTCTGAAGCTTTCGCTGAATACATTACTAAGATAAACCTACACTATACAAAAACAGCGTCAGTAATTATCTGCAGGACTGTGGCGGCATCATATATGTTGTATCACAACAAAATAAGTTCCAACCATACAACAAAAGGCTTGTTGGCATAAAGTTTACAGTCCTTCCAGATAAAAGCACCATCAGATGTATAGAAGCACAGATCATTTGACCTGGGAGCTAATGTTTCAGGCTGTAGAATCTGATGGAGCAGCACGATCTCCACCTATTTCCAACATTGATCTTGAACAACAAAGCGAATGTCTGATAGTCTGGTTTCAAAACCATTCATATCTTGACAACATTTCTCAACCACTATTCTTGTTTCCGAAACAACATCCATTAGGGATTGGACTTGTGTCTGGAGCACAGATATATCACTCTGTCTAGCAGGAAGATTTTGTTCAGTAGGCGATTTGGACGAGGTTACCTTGACAACCAACCCAGAATTACGCAGGAAGGGGCTTTCTGCACTATTAGTGGAGAGATACTGATGCACTGCAGCAAGAGGTGACATTGTGCCTGTGGTAGCCTCGTCACCTTCAGGTGGTTGTGGCTGTTCAATCATTTGTTCCATAGCTTCCTGAAAGTTTGAACTTGTAGATTACTGTACTAGATAAGTTACTAATGAGACAAAAACAAACAAAGTAGGTTAAAAGTTTATACATAACTTATTCTGGTGAACTACTGTAATACATTAGCATGTATTGTAGTGCCAACTACATAATAAAATCACTTTCGGAACGTCCATGTAGCATGCCTATTGTATTGTCTATTTCCTCACATTCGTTGACATCTAAGGATAAAGAGACATGGTTTAAAGTAGGATGAACATAGTATGACATCATTCATATCATGGGCAAACAGATATAAAACAAACAGGCTATTTTATCATTGTGTGCGCACGTGAATATAACAAATAGATTACAGATCAAGACCAAAAGAATATCCTTCATCTCTTTTAAACCATGTAAGGTGAAATGATACGTTAAGACAATTGTGTATAAAAGTGAACAGAGTAACTAACATTGGCTGCAAACCAAGTAGTTAAATGAACACATCACAGTACCAATCAGTTCAAGGCAGGAGGAGTAAGGACTTACAACAGCGGCTTGAACTGGTGTGCTCATGCCCTTCATCTTGCTGGTGTGGCAATCCTTGAAGATTTACACTGCATTTGGTTCAGGTTCTTTTTGGTCCGCACGGGCTTTCCTATGTATTTGGAACAAGTCAATATAGATACGATAATATGGCACAAAAAAAGAAGGAAGTAGCAGCTATTTACAAGAGCCTCGCAGTGTGCAATATAGCTACGAGATCCTGTTGTCTGTTGGAATTTCACTTTAGAACGGTTGGTTTTGTTCTTCAAACAGTTAGCCTAGAAGAAGATACACTTGTAAGGCACATACATAAATACAAGTTTAATATGTGGTATGATCAAATACATATAGCCTACCTGATACTTTGGATCAGACAAGTGTTTAACGAGGGCTGTCTAGTCTTCATTTGTAATATATTCCACTGGAAATGTTTGGGCGATTTCATTGTTAGCCTTGCCTTCAAAGTGAGATTTTCTAAGGTGGTACCGATCTTGTCAGCAGAGCGCATGAAAAACATGAGTGCATGCTTGTTTAGTTGCATCATCTTTCGGATCCAACTTGAACCTCATCTGTTGAAAAAAGAATGTGAGTCTTATTAGGAGGAAGCTAGAAAGTATGGGACAGAGCAAGACAATATTACTAATTGCGATGAATAACATTATTTATGGTTAAATGGTCAAGGAAGGTGTTAAACTGGGTATTGTATTTCTCATTCCTATACTGGATCCACATTGGGAGGATACGTGCATGACACCTAACAGCAAGGGCTGCCTCTGATACTAACTTGGTTGACTCTGTAGCATCACGTGGCCTTTTTAAACCTGCCTCAAAATGGATCTCCATTCTTCCTCCTTTAGATTTTGTTAATCTGTCAAGCATTATCCCACGATGTACATTTTCGCTATGCCGTGGTGCTAGTTCAACAACGAATATGGAAAGTGTTAGTGTACATCAAACTGTGAGAGTACATATAAAGGAGCATGCAACTGCAACTTGACTCGGTCAGGTACCGTCTTGGTGTTGATGCTCATGAGGTTCATCTGATCTTGCCAAGTCCTGTTGTGTCAGCAGTGCTTTGGAAGTAGTGTTAGGTGTGAAGGCAGCTTGGGAACTAGCCAGTTCCGGAGCAAACGAAAGAGTAACTGGTTGAGATGCTGGTACAGTTGAAGCGGATGCTGCAGCTGGTGGAGATGGTGATACTGTGTTTGTAGATTTAGCCGGTGGACGTGGACCTTCTACTGCACTATAAGTACTAGCAGAATCTCGATGGCAGATCCTTTTCCGTTTCACCCGACGAGTAACAGCACTCCCTACTATATTATTTTCCTTGCTCTTTTTTTACTTTTCCATGTCAAGTTGTACCCACAACACAAAAGAATAAAATCACTCTTTAGAACTCATTCATGCATGATACAGACAAGCAATACTTTGATGTAAGACAACCGTATGAGGATGGAATATGTAAGAAAAACAGGACGGCATTACATATACACAGCTACGATGTGCAAACTAAGCAGAAGGATTTTCAAGAAAATAGAAGTAATGCAAGCTATACACCATATGAAAGATGCAACCAATATTACTCTGCCAAGTTAAAAGTGTCTTGTCATAAGTGGCAATTCAATGCAAGATGCAACCACTATCAAACTGCCATGTTAAAAGTGTCCAATCATGAGTGACTGATGCAGGATACACAACAGCAGTACTTTGATGTAAGAACATGGTATGATAGATAGATGCAGTGTATTCTAGACACAGAAAGCCATGTCATATGCACATGTATAACGTATAAACTCAGCAGGTGCAATTTAATCAAAATAGAAGAAATACAGGCTAGACAACATATGCAACATGAAACCAATTATCACACTGTCAACTTAGAGCACGCACCTGTGATGGTGGAGTACGGGAGATGAACTCATCATGTAGACTTGGGACTTCAACTTCATTAGCAGTAGCAGTGGCAAATCTAGAGAGTCCCTGTTTGTGTCGGTTCGGAGGACCACCAGCATCCCCTAACTTACTCTTTTCCTTCCTATTTTATGATATTGCCTTATGAAGTCAAAACCACAAGAAGATGAATAAAATTAGCTCTGCATAACTAGTTGATGCATGATACAGACGAACACTACTTTGATGTAAGGCAAGCGTAGGATAGGAGGATAGAATATATACAAAAAAGACAGCATTTCATATTCACACGTACGATAGGAGGATGGAATATGTATGAAAAAACAGTAAGCGGAAGGCATTTCAACAAAATTAGAATAAATGAAAGCTAGGCACCATATGAACATGCAACCAATATCACTCTATCAGGTAAAAAGTGTCTTGTCGTAAGTGCCATTTCAAGAAATTAGAAGCAGTACAAGCTAGAAGACAATGCAAGATGCAACCTACATCACAGTCCCAAGTTAAATGTGTCTTATGGGTAAGTGATCATTGCAGGTATAAGTTGTAAGCTACGCAGATGCAATTCAACAGAATCAGAAGCAATACAAACTAGACATAATACGGAAAACGCAACCACATATAACAGTTCCAAGTAAGAGCAAGCACCTATGATGGTGGAGTAGGGGAGATGTGCTCATCATGTACACGTATGTTCTAGAAACAGGAACACGTGTCATATTCACAGGCATTATGTGTAAAGTAAGAAGATGCAATTCAAGTTAGAAGCAATACAAGCTAGACATCATACGCAACGTACAACCACATATAATAGTGCCAAGTTAGAGCAAGCACCTGTGATGGTGGAGTAGGGGAGATGTGCTCATCATCTACACAGCTACGTTGACTGTCCAGCCTTGTGTTGTCTTGCGAATCTTGTTGGGAAGATGGCGGAGTAGAATCTATAGAGACCCCTTGTTTGAGTTGCTCCAAAGACCACCATCATCCACTGCCGGACTAATTTCCTTCAGCTGCAATGATTTTGCATTGTGAAGTCAAACCGATAAGAAAAAGGAATAAAATTCGCTCTTCAGAACTCATTCATGCATGATACTGACGAACACTACTCGGATGAAAGGCAAACACATGAGGTGAGGATGGAATATGTATGAAAAACAGGATGGTGTGACATATTCACATCTATGATGTGGTAACTAAGCAGAAGGCATTTCAACAAATTAGAAGCACTACAAGCTAGACACCATATGAAAGATGCAACCAATATCACTCTGCCAAGTTCAAACTGTATGGCGTTTCAACAAATTAGAAGCAGTACATGCTAGAAATCATATGCAAGACACAACCAATATCACAGTGGTGACTTAAAAGGTGCCTTATCATAAGTGACTAATGCGGGATATGCAAGAATAGTAGTCTGATGTAGAAACAGGAACACATGTCATATTCACAGGCATTATGTGTAAAGTAAGCAGATGCAACAACAAAGTTGGAAGCAATATAAGCTAGACATCATACGCAACATGCAACCACATATAATAGTGCCAAGTTAGAGCAAGCACCTGTGATGGTGGAGTAGGGGAGATGTGCTCATCATCTACACAGCTACGTTGATTGTCTAGCCTTGCGTTGTCTTGCGAATCTTGTTGGGAGGATGGCGGAGTAGAATCTGTAGAGAACCTCCATTTCAGTTGCTCGGACGGACCACCATCATCCAATGCCTTGCCAATTTCCTTCAGCTTTATTCATTTTGCATTGTACCGACAAGAAAAAGGAATATAATTCGCTCTTCATAACTCATTCATGCATGATACTGACGAACACTACTCTGATGAAAGGCAAAGTCATGATACGAGGATGGAATATGTACGAAAAAATGGACAGCTTGACATATTCACACCTATGATGTGGTAACTAAGCAGAAGGCACTTCAACAAATTAGAAGCACTGCAAGCCACATGGAAGGTGCAATCAATATCACTCTGCCAAGTTAAAATTGTCTCGTCATAGGTGGCATTCATCAAACTAGAAGCAATACATGCTAGAAATCATATTCAAGACGCAAACCAATATCACACTGCCAACTTAAAGGTGTCCCATCATAAGTGACTGATGCAGGATACACAAGAAGAGTAGTTTCATGTAAGAACATGGTGTGATAGACTGATATAGTATGTACCAAAAATAGGAAAGCGTGTCATATTCACATGTATCATGTGTAAGCTAAGCAGATGCAGTTTACACTAATTAGGAGCAATACGAGCTAGACACCATATGCAACATGCAACTAGATATCACACTTCCAAGTTAGAGCAAGCACCTTGGATGGTGGAGTAGGGGAGCGTACACTTGGACCTTATAATGCACTATCAGTACAAGGAGAATCGGTACGGATGCTCCGTTTACGTTGCTGCAGAGGACCACCATCATCGCCTTCCTTACTCTTTTCCTTCCTATTTCTTGATTTTGCCTTGTCAAGTCAAACCCGCAAGAAGAAGGAATAAAATTTGCTCTTCAGAACTCATTGATGCATGCTACTGACGAACACTACTTTCATGTAAGGCAGCCGCATGATAGGAGGATGGAATATGTATGAAAAATAGGATGGCGTGACATATTGACATGTATGATATATAAAGTGTAAACTAAGCACAAGGTGCTTGAACTTGCTAGAATCAATGCAAGCTAGAAACCATATGAAAGATGAAACCAATATCACTCTGCCAAATCAAAAGGGTGCCCCAACAAATGTATTTGACCAAATTAGAAGCAATACATGGTAACAGGCTAGAAATAATATGCAATGTGCAACGAATAAAGGTGACTAATCGTAAGTGATTGATGCAGGATACAGAAGAGAGGTAGTTTCATGTAAGAACAAGGTTAACACATAGATGTAGTGTGTACCAAAAATAGGAAGGCATGTCATATTCACAGGTATTGTGTGTAAACTAAGCAGATGCAATTTACCCTAATTAGAAGCATTACAAGCTAGACACCATATGCAACATGCAATCACATATCACACTGCAAAGTTAGAGCAAGCACCTGTGATGGTGGTGTAGGGGAAGTGCGGTCTTCAAGTATAGAGCTACGTTCAATATCTTCATTTAGGCTTGTTGTTTCTTGAGAATCATGTGGAGAGGATGAAATTGCATTCTTGGTAAGAGTATTGTGTCTCATATTAACCCACTCTCGTGACTGTCTCATCATAAGCGATAGATGCAGGATACACAAGAACAGTAGTTTGATGTAAGAACATGGTGTGATAGGCACATGTAGTATGTACCAAAAACAGGAAGGCGTGTCATATTCACATGTATAATGTGTAAGCTAAGGAGATGCAATTTAACAAGTTAGGAGCATTGATGAGGGATACACAAGAAAAGTAGTTTGATGTAAGAACATGGTTAATAGAAAGACGTAGTATGTACCAAGAACAGGAAGGCATGTCAAATTCACAGGTATAATGTGTTAACTAAGAATATGCAATTTACCCTAATTAGAAGCATTACAAGGTAGACACTATATGCAACATGCAACCACATATCACACTGCCAAGTAAGAGCAAGCACCTGCGATGGTGGTGTGGGGGAATTGCGGTGATCAACTAGAGAGCTATGTTGACTATCTTCATTTAGCCTTGTTGTTTCTTGAGAATCATGTGGGAGGATGACCTTGCACTCTTTAAGCGAGTAGAGGCGTCTCACAAGAACTCCACTCGGGTGTTGTCTCATCATAAGTGATTGACGAGGGATACAAAAGAGCTTTAGTTTGATGTACGAACATGGTTAATTGACATATGTAGTATGTATCAAAAACAGGAAGGCATGTCATTGTCAAAGGTATAATGTGTAAAGTAAGCAGATGCAATTTAACCAAATCGGAAGCAATACAAGCTAGACACCATATGCAACATGCAACCACATTTGACAGTGTGAAGTTAAAGCAAGCACTTGGGATGGTTGTCTGTGGCAATTGAGATCATCAACTGCAGAGCTCGCCATCTTGTCTCCAGCTAGCGACATCGCACCCATTAGAGCGCTGAAACGCTTAGTGCTTATCTTCGAATTACACTCGAGCGACTTCTGTCTTTTCTTTTCTGCATTCATCAACACTGCGTCAGAGTTTGAAATACCCATGCATAAAAAAACAATAGTGTGAGTATGGGTGAAGTGTGTGCACAATTAGTACAGTGTAAAGGTAGTAGATAGCAGGTCGGTGAGAAATAAATGACGGGAGACATATGATAGCTCTACAACATGCATGGCACACTAAATTACTACAGGATTCTATGAAAATAACAGTCGACTGAAAGCAAATAGGTCAGTCCATTTTTTCTACATCGTCCGATGTACAAAGAACGGGCAGATCGCCTTCATCTACCTCCAGCCAGTCAGTGTTGACGATCTTCCTTGAAACGCCAGCGACCATCGGCCCAGTATTCCTCCCCTGCCTGCGCCCTCCCCTCGACCTCACCGCACTGTCGTGCTTGGCACCACCCCCCGGCCATCCGTTCAAGCCCCGCCGACCTCCGTTCAAGCAGCTCCTGCACCCCACACCCCTATGATAGACACCGATGCGCCGCTTCCCCGGGGAACAGGCGGACTAGGTGCTCCGCGCGCCTAAGCGGGTGCTGCTTCTTTTAATTGCGGTTCGACTGACCCTGAATTGAAATCCAGGCGGGCTATTGACCTCTAGCAAAGGTGAAATAGTAAAAGGGAGGAAACCATGTGCATTTAGTATCACGAAGAAGATGCAGTAAGAAGCGCTCAACTAGTTTCTTGGGATGAATACGGTGTGAGCGGAGACGTAAGATTTGCACGAATAAGGGAAGAGGAGGACCTCTTTCTACTAGCAGTGTTGTGTCCTCCTTATGTTTTGCCAACAATCTTGTGGTTCGCTGGAAACTAGAAGTTGTGGAGGACGGTGCAGCCTTGAACGAACCCAACCAAGTTGTTGAGTGTGGTGCGGTGGCCGTCTGTCGGCAGCGGGGAAGCAGATCCGAGGCGGCGAACGACAGCGTAGCAGGAACAGCTCTGGTGCGGTGGACAGTTGCGATAGTGGAGCTGCAACAGCAAGGCGCAGGATGGTGTGGTCAGAGTGGTTCTGGTACGGCGCACATCGGCGTCAATGTCATGGAGGCAGCTCTGCCTCGGCTTCAGCTGCTAAGTCCTTAAGGGTGTTGCTGTTGCGGTTGCGTTGGACGACAATGTCGGGGGTGCCGGCTCCGGCGTGATGGAGGAGGGCGGCGGTGGATTGGCCGCTATGGGGTGGAGGACCGAGGAGGCTGGGGTTTCGCGGCTGGTGGAGAGGGCGTTTTTGCGCCCATGGAGTATGAATGGGGAAACGGAGGGAGGCGGGGAACTAAGGGGGAACAATGTTTCGGTTTGAGACGCGCTTGTTTGAAATTTGGGGAAAGTTACAAACTTTGCCCCCATCTAAAATTTCGGACATATTGCGGGTCGGGGTAGGACAGTCATGTCAGGTGTCCCAAATGTGGGCGGGATAGATTTCGGCCGAGCACATGGGTGTTTAGGCGACGGCGTATGAATGCTTCTCGAAGGCGGTTGAGACTGCCGTCTTGGTGAAGTTACAAACCTACCCCGGTTTAGACCTTTGGACATCGGGCCGATAGGCTACACGGGCCAGAGTAAGGACAGTAATTTCCTACCACCAAACATTAGTCTCGCGTGATTTCGGGTGACCAGCGGCCTATTTGGCGCTTCGTTCAATATTTGGGAGTAGAAGCATTAACGTTTTTGGTTCTCTTGAATTGAAGTTTCAGCATTTGTCAAACTTCACAAATCTTTACTCTTGAAAATCCTAAAGCTACGATTATTTTGGAATGGAGGGGGTACATTTGAATATACATTGTACACAAGTATATATTAAAAAATATGCAACTTACCTCAGTTCATGCATGGCTCCAGATATAATCTCCTTGGATGCAAAAAAAAGTTAGATATGCGTATGAATATATATACCATGTTCAAACACACAACAAAGATTGATGCCCCCTTTTACATCTGATTTACAAATGCCATTATCTCGGGTTCAAATAGATGAATGCACTTCCTATGAATTCGAATCTTTGAAACCCCCTTTATGTTGAATTCGACATGTATTCTATTTTGTAGCTAGCAATTTGGAATGTATCCATGCAAGTGACAAATGTATAAAGTGCTTCACACTAACAACATGGAGTGCACTAATTAATGTTTATATATGAATTGCAAAAGCATCCATTGCCTGTATTTCAAACCGCTCTCACTCTATGGATCGATAATATGAAATAAACACATGCACATGCTAGAATTCAATAGAGTATGGGTGTCTGATAGACCGATTTTCCTCCATACGCAATTTGCAAAATTCATGATCTCATCCAAAAATAATAATGTCATCTATATTTTAATTTAATGTGTAGAACTGCCTTTTACACGTAGATGCACTATGCCTTGGCCCGTTCTCACAAACACGTTATATATCTCCCTATCTAACGCATAAGTGCACACACTTTATATGCATCGGCATTTCTCTTTCACATGCTCACAATCTCTCTCAGGGTGTCGGGGTGTCTCACGCACATGCTCTCTCTGTTTCTCTCTCTCTCTCTCTCTCTCTCTCTCTTTCTGACTACTATGTACCACTCTTTTCACTAACCCCAGACACACCTCTCTCTTAGTAGTTGGCAGATATGATTTCATCATATCATTCGGTAGGATATCCCTGGCTGTTAGGCTGGATGGTAATACGAGGCAAAGTTTTACCCTAGTTCGGATCAGACCCTTGCAGTTGAAGAAAGAGCCTACTCCTTGTATTATATATTAGTGATAGGGGTGTGTACAAAGTACACGTGAATACCAGTCATTGTGCGTGTGTGTATACTATCGACAAACTAGCCCCCAAGCTTGTATAACATACTGGGGGCCTAGGGTTACAAATCATATATAGTCGGCTTATCACCAGTGGGGATAGAGTCCTCTGCGACTCTGGTAGCTTCCTGTTGTACGCCGAGTCCTCCACATGGGTCTTTGTATAACACGTCTCGGTCCAACCTATATGTGGCGCAGGATGGAACCGACCCATGAGTCTTCATGTTGACCCACCACAACTAGAAATGATGTGCCCACCACTCCACACACGCAGTTGGCCACTAAGAAAATAAGCATATACAATAGTACAACGGTATCTAGCTCATGATACGTCTCCATATTTTGTTGATGACACTAACGGACTTTGCATTTGATGCGTGCTCCGTATTTTGTTGACGACACTTACGGTCATTGTATTTGAAGCGAAAGCACGATATGGTCACTCGACTTCGGAATAAGCTCATCACGGTCACCACATACATTTTGTCGTGCTAACCAACATGTGGTTGGATGGTTAGGAGGACAGTGGTTTCTCGAGCCCACCAAGGTTAAAGTCCCAGTGCTCGCATTTATCTTGTGTTAATTTCAGTATTTTTCGGCCATGTACATTTAGTGGGAGGAGACGTTCCACTCGACTACGAGGCACCTATGGTGACTTCGTAAAATCTCAAGATCATATATGTTGCCCACTCTCTCGAAGGTGCTCATAGGGGTAGGGTTCGCGTGTGTGTGTGCTTATAGCAGTGAGTGATTGCGCGTATATATGAGCCCTTGCGTCTGTACCGTGTTAAACAAATACATGTCATGATTATACGGTCATTGGCTCACCCGTACAACTTTGTATTTTGTTGATGACACAATCAATTGACCAGTCAAACATTCCACGCGGCGCAACTAGTGTTGCACCATCGGGGCGTGTAACCGTGGGGCCCACCTGTCAGCCCGTATATGAAAGAAAGAAATGGTAGTTTGAGTTTGTACTATTTTAATAAAATTGGAGTACATTTCAGGGTGATCATACGGTCATTGGCTCACCATACAGCTCCGTAATTTGTTGATAACATGATCAATTGACCAGTCAAACGGTCCACATTCAACAGTGCACGTTACCATAGCGCCCACCCGTCAGCGCGTATATGAAGGACAGAAATGGTAATAAATTAGTGGTCGGTGGGTCGAAGTCGTGAGACCTCTGGTTGGCAGTCGCCGGTGGTTGGGGGCATTGATTGGGCGGTGGGGTGGGGATCGCCGGAGAAAAAGCTCGGCATGGGGGGGGGGGCTAGAGGGATGGCTGATGCGGCAGCGGACTGGCGGTGGGGAGTGGTTTCGAGGAGGGCGGGGCGGCATGGCGGCGCGGGCCGGCCGCAGGCGGTGGGGGCTGGCGGTTCGACCGGTGGTGGCTGGCGGCTCAGGGGGGTGGAGTTTGATGACAAACTGGAGGCCCTTGATTTTGTATCCAACGGCTGGAAAATCTAATTACCAGAGATGAAAAAGTCAGTCGACTGACGTGTAGCCTCACCCCGCACATACACATGCACGCACGCAAGACACGCACGCATGCAGGCGTGCAACACTGACACGTACACATAACGTACACATGCACGCATGCTGCCGTGCAACACTGACACGAACACATGCACTCACGAACACACGCACGTACGCACCCATGCATGCAACACTGAAACGTACCCTTGCACGCACGCAACACTCGCACGCCTGCATGCACACAGCACACAACGCAAGACACACGCTCAACATGTACGTGCATGCACCCTTTGTTAAGGACATGGATTGTTACGGGTATTAATCAATCTTATCTGTCATAAGCAGAACATTGATGTTTGCAGCGGTCTTTATGAATCACAACATATCGAACGGGCTATCAACATAGTAGGCTTATTTACATGAAAAAGATGACGTCACACTCAATGAACAATCATCAGTTTATGAAATGCCCGCTTCTGACCGCCCTGGCCCACCAAAGGTTCCTCTGCTGTGTGCTGCCTGTGTTGGGTCACTAACATGTAGGTCATGTACCCAAAGAGCCCACACATCAGTGGAAGAACAACGCGGTGTCCTAGGTCAGAGTCGAGGGCGCCACTCGCTGCACGCCCGGCTGAACACGCCTCCTTGCCCCATTCAAATGCCTCCATGAAACCCGCCCGTGTGGAAGCCGAGAAACCCACTCTGGACACACGCCCGTTCATGACCGGCCCACCATTAAACGCAACACCGGCCGAGCTCCTCCCATCCACCGTCTATTTAGTCTCCTATTTAAACGAGGCCAAACGCCGGCCAAGAATCGCACACCTCCGCCGCTCCCCTATCTCCTCCACCATTTTGTCCACTCTTATAATGGCTTACGAAGAGTAGTTATTCCGCATCCAAGCCAGCTGGGTAGCCCGCCGGATACGAGCTATGCAACTCGCTGATCCACTCCCTCCCCTCGCCCGATGGATCCAGTTGCTGCCCCAAGCCGGCGTGTAGTTCAGCAACTCGCTGCTCCAGGCCAGCTCGACGAGGAGCGGTGCATGGGCGTCATTGCTGCCGTCCACACTGCTGCCTCGTACCGCGTCTCCCGTTTTTGAGGCCGAGACTCCCATGCCTGCGGCCGCACCATGCAAGCAGCGATAGAAGCCGGGTGCGCGGAGAGCGAGTCGGTGGCCAGCGCCTCCGCGTCCGCCGCCATCATCAAGGAGAAGTAGAACACGGGAGGTTGCCGCCGCTTGGGTCCCATGAAGGCCACCGCGGAGGCGACGCAGGTGTACACAACAGGTGTCTTGCCGGATCCTTTTGTTGTGAGGACCTTCGACGACCCCGCATGGGCTCCAGGGAAGAGGGGAATGTTAGGATGAACTCGAGCCGGTGCCGGCCAAGGCGAAGTAGTGGCCGGTGATGAACTCGAACCGGTGCCGGCCACCATCATCTTCGGCACCAGCCAATGATATTAGTTGGGCAGTGGGGAAGCGAGCCATCCTTTGCGATGAAGCATATACCTCCGGGGCTCCCGGCAGTCCAGTGATCATGCTGCCGGACATGAGGAACACAAATCAATCGGCGGGAGACCATTTAGGCCAAGTATTATATACATGTGCTATCTAGAACTAGCACCGCGTAGTTCATTCGAATGTAATGAAATCCGTCAAGTTTGTATGAAAATACGGTATTTTATATGATTTACGTCATTGTTTATATGAAATATCAGTTTGTTTACAGGTTTGCATGAATTTAGTCCGGTTGGTTGAGTTGTTGTCATAATGTGTGCGGCTACGGTTGGATGGCGTAATTTCCGGGTCGCCGGTCGGTCTGTTGGCAGCTCGGGCGGTGTTGTGGGACAAAAAAACACAGCTCGTGCGAGCTCGTCTCCAACGTGCGCACTGGAGGATGGATGACAGCATGAGCACCTAAGCCATTCCTCGTTCATCGGTGGCAAAGGAACCGGTGGACAAATGGGTCGCCAATATTTTAGCTACCCCGGGCAAGATCCAAACAGCCCCTCCCAACAGATTCAAATCCCTTGTTCGCCGTGGAATTTTGCCATGTGTTGTTTTCATGGACTAGCAAGATGCCTGTGCATTGCACAGAACATCAAGATGCATTTTTTTACAAACTCCCGCATGCATGCAAGGGATAATTAATGTCCTCCTTTGCTAGTACCATGAGGCAAACACCATTAATATTGCATCGAGTAGTGTTAGTGGCCCTGTATATCTGCAAATTGTAATTTTGATAGTGGCCCCTTGTATATAAAAATGGAGGGAGAAAGATGAGAGATAAGGTGAGGAAAAGTGGGGCGTGGTGGTGACTGGTGGTCAGACTGGGCGAAGGCATGGGGATGGACGACGTATTATGTCTAGGTTTGTATCTCTCTCACACACACCCACGTAGGTGGGGGACATGCACGAAGAGAAGAGGTGCACACACGGCGCACGTACTCCCGTCTCTTTCCCAACCACACCCGCGCAGGTACACGGTGGAGCTTCTGTACAAAAAGGCAGCCCACGTGGTAATTTGACACATGTACTGGTTGTCCACTTGGTGGAGGGAGGATCGTCTACCGCGGGTGAACAAACAAATTGCGAGTTGACGTGTTATGTTAAAAAAAGAGGCAAACCATGTGGGGCCTACCTAAGAGGCAAGGCTCTATACACTGAAGTACTTTTCATGTGTCCGTCAACTCATGAGCAAGCGAAGCTTGCTTAGTACACGTCTCCCATACACGGGCGCGGTGGCTCGCAGGATGAGGTGAAGCTTGCTTACGAGTAGTAGTAGTAGTAGTAGTAGTAGTAGTAGTAGTAGTAGTAGTAGTAGTAGTAGTAGTAGTAGTAGTAGTAGTAGTAGTAGTAGTAGTAGTAGTAGTAGTAGTAGTAGTAGTAGTACTCCTACTACTATCGCCTTCCGCCGCTCCTCGCCCACTTGCAGTGGTGGCTCATGACACGAGGAGAAAATTTTACTACTCCCTCCGTTACTCCTCGTCCCTACTACGTACCTTGGTTAGTACTCCCTCCATTTACTTATACAAGGCCACTATAAAAAAATACATTTTGCATCTATACAAGGCCACAAATAGTAATCGAGACAAAAGTTACTATTCCCTCCTCGCCAGTTTATGGCTCAATTTCAAAATCTCTCCAACCAAGGTAGACGGTGAGTGGTTGAATTAATTTCGTAGTTTGCACAAGTAATTAGTACTCTCATTTTTCTTAAGAATTTATGTTTACCGAGGCATTAATTAGAACAAATGCATGAATGACCACTAAATTTCCATGAACTTCTACATGCATTGGTTAGTTTCCTCTTGACACTGCTTGCGTTGGGTGATCTAACGCACCTCGAAATCAAACATGTAATGGTACTACTACTAGTAGTAGAATTGAGACTTATCAAACGGAAAAATGAATGTTTTTTAGATGAGCCCTATAAACCCTAGTGGGTATGTACTCCGTAAAAACAGATTTTTCCAAAACTAAGTCGCTCCCTTTCATGAATTATGTAGTATACTCCTCCGTCGATGCTACCTTTCATGAATTTTGTACTTCCTGTCACCGATATGTGGGACATATAGCAACTGGGTTGACGTGTCAAGCACCAAATAACAGTGCAGAACAGCAGGGGGACGCACCCCACTCGTACCGGCCCAGTAGTAGTAATGATCAATGAGACGTCAAATCACAATGTCGCACCTTCCCAGACGGATGAAGCAACCATTATTTCACACTTCGGTTCGCCATCATCTCAAACCATGCAGTATCGGTTCTACCTCAAGATGGACACGCGCATCGTCTTGGTACATCATGACACGTGGGACCGCATGATAGGCCATGCTCCCCCGCCGATCGCTCGGTAAAATCACATCATGTTTACTATACTTCCTCCGTATCGGTTTACTACATGGCATGCACGTCGTTCTAGGTTGAGAATTTAACTAGCTATATATGTGATGAACAGTACTCTAGCCTTTTAAAAATGTATACTTTTAAAAAATGAGGTTTCTTCAGTTTACGGTACGAAGGATGAACCATGGCTCCTGCCAGGGTCAGCATTGAAGGCTGACGAGAGGGCAGCAACCAATTCTTCTGGAGGTCGAAGGGGTTGCCTACAATGAGGCCTATCCGACCCAGGACTTCTTTGTCATTCGTAAAGTCTACAGTAACGAATTTGACTAGGTTGCTCTTGAGGAAGTTCTTAAAATCCAGGCATTCAATGTTGGCATGGCATATGTGGTAGACCAAGCATAAGTCATGCACGCAAACCTGGATCACGACAGGCTTCTTTCTCTCTTTGTCCTTTAGATCCTTCTCTTGTCCCAGGACTATGGTGTACTCAACATCTAGCCCAGCTGTAACGCCCCGGATTCGATGCGCCAGGTGTCTGCCAGTTATTCGCCGTCGTTGCCATGTCATTTGCTTGCGTGTTGCAGTTTGCCATGTCACCATCTCCATTTCTTCTGCATGTTTTTCAAAACTTGCATCTGTTCGGGTTCCGCCGGTTCTCTCCGTTGTCCGTTCCGAGTCCGGACACACTCGCACGCGCCCGCGGCACCTCCGAAATATTATTTTATAACTGGCATAAAAATGTTCTCGGAATGGGTTGCAACTTGTCGTGCGGTCTTATTATAGTGTAGACAGACCGCCTGCCAAGTTTCGTCGCATTTGGAGTCCATTTGATAGCCCAACCGTTAAATATAGCGGTACCGCTGCCGGTATCTTCGTCGGACGTTTTCGGTCTCCGAAAACCGTGCGGGCCGCGCTTCTTCCCCTCTCTTCTCAGCCCGAGGCCCTCTACACAGCCCACTATCCACTCACCTAGACCCTCTCCACTCTCGGAGCCGTCCGATGGCGATCGAGCGTCTCCAAACGGAGCAAAACCCTAACCCTAGCCTTCCTTTCCTATAAATGGAAGCCTCCTTCCATTTTGGCAAGCAGCCCATCCCTCCTCGAAATCCGACGCCACCTGCCTCCTCCCACCTCGGGGCAGCGCCCGCTTCCCCCTCAAACCGGCGCCCCCAGCCTCCTCTCGCCATGTGGCACGCCTTTGACCTGCTGCGCCGCCGCTTGGCACCAAACCAGCCAACCAGGCGCCTCCACGCGTCTCCCAGCAGCCTCCCGCCTCCGCAGGCCCTCCCGGCCCGTGCGAGGCCCGATCTGGGCCGAGGCCCGCATCGCCGCTGCCCTGTGCACCTCGCTCCTTCCCCGCGCGCTCGATCAAGTGCCGCCGCGCCTCTGTGCCTCGTCGCCTCGGCCTCCTCACCAACCCCGCCGCGCCCTCTGGTCCTCCGCCAGTGTCGCCGCCTCCCGTCGCCCTTCTCCTCCTCTCCTCTCCTCCTTCCTCTAATCCTCACTATCCCAGCATCTGCCGCCGCCTTGGGACCCGCCGCCGCCCGTGGAGCTCGCCGTCGACGCCGCCTTCATCGGATCCGTAGGAACCACGGATCCGGTTGCCTCAAGACCGATCTATCCGTTCGGCCTCCTCGCCAACCCTCCGTCGCCGGAGCTTGGCGGTCGCCCGCGGAATCCGCCACGGTGCGACCTCCCTCATCTCAGGTTGCAGGGCACACAGCGACGCCTCGTCGCCCGGCCACGTGGCCCGTGGCCCAGCCAATGGCCCTGCACGCCAAGGCGATCGTCTCGGCCATGGCTGCCGGCCTCCTCTTCCTCAAGTGGGCCTCGGCCCATGGTGAGGCCACCCCACCGACGCCCCTTTATTTTTTTCCTCCTGTTGGGCTTCCTATTCAGATTCGGCCCGAGTCAATGTTTTTTTTTCACGAACGAATTTACTAATTATCCAGTGAATTCCAGTTTTATAGATTGGACCCTAAACTTCATGCATATAATAACTCATGAATGGCGCATCGGATTAAAATGCTTTAATCATGTAAAGTGCTTAGAATTTTGTGTAGATTAATAATATCCAACTTTCATACATGCTAAAATATTTAAAACTGATGTTTGCATTAATTTGCATATAGGCCATGCTAAAATGATTTATTTCATAACTAATTAACCGTAACTCGGAATTTAATAAACTCTATATGCAAATGGGGTGGAAAAATTCATAGATTAACATGGTGCACTTTATTTTCCTATTTAACAATAATAAAATATGTTTTAGGGCAGAACAGTACCGAATCTAAAATATGCACATGGGGATTTTCCGGAATCGTTGTTTGTGTTTCCGGCCTCATTTAAACTTGCCTAAATAGTTAGTTTAATTATGCTTCACCCCTTGCCATGTTGAACAACATTTAATATTGATGAGTAGCATAACCGAGAGAGAACTAAATAATTGATGTGGTGTTTTGTCAATATGCAACTCGTTGCACTCCACTTAACTTGTAGTATTGCTTGTTGCACTTTGCCATGCCATGCCTCATTAAACCGGTCATGCATCATACTTGTTTGTGCATCATGCCATGTTTATGCTTGCGTGTTTACCATGTTGTTTGTTTCTTTCCGGTGTTGCTTCTTAGTTCCGGTAATGTTGCGATTGTGAGGATTCGTTTGACTACTCCCGTTTGTCTTCTTCATGATGGACTCATTCTTCTTCCTTGCGGGATTTCAGGCAAGATGACCGCTACCCTGGATCTCACTACTATCATTGCTATGCTAGTTGCTTCGTTCTATCGCTATGCTGCGCTACCTATTACCTGTTTATCAAGCCATCCCATATTGCCATGAATCCCTAACCTTTGACACCTTTCCTATGCAAACCATTGTTTGGCTATGTTACCGCTTTGCTCAGCCCCTCTTATAGCGTTGCTAGTTGCAGGTGAAGTTGAAGATTTCTCCATGGCGGACAGGATTTTGGTTGGGATGTCACAATATCTCTTATATTATTAATGCATCTATATACTTGGTAAAGGGTGGAAGGCTCGGCCTTATGCCTGGTGTTTTGTTCCACTCTTGCCGCCCTAGTTTCCGTCATACCGGTGTTATGTTCCCGGATTTTGTGTTCCTAACGCGGTCGGGAAATTTATGGGACCCCCCTGACAGTTCGCTTTGAATAAAACTTGTCCAGCAAGGCCCAACATTGACTTTTACCATTTGCCTCACCACCACCTACTTTTCCCTTGGGAGTCGCTCTCTCGAGGGTCATCTTTATTATAGCCCCCCCGGGCCAGTGCTTGTCTAAGCGTTGGTCCAAACTAGAGCACCGTGCAGGACCATCCCTTGGCAACTTGGGTTACGTCGGTACTTGTACGCTTAGCTTATCCGGTGTTGCCCTGAGAACGAGATCTGTGCAGCTCCTATCGGGATGTCGGCGCATCGGGCGGTCTTGCTGGTCTTGTTTTACCATTGTCGAAATGTCTTGATGTACCGGGATTCCGAGACTGATCGGGTCTTCCTGGGAGAAGGTCTATTCGCCTTTGATCGCAAGAGCTTGTCATGGGCTGTTGGGACACCCCGCAGGTATAAACTTTCGAGAGCCGTGCCCGCAGTTATGTGGCAGATGGGAATTTGTTAATGTCGGTTGTAGACAACTTGACAAAGAGATCCGAATTAAAACGCATCAACCGAGTGTGTAGCCGTGATGGTCTCTTCTCGGCGGAGTCCGGGAAGTGAACACGGTTTCTGGGTTATGTTTGACGTAAGTAGGAGTTCAGGATCACCTCTTGATCATTGCTAGCTTCACGACCGTTCCGCTTGCTCTCTTCTCGCTCTTATTTGCGTTGGTTAGCCACCATATTATGCTTAGTCGCTGCTGCAACCTCACCACTTTACCCCTTCCTTTCCCATTAAGCTTTGCTAGTCTTGATACCCATGGTAATGGGATTCTTTGAGTCCTCGTGGCTCACTAGATACTTCAAAACCAGTTTGCGGTGCCTTTGTTACCGAAAGGTGTGACGCAACCAAGCTCAAGGAGGAGCTCGATGAAGATCTTGCCCTTTGTGTTGTTTCGTTCTAGTTGTTCAAGAGCGGAGCCCGGTTGGGGTCGATCGGGGACCTTTGTCGCATTTGGGGTTCTTCTTTTATTTTGGTTCCGTAGTCGGACCTTGATTGTATCTGGATGATGTAATGCTTTATTCATGTAATTGTGTGAAGTGGCGATTGTAAGCCAACTATGTATCTCTTTCCCTTATGTATTACATGGGTTGTGTGAAGATTACCTCACTTGCGACATTGCTTTCAATGCGGTTATGCCTCTAAGTCGTGCTTCGACACGTGGGAGATATAGCCGCATCGAGGGCGTTACAAGTTGGTAATCAGATCCTTCCCCGACCTTAGGAGCCCCACTGCTTGATCGTTTTTAGCGGCCGAGTTGTGTCTAGAAAAATGTTTTGAGTCATTTAGGATTATATATATCGGAGAGTTAGGTATTCTTTTTACTCCTCAGTCCCTTCTTCGCTCTGGTGAGGTCTCCTGACGTAGAGTTTTGACTCTTCTTTTCTCAAATTTCACTAAAAAAAATTTTAGGATCACGCGGGTATCTTGGAATCATTCCGATGGTTTTATGATGAGAACATTGTCTTGGTGCCTCCTGTCAGGGGTTTAGTGGAAGTGTCCCGGGGAGTTGAGCTCTGAGGTGTTGTCGTCATAAATTTATCGTTGCAGTTCTGGAATACCTGAGTTTAGTACGCCGACATCGAAAATCTCTTTTATGCAGTTGTTGGTGAGATAACCCGCTAACCCAAAGATCGAGGTGAGTACGGAGTATTGCCATGACTTGTATAACGGATGCTTTTCAAGGTTGAGGTACACGATTTCGAAGGTTTCTTGGTTATGTGTTGACGGATGGATACAATTTGGATGTAGGGATTGTTAGTTTGGGTGAGATATATTGCTTCCCCTGTATCCCCAACACCAGATTGCATAACCAGAAAGTTTCGGGAGTTTTATAGGTGGGAATTCAAGTAGCTCCTAGAATATCTTTCCGACAAATGCATGATATGGGATTGGGTAAATCTGTATCATATGTATTTGTTCTGGCTTATTCTGCAAGCCAGTCCTTTGTTTTTGTTTTGAGTTGTTGTATTCGAGTTGCTTCAATGTCAAGTGTTGATTTCATACCTTTCCGAAATGGTGTTCTCATACTCCGATGTGAATACCAATCCTTCTCGACAATCGAGATTGTCATGTCAATCCTTTTCAACCGGCGTGTTTCTCTTCAAGTGGATCCGATCACTTCAACATCAGCAAGTCCAATTATCATTTCTTCTCAACGGTGTTTGTTTCATGCGTCTCCAAGTTGCCTTTGTTTTTTTTCCCGCCCACCCACCGTTTTTCCTCAAGGACTAAGATTTCTTTACCAAGTATCCTTTTATTTTGTGAAGTTTCTCCATTCCTTTTCCATCAATGTTCTTACCCGGTGGTTCTCAAGAAGATGTTCTACTAGTTCGTCATTCCTCATTCCTTTCTCTTCTCCGGTGGATTCAAGTCAAGTTTTGTTGATCATACCTTTTTCCTCATTTCAATGTCTTCTCATACCGGTGCACCTCATTATCATTCTACTTCTCGCTATTTGTTGTTCTGGAGTGCTGAAGATATCTCACAAGACTTGTGTTTGCAATCCCTTCAAGAAATTTCGAGGTTGTTATCTCATTCAAGCCATTTAATTCAACCGGTGCAATTTCTCTTTAAAATCATTTCCAACGGTGTTTTCTTTTGAGTGGGCCCTAACCCACAGGTCTTTTCCCAGGATCTTACCTGACTCTTCTATTTTCCCAGAGCTATCCTAAATTCTTCTCCAAGTTTTGACGTAAGAATGAGTTATCATCAGTCAAATGCCTTCTCCAAGGTCGCTTTCAAATTATTTTCATCGTTGGTTCAACCTTTCCAATTTTTATTCCGGAGTGCCTCAACAATTGTCATGGTGGTTCTCATCTTTATTCTCAACATGTGAAGACCGAAGAAGTGTTTCTTCAAAAATCTTGCTCCATTCTCTTCAAGATTCATGGTGCTAGCTTGTTGCCATCCTCTCATAATTGTTTTCGATTGTGAGAATCTTTTTCACCCATCAGGAGATATTCAAGAGTCTTCTCAGTTTGTCATCCGGAGTCCATCAATTCAGGTTTATTCATTCTCAGCTGTCAGTTATCATTCTCCTATCTTGCCGGTGCATCAATCGAATATCCTCTAATCAGTTCTTGATCTCTTTGTTCTCATGTATCTAGTTTGTCTCAAGCACCTTCGTTCATTTGCTAATTCTTACCGGTGATGCACCCCTACTTCGATCATTTTCAATTCTTACGGTGGTTCTTTCAAGATCTCTCTTCCTTGTTCATCATATCAATTCATTTGTTGTTCCAATCCTACCGGTGGTTCGTTGAAGACCTTCTCAAGTTTTGATATATCTTTTTTTAATCCTTTTTTCAATGGGAATAAGTAGTATGCCAAATCCATTGCTTGTCATCAATTTAATTTGATGAAGGATAAGCATACAATAAATCTTATTCTTATTTCCTCGAGGTGATTCAATTCTTTTCTTCCGAAGATTGTTCATGATGAAGTAATTCTCAGTTCTAGTGTTCATCTTTTCTTTCCGGAGTTCCAAGTTTTCTTGGATGTCTCGTCACGATGCTCCATCTATATCATTGCAAGGCTTAAATCTTGTTTGCTTCAACCTTCAATTCTTTTATGTTATCATTTCCTATCCGGAGTTCTTCATGGAGGCAACATGGTGATTTGTCAAGGATTCTTTTCATTCTTCAATTGTTCTTCAAGATTTCTCTTGAAGTTATGATCCCCCAAGCTATAATTAAAAATTAAACATGGTGCTTAACACATGTTTTGTTTTGAGGAGCTCAAGTATTCTTCATCTTGCATTCCAAAGTGCAATTCTTTCTACCTTATCTTTTGAGGTGGTGTTATGTCACTCTTGACAATTTCCATTCATGTTTCATGTTTCATATGTTGTCAAGAATGAGGTATTTTAAATCCATCAATCCCTTTGTTGGAGTTATCTGGGTTATATTTCACCTAAAGCTTTCCCTAAGGATTGTTGCTATTTATGGTGCTTATAAATGACCCAAGTTCTTCTTTATCCTCCCGGTGATATAGCTTTCTCGTCTCCTTGTTCGTATCAATGAAATTCTTTCCCGTGCTTGGCAGGTTGTCGCCTCATAATTTGAGATGCATTCCTTAAGACCATGTCAAGCATGTTCTTTTCGTTGTTGGTTTTCCAACAACTCCATTCTAACCTTCTTGGAAGGGTGCTTTCCAAGCTCATTCGTGGCAGAAGTTGGCATTTCCTTCTCCGTTCTTTTTTTCCAATGATCTATCTTCTATTCGCTCTTCCGGAGGCATTGTGATGTTGTGCTCTTCACCCATCACCTTGTTTTGTGAGGATCGTGTTCTTTTCTTGCTTATCCATTTATCCAGAGTGTTGTGTCATCTCTTCAAGTTCTTTTCATCTTATCAAGTTTTCATTTTTCTTTCAGTCAGAGTGCTGCCCAAATTATATCAATCTTATTCCTTCTCTATCTTGTTTTAACCAGAGTAGTTTTGAATTCTACCTTGTCCATTAAAGTCTTAGTTCGTGTCTTTGCAACCTTCTAGTTCTCGTAATACTCCTTGTTCCTCTTTTCTAACGGATTGTTTGCAATCTCGTTCTTCTCAGTTGTCCTCTTTCTTTTAAATTGCTCAACATCTCAAGGTTCATGGTTTCACTCGTTTGTCGAAGAAGCAACTTAGTTTTACCTCTTCTCTTCCTCTTTCTGTTTTCCCTCCGGTGCCATCCTAGATCTCGGGACGAGATCCTCTCGTAGTGGTGGAGTGTTGTAACACCCGGATTCGCGCGCCGTGTGTCCGCCGATTATTCGCCATCGTTGCCATGTCATTTGCTTGCGTGTTGCAGTTTGCCATGTCATCATCTGCATTTCTTCTGCATGTTTTTCAAACTTGCATCCGTTCGGGTTCCGCCGGTTCTCTCCGTTGTCCGTTCCGAGTCCGGACACACTCGCACGCGCCCGCGGCACCTCCGAAATATTATTTTATAAATGGCATAAAAATGTTGTCGAAATGGGTTGCAACTTGTCGTGCGGTCTTATTATAGTGTAGATAGACCGCCTGCCAAGTTTCGTCGCATTCGGAGTCCATTTGATAGCCCAACCGTTAAATATAGCGGTACCGCTGCCGGTATCTTCGTCGGACGTTTTCGGTCTCCGAAAACCTTGCGGGCCGCACTTCTTCCCCTCTCTTCTCAGCCTGAGGCCCTCTACACAGCCCACTATCCACTCACCTAGACCCTCTCCACTCCGGAGCCGTCCGATGGCGATCGAACGTCTCCAAAACGGGGCAAAACCCCTAACCCTAGCCTTCCTTTCCTATAAATGGAAGCCTCCCTTCCATTTTTGGCAGCAGCCCATCCCCCCTCCTCGAAATCCGCACGCCACCTGCCTCCTCCCAACTCGGGGGCCGCGCCGCCGCCTTCCCCCTCCAAATCCGGCGCCCCCCAGCCTCCTCTCGCCACGCAGCACGCCTGAGACTGGCTGCGCGCGCCGCCACCGCCAAACCAGCCAACCAGCGCCCACGCCTCCCAAGAGCCTCCCACGCTGCCGCAGGCTCCTCCTGCCCGGCGAGGCCCGATCTGGCCGAGGCCCGTGATCGCCGCTGCCTGGCGCCTCGCTCCTTCCCCCTTCGCTTGATCCAGCGCCGCCGCGCTCTGCGCCTCGTCGCCTCGGCCTCCTCACCGACCCGACGCCGCGCCCTCTGGTCCTCCGCCAGTCGCCGCCTCCCGCCGCCCTTCTCCTCATCTCCTCTCCTCCTTCCTCTAATCCCTCATTGTCCCGAGCATCTGCCGCCGCCGCCTTGGGACCCGCCGCCGCCGTGGACCTCGCCGTCGACGCCGCCTTCATCGGATCCGCCGGAACCATCGGATCCGTTGCTTCGCACCGATCTATCCGTTCCCGCCTCGCCAACCTCCGTCGCTGAAGCCACGGTCGCCTCGCGGAATCCGCCACCGGCGCGACCTCCCTAAATCTGTGCGCGTGCGGCACAGGCGACACCTCGTCGCCGGCCACGTGGGCCCGTGGCCCAGCCCAGCGTCCTGCACGCCAAGGCCAGCGCGTCTCCAGCCGGCCTGCCCGGCCTCCTCTTCCTCAACTAGGCCTCGGCCCATGGTGAGGCCACCCCACCGACGCCCCTTTATTTTTTCCTCCTGTTGGGCTTCCTATTCAGATTCGGCCCGAGTCAATGTTTTTTTTCACGAATGAATTTACTAATTATCCAGTGAATTCCAGTTTTACAGATTGGACCCTAAACTTCATGCATATAATAACTCATGAATGGCGCATCGGATTAAAATGCTTTAATGATGTAAAATGCTTAGAATTTTGTGTAGATTAATAATATCCAACTTTCATCCATGTTAAAATATTTAAAACTGATGTTTGCATTAATTTGCATATATGCCATGCTAAAATGATTTATTTCATAACTAATTAACCGTAACTCGGAATTTAATAAACTTTATATGCAAATGGGGTGGAAAATTGCATAGATTAACATGGTGCACTTTATTTTCCTGTTTAACAATAATAAAATATGTTTTAGGGCAGAACAGTACCGAATCTAAAATATGCACATGGGGATTTTTTCGGAATTGTTGTTTGTGTTTCCGGCCTCATTTAAACTTGCCTAAATAGTTAGTTTAATTATGCTTCACCCCTTGCCATGTTGAACAACATTTAATATTGATGAGTAGCATAACTGAGAGAGAACTAAATAATTGATGTGGTGTTTTGTCAATATGCAACTCGTTGCATATTGAGCTCCACTTAACTTGTAGTATTGCTTGTTGCACTTTGCCATGCCATGCCTCATTAAACCGGTCATGCATCATACTTGTTTGTGCATCATGCCATGTTTATGCTTGCGTGTTTACCATGCTGTTTGTTTCTTTCCGGTGTTGCTTCTTAGTTCCGGTAATGTTGCGATTGTGAGGATTCGTTTGACTACTCCCGTTTGTCTTCTTCATGATGGACTCGTTCTTCTTCCTTGCGGGATTTCAGGCAAGATGACCGCTACCCTGGATCTCACTACTATCATTGCTATGCTAGTTGCTTCGTTCTATCGCTATGCTGCGCTACCTATTACTGCTTATCAAGCCATCCCATATTGCCATGAACCCCTAACCTTTGACACCTTTCCTATGCAAACCATTGTTTGGCTATGTTACCGCTTTGCTCAGCCCTCTTATAGCGTTGCTAGTTGCGGTGAAGTTGAAGATTTCTCCATGGCGGACAGGATTTTGGTTGGGATATCACAATATCTCTTATATTATTAATGCATCTATATACTTGGTAAAGGGTGGAAGGCTCGGCCTTATGCCCGGTGTTTTGTTCCACTCTTGCCGCCCTAGTTTCCGCCATACCGGTGTTATGTTCCCGGATTTTGCGCTCCTAACGCGGTCGGGTGATTTATGGGACCCCCGACGGTTCGCTTTGAATAAAACTTGTCCAAGAAGGCCCAACATTGACTTTTACCATTTGCCTCACCACCACCTACTTTTCCCTTGGGAGTCGCTCTCTCGAGGGTCATCTTTATTATAGCCCCCCGGGCCAGTGCTTGTCTAAGCGTTGGTCCAAACTAGAGCACCGTGCGGGACCATCCCTTGGCAACTTGGGTTACGTCGGTACTTGTACGCTTAGCTTATCCGGTGTTGCCCTGAGAACAAGATATGTGCAGCTCCTATTGGGATGTCGGCACATCGGGCGGTCTTGCTGGTCTTGTTTTACCATTGTCGAAATGTCTTGATGTACCGGGATTCCGAGACTGATCGGGTCTTCCTGGGAGAAGGTCTATTCCTTCGTTGATCGCGAGAGCTTGTCATGGGCTTGTTGGGACACCCCGCAGGTATAAACTTTCGAGAGCCGTGCCCGCGGTTATGTGGCAGATGGGAATTTGTTAATGTCCGGTTGTAGACAACTTGACACCAGATCTGAATTAAAACGCATCAACCGAGTGTGTAGCCGTGATGGTCTCTTCTTGGCGGAGTCCGGGAAGTGAACACGGTTTCTGGGTTATGTTTGACGTAAGTAGGAGTTCAGGATCACCTCTTGATCATTTCTAGCTTCACGACCATTCCGCTTGTTCTCTTCTCGCTCTTATTTGCGTTGGTTAGCCACCATATTATGCTTAGTCGCTGTTGCAACCTCACCACTTTACCCCTTCCTTTCCCATTAAGCTTTGCTAGTCTTGATACCCATGGTAATGGGATTGCTGAGTCCTCGTGGCTCACCAGATACTTCCAAAACCAGTTTGCAGGTGCCTTTGTTACCGAGTAGTGACGCAACCAAGCTCAAGGAGGAGCTCGATGAAGATCTTGCCCTTTGTGTTGTTTCGTTCTAGTTGTTCAGTAGCGGAGCCCAGTTGGGGTCGATCGGGGACCTTTGTCGCATTTGGGGTTCTTCTTTTATTTTGGTTCCGTAGTCGGACCTTGATTGTATCTGGATGATGTAATGCTTTATTCATGAAATTGTGTGAAGTGGCGATTGTAAGCCAACTATGTATCTCTTTCCCTTATGTATTACATGGGTTGTGTGAAGATTACCTCACTTGCAACATTGCTTTCAATGCGGTTATGCCTCTAAGTCGTGCTTCGACACGTGGGAGATATAGCCGCATCGAGGGCGTTACACCAGCGACCCACTCATCATCTGAGTTTTCAAACATGCGTCTGAAGCGAGAAAGGCATCCTTTCACCGTCGCAGAAGAACGGGTGTAGATGACGTCGAACTCATCGCCGGTGATGGTTCTAACCTTGTACTCACCGCCAATCATGGAGATTTGGGACGCCATGGATTTGGGAGAAGTGTTAGGATTAGTGGAACTACCATAATGTGAAAGGACGAGACGACTAGGAGCAAACCGCCGTAGTATTGAAGGACGTGCGGGGACGAGTAGGAGCGAACTGCCAGCGTGCAAACAGCAGGGTAGTGGCTTTCCATTCTCCCATGATACGGGCTTCCGAGAGCCCTTGGATCTGAGATCGAATGGTTGCATGGCGTGATTCTAGACCTATGGGTGAATATCCTATCCTGGAGGGCTATTTTGCAAATTTTTAGCAACTTAGCATGCACCGCTTGATCTCGGATCCAAGGGCTTCCAAAGAGCCTGCACCATGGTCGCGCCTACCAGACCGTCGCGTCGCTTCATGTGATCACGCCCTTGGAGATTTAACACGGTCGTTAGGCTATCCGATGTTGGCATGTCATACATAGTCATCACTTAGTCACTCATACTACAACAAGGTTAGCTATAAGGTTGGCTATAAGTGTATTTTTACTTCTCTCTATCTCTTTCTTTCAGATTCCTCCGTCCCATAATATAAGAACGTTTTTGACACTAGTGTAGTGCCAAAAACGTTCATATATTATGGGACACATGGAGTACTAGTATTTATTGCATTTGCCAAGGAGTGACCTCTTCCAATGAAATGGTGTGCTTATTAGTTTTTTGTTGCTAAGTTTGCTTCATTTAATTAGTTATAGACTCAAAAATGTCTTTTCACCTAGGTACACGCGCTTAGCACCATTTCTTCCTTGGGTCACCAAACTAGTATCTCTCTTCTTGATTAACTTGCCACATCAGACTTTATGCCTATGTGGCAAGCTTAGCACCTGTAGGAGCAAGTAAGTACAATAGTGCGCTTTACATGGCGTTTTTGCATATGTGGAGGAAAGAGAGGCAAGGAAAAAGTGGAGAAGTGGGCTCTCATGCAAGAGCCAGCCTCTACTACATGGTGGAGCATTGGGAGAGGCACCTGTATGGAGGTGGTCAGGAATCAGGAGACTCACGCCGGTCGTAGCGCTGTAGTTAAAATGATAATGGCAAGTCAAATCACGGGGCCCCACCTGTCCAGCAGTAACTCGCTGTCAAATCACACAGCCCTACGTTTGCAGCATCCTCCTCCCTCGTCTTCTCGCGTCTCTGTCGAACCGACTAGGCGGAACTTCCCCGCCTACCGCGCAGGAAAAGCCCCGCCCTCGACTTTTAAATACAACTACATCCGCTTAAGAATCCATTGATATACTTTTTGTGACATAGTAACTCATATTTAGTTAGTTAAATGGGTGACCTAGAACTACGTGCAGGCCCTATAAACCAAGACGCCTAAAAATAAAAAACCGAGACAGAGAGGGTAGTTCAGCACGTATCTTTTTAGATCAATATAGTCGGGATTCACCAAGGAACAAAACCAAGTGGTAGGCTGCTCCTGTCGTGTTGGCGTAGCAACTCAAGCAGGGTCAGTCCGCACACAAAATGGCGACACACTTAATAGGACCCCTTTGGCCGACACGTGGCTCATCCACCGTCTTGTTCCACGTGCAATGCACCAAATTGCAGTTCGGAGCAGCGGTTGGAATTGGAGGCACCCTGGTCGTAGCGCCGCAGTAGTAGAAAATGAGCAATGAGAGGTCAAATCACAAAGCTCCACCTTTCCCGCATTAAGCTGGACGGACGAAGCAACCATCATTTCACTCTAGGGCGCAAGAGCACAAAGAAAAGAGAAAACAATGATGCGTGCGGCAGCTACCTAGGGCACCCTAGGGTAGGGGTCTCCACTACAGATCCTTTTTTTGAAAGTGCCTCCACTACAAATCGGCTTCTCCCTCGTCCTCTTGAAGAAAACTGATGATGAGTGCGGCGGTAGGGTTTGTAGGAGTACTACGGCATGCGGGGCCACGTCGTAGTAAACGGGTTTGAGTTGACGCCTTAAATATGTGTGGGCTGCTTGGTTTTACAGGAACGAGGCAAAATTTTGGGTTCGGGGACCAGTGGAGATATAGTACGTACAAAAAATTGTGGACGTAGGTTCGACCGAAAGGCAATGATGCATGGGCCCTGCATTTTGATATACCCGGGGCCACGTGAAATTTGCTACTCAACTCAAAACTAGTAAGGTACACATGTATTGAACGCATGAGATTTTGAAACCAAATTATGAATAAATACACACTATAACATGTAAAGCTTTGAGTCATATATGCATGATATAGATGTTCGTTTAGTTCTTATAGTTCATCTCATTCAAAATCAATTAGTTTTATAGAAATGTTAAGATTCACGGGGTTGTGCATTATAAAGCATAAAGTAAAGCAATTCATTTAGAAAAAAATAATCAATTATGATACAGAAGATTCTAGAACAAAGGAGAAGTGCTTGTGTTTTGAGGTTTGTGCATTATGCTTAAGTTCAACCATGGAGTCTTCTAAATTGTACATGTGGCAGATCTGGTGGAATGTTGATGATATCCAACGGCCAGTAGTGCTTGGATTTGCCTATCTCTGCACTGTCAGATTAGCTTCATCCAGCGACCATCTTTCAATGTTATTGGCACACTATGTAGTTCTTGTGCCATAGTTGCATGTTTTGGAAAAAAGCTACTAGTGGGTTGTACTATCTATTTAGGAATAGAAGATGTATACATGGAAGTTGTAGGGAAAGAGATGACATGGAGCATCTCAATACATGTGAGTAGGGATTGGAACAGAGGTGTCATTTGGTTCACATCATAGGAACTTTTCTATTGAATCTAGAGATGACATGCATCTCAATTCCTATGAGGAGGGATTAGAAAAGAGATGTAATTTGGTTCTTATCATAGGAACTTTTCTATTGAATATACGCTAATGTTTATTTTCCTTTGAAATTAAGGGAGTATAGGAATCCATTCATATGAACCAGTGGCTCTAAAGATATAGAAATGATATCATGTTTATTTCCTTTGAAATGTGGAGTATATGAATCTATTCCTATGAACCAATTGGCTCTAAAGGAAAAAAGCCCTATAAAAATCATATCATATAGTGTTCCTATGATATTCCTCGACACCATAGGATGGTTGAAATTGCTGCGGGTGATACGATGGTCTTTCTTTGTAGACTCCTCCCCCATCTTTATAGTTACCTCTCGAAGATGAATGAAATGATATATACGGTGTATTCTACATGTGCAATTTCGTACACAAAAACTCGGTAAAAGTTTGTGAGGTTCGAATTTTCTATAAAGCTATATGAACTGCTTTTCGGAACGGAGGGAGCATACGGCAGTTGCTAACACTCACGTGGAAGATTTGTGTGTAGGAGGAGTGCATGTTCTGTTAAATGACATGGCAAAACTGACACTGTCGGATGCTGATCTAACGGTTCTTACGGTGTTCGTCAAGAAAAGGCTTGTGGCGAACGTTTGTCGGATAATGATTTATGGACACATGCATTGCATTGGTACGTGCCCCCCTCTCTCTCATGCACACGCACCCTCACGAGTCACGACTCTCCCGAGTCCTCTCGCAGACTCGCACATCGCACCCACCGTCTATCTGCAGGTAGACGTCACGCACATATGTGCTCTTCACACCCTACCCTACAAACTTCTAAAAAAACAAAAGACGCCGCGCACATTTTATTTTAGCTCACGCGTCACACACTTATACTATTACTCTTGCGTCGAACGTTCTTTGGGCATAGTATATTGTACTCTCACGAAGAGAAGCGGTGCACGAACGCACTAGTTCTCTGACACCCACTCACGGGTACACGTAGGAGCGCATTTTTTTGAAGTTGGTACAACAAAATCACTCCGCTATATATATATAAGCAGGATCCTTAGCGCTTGCTTTACTAGGGTTCCTCTCATTCACTCTCTCATGCTCTCCAGATCTAAGCAAGAAATAGGTGGCCACACTCTCTCTCAGCTCACGGCTGATCACAAATCCGGCCGGACAACCTTGACCAGGGCAGGGGTGTAGGTGCATCATTCACGCTGTTGTCAGCGGCGAGGGAGGAGACCAACGGCTGCCCGTGTGTCCCGATCGGCAGCCGCACCGTTCTCTCCGAGAGAGCGCCGGCTCGGGAGGGCCTCCGACCCCTTCTTCCTCCCTGCGGTATTGTGGCCAAGATGCGGCCTCGCGACGTTGTCTTTGCCACATGCCGACGACCCTCGGGTATATATTCCTTCAAAACCTGCCTTGCTCTACTGCCCCAGCTCCTTCGTGTGGATATTTTTCTACTTCCGTCCGCTATTCCAAAGCCACCTAGACTTTTACTATTATTAGAGGTAAAGCTAGTTCATACAGTCGACTTTAAGTGTTGGTTCAAATAGGGAAGAAAGTGGGAAAGTTGTAGCATGTATCTAGGACTTGGTTCTAAGAGGAAACGGGGGAAAGTAGTAGATACATGCTGTCCCTACACCCATATCGCTACCGTTAATGTAAAATCACATGAAGCATTAAGCAATGCCACCTGATGTCACTATAAGTAATGGTCTAGTGCCGTCGATAAATTGAAGCAATGCCACCACCATTTTATGAAGTGCTTCTGTCTTGCTTTATTTCCCATGAATTGTGTTTTTGCAGTTACACTTAAATCTCACACCGCTAACATTGCTTCATCCCGGTGGAAGCGCACAAAATTGATTGCACATTTATCGACCATGTGCTACTCTCATGACAAGAATACTAATGCTATTGTTCGCATGTTAATCTAGTGGCATTATTGATGTGATGTGATGCTACTTACTTAAGGACTCTTCATACTGTCAATCTAGTGCCAATTATAACACAATAGATGCTGCTGTTAATCATATGCCACTGCAAATATCTGTCACTGTTTAAATAACCGTATTTCGTATTTGCACAAACAGGGATGTCTGTCTACATATCGTTTCGGGATGTCTATCTCCGTATCGTTTCTATCTGTGCAATCAAAAGCACACACCTCAGTTTTAGTACAATTGCGCAAAATGAGATGGCTATCCCTCGTTGTCATCGTCCAAACTCCCGTCTTCAAGGTATCCCTACATCGGTAGTAACTAAGGTAGAATGACCAACGCAATCTGAAAGAAACTGATTCATACGTTTTACTTCCTGATTGCAGTGCAGGAACGAGGGAAAACAACTGCATCCTTGTCTGGAATGCACTTTCTACCAGTTCATCCATGGACCAAGGACTAGCTGGCACGGCTGCACGGCGATTTTTTGGACAGGTGCGCGGACAAGAGGCATTGTGGTCTGCTTATTTCTGCAAATAGCGGTGCTTAAATTTAGTGGAATGCACAAGAATTTTACCTAGTCGGTACACTGCATGGTTAAGTTTAGCACTCCAGCTGAGACCACAATTATAATTGGTTATTCTGGAATGAGAAAACCTAACCCTGGATGGTGGCAACAAGAAAAAACCAGAGTGAACTCCAGGAAATTTAAGCCTGCCGGGAGGCCCTTTGCTCAGAGAAGCCTTGCTTGTTTTTTCCTATTGTAAACCTTCTCACAACTTTGTCTTTTGCTATGAACTAGTATATGTTTGTTATGTTTTATGAATCATTGAGATGTATAAAATTGCTTAACTTATGCTTTTCAAGTTTTTTATGAAGACGAGTTTAATGTGAGTGTTCCACATGAGTATTTGGACTAGCGTGTGAACGCTTGGAGTTTATTACATTGTGGCCTCGATTAACTACGAACCATCGTAATAAGATACATAGTTGCTTATATGTCGACAAAGATTGTTGATTGTTAGCTGGTCGATAGCCTAGTGTTGAAGCGAGCTGAGCCAATGTGCCGTGTTTTGCACAATCGCTATAAGTGGGGTAGCACCAACAAGTGTTTACAAGTACTTATGTATACGTCAAGATAGTTCTCTAAGCAGTGCTCTATTTCATCAAAACACACACTGCTCGTATGATAAACCGCGACAACTTATGTCTTACCATGCCAAATTCATGAAAAAACTAGTGAGGATGCATCTGTTTCGGCAACAATTACGATGGTTCTCACATGATTCACGGGCACACAAAAGTAGCAGTAGTTCCCATAGACGGATTCAAACAGAGTACTAGCCCTAGAGGGGTCGATAACAAGCAAGGTTCGGATAATTAGACACAATCCAAACTACTATTAAACACTAGTTGGGGCAACAATTTCATGCCTCGATCTAATTTCGGCTGGACACAAGACGGACCTCGCCATGAACATCATCGAGGACGTCCCGCAGCAGCTCAATCCTATGAACCTTCATGAATACAACCTTGTGGCCTTGCCACTAATAAACTTGTTTGTGGAGCCATGCCACGTCATCTTCCTACAAGCTTGACAAGAACAGTATGCCTCACAAACGAAGGAGTAGCTTTGAACTTCTTGTGCTTCAGTACACCCTGGATAACACGCCTGACAACAGTGAGGCTGGAATACAACTCTTCATTGGTATAACCGCAATTGGCTTCCAGGATCCAACATCCTAAGAACTCTGTTTTCCCAGTGAGTATATTCAGGTCATCTGCCTCATAGCGAGTGACATGTACAACCACACAATCCTTATGCGCATCGTGGCTCTAATTGAAAGCGAAACAAATTCTGAATTACTTTTCAGTATAAGAAACACAAGTTATTTAAATCACTATGTATAGCATGGCATCGAAGCTAATAAAATTTTGCATTATTAATCACCACATACTTAGATGAAAAACCACAATCGAGATCGGCAAAGAAGAAAATCACCTTGGGTAGCTCAGCGGGGGGGACACATCCTCGAAGGGGGAAAACTGCTCCTGCAGTGCCACGGGTACTGTAACCTCAAACGGGGCGTTGACCATCTCAGTAGTGGTCGTGAGCGTATCTGGGGTCGGCTCGGTGGCTGCCTCCATCTTTTGGAGCTCTCTGTCTCGTGGGGATCAGCCTCCCACGTCTGCTCCAATATCGGCAGATCTGTGCCTGGTTCTCCTTGGTCCATCATGAAACTGACGAATACTAGGAGACCACTGAAAGGAAAACACAATCGCAATGACAATGAAACAAAAAAGAGAGTGAGGATCGGTTACTGGTTTGCAAAAGTTCTTTCTTTTCTCTGAACGAAAATATACCAACATCACGGATCCGCTTACCTTCCCTTCATTGGGAGAGAAGAACGGTGGCAGATGCGAGTGTTGCCTTTCTTGAAGACGGTGAGGGAGAAGGGGATTCAGCGAAGAGTGAAATGATGGTTGCTTCGTCCATCAAACTTAGACTGCGGGGAGGTAGGGTTTTGTGATACGACGGCTCGTTACTGTCACGCTACGACCGGGGTGACTCTCCGCCTGCATACTGCCTTCTAATTTGGTGTTTGGCATTTGGGCCCGCGCATTGCATGGCCCGCATGTCGGTGAACAAAAGTATAACGGCATTCAGTACACTACAAAAAAAGACACATCCGTGACATTTTGGGCCGAACGAAAAAAAATTATGTCATACATATGACACTTTTATGACGATAATTGTGACAAAACCCGGTATCATCATAGATGTTCTGGGATCCTACTTCTATGACAAAAAATCATGACAGAAAATGGGCTTTTCGTCCTGGGCGGGCTGGAGATGCAGCTACATGACATTCTTTGGGCCATCCATGACTGAAAAAATCGTGGTAGAAGCGAGGGGGAGGAAAATTTCGGGGAGTTGCCGGTTACGGTGGGAGAGTGATGCGCGTTTCTCTCGTACAGGTATGCGCATGTGTGCTAGGCGTTGGCTCTAACTGAACCCGAGCGAGGCGTTGGGATCTAACTGAACCTGAGCAATTGCACTGCAGGCTATGCGTTACTGAACCTGAGCGATCGAGTGATGGTTGTTAACTGAACCCGATGGAGCGATTCCTTCGCTACTGCTGCTAACTAAAGCCGATCGATGGATGAACAGTGAGCATTGCAGGGGGGTTGGATGAATAGTGAGCGGTGGCGTTGCCTCTGGATGAACAGGAACCCGTGGTGTGGAGGCCTGGATGAACAGTAGACGGTGGAGGGGTGGTTGAACAGGACCCCGTGGTGTGGAGGGCTGGATGAACAGTAGACGGTGGAGGGGTGGCCGTGGAGGGGTGGTTGAACAGGACCCCGTGGTGTGGAGGGCTGGATGAACAGTAGATGGTGGAGGGCTGGATGGACAGTAGATGGTGGAGTAGCGCGCGGTGGAGGCTGGATGAACAGGAGCCCGTGGAGGCTGGAGGAGGTCGACGGTAGCCCGTGGAGGCTGGAGGAGGTCGACGGCGGAGATGAACAGTATCCTGTGGAGTCCCTTTTTGCGGTACGCCACACCCCTCCCGATAAATAGGACCCCCGTTTCGACCGTAGGAGGTCCGTTTCCTCCATTTTGCGGTACGCCACACCCCTCCCGATCAACAGGACCCCCGTTTCGACCGTAGGAGGTCCGTTTCCTCTGTTTTGCGGTACGCCGCACCCCTCCTGATCAACAGGTCCCCCGTTTCGACCGTAGGAGGTCCGTTTCCTCCGCTTTGCGGTATGCCACGCCCCTCCCGATCAACAGGACCCCATTTCGAACGTGGTCGGTCGAACACAAGGCCGTTTCCTCCGTTGTGCGGTACGCCAGGCCTCATTCCCATCGCCTGTTCCGTCCAAGCCCTCCCGATGAACACGACCACACATTCCATTTCGACCCAGCCGATTGGCTCCCCATGAACACGACGACGACGCTATTTCTCCGTTCCGACCCAGCCATGTACGTATGCACGATAGGCGTTAGAGACCCTGCCCGTATGTACATACGTGGCCGTATTTTCTTTCTTGCACACTCGCCGTTGTACGTACATGTACATACTACGTGCGCGCCTCTACTACGACACGTGCGCGCCTCTACTACGACACGTGCGCGCTTCTACATCCACCAGTATATATGTACGTACACGTTCGCGACCAAAATAACAACGCTATGTACGCTTCGACCAGGTGGGTCCCGACTGTCAGGCACTTCCTTGCATGGGAAGATGTAGCTGGTGGGTCCCAGCTGTCAGGGGGTGAATCGTTTTTTTTGGACGCACTTCCTTGCATGCGAAGATGTAATTGGTGGGTCCAAACAGATAGGGGGAAACGTTTTTTCGCTAAATACGGTGGCCCGTCCGGTGGGTCCCCGCTGTCAGGTGGAGGAATAATTATTTTGTGCGTAATAAGGAGGCACTTCCTTGCTATGGCCGTGGACCCAGTTGTCAGCCTCTCCACGTACAGTCCACGTCCGATGGAAGCCATTCCTTGACCATGTTGACCACGACACGCCGAGAGCACCAGGACGGTGGAAGACGGCGAGGCCTAGGAAGGGGACAACGCAGAGCCGAGGAAGACGCGGCAGTGGATGCCCACGCATAGAGGAGTTTGAGGGTTCACTCGTTCGGCTGCGGTGTGAGGCTGCCGTCGCCGCAGAATAACAGGGGGTGTGGGTGCGTAGAGGGATGGCCTGGCCAGCGGTAAGAGTAGTAGGGGCGGTGAGGCCTTCGCGGCATCACAGCCGGCCACGGGCGGCAGGAGCAGGCGGCACGACCGGCACTGCTTTGGGCGGCTGGAGGAAGAAGACCAGAAGTTGAAGAAGCACTACGGCCGTTGGATGGACATCGTATGGTCACTAGAGCTAGAATCGTTCATATATTGACTAAAGTTGACAAAGGCCTCTGTCCCAGTCAACTTAGTAGGACCACAAGTCAGCCTCCCACCAAGGTTGGTCCCAGCTAGCAGGGGTATTCATTTTTTTGCGTAATAAGGAGGCACTTCCGGTGGGTCCGAGGTGACAACGGGGGGAACGTTTTTTCGCGAAATAGGGTGGCTTGTCCTTTTGGGTCCCAGCAGTTAGGGGGAAACGTTTTTTTCTTGAAATACTGGTGACCCATCCGGTGGGTCCCTGCTGTCAGGTGGAGCAATAATTATTTTCCATGTAATAAGGAGGCACTTCCTTGCGGCTATCATGGACCCAGCTGTCAGCCTCTCCATGTACAGTACTCTTCCGATGGAAGTCGGTCGTTGACCACATTGACCACGCCGTGCCGAGAGCACCACGGAGGTGGACAACGGCGAGGCCTAGGAAGGGGACGACGTGGAGCCGGGGAAGACGCGGCAGTGGAAGCCCGCGCGGAGAGCAGTACGAGGGTTCACTGGTTCGGCTGCGGTGTGAGGCTTCCGTCGCCGTAGGGCCTGGCCAGTAGTGGGAATAGTAGGGGGCGGTGAGGCCTCCGCGGCAGCACAGCCGTCCACGGGAGGCAGGAGCATGCGGCACGACCGGCGCTGCTTTGGGTGGCTGGAGCAAGAACACCAGAGGTTGAAGAAGCACTATGGCCGTTGGATGGCCATCGTACGGTCACTGGAGCTAGAATCGTTCATATTGACTAAAGTTGACAAAGGCCCCATCCCACCAACTTAGTAGGCCCATAAGTCAGCCTCCCACCATGGTGGGTCCCAGCTAGCAGGGGGTATTCATTTTTTGTGCGTAATAAGGAGGCACTTCCGGTGGGTCCGAGCTGACAGCGCGGGGAACATTTTTTTCGCGAAATACGCTGGCCCGTCCGGTGGGACCCAGCAGTCAGGGGGGAAACGTTTTTTTTTCACAAAATAAGGTGGCCCGTCCGGTGGGTCCCTACTGTCAGGTGGAGGAATAATTATTTTGCGCATAATAAGGAGGCACTTCCTTGCGGCCGCCTGGACCCAGCTGTTAGCCTCTCCATGTACACTACTCTTCTGATGGAATTCGGTCGTTGACCACGCCGCGCCGAGAGAACCAGGGAGGTGGTCTGGACGACGGCGAGGCCTAGGAAGGGGATGACGCGGAGCTGGGGAAGACGCAGTAGTGGTAGCCCGCGGAGGAGTACGAGGGTTCACTGGTTCGGCTGCGGTGTGAGGCTGCCGTCGCTGCAGAATAACAGGGGTTGTGGGTGAGTAGAGGGATGGCCTGGCCAGCGGTGGGAGTAGTACGGGGCGGTGAGGCCTCCGCGGCATCACAGCCGGCCACGGGAGGTAGGAGCACGCGACACGACCGGCGCTGCTTTGGGCGGCTGGAGCAAGAAGACCAGAGGTTAAAGAAGCACTACGGCCGTTGGATGGACATCGTACGATCACTACAGCTAGAATCGCTTATATTGACTAAGTTGACAAAGCCCTTGGTACGCGTCAACTTAGTAGGCCCACAACTCGGATTTGGCAGAGAACATATAGCCCATTTCGATTTGTAAGAATGTACAGCCCATTTGTCAATTCTAATGGAATCTACTATAGCCCATGTTAAAAGTACGGCCCAACTTCTAGCTAGGACAACGATTAATAATTTCAAACAACCGCTCAAAACAGAATTCAAAAAAAATCCCACATTTTGATGGGATCCGAAATATTTTTATCCGAAATTTCTAGTCAGGTTAAATATAGTTTCAAAATAAAGTTGTATCACGTTAAAATCCAGCGAAATATTGCGCGCGCTACAAGTAATGAAATTAAAATTTCCAAATTCCAAAAATAAAATATTTTTCAAACTAATTACGTGTTTGGTGCATAGTAATTGCCCAGTTATTATAATTACATCCCATTTATTATTTCTTAAAGTCCATTTTCTTGTTAAGCCTAATGCATACCTCCTAGGAAACTTTGTAGCCCAGCGGGGCGGATAACAAGTTGACCCGGATATTGTGTACAACTGTCGGCCCAGTTGCATTGCTGATGTTGAAAAAAAGGCATGTGTAGTACAGTACAACCTAACATGGTTACTCAGCCCACATTCAGGGACGCCGGAAAGGCCCAAACAAGGCTTTTGTACAACTTTTTGAAGTCACTGAGCTCAATTAATAACTTAAGAAAAAAGTTAGATTACAGTGGAACCTAATTAAAAGTTGTCACGAGCAAATAAATAATTCAACGGGTCCCACTTGTGTGTGTGCGCGTGTGTGTGTGTGTGTGTGTGTGTGTGTGTGTGTGTGTGTGTGTGTGTGTGTGTGTGTGAGAGAGAGAGAGCCATCGGTCGATGCTCATAAATACATCTTTCAGCCATATGCATTGTTGATGCTCAGTAAAAACTTATATAGTTGACACAATCATATAGAACATCATAGCACATTGAACTTGCATACAAAAATTTCACGCAGGCGGCACAATCAGGATGGAAGCAGTGGATCGCTACGGGAAGGGCTATGTTGAAACCAACGAAGTCGTACATAACGGTTCATCGTCTTTATAAATGATGGGGAAATATCTTGAATGTTGTGCAAAGAAAATGATGCACAACACAATAAGTTACGCTAGCACATTAAGTTGACGACAACTCTTTCTAAAAAAGTTCAGGTACAAAATTAGAACAGGTCACAATCAAATGTACCGCATATCGCTGCTTCGCACCCATAGCTTGGATTTAACTAGTACTACCGACAAGATTCAGCTTGTTACCTCAAATTAGAGCACATCCAGCAGCCAGACCGCCTCTTCTCCCAAAGAAGCAATGGCCTCCACCGCGATGGAGTAGGCCCTATGCCATCCATCGCTCCGAGCAACACGAGGAAAGTCCGACGTTGACTCGTAATGGACGCCGCCGATGGACCCGGCACCAGCGGGGCGGCAGGACTTCGTTGATGGATTGACCACTTCTTTGACATGCACGAACACTCGACTGGTACATCCCTAACGTGGTCCGCGGCGGCCTTGGTGGCGACGAATAGTACAACCCCGGTTCCTGCATCGGTATCTCAACACCAATCACCTTCGTTATGGTGGACAGATTCTTCATCCATGCCATAACCGTCAGAGCCCAGCTGTCTGGAGGAACAAACATACTTACGAGCTCACCTCCAAGGTCGTTGTAAGCTCGTTCATGGACTCGCTGTTCCAAGCATGTCGAGGCATGCCGTGGAAGGTAAGCTTTGTTAAAAACTGAAGCTCAGAGGGCACCGAGCCCCATCCTGGGTGCCACCGATCAAAGCTCACCAGCGCGCCATCACAGAACAAACGCCGGGAAGATTCGAACACACAACTGCAGTCGAAAGTTGTTCGGAACCTGACGAAGATATCAGCTGGTGGCGGATAGACTTCGACGAGCAAGTCACTTATTTGGATGTCGTGCGCAATGCCAAGAGCTTTGACAAGGTCGTCCAGCGAGACGGGAGGCCGGTCGCCGTTGATGGTTACCATCAGCACTTTGCCGGCAAACTGGTCGTCAAGCGCCGCCATGCCACTGTTGAGCGATAGCACGCAGGATCAAGGCGGGGCGGACCTCGGGATCTCCGCTCGAGATCCGCGCTGACCGCGACATGATAGTGCGCTTGAGTACTGTGGAGTACAGGAGGGGATTTGGGGAACTGGAGTAGGAATCGAGATTCCAGAGGTGGGGAGGGCGGAGACCGGGATGAAAAGGTAGCATGAATTTCGAGCACGCGCTAATATGTTTCTCGGCGCAAGCGCACGTAAAACACCGGTGGCACCCACATGTCGGCCTAAGAGTCCTTATTCTTTCTTTTGGAGAGCCCGCCTTTTTTTCACGATCTTTTGAGAGCCCGGCCCGAGAGTCATAATTGACCTGTTTGGCATTGCATTACTACTCGCCCATATTCAATGACACCTCACCGCCCAAACAAGTGTACATCATCAAAAAGACAGTGAGCTCAAATTATATATAACTTGAAAAAGGAGATATACTCGAACATCGGAGAATGGTGATGCCCTCATTTAGCACACCAAGAGTTCGAGACAATAAACAGTTCAAACAACGATATATACAACATTCAAACACCGACTAGTGACTACTATCGACATAAACAAAGAAGACATGATAGTTCATAAGAAGTCTTGCTACACCACCAAAACGTACCCATCTGCAGCGCTCAGACTCTCGTGATCCAGACGAGAATGACATTCTAAACAGAAGCAACTATTACATAGAAAGAGTGACATGGACGAGGATGACCAAATGACAAGGAATATGCATAACAAAAGAAAGAACTACCCATCCAGAACCAGCAGCAAAGACAACAAAGTCATTCGAAGAGATGATCCAACACCATCATAATTTGCAGCCCCACTTCAGCGACCAGTGATCCCGAGACACAAGTACTCCACCCTTTTGATGCAACAGCCCAATTACCTATCAACCTGAAGGCTTAAACCACATCACTGCATGTCGTAATTGAGACATCCAAGGATCAAAGTTAATCAGGATGCCTTTGTCATTCTCACCTTCTTTTGGCTGCAGGCTGTATCGTTGACAATCAGGGGAGTATGCTCCCGAACTCCTAGGGCTCGCCGTGTAGACACAGTTTTCCATAGCAAATAGAGCCTCTCTGCCATCAAGGTCCTTGCCAACGGTGATCTCCTGGTTAAACAGATAATTGAGTCCGAGAAACAGAGAGTGCGAACCAAGGCTGTTTACCCGCCTCCAACTAAAAATCCTAAAGGCCCCAACAAGCTGGTATCCTGCTCATAGACGTAACAGCCACTGCCATATACTCACGTATTACACGGTGCTTGTATGCAGTGGGGTTTTTGCAATATAACTTTTCTGGCTCATGTGTCCGAATGATCATCAGTCTTTTGTCGTCGTCTGATCGAGCGAGGAACTAGTTGTGCTTCCCTGTTTGGCAAAGGTGGTGTAATTACAAAGGATAGTAACTGTAGGGACACTGCATCATATCAAAAAGGACAGGCATTGTTAATGTAAGATCAGCATTGTTCAGAGTATGAGTAGGATAATGCAAGAAACAACATTGATATGTCCCTGTTGGAACTGGGAGGAAAATACAGGGAAATGTATACTGGGTTCGAAAATATAGAAGTGCCATGCATGGTTATACTCATGTTATCTCGCAATCGATTCTTCACAAGAAACTACCATGTCATGCATGTTATGTAATCATGTTCTGTCCTCACAAACAAATTCTTCAAGGTAACTAACAGACCATCCATTGTTATATACTCGTGTTCTGTGGGCAAAACTTTTGTGAGGATATTATTCTAGCCATTGATTGTCAAGGGCTTAATATAGGTATGTACACATGGTAAGCATTGCAGATTTCACTACTTCCAAATATAGAGTTCTCCATATGCACATTTACTTCCCTAATGTATGGTTAGATGAAACCAATAAATGTGGTGCATGTTTCTACATCATGAAAATGAGGAAACTAACATGGCCATTTATACACACTCATATTTAGTAGTAGTATATAGATTACTGTAAAATAAGGATAATATCCATATATTCCTAACCGTTTGATTATTCAGGGTACAAATTGGCTGTAATGACATGCTCACAATTGCATGAATTAACTCATTCCAAATATAGCTGATTTACGGCCTCTCTAATATATTGCCATCATTCTACTCAAATTCTGCTCAAACAGGGATATGCCAATCATCAAAAAAAAGTTCAAACAGTGTCATGGCGTCATCATTAACATGAGACGGAAACAACTTACACGCGCCGTCCAAGCAATACGTGGTGCCATCTGCTTTGTCGATCACGTAGATGATGCCATTGTGTTCAATAGCATCACAGAAGTGTGTATCAGCTTTGACGATGATCCACTGCGAGCCGAGTTGTCTCCAGCTAAAAAAGGTGCCGGCGTAAAGATAGGCGAGTCCGCGGTCGAACAAGGCAATTAGCTTGAAGTCTGCGTAATTCGCATGTCGTGTGGGTACTTGGCAGATTACAATCTTCTGCAAAACAAGGTCCGTCCAACTAATGTAGTAATCTAGATGACTTGGACCGCGATGGTAATACTCTATATAATCCAACGGAGGAAGGATAATCTCATGGGAGGTCTGGAAGTTCACGAGCACCAACTTTTTACCGTCTTCTCTGAAGGCAGCCATCCAGTGGGAGTTCATGCCGACCCAGTACATACCTACCAAGAAGTTTCGGGCGATGGTGATCGGATCGATGTCGAGGGAAATGATGTACGGCGACACACTACATACCTGCAAAGAAGTTTCGGCTAATGGAGATCGGATTGAAGTCTAGGGGCATCATGCACGCCTCCGTATCATGGAGAGCCAATCTCGCAAGACCAGATAGCAGCAAGCAGGGTGTCTTGAAAAGCTTAGGCCTCGCATCGACGATGTCCGTGTGCATGTCCCTCGGGCATGCAGCCAGCCGCAGGGCGGTCAACATATCCATACACGAACAACAAAGGTCGAGGATGTCACTGGGGAGATTGCTCCAATCGCGGCTCATATGGATGTTGCGTGGTTCGCGTTCGGCCATGGTGGAGTTTGGAAGGGGGCTTGATTTACGGGGGAGAAGGATGTCGGTGCTGGAGTGGCTAGCGAGGGAATAGTGGTACTGGGGGAGGCGAGTGAGGCGACGGTACACGGGGGCACAGTGAGATGGAGACGGAGACGGAGACGGAGAAGGATATGGAGATGGAGTGGTGCTATGGGAGTGGAGAGGGAGACGAGGCGAGGCGCCAATGTGCTGTACAGCGGCGGTGACAGACTGCATAGTGCACAGGGTGAGGCTGAGTTTGGTAACCCGAACACACCGCCTCGCCTGGACTAGTGTCAGGCGCAGGGTGTTGTCACTTCACTGTGAGGACCAGATGAATAGTATTTTGACCATCAAGTGTACCACAGTTGTACTACTACTACTAGTAGTAGTAGTAGGAACATGAGTACTCCAGTATTGTATAGCGGAAATAGGTCTCCCGTGCTAGCATGCCTGTTCAATTCATCGTTTAGGTATCATCCATATTGCGAGCAGAACCAAATTCTCGTGCATGCCCAATCAACGCCCTGCCGCGATGCATGCAAAGTGGTCGGTGCATCAAGGACGGCATGCAGATCGTTCCACACTTGAGAAGAGGGAAAATGGAAAGGTAGAACGTGGCAATAGAGGAAGAGAACGCTGGCTAACGAGGCTAGAGGGGATCGAGCAGGAAGTTAATGCTCCACGCCTAAAGGTTTTGGGAAAACCTGATTTTCATAAGGTGACTTATACTCACCTAAACGGAGGGAGTATTCCTTAACCAGAGAATGTTGTGTCTCCCACTCACGCGCTCAAAAAAAAGCTATGACACATTTCTTTATCTGTTTGCATAGGTCCCACCTATCAGGAAGGATGGGCACGCATACCTAACAGTACGACTCCTCGGTCTACCCGCATAGCCTTTTCGCTTAGTCTACCTAGCCGCCTAATCAATCGCTCTGCACGCCACTTCTCCCATTTACTTATCCATTGGGAACCGATTCGCCTCGGCTTCTTCACCTCCCCTTCGTCTTCATTTGCATCCAAACCCCACTGCATTCACATTGTTTTAACCTCTTTAAATAATCATCTACTACTTCAGTTAGACTAGCCATCTAATCCTAATTCTCCAAACCATAGCCCTCCGTTCCAGCGGTTCCAAATGGCGAAAGAGATCGAGATGAAGGTTTTTAGCATCCAATATGTCCTTGTCGAAGGCTCGATGCGCATAGTTGCCACCGTCACCGTCCACCCAAGGGTTGTTCGGCAGTGGATCAACAATGTATCCAACTCCCTCAAAGAGGTAGAGACGAGGGTCATCGGTCTCGACGCAAAGTACACGGAGCGTGCCCCTGGGAAGATCCAGCGCGCCGCCGTCCTTCAGCTGTGCCTCGAAGATGATGTTTTGGTGTACCACATCATACACTCGCCCTCCATACCAGGTGAGCTTCACGGTTTCTTGTCTCGGGAGGACGTATACTTCTGTGGGGCAGCCATCGAAGGGGACAAATAGAAGCTGGAGCCGTACAACCTTGATTTGAAAAGCATTGCTGACCTACAAACCAGAATCAAAATTCCTGTAGAAGATTGTGCTAAACAGACACCATCCCTATTCGACGTAGCAAATTTTGTGCTCGGTACAAATTTTCAGAAGGGTGACGAGATAGTGGCATTAAGGTCGTCTGGATGGGAGAATTATCCCTTGACGTACGAGCGAATAAAATACGATGCCCTCGATGCCTGTGTGAGTTTCGAGATAGCTGCAAGGTCCAAAGAGCTTGTTGCGAAGCCGTCTCCCATAGAGAATGAGAACAAGAAGAAGAAGAAGAAGAAGAAGAAGAAGAAGAAGAAGAAGAAGAAGAAGAAGAAGAAGAAGAAGAAGAAGAAGAAGAAGAAGAAGAAGAAGAAGAAGAAGAAGAAGAAGAAGAAGAAGAGAAGAAGAAGAAGAAGAAGAAGAAAACGCTGCACCAACAGGAGGGCATTATGGATGGATGAACTATTTCCTCTCTTGTAAAAAAAATTATTCCCTCTCGGTGTATATTGATATAGATGGACTATTTCGATGGTGTGCATGTCTTTGGAATAGAGTAGTAGCGTGGGTCCTCTTGACTATAAGGAACTATTTATCCGCATATATAGCTTTCTCTGCTACTCCTTCCAAAGGATCAAGATCTGATGCATGTGTCCCTAGACATGACAGCTTGTCCATGGAAGTTCAACTACGGCGACCATCATGTTTCATCTCACAATTCCCACGACGCCTCTCCAACCCACGGCACCACGCCCCCCGACGTGCGCCTCACCCCTCTCGGCCGCACCGCCCCTCTGCCTTTGTGTGCATGACATGTGGGCCACCTAAATGTGGCGAGCATCAAGTTTCTACCACAGCCACCCGTGTTTCCCATGACGCCGCTCGAACCCATGAAACCACACATCCTCTGACCTGTGGCTCACCCCTCTTGGCCCCACTGCCCCTCTGCCTTCGGGAGCATTACATGTGGACCAGTCACCTATCGGGTCCACATGTTATTGACTCAAATGTAGGTGTAGTAAGGCGCTGAAGCTCAGTCCCGGCGGCCCTGAGAGGGAAATGTAACTCCTGCGCTAGGGCTTGTGGTGCTCCCGCAGCACGAACTCGTGCCAAACTCGAGATTTGTTTCTTTACTATACATGCGCGCAACGATTTAATGGACATTGTAATCTCAACATGTGATGGGGAGCTCTAAATTTGAATTTGAAACTTATAAAATGAAAAGATTCAAAACAAATAAACTGGGAGAGAGGGAGTATATCGTAGGATGTGTCCCATACAAAATAAGTCCCCTGGTTTGTCACCACGAAGATACGGTTAGAAAGGAGCACAGCGTCTTAATACTCGTACGGCAACAAATCGGCCGCAGACAGCATGGTCCGCCTTTGACCGCCATGTGCAACGTTCGTGCTATCTTTTATTCAATCTCACCGTGGTTCCATCGTACCAATTCATGCGGTGGCTCGTTGCATGGCTGATCCCAATGTTGGACAAAGGTTCTACGGGAACAGTGTCACCATTGTAAATGTTGTGCAAATTGATGTTGGTACCCTCCCGTACATATGCAAGCCAATCTCCACTCGCACGGAGCCTAGCCTGTGAAACAGTGGACAGGGGGAGAATTAGGAAATGTACATGGAAGTAGTCTTTAGAATGCATTTACTACGTGATCAAACTCATCTTACCTGCTCATCGGAGGAAATCTGAGTGCCCCTGAACGTCAGCATCTCAAGGGGTGTCAACTTGGAACTACGGCCATGCCAAGACTTTGGAGAGACCCCAAGGAAACATCCTCGTATGCTCCATGGAACATCAAGATGCATTTGTATGAGTAGTTTATCTTGTGAGAGAAAAGGATGAACGAGGGAAGGCCTCTAGAGATAGATATGGACACTACTACTACCAATGTGCTGGCCCGTGCGTTGCAATGGATCCAAACTAATAGAATAAAACTTGTTCACGTGCTTGAAATATAAGCACTCTAGTTTTGATATACATGTGTCAGCAGACATGACAGCTTGTCCATGGAAGTTGAACCACGGCGACCATCACGTTTCTTGTTTCTACCACTGCCACACCCACACGCGATTCCCACGACACCGCTCCAACCCACGGCACGACGTCCCCCGACGTGGACATGGATCCTGTGACGTGGCTATCACTGCCTTGCCCTGCCTTTCCTTCACTGATAGGTGGGACCCACGCTTATGGGACCCACATGTTAGTGCCAGAATGGTAGGATTGTTCGTGCCCCTCATCCGTCTCGGCCCCACCGCTCCTCTGCCTTTGTGTGCATGACATGCGGGCCAGCTGAACTGCGGCGACCATCAACTTTCTACCACAGACACATCCGATTGGAAGCGGTTTGTCTGCTCCACTGCTGTGCTCCGATCGGTACTCCCGCACCATCGAATTTTCATCCATCGGCTGTGACACATTTCGTCCCGGGCATCAATCCTCAGCTGGAGTACTTATGTACTACAGGTAGTACCCGCCGGTGTGGCCATCTACGCCTCGTAACGCCCCGACGCCCAGCTGTGGTACCCTCGCCACGGCCATGCCACCACCGGCCGGTTCATCTCGAACGAGTGAGTCGCGAACCACGCCACCACCATGAGAATGACATGTGGGTCAGCCGCATTTAAGGCCCACATGTCATTTACTCATAGGCCGGGCACTAAGCAACTGAAGTTCGGTCTCGTGGGCCTCAAGAGGAAAATGTAACTCCTGCGGCAGGCCTTGTGGTGCTCCTGTAGTACGAGCTCGTGCCAAAACTGGAATTTGTTTCTTACTACTAGTAGTACTAGTAGTAAGGTACACATGCATTGCACGCATGAGATTCTGGTGGTTTGTGCATTATGCTTCTACATGTGGAGTTTTCTGGATTCTAACATGTGGCAAAATTTGGTGGAATATAAGGTTAGGCAAGTTTGATTAACTTAGGTGAGTGTTTGGTTCAAGCCACACCTTAGGCAAGCCACACTGGCCCCACATGACATACACACAAAAATGTGGCAAGATTCCTTAGGCTTGCCAACTTGTGGCAAAATTTGGTGGAATTTAAGGTTAGGCAAGTTTGATTAACTTAGGTGAGTGTTTGGTTCAGGCCACACCTTAGGCAAGCCACACTGCCCCACATGACATACACACAAAAATGTGGCAAGATTCCTTAGGCTTGCCAACTTGTGGCAAAATTTGGTGGAATGTAAGGTTAGGCAAGTTTGATTAACTTAGGTGAGTGTTTGGTTCAAGCCACACCTTAGGCAAGCCACACTGGCCCCACATGACATACACACAAAAAATGTGGCAAGATTCCCTTAGGCTTGCCAACTTGTGGCTCTCATTTCGAAGAACTTATTAATAACTTTGCCTGAGCTTAGTTGTGGCAAAGTTAGTCATGAATTAAGTTCAACCATGGAGTCTTCTAGATTATACATATGGCAGAATCTGGTGGATGATATCCAATGGCCAGTAGTGCTCGGATTTGCCATCTTTGTGCCTTCAGATTTGCTTCATCCAATGACCAACTTTCAAAGTTTTTCACACACTATATAGGGGGTATAGATATAGATGTGTCGGTCCGTTGCAATGGATCCAAAGTATATCTATTTAGTGGAGTGCACTCTAAACACATTATCTATTTATTTTTCTCTAACCTTCCGTAGCCATTCAACCAAGCCACATAAGCTTCATGGGTGCCCCCCACATCATATTATTCATACTACGTTGATTGAAAAAAGATAAATCACCCAAAACAAGATCTTCCTGTTTTTGTTCCTACGATGTTGTGCCGTGCACGTATCTACTAGTTGTATAGTGGTAGTACTAGTAATATAATAGAGTAGTATTAGGAGTACAAACTTGGTAAGTACTAGTAGGAGTAGTACTAGAATAGAATGCTCCTACTCTATCAACGAGCCCTGTCTGACACAAAATTTCTTGGCTTCCGTGCTACAGCTAGATCTTCCCCTTGTTTCTGTTTTCCAACCCGGCGGCGGGCAGGGTGTCGGTTTGCTCAACGGGCGGTCCCACATGAAAGTGAAAATGCTAGGCACAGGGGCGGAGCTACGTGAGGGCCAACACGTGCCCTGGCCCGCCCAACCTAGCAGGATTTTCGTAGTTGTACATCCAGTTTTGAGGCATGGAACGCCAACGCAAGGGTAATTTCTATAGCTCGCTAGATCGGCACGCCCAACGTTTTGCTTCAAGCTCCGCCACTGCTAGGCAACACGCCTTCCCTAAGCTATGTGTCGTGCCGGATGGGCCGTGTTGTACTCCCGATTCCCGGGCGTGTGGGGGTGCGACGTGAACGTGGCAGGCCTTTTCCTTTTACTAGCAATGTGCCCGTGCGTTGCGACGGATCCAAAGTAGTAGAATAGTAGTATTTGTTCACAAACTTGAAAGAAATCACTATTGTTTTGATAAACTCCTAATATATTACTCCCTCCGTACCTAAATATTTGTCTTTTTTGAGATTTCAAATGGACTATCACATACGGATTATATAGACATATTCTAGTGTTTCTAGTAAGATGCCCGTAGCGTGCACGAAGTTGATGGAAAAGGTAAGCACAACTTATAAACTGACGGATGGAGTACTAGTTACAGTGATGCATATAATTAAGCAAAGGGATCGCACATGTCGGTATTGACTGGAATGAGAATGCAACAACACAATAAGAATTAAGGCCACGATGATGCGATCGCAGTGGTGGTTATAGAAGGCAAGAAGAAAGATGGATCCACGAACATACGACCTCCTCCTCCTCAACTTAGTGCACGGGGCCACCGACCGGCGGCTAAGGAGCGGCGGCTTTTGTGGCGAGGTCGAGGTGCTTCTCAACAAAGGCATCCAAGGCTTCCAGTCGGTTGAGGAAGGCCAACGTCAGAAGGCCCTCACCGCCTTGTAGATACCTATGTACACGATTTGCTCGTACGCGTGGATGTGTAGGTCGACGAATTGTTGCAGGGCGAGGCGCCTCGCGGCGAGCGCGACCTCGAGGTGGACATTCTTCGTGGTGTCGGCGGGCAGTCGCAGGGCCACCAGTGCTTGAAAGAGGTTCCGGCCATGGAGGCCGATTAGGGTGGCAGGCAATGAGGAGCCCGGGCACGCGGGCTGGAGGAGTACAGCGATGTCGTCCGCGAGCTTCTTGAGGACGGTGAACTTGTTGATAGTGGCAATGATCATCTGGTCCAACTGAGAGTCGTAGTTGGCGTCGACGGCGGCCATCCACCAGCCGGTCTCCAACACCGTCTGGAGATGATCCTTGGCGCCATGTCGCAGGCCGGCGTCGTGGACCATCTGGCGCAGCCGTTGGCCGCTCACGCGCATCGCCGCCATGGGTCTGGAGTGAGCTCTTTTGCACTTAGTGTAGGTGCTTACGCAAGTGCTTAGGTGCGTATGATGTGGTTGATGCATTGGAATGGAGGAGGGGCGCCTTTATATGAGGGCAATGAGGGCGAACTACGTTGCATTCACATCGTGCAGCCTCTTTTCCAGAACCTCCTCCCATTACTTCCCTCATGCATTAATTGAAGGAGGATGCATTGGCCGTTCAACATATCGGGAACCGCTACTCCCTCCCTCGTCTGCATTAAAGGTGTATCGGGAACTGCGCCGCCCGCTGTCAAATCGAATACTCCCTACGTCTAGGTGAGTATTATAAGTCATCTTACAAAAACCAAATACTAACACATAGGCGTGGTGCATTAACTCTCACGTTGTTTCTTATTTTTTGACATAAATAGAGGAATCAACCAAGAAGAGATGTGGGGCTTGTATGCTTTTAATGACTTCAGACTATCAAACATGACATGCAGTGGTCAGTTCGTTGCACAAGAACAAATACAACCCACGTCAGCACACACGCATCTTATAGCATCACATCCAATGCCAATAAAAGATGAATGAGACCAAATTATATCTCATCTAGATGAGTTCTAGCAAATCTGTATTAATAATACTTAGTACTCCTGCGCCATGTATCATTTAAGTATCATGTAGTACTTTATTTATTGCCATGTATGACACATAGTTCACGAGCGCTCTCTATATGTACCACCTTTTTTTTTAATTTCAAGTTTTGCTCCATGGCGCAATCCATCGATACTACTACTGTACAAAAGTGGAGTATATACATTTTTTTAAAGGCTAGAGGGCGGGGCAGTCTAGCTCGGTCGGTTTCACGAGAGGCGAAGGCCTTTGTGATTTGACGGCTCATTAATGCTGTCAAATCGAATAGTACTACGCCGCCCGCTGCACGCCCGGCGCCTCCATTAAACCCCTCCGTTAAACCCTCATGCAAACCGAGAATCCTACTCCGGCCACACGTCCGTTCATGAGCGGGCCGGAATTAAACGCAACACCGGCCGAGCTCCTCCCGTCCGCTCTCAGTTTAAACGAGGCCAGACGCCGGCCAAGCTCCTACCGTCCGCCCTCTATTTACACGAGGCCAGACAGACAGTGGGCAAGAATCGCACCCCTCCGCCGCTCCCCCATCTCCTCCTTCACCATTTTCTCCACCCTTCTGATGGCTTCCGATGAGCCGTTCTCCGGCATATTACCCGGCTGGGTGGCCCGCCGAGCCCTCCGGATACGGGCGAGGCCACTCGGTGCTTCACCAACCTCGCTTGGCCCGACGGAGCCAGTTGCCGCCCCAAGCAGGCGCGTGGTTTAGCAACTCGCCGCTCCCGTTCAGCTCGATGAGGAGTGGCGAGTTGCTCCACGCCGGCATGGCGGCGAGCACGCCAGTATGGGTGCCATCGCTGTTGCGTCGTACCGCGCCACCAGTGTCTGCGGTGGCCGCGCCTCCCGTGTCAGTGGGGCCGCCTCCCGTGCCTGCGGCAGCGCCATGCAGGCAGAGACAGAAGCCGGGTGCGTGGAGAGCGACGAGTCGGTGGCTAGCTTCTCCCTATCCGCCACCATCATCGAGGAGAAGTAAAACACGGGAGGTTGCCGCCACTTGGGACCCATGAAGGCCACCGCCAAGGCGACGACCGCGGATTCAGGTGGTTTCTTTGCTGCTTCATCTCTTCCGCGGACCTTCGTCGACCCCGCAAGTGTCTGACGGACATGAGGAAGGCAAAGGGATCCGCGGGCGGCCATTTAGAACTAAAATAAGTCTAGATATATCCATTTCTAGGACAAGTATTTCCGGACGGAGGGAGTATTAATTATACAAGAGAGCCGGATTGGCACCTCTTAGTTCATGTAAATGTAATGAAATCCATCATGTTTATATGAAGATCTGGCTTTTTTATACGAAATCCTTCATGCTTATATGAAATCAGTCCGTGTTTGCACGAATTTCATCTGGTTGATTAGAGTTGTAAAAATGTATGCCGCTGGCGTTTGATGTCGTCCTCCGTGGAAGGAAGCTGGAGGAAATTTGCCGGCTGCCGTTGGAGGTGCTCTTTATGCTGGAAATAATAGAGTGACATCCAATCCATTTGAGTTAATTGCCTGTATGATTGTCCCTCTATAAAAAGTTAATTGCATGTACAAAGGTACACGTGACTTGTGGTGGCTACTGACTTCGCATGTAAAGTTAAAAAGAAACAAGTCCATCCTTAATATTCTAAGTACTGTGGGTTCCATTGTCAAGACAAAGAGTTTAAAGAAGTATATATTAAATAAGTAGAGTAATATATAATATACAAATCTAAAGTTAAAAGACAGAATTGAACTCATGTCATCGCTGCGTAGCATCCGACGCTAACCAGCCCAAAGACATTTTTGTTGTATACCATGCCGAGATATATCTCCATGTCTACTCTTATATATACTCCATTCGTTCCTAAATATTTGTCTTTTTCAGATTTCAAATGGACTACCACATACGGATGTGTATGTAGACATATTTTAGAGTGTAGATTCACTCATTTTGCTATGTATGTCTTTTCAGGAATGGGTCAGATTTGTCCTTAATTTATTTATGAGGTATCCAGATGACACTGCACCGCCTAGAAAAGAGGGTAACATCAAAATTATGGACTACTTTTTTGAGTATGTTGGTAAGGTCCGGTCATAGTCACTTGTTGAAATCTCTAAAAAGACAAATATCCTTCGTTTGTTGAATACTTGTCATCAAAATGGATAAAAGGAAATGTATCTAGACGTATTTTAGTTTCAGATACATCTATTTTTATCCATTTTGATGACAAGTATTTTCGGACGGAGGGAGTAGAAAACAGAGTTGGTGATGATGGTGTGCGTGCCATCCTGCAATATAGGCCGTCGAATTTATATCTAACGGATAGGAAAGAAACTATGGCAACTTTGCAAAAATATACCCACACGTCTCTCCACGTTCGCAAATAAGGCCTTCCCTCGTTCAGTCTTTTCTCTCACAAGATAACCTACTCATACAAATGCATCTTGATGTTCTGTGCAACGCACGGGCAGCTAGCTATTTTCTTTTAAAATAGTTGCTGTGATAATTGGGTTGAAGTGATATATTTTATGTCTGCCCTGAATGATTTCAGATTCACTAGTAGTAATAAAGAAAAGGTTGCCTTGTTAATTAACAGAAAACAGGATGAAAACTATCACATGAGGCCGGTAAAAACAAGGCACACTGGGTTCGGCGTCATTGTCACTATAGTTGTGCGCACGCGAGAAGTCTACATATCGAGGGGGCTACCGAGCGAGGCACCAGACACAATGTTTGAGAGAGAAACCAATTGACAGACTATGATCGGATCGAGTTATCACCCTTCTGCTGTCATTGTTGGGGGGAGGGAGAGAAAGACGTATCGAGAGTGTGCGCGGTAGGCACAGAGGCACAACTAGCGAGTGTGTGTGTGTGTGTTTCAAAGAGGAGTCGATAGATTATTATCAAGATCGATGTGCCACCCTACTCCTTCGGTGTCGGGTAGTGTGTGTGTGTGTATGTTTGAGAGAGAATCCAGTCGATAGATTAGTATCAAGATCGAGGTGTCACCCTACTCCTTCGGTGCCGGGTAGTGTGTGTGTGTGTGTATGTTTGAGAGAGAAGCCAGTCGATAGATTAGTATCAAGATCGAGGTGTCACCCTACTCCTTCGGTGTTGGGAAGTGTGGGTGTGTGGGGGGGGAGGGGACAGTGTTGGGGAACGTAGTAATTTCAAAAAAAAATCCTATGCAGACGCAAGATCATGCTGATGCATAGCAACGAGAGGGGAGTGTTGTCCACATACCCTCGTAGACCGAAAGCGGAAGCGTTATGACAACGCGGTTGATGTAGTCGTACGTCTTCACGATCCGACCGATCCAGGTACCAAAACTACGGCACCTCCAAGTTCAGCACACGTTCAGCTCGATGACGATCCCTGATCCGATCCGGCGGGGTGTCGGGATGACTTCCACAAGATGATGGCGTGGTGACGATGTACAGCCCTAGAGTTTGTTTGTAACTAGTGGCATTGCATTCATGTCATCATGTCTAAATTTCATTAAAGTTGAAATGGGGATTGTCCAAACCCTAGCATTAAAGGAATTCACTAGGTTCACTTGAAATATTTTCAAGAAGTCCAATGGCTTTCAAAAATGTTCATCATTTATGGAAATATCGTAAACAAAGTGGCGAGGTGATGCACATTTTTCCATGATATATTTGGGCTCTGAATTAAATCATACTTTATTTGAATTTGGGCATTTAAATACTATAAAATATTTAAAATGTCCAAATAGTCCTAAACTGAAATGTTCCATGTTGGATATATTCCAAACAGTGGCCATGAGAAGTTTGGTGATTTTTCAGTGTGCCTAAGTATTTTTAATAAAGCCCAAACAACTACGTAAAAATAGAAAACAGAATGTAAAAGTAAAATAGGCGTAAACATACCGAGCTTACTCGGCAGCCCACCCACAGCCCAACACTGCAGCCCAAAGAATGCCCAGCCCACCAGCGCCTCCTGTCGCCTTCCTCCTCAAGGCCAAGAGATTTAGGGCGTGTGGTCATGGCAGCGCCCAAGACGCGCCCGCCACCTCCACCCTGCCACCTGCGCCCCCGACGCCTAGACACCTCCAACGTTGCCACGCTACCCCTCCGAATCCCTCGCCACTCTCTCGCCCCATCCTCTCTCTACTCTCTCCTCTCGCCGGCGAAGGAGCTCGCCGCCGACGCCGCTTGCCGCGCCACCGCCTCGACCTCGCCGTGCTCGCGAGCTCAGACGACGTTCCCGACCTCCTCGACGAGCCACGAGGCCCCGGACACGCTGCAACGCCGCCGCCGCCGTTTTCCTCGTCGGCCACCGAAGATCGCCGCCGCGATTCACCGCCTCCCGAGCTTCCCGAGCACGCCGAGGCCACCTCCAGAATCGCTGTGAGCTCCGCCATCGCTTCTCTCTCCGTGTTTCTACCTCCTCTCTAGCTGCCGCCCGCAACGAGGCCGAGACTCACCGCCGCGGCCATGTCGCCGCCGTGCCTACAGCCACCGCAGAACTCCTAACCGAGCACACCCACGTGCTCACCGCGCCACGCAGTGTCGAGGAGCCAAGCATGCCACCCCACGGCCACCGCAGCCTCGCTTTTGAGTACGCCCGAACTCCGCCGCCGAGGTCGACGCCGTGCCCAACTCCGCCACCTCGCACCTCCCCGCCACGCTTGATGCGCACGAGCCCCAGCTCCTCGTAGGTGGGCTCGGCCATCGATTTGGTCGCCGGAGCGCGAATCCCGCGCTGCCCCGCCGCGTCTGGTCGTCGCCGGCGGCTAAACGCCGGCGGGTTGACCCCGTTTGACCCTAGTTGACCCAGTGTGGGCCCAGGTGGACTCCCCCTGACTCCATGACAGGTGGGGCCCATCTTCTAATTAAATTAGTTTAGTGCTAACTAAAAACTAGTTAGCCTAAATACACCGACATCTTGGGACCCACAGTGTCGTGGTTTGACTCGACCGCATTCGTTGACCAGATGACGCCAAGATGATGCAAGGTTGACGCAGAATGCTTTTCTCAGATTTTAAATAAATCAATGATTTATTCATTTTAAAATGTCCTAAAGTTCTAAAAATCATAGAAATTAAACCGTAACTCCAAATGAAATAAATTATATATGAAAAATTATCGAAAAATTCAAGGAATCCATCTGTACCATTTTCATGCATGTTAGAACAACTTATAGCTGCTGTTTAGCACAAATCATTTAAATGGCATTTGAATAATCACATATGGAGTTTGAATTTGAATCTTGTATTCAAACCAACTTCATTTAATCTGTTGCTAGTTGCATTAGCTCAAACCACAGCATATTGCCATGTCATGATCATGCATCATATTGTGCATTTGCATTGATTGTGTTTCCTTCTCGCTTGCCGTAATTGCCCCTCTCGATAGACGCTGTTCCGACGATGAGTTCGATGACACCGATGAAGAGATATATTATCTTCGAAGTGCTGTGCAAGCAAAACCCCTTGTTCATTCCGATACAATCCCACTCTCTCGCTCCTGCTCTCTTTTATCGCATTAGGACAACAACGATTCATCTGTTACTTGCTGCATGTAGCTGAACCCTTTATCCTTTGCATGACCTGTCATTCCACAAGAATAGATGAAACCCACTAGCATGAGTAGGAGTTGTTTGAGCCCTGATGTGCCTACTCATCCATGCTTGTTTGTCATGCCTGCTATTGCTTAGAGTTGAGTCACCGATTCATCGAGGATGAATCGGAGGTGTGTGAACATGTCCTACTGTGTGTGAGCTAAGTGTGTGAACACGATTTGGTAAAGGTAGCGGTGAGAGGCCATGTAGGAGTACATGGTGGGTTGTCTCACTGCAGCCATCCTCGTGAACTGAAGTTCGTGTTGGTGATCCATGAACAGCTACTACCACTCATTGGGATCCTTAATTGACCCTCTCGGCTTCTTAATCACCCTTGTTCTCTGTCCGTGAGTTGCAACTAGTTTTCGTGTTTGTAGGTAGTGTTAGTAGTCTACCAAGTGGCACCCTGCATGTGGGCTTGGGATGACTAGGCACCGTGGCACGGTGTACCAAGCGAGATCCACCCGCCGAGGTGGGCTTGGGAACCCTGCTCACATCGCTTGGGGCCGTGGCGACACCCCCGCCGGATCTCCTTGCGGATGGAACCCGAATAGGCGATAAACCCGGACGAGAGACTTGAGTGTTTAGGTAGGTCGTGGCCGACTCCCCGCGCCGCTTCCGCTTGAAGGTTGCCGCGGTACATGACGTGTCTAGGCGATAAGTGGCGAGCGTGTGTGAAGAAGTACACCCCGCAGGTTATCATTATCTATTGAATAGCCGGATTCCTCGGATATGGAAACTTGGACCCTTGTACAGTTCATAGACAAGTGAAAGTGGATACTCTAAAATGCGCAAGATAAGCGTGAGTGCTATGGATGGCATTCTAGTAGGGAGACGGAGCGGATCCATAGTGGTGTATTGATATGGTGAATATGTGGACTCGTAGCGCCACCTCAAAAGAGTTACTTGCAATGTAGTTCAGATAGCCACCGAGTCAAAGCTAGCTTGCTGCAGCTTAAACTCCACCACCCCTTTGTTGATAATGATGCATATGTAGTTAGTTCGATGTAAGTCTTGCTGGGTACATTTGTACTCACGCTTGCCTATTTTATGTTTTTTGCAGAGAGACTTCAGCCTCGCTAGTAGTTCCACGTGGACTTGACGCTTAGCTTGTTACCTCAAAGAACGATCTTGTGCCCTCGGCAGATCTAGTAGATAGTCGCTTCTAAGCCTTTTTCATTTGTAGATGTCTGTACTCAGACATGATAAGCTTCCGCTTGTGCTTTGACTTGTATGCTCTGAATGTTGGGTCATGAGACCTATGTTTGTAATATCTCGCTCCTCGGAGCCTAATGAATACATACTTGAGTCGAGAGTCATGTTGTGATGCCATGTTGTATTTGCACATATCGAGCATATTGTGTGTATGTTATTGAAATGCTTGGTATGTGTGGGATCTGACTATCTAGTTGTTTATCCTTAGTAGCCCCTCTTACCGGGAAATGTCTCCTAGTGTCTCCACCGAGCCATGGTAGCTGCTGCTACCGCTCCTAACACTTAGGCTGGCCGGCATGTGTCCTTCTTCGCTCTCGTGGTTCTGTCCCTTCGGGAAATGTCACGCTGAGTACCGGAGTCCCGCTAGCCGCTACAGCCCGGTTCACCGGAGTCCCGCTAGCCCAGTGCTACAGCCCGAACTTACTCGCCGATGACCGACACGCTTGATGTCGGGTCATGGATGCCTGTCCCAAGAAGTTTGTGCCACTTTGGGTTTATGACTAGCCATGTCAGCCCGGGCTCCTTATCATATGGATGCTAGCGACACTATCATATACGTGTGCCAAAAGGCGCAAACGGTCCCGGGCAAAGGTAAGGCGACACCCGTGGGAATACCGTGCGTGAGGCCGCAAAGTGATATGAGGTGTTACATGCTAGATCGATGTGGCATTGAGTCGGGGTCCTGACAGACGATGATGATGTTCTACCGACGCAGGGCTTCGCCTAAGCACTGCTACGATATGACCGAGGTGGAATATGGTGGAGGGGCAACCGCACACGGCTAAGGAACGATCACGAAAATCAACTTGTGTGTCTTGGGGTGCCCCCCTGCCCCCGTATATAAAGGAGGGAGGCGGGAGGTGCGGTTGGCCCCCTAGGGGTGCGCCTGGAGGAGTCCTACTCAAACCGGGAGTAGGACTCCCTCCTCTTGCCTTGGTGGAGAAGGAAAGTGAAAGTGCAACTAATCCCCGGGTGGTTTTGGTAATTAATAACAACATATATATCATTGAACTAATAGTTTCTTGAGAATCATTTCAGAAAGTTCAGTGATATGGGTATGGCAATGATCAAGAAGTGGACCCTCAAAATGCTAAGGCAAGCATTGGCAAAAGCTCAAGACTCCATTTTTGGTTTAGTGATCCAAGATCACATTGAGTCCATAGGAAAGCCAATACTATTAAAAGGGATGAGGTTATGTTGATGATCCGTTGCTCAAAGTGCTTAGTGATACATCTCCTAAACTATCGCAACTCTCACTTCAAATATACACTCATAAGTAATCTCGGTCCCACCGATTTCCTAAACTCAGTCACACCGAGATGAACCACCTCAGCCACAAAGCCAAACCCTAGAAATTTCGGATTTTCCGATTCTGAACTCGGTCTCACCGAAACTTGAGCTGCCAAGCTTCTGTAACCTTCTGTCATCAAATTGGTGTCACCGAGATGATAAAGTCGGTCCCACCAAGATTGGCAAGCTCTTGTCTTTGGAAGAATCGGACTAACCGAGATTGTATTTTCGGTCCCACCGAAAATCCCAACGTTCACATGATTTGAACTTTCGGTCTCACCGAGTTGTCAACTTCGGTCTGACCGAGATTGGTCAAATGTGTGTAACGGTTGGATTTTGTGTGGAGGCTATAAATACCCTCCACCCCTCTTCACTCGTGGAGAGAGCCATCGAAAGAACTACCACTCCTACCTTACATTTCGAGAAGAAAACTACCTACCCTTGTGTTGAGATCAAGTTGCTCCACTCCCACCATATGAAACTTGATTTCTAGCCTTCCCAAGTTGCTTTCCACTCAATCCTTTCTTCCACCACAGCCAAATCGGTGAGGAGAGTTGAGTGTTGGGGAGATTATCATTTGAAGCACAAGAGCAAGGAGTTCATCATCATCAACACCATCTATTACCTTTTGGAGGGTGGTGCCTCCTAGATTGGTTAGGTGTCGCTGGGAGCCTCCACAAGATGTGGAGTTGAACCAAGAAGTTTGTAAGGGCAAGGAGATCGCCTACTTCGTGAAGATCTACCCCGAGTAAGGCTAGTCCTCCGTGGGCGATGCCATGATGGCATAGACAAGGTTGCTTCTTCGTGGACCCTTCGTGGGTGGAGCCTCCGTGGACTCTCGCAGCTGCTACCCTCCGTGGGTTGAAGTCTCCATCAACGTGGATTGACGATAGCACCACCTATCGGAACCACGAGAAAAATCTCCGTGTCTCCAAATTGCGCTTGCTCTTCTCCACCTCTCTTTACTACATGTGCAATTTACTTTCCGCTGCCTATACTCTAGAATTGCATGTGTAGGGTGATACTTGACTTGATCATCATTGTGAATCTGCCAAAACTTGTCTTTATCAAAAGGCTGAATTTTTATGTTGTCAAGTAGTCTAATCACCCCCTCTAGACATACTTTCGATCCTACAAGTGGTATCGAGCTTTGGTCTCCATTGTATTGGTTTCCATTGCATTGACTCCATAAGCTTGGTTTCACAACCTAGGAGAATATGGCGCCTAGTGAGGGTAATTTTCAGAGAGGTCCTTACTTTGATGGTTCAAACTTTGCTAGTTGGAAGCATAAAATGAAAATGCATATTCTTGGACATAACCCCGCCGATGGGGCATTATTTGTGTTGGTTTGCAAGGTGAATTCTTCGAGGAAGGAAAAGTTCCGGATCGTGAAGCTACAACGGATGAATTGCGGATGTTGCAAAACAATGCTCAAGCTTGTGACATTCTCTTCAATGCTTTGTGTCCCGAGGAGTTCAACAAAATCAGCCGTCTTGAGAATGCAAAAGAGATTTGGGATACTTTGGTCGAAATGCACGAAGGTACCGAGTCCGTGAAGGAATCAAAGCTAGATGTTCTTCAAGGTCAACTTGACAAGTTCAAGATGAAGGAAGGTGAAGGAGTCGCTGAAATGTACTCTAGGCTTGCTCTCATCACAAATGAGATTGCCGCTTAGGAAGCGAAGAAATGACCGATCGATTCATCATCAAGAAGATTCTCGAGCTTTGATGGAAAATATGACACCGTGTGCACTTTGATCCAAATGATGCCAAACTACAAGAATCTCAAGCCAACCAAGTCATTGGAAGAATTGTTGCTCATGAGATGACACTTAAAGATAAGGAAGAGCTTCACAACAAGTCAAGTGGTGCTTACAAAGCTACAAGTGATGCTCCCACAACCTCAAGTGACAAGCTAGTTTCCAATGAAGAGATAAGCCTAATGGTGAAGAACTTCAACAAATTCTACAAGAGTAGAAGCAAGGAAAGAAGCTCAAAGTCTAGATCATATGATGAAAAGAGATCTTCAAGTCGTGATCGAATCTGCTACAATTGTGGAAGACCCGACACTACTCAAATGAGTGTTCGCCCTCACAAGAGAAGAGAAGAATCTCCAAGAAGAAGAAGCTCAAGAGAAGAGTCACCTCGGAAAGAGAGAAGGAGTAGAGATGATCGTTATGAACGAAGATCCTCTCGGAGAAGCAAGGATTCGGAGAGGAAAGACAAGTCATCAAGGAGCTATACAAGAAGAAAACATCAAGCTCATGTAGGTGAATGGGTCTCCGGCTCCGACTCCGACAATCACTCCGAAAGAAGCTATCACTCCAACTCCGACTACAACCAAGATGAAGGTGTTGCGGTCTTGCTCTCAGATCCTCCAACTCCAACTCCTATGACTTATTTGATTCACCAAATGAGGGAATTGGAAGATGCTTCATGGCTAAAGGCCCCAAGGTATCACACCCTGAATTTATTGACTTTGATAGTGATGAGGATGACTTGCTTGGTGAAGATGAGCTTTACATGACAAATCTAGTGAGCCTAGTAATGATGAACATGCTAGTAGTCTTTGTAGTCGAGAAGAGTCGAATGACAATGCTATGAAGGAGATTGAGCGCCTAACTAAAGAACTAAACACTCTTAAGTTAGCTCATGAAACAACTCAAGAAGATCATAGAGAGCTCCTAAGATCTCATGAGAAGCTACGCTTCGAGAAGCTCAATCTAGAGCAAGAACATGAGTTTCTAAAAGCTATCAATGACGATCTTCGAAAGAAGAGTTCTTCATATCTTGCCAAACGACTTCTCTTGTCTAATTTCTTGCCACCTATTAAAACTAAGCATGACAAGTATAAGAAAAATTCTTCATCTAGTGGTAACAATAACCATGCTAAATCCAATATTGTTGCTTCTTGTAGTTCTCTTGATTCCACTAACAATGTTTCAAGCCAAGTTACACTTGAGCAAGAAAATAGTTTATTGAAAGGGATTATAGAGAAAGGTGTCTACAAGAGCCTTGCCGGAAGCAAGAACTTTGAGGAAATTGTTCGCAAGCAAGGAAGGCACCGGAAGAATCAAGGAATTGGTTTCGAGCGAAAGTTCAACGCCGAGGGTGTTGAATGGGAAGAAGGTCAATATCCCACTCCAAAGTTTGTTTCTCAAAAGGAGAAGTATGATCCTACTTCTTCCAATGTGGAACAAGCTCAAGATGACCTTCCACCACAAGACCACAAGCTAAAAGGCAAGGACAAGCTTCAAGAGGAGATTGATGCATTCATTGAAGCACCTAAAGCCATGGTCAAGTGGGTTCCCAAGGAAACATCAAGTTCTACTTCGTCAAGCTCAACTACAACTCCAAGGATTCAAATCAAGATGATGTGGATCCCGAAGAAGAAGAACTAGAGAGTTCTTGAGGGTGACTCCGCCAACATACTTCACTCACATTCATTTTGGCAAGAACTTGTGCAACCAACTTCCACATTATGCACTAGTTCATGGAGTCACAAACCCTCTTGTTGGTAAGTCAAGGGACAAGGTAATCATTGCTTTCATGGACATCATCAATTGTGTACTTCAATCTATGCCCATGGATATCCTTGTTTGTTCCTTGTGGGACTAACCCATGTAGGTATTGAAAGTGCCCGAATCCAAAGGATTGCTCCCAACTCTTGATGATCTTCATCAACATTGAGCATCCACATCTTCAACATCTACATGAAGTCTTCTACGACAACCCAAGGTTAGTTTGACCCTTTAAAAGGGGTTCTCACATCTAGGGGGAGCTTTGCTCAAAAGAATTGAGCTAAAGCATCTTCAAATGATGTGAACACATTAATGCTTTATGTAAAAGTGGTAACCCCACTTGTGCTTAAACGATGAGTATGACCTATGATCAAATGTTCTCATTTGACTCCTAAGTCAATATACTCATATAAAGATGACCTAGTCATCGACAAATTGTGTGATAGTAGCTAGTGTTTTCATTGTGCATGTTTGACACATATTTCATTTGCTATCTTATTGTGTGAGCATGTTGGATGCATGATTTTATCCATTCGAGGACATCCATTTGTTGCTTTGGTCTTTTGGATTTTTCTGACCAAATGGATGAACAAGAATGCCTAAGTACCTCCCCTAGCTATCTATGCTTTCTTGTCTCAAATTCTATTCATGCTTACATCACAAACTTTGAACAAGTCAATTTCGGACCCTTCGAGTGAGGAGCACTCGGAGCCACCGATCCGTCAAGGGCTAACTTCCAAAACCTTCTAAGTGATTTCGGTCAGACCAACCCACTCAAACTCGGTCAGACCGAAAGCATTTGGATTGATCTAGGTTTTCACCTCGGTGAAACCGAGTTGTACTTTTCGGCGTGATCAAGTGTGTAATCGTCTGCGATTATCCATCTCGGTGCCACCGAAGTTTTACAACTCGGTCCCACCGACAGCCTAAGGGTATATATACTCCGAGGGCAGCGCAGCGCTGATTTCTACTTCAAACGCCCGCCCCCACACCTTCTTGCCGCCGCCGTGGTCTCCGGATCGCCTCCGTTGCCGCTCAGGCGCCGCCGCAGTCTCCGTCGCCAACGGACATCTTCTCCGCGCCGTTGCGCCAGAGAGGAACTCCACCAAGTTAGGGTGAGTTTGATCCCACTCGTGCTCCCATCTCCGATTCAATGCACGATTGGTTTGCCTAGCATCTTGCCACGTTTGAGATCTTCCTTAACACCAGATTAGTTCGTTAGAACGAGATTCGAGTAAGAGTTTTAGGGTTAGGTTTCCGCCGAACACATCTCGGTGAGACCGATTTTACATTCTCGGTATGACCGATTTGGCCTCGCCATTGACCGCACCTTTCGGTCCAACCGAAGTTGTGCAAATCGGTGCGACCAAATGAGGATTTAGTGAAACCCTAGTGTTTTCGGCAGATCGAAACCCACTTCGGTCCAACCGAAAGTGGTGTGAATGCTTCTGTTTGAACACTTCGGATTCACCGAATTTTAAACTCGGTCCGACCGAAATGTCTTTCGTGAAAACCTAATACTAGAATTTGAACTCATTTTGTTTGCAAAATCTTCGCAGTTTGTGATAACTCTTCTACTCGCCTACACCCTATCTATTCACAAAGTTGTCGGCCATGTCGATGCCGGATGACAGCCGTAACAGGTCTGAATCACCTATTGCTGATATTCCAGAGGCAGGCACTAGTCCTGAGCAAAGCAGCTTTTCAGATGATGGTGAGAGGAGCACACCAAGTGGTTTGCCTCCTGCAGCCACCTGGGCGTAAAGAAGAGGAACTCTGATGAAGAAGATTCTGATTTCATTGCTGAGGAAGAGGTCTCCTCCAAGCCAAAGAGAAAAGTTGTTGCCAAAGAGCATCAAGGGTAGCAAACCAAGAAAGGCACCAGTAAAGTGAAGAAGTCCACTGTTGCCAAGAAGCTAAGTATGGAAGAGGAAACTACAAGCAAGGTGAAGAAAACTTCCAAGAGGAAGAGGATTGTGCATGATGATGCAGCAGAGGAAGATGAGGATGAGGAAGCACCCCAGCCTCCTCCTCAGAAGTCTAAGTTCATGGGTGATGCCATCGTGGCTGGAGCCCTTCAAAGTCCAAGCCATCTGCTCCAGCCAAGGCAGCTCAAGCCAAGCCTCGCCGCCAAGCCCAAGAAGACCGTCAGAACAACCCAGCTTCAGAGAAGAAGAAAGATAATGTGCCACCAGTGAGTCGATGATGAGGCACCAGATTGTGAAACTTCGTCGTAAATCGCCACTTCACAATGATGCTCATCCTCGAGCTGAGAACATGAAGGAAAGAAAGGATAGAGGTCTCAGGCTATGGAGACAAGCTGATCCATATGCTGTGAGGAGAAGAACTGCTGTTGATCCAAGATTCCACACCAGAGAGCAGCAGGACTTCTATGAGACTGTGCTAATGGACAAGAAGCCCATTGTTGCAGACACTCGCTATGTTGACTGGGCATACATTGATAGTGAAGAGCACAGAGACTTCTTTCCACATGTGCATGAGAGCTCCACTGCATGTGGTGTTGCAGACTTTATTGGTCAGAAGCTGACAGATTGGAATGATGAGATGATCATGCAATTCTATGCTACAGCTCATTTCTATCCAGATGGAAAGATCACATGGATGACTGAAGGCCAAAGATTCTCTTCAACTGTTGAAGAATGGGCAGCACTGCTGAATGCTCCAGTGCAGAGAGAGGATGATGTTGATGTCTATGGTATTCCCAAGAAGAACCATGAATCTATGAAGAATATGTACAACGAGGTACCAGCTAAGGATGTGGAAATCTGGAAGCTCGGCTCAGTGTATCATCTCCAGGCAGGTCTACCTACCACAAACACTATTCTGAGGCATACCTTGATGCCCAAGTCTGGAGATCATCGCATGATCATAGGATATTCTATCAACATGCTGCATATACTTGATGAGAAGGCACCTTTCAAGGTGATGGACTTGATAGTTGAGACTATCAAGAGGACTGCAGCTGACCAGAAGAGGTCATGTGGATTTGCCCCGCATATTCAGATGCTTATCAATGCCAAGTTTGGCACGGGCACCTACTTGTTGGATAGACCACACTTGCCATCGCAGCCCGAGCATGAGGACAATGAAGTTGTGATGGATGAGGAGGATCCAACGCCGCTTGAAGGACAAGCAAAGGTTGAAGCTGCCAAGAAAGCCAAAGCTGAGAAGGAAGCAGCAGAGAGCAGCTAAACCCAAGAGTGTTGGAGAGCAGCTCCTTGAAGCTACCCAGAGGATTGAACAATGCCCGCCAGATTGTGCGTCTTAGGAGAGTCTTGAGAGGATTGTTGAAGACAAGATCCATGCTCGATGTGAAGTCGATCAAGTGCAAGTCATCACAACAAGCTTGAGGCAGATATTGAGGAAGCAAAGAGGAGAAGGAAGAGCTCATGCGTGAGATGCAGGAAGACCTAGTCCAGATGATTATGAACAGCCTGCTCCGGTTCCCACAAGACCCCGATCAGCTGCTATTCCAAAGGATGACACCAGACTACAGCCTCAAGACCTCCCACAGCTCCATCGGCCCAGCTCCAGCCAAAGGACAACTCCTCCAGCTCCACAGACATTAGCTGAAGTCTTTGCCTATGCTGCCATCTCAACTCCATCAACCCAGACAGGAGCCGCCAGCAAAGTCCCTAGTGACGCTTAGCTCTATACTTTTCGAACTTTTTGGTAACTGTTGCCAAAGGGGGAGAAATTGTATAGATCATAGGACTTCGAGAGAGAGAGAGTGCTCGCTTTTGCTCTTTCGTCTCATTTGCGTTTCTTTTTGAGATACTTTTGAGTTTTTCGAGACATTCCGTGTGGTTGATACTACGTTTGCTCTACTTTGATGAGTGCTTGGTCGTACTATGCCTTAATGTGTGCTTAATGCTTATCATATGCTATTCATATCTTGTATGACCATTTACTCATGTCTTGGTGATTGGGTGCATGCTATTCATTCTTATCATTTTGTGCGCTCCACCAAGATGTATGTGACATGGAAGAGTGACCCATGATCCTAATCGATTGTGCATTTGCATTCAAACGCAAATCTTAAATAATGCACAAATTTAGGGGAGCTCTTGCTTATCACATACTTCTCAAAGCGATTTATATTATTCATTGATTATATCCTTTGTCGAAGCTTTTGATCTATATGTTGTCATCAATTACCAAAAGGGGAGATTGAAAGTGCAACTAATCCCGGGTGGTTTTGGTAATTAATAACAACATATATATCATTGAACTAATAGTTTCTTGAGAATCATTTCATAAAGTTCAGTTGATATGGGTATGGCAATGATCAAGAAGTGGACCCTCAAAATGCTAAGGCAAGCATTGGCAAAAGCTCAAGACTCCATTTTTGGTTTAGTGATCCAAGATCACATTGAGTCCATAGGAAAGCCAATACTATTAAAAGGGATGAGGTTATGTTGATGATCCGTTGCTCAAAGTGCTTAGTGATACATCTCCTAAACTATCAGCAACTCTCACTTCAAATATACACTCATAAGTAATCTCGGTCCCACCGATTTCCTAAACTCACCACACCGAGATGAACCACCTCGCCACAAAGCCAAACCCTAGAAATTTCGGATTTTCCGATTTCAACTCGGTCTCACGAAACTTGAGTTGCCAAGCTTCTGTAACCTTCTGTCATCAAATCGGTGTCACCGAGATGATAAAGTCGGTCCCACCGAGATTGGCAAGCTCTTGTCTTTGGAAGAATCGGACTAACCGAGATTGTATTTTCGGTCCCACCGAAAATCCCAACGTTCACATGATTTGAACTTTCGGTCTCACCGAGTTGTCAACTTCGGTCTGACCGAGATTGGTCAAATGTGTGTAACGGTTGGATTTTGTGTGGAGGCTATAAATACCCTCCACCCCTCTTCACTCGTGGAGAGAGCCATCGAAAGAACTACCACTCCTACCTTACATTTCTCGAGAAGAAAACTACCTACCCTTGTGTTGAGATCAAGTTGCTCCACTCCCACCATATGAAACTTGATTTCTAGCCTTCCCAAGTTGCTTTCCACTCAATCCTTTCTTCCACCACAGCCAAATCAATGAGGAGAGTTGAGTGTTGGGGAGATTATCATTTGAAGCACAAGAGCAAGGAGTTCATCATCATCAACACCATCTATTACCTTTTGGAGGGTGGTGCCTCCTAGATTGGTTAGGTGTCGCTTGGGAGCCTCCACAAGATGTGGAGTTGAACCAAGAAGTTTGTAAGGGCAAGGAGATCGCCTACTTCATGAAGATCTACCCCGAGTAAGGCTAGTCCTCCGTGGGCGATGCCATGATGGCATAGACAAGGTTGCTTCTTCGTGGACCCTTCGTGGGTGGAGCCTCCGTGGACTCTCGCAGCCGCTACCTCCGTGGGTTGAAGTCTCCATCAACGTGGATTGACGATAGCACCACCTATCGGAACCACGAGAAAAATCTCCGTGTCTCCAAATTGCGCTTGCTCTTCTCCACCTCTCTTTACTACATGTGCAATTTACTTTCCGCTGCCTATACTCTAGAATTGCATGTGTAGGGTGATACTTGACTTGATCATCATTGTGAATCTGCCAAAAACTTGTCTTTATCAAAAGGCTGAATTTTTATGTTGTCAAGTAGTCTAATCACCCCCCCCCCCTCTAGACATACTTTCGATCCTACAGAAAGGGGGGAGGGGAAAGAGGAAAGGGGGGCGTCGCCCCCCCCCCTTCCTTGTCCTATTTGGACTAGGGGGAGGGGGCATGCGGCCTGCCCTGGCGGGCCCTCCTCTTCTCCCTCATGGCCCATGTAGGCCCATTAACCCTCGGGGGGTCCGGTAACCCCCCGATACTCCCGTAAAATCCCGATTTCACCTGGAACGTTTCCGATATCCAAATATAGGCTTCCAATATATCAATCTTTATGTCCCAACCATTTCGAGACTCCTAGTCATGTCCGTGATCACATCCGGGACTCCGAACAACCTTCGGTACATCAAAACTTATAAACTCATAATAAAACTGTCATCATAACGTTAAGCGTACGGACCCTACGGGTTCGAGAACTATGTAGACATGACCTAGAACTATTCCCGGTCGATAACCAATAGCGGAACCTAGATGCTCATATTGGCTCCTACATATTCTACAAAGATCTTTATCGGTCAAACCGCGTAACAACATACGTTGTTCCCTTTGTCATCGGTATGTTACTTGCCCGAGATTCGATCGTCAGTATCCAATACCTAGTTCAATCTCGTTACCGGCAAGTCTCTTTACTCGTTACGTAATGCATCATTCCGTAACTAACTCATTAGCTACATTGCTTGCAAGGCTTATAGTGATGTGCATTACCGAGAGGGCCCAGAGATACCTCTCCGTCAATCGGAGTGACAAACCTAATCTCGAAATACGCCAACTCAACATGTACCTTTGGAGACACCTGTAGAGCTCCTTTATGATCACCCAGGTTATGTTGTGATGTTTGGTAGCACACAAAGTGTTCCTCCGCAAACGGAGTTGCATAATCTCATAGTTGTAGGAACTTTGTATAAGTCATGAAGAAAGCAATAGCAACATACTAAATGATCAAGTGCTAGGCTAACGGAATGGGTCAGGTCAATCACATCATTCTCTTAATGATGTGACCTCATTAATCAAATGACAACACATGTCTATGGTTAGGAAACATAACCATCTTTGATTAATGAGCTAGTCAAGTAGAGGCATACTAGTGACATTATGTTTGTCTATGTATTCACACATTTATCATGTTTCCGGTTAATACAATTCTAGCATGAATAATAAACATTTATCATGATATGAGGAAATAAATAATAACTTTATTATTGCCTCTAGGGCATATTTCCTTCAGTCTCCCACTTGCACTAGAGTCAATAATCTAGATTACGTAGTAATGATTCTAACACCCATGGAGTCTTGGTGTTGATCATGTTTTGCTCGTGGAAGAGGCTTAGTCAACGGGTCTGCAACATTTAGATCCGTATGTATCTTGCAAATCTCTATGTCTCCCACCTGGACTTGGTCCCGGATGGAATTGAAGCGTCTCTTTATGTGCTTGGTCCTCTTGTGAAATCTGGATTCCTTTGCCAAGGCAATTGCACCAGTCTTGTCACAAAAGATCTTCATTGGTCCCGATGCACTAGGTATGACACCTAGATCAGAAATGAGCTCCTTCATCCAGACTCCTTCATTTGCTGCTTCTGAAGCAGCTATGTACTCCGCTTCGCATGTAGATCCCGCCACGATGCTTTGTTTAGAATTGCACCAACTTACAGCTCCACCGTTTAATGAAAACACGTATCCGGTTTGCGATTTAGAATCATCCGGATCAGTGTCAAAGCTTGCATCGACGTAACCATTTACGACCAGCTCTTTGTCACCTCCATAAACGAGAAACATATCCTTAGTCCTTTTCAGGTATTTTAGGATGTTCTACCACTGTCCAATGATCCACTCGATTACTTTAGTACCTACCGCCAAGCTTATTGCTACATACGTCAGTCTACTACACAAAGATTGCATACATGATAGAGCCTATGGCTGAAGCATAGGGAACATCTTTCATTTTCTCTCTATCTTCTGCGGTGGTCGGGCATTGAGTCTGACTCAACTTCACACCTTGTGATACAGGCAAGAACCCTTTCTTTGCCTGATCCATTTTGAACTTTTTCAACACTTTATCAAGGTATGTGCTTTGTTAAAGTCCAATTAAGCATCTTGATCTATCTCTATAGATCTTGATTCACAATATGTAAGCAGCTTCACCGAGGTCTTTCATTGAAAAACTTTTATTCAAGTATCCCTTTATGCTATCCAGAAATTCTATATCATTTCCAATTAACAATATGTCATCTACATATAATATCAAAATGCTATAGAGCTCCCACTCACTTTCTTGTAAATACAAAGCTTCTCCAAAAGTCTCAGATAAAACCATATGCTTTGATCACACTATCAAAGCGCTTATTCCAACTCCGAGATGCTTACACCAGTCCATAAATGGATCGCTGGAGCTTGCACACTTTGTTAGCACCTTCGGATCGACAAAACCTTCCGTTGCATCATATACAACTCTTCTTCCGTAAATCCATTCAGAATGCAGTTTTGACATCCATTTGCCAAATTTCATAATCATAAAATGCGCAATTGCTAACAAGATTCGGACAGACTTAAGCATCGCTACGGTGAGAAAGTCTTATCGTAGTCAACCCTTGAACTTGTCGAAAACCTTTTTCAACAAGTCGAGCTTTGTAGACGCTACATTACCATCAAGATCGGTCTTCTTATTGAAGATCCATTTATTTTCAATGGCTTGCCGATCATCGGCAAGTCAACCAAAGTCCATACTTTGTTCTCATACATGGATCCTATCTCGATTTCATGGCTTCAAGCCATTTTATGGAATCTGGCTCATCATCGCTTCCTCATAGTTCGAGGTTCGCCTGGTCAAGTAACATGACTTCCGTAATAGGATTACCGTATCACTGGTGCGGATCTTACTCTGGTAGACCTACGAGGTTCAGTAGCAACTTGATCTGAAGTTTAATGATCAATATCATTAGCTTCCTCACTGATTGGTGTAGTTGTCACAGGAACCAGTTCTTGTGTCGAACTACTTTCCAACAAGGGAGCAGGTACAGTTAGCTCATCAAGTTCTACTTCCCTCCCACTCACTTCTTTCGAGAGAAACTCCTTCTTTAGAAAGGATCCGAAATTAGCAACGAAAATCTTGCCCTCAGATCTGTGATAGAAGGTGTACCCAATAGTCTCTTTTGGGTATCCTATGAAGACACATTTCTCCTATTTGGGTTCGAGCTTATCTGGTTGAACTTTCTTCACATAAGCATCACAGCCCCAAACTTTAAGAAACGACAACTTTGGTTTCTTGCCAAACCACAGTTCATAAGGTGTCGTCTCAATGGATTTTGATGGTGCCCTATTTAACGTGAATGTGGCCGCCTCTAAAGCATAACCCCAAAACGATAGCGGTAAATCAGTAAGAGACATCATAGATCGCACCATATCTAGTAAAGTACGACATAACGCTCGACACACCATTTCATTGTGGTGTTCCGGTGGCGGAGTTATGAAACTATTCCGCATTGTTTCAAATGTAAACCAAACTCAGAACTCAAATATTCTCCTCCACGATCGATCGTAGAAATTTTATTTTCTTGTTACGATGATTTTCCACTTCACCCTGAAATTCTTTAAACTTTTCAAATGTTTTAGACTTGTGTTTCATCAAGTAGATATACCCATATCTGCTCAAATCATCTGTGAAGGTGAGAAAATAATGATACCAGCCGCGAGCCTCAATATTCATTGGACCACATACATCAGTATGTACGATTTCCAACAAATCAGTTGCTCGCTCCATAGTTCCGGAGAACGGCATTTCAGTCATCTTGCCCATGAGGCACGGTTCGCAAGTACCAAGTGATTCATAATCAAGTGATTCCAAAAGTCCATCAGTATGGAGTTTCTTCATGCGCTTTACACCGATATGACCTAAACGGCAGTGCCACAAATAAGTTGCACTATCATTATCAACTCTGCATCTTTTGGCTTCAACATTATGAATATGTGTATCACTACTATCGAGATTTAATAAAAATAGACCACTCTTCAAGGGTGCATGACCATAAAAGATATTACTCGTATAAATAGAACAACCATTATTCTCTCGATTTAAATGAATAACCGCCTCACATCAAACAAGATCCAGATATAATGTTCATGCTCAATGCCGCACCAAATAACAATTATTTAGGTCTAAAACTAATCTCGATGGTAGATGTAGAGGTAGTGTGCCGATCGCGATCACATCGACTTTGGAACCATTTCCCACGCAGATCGTCACCTCGCCCTTAGCCAATCTTCGCTAATCCGTAGTCCCTGCTTCTAGTTGCAAATATTAGCAATAGAACCAGATCAAATACCTGTGTGCTATCATGAGCATTAGTAAGGTACACATCAATAACATGTATATCACATATACCTTTGTTCACTTTGCCATCCTTCTTATCCGCCAAATACTTGGGGCAGTTCCGCTCCAAAGGTCCACCGCTTGCAGAGAAGCACTCGCCTCGTGCTTAGGTCCAGACTTAGGTTTCTTCTCTTGAGCAGCAACTTGTTTGCTGTTCTTTTGAAGTTCCCTTCTTCATCCCTTTGCCCTTTTTCTTGAAATCGGTGGTCTTCTTGACCATCAACACTTGATGCTCCTTCTTGATTTCTACCTCCGCAGCCTTTAGCATTGCGTAAGAGCTCGAATAGTCTTGTCCATCCCTTGCATATTATAGTTCATCACGAAGCTCTTGTAGCTTGGTGGCGTGATTGAAGAATTCTGTCAATGACACTATCATCGTGAAGATTAACTCCCAGCTTGAATCAAGTGATTATTATACCCGCACATTTTGAGTATGTGTTCACCGACGTAACTATTCTCCTCCATCTTATAGCTATAAAACTTATTGGAGACTTCATATCTCTCAATCCGGCATTTGCTTGAAATATTAACTTCAACTCCTGGAACATCTCATATGCTCCATGACGCTCAAAACGTCGTTGAAGACACGGTTCTAAACCGTAAAGCATGGCACATCGAACTATCGAGTAGTTATCAGCTTTGCTCTACCAGACGTTCTTAACGCCGCCGGCCACATCAAGAAGAGGTTCGCACCCAGCGGTGCTTCCGGGACGTAATTCTTCTATGCAGCAATGAGGATAATCCTCAAAGTTACGGACCCAATCCGTAATTGCTACCATCATCTTTCAACTTAGCTTTCAAGGAACGCATTAAAATTCTATGGAACAACAAAGACGAGCCATCTATCTACAACAAACATAGACAAGAAAAATACTATCGTACTAAGTTCATGATAAATTTAAGTTCAATTAATCATATTACTTAAGAACTCCCACTTAGACAGACATCTCTAGTCATCTAAGTGATCACGTGATCCAAATCAACTAAACCATGTCCGATCATCACATGAGATGGAGTAGTTTCAATGGTGAACATCTCTATGTTGATCATATCTACTATATGATTCACGCTCGACCTTTCGGTCTCCGTGTTCCGAGGCCATATCTCAGATATGCTAGGCTCGCAAGTTTAACCCGAGCATTCCACATGTGCAACTGTTTTGCACCCATTGTATTTGAACGAGAGCCTATCACACCCGGTCATCACGTGGTGTCTCAAAGACGAAGAACTTTCGCAACGGTGCATACTGTGGAGAACACTTCTTGATAATTTAGTGAGAGATCATCTTAAAATGCTACCGCCAATCAAAGCAAGATAAGATGCATAAAGGATAAACATCACATGCAATCAATATAAGTGATATGATATGGCCATCATCATCTTGTGCTTGTGATTCCATCTCAAGCACCGCCGTGATCACCATCGCCACCGGCGCGACACCTTGATCTCCATCATAGCATCGTTGTCAATACGCCATCTATTGCTTCTACGACTATCGCTGCCGCTTAGTGATAAAGTAAAGCAATTACAGTATGCTTGCATTTCATACAATAAAGCGACAACCATATGGCTCTCGCCAGTTGCCGATAACTTCGGTTACAAAACATGATCATCTCATACAATAAAATATAGCATCACGTCTTGACCATATCACATCACAACATGCCTTGCAAAAACAAGTTAGACATCCTCTATTTTGTTGTTGCAAATTTTACGTGGCTGCTACGGGCTTAGCAAGAACCGTTCTTACCTACACATCAAAACCACAACGATAGTTCGTCAAGTTAGTGCTATTTTAACCTTCACAAGGACCGGGCGTAGCCACACTCGATTCAGCTAAAGTGAGAGAGACAAACACCCGCCAGCCACCTTTAAGCACGAAAGTGCTCGAACGGTGAAACCAGTCTCGCAGAAGCGACGCTGTAATGTCGGTCCGGCCGCTTCATCTCACAATACCGCCAACCAAAGTATGACATGCCGAAGCAAGATGACTTGTATCGCCCACAACTCACTTGTGTTCTACTCTGCATATGACATCTACGCATAAAACCAGGCTCGATACCACTGCTGGGGAACGAGTAATTTCAAAAGTTTCCTACGCACACGCAAGATCATGGTGATGGTATAGCAACGAGAAGGGAGAGTGTTGTCCACGCACTCGTGAGACCGTGAAGCGAAGTGTTAGCACAACGCGTTGATGTAGTCGATGTCTTCACGATCCGACCGATCCAAGCACCGAACATACGGCACCTCCGAGTTCAGCACACGCTCAGCTCGATGACGATCTCCGCCTCCAATCCAGCAGAGTTCGAGATGAGTTCCACAAGACGACGGCGTGCAGGACGATGATGATGTTCTATCGGCGAGGGCTTCGCCTAAACTCCGCGACGATATGACCGAGGTGAAATATGGTGGAGGGGCACCGCACACAGCTAAGGAACGATCCGTAGATCAACTTGTGTGTCATGGGGTGCCCCCGCCCCGTGATATAAAGGAGCAAGGGGGGGGCGGCCGGCCTAGGAGGAGGCGCGCAAGGGGAGTCCTACTCCCACCGGGAGTAGGACTCCTCCTTCCTTGTTGGGTAGGAGAAGGGAAAGAGGGGAGAGGAGGAAGGAAAAGGGGCCGCACCCTTGTCCATTCGACCAGAGGGGCCAGTGCGCCTCCTTCCTTTCGGCTCTTTCCTCTATTCCCGTATGGCCCAATAAGGCCCATATATTCCCGGCAAATTCCGTAACTCTCCAGACTCTAAAAATACCCAATCACTGAACCTTTCCGAACTCCGAATATAGTCGCCCAATATATCGATCTTTACGCCTCGACCATTTTGAGACTCCTCATCATGTCCCCGATCTCATCCGGACTCAACTCCTTCGTACATCAAAACTCATAAACTCATAATAAAACTGCCATCGAAACCTTGTTGCGTGCGGATTCTACGGGTTCGAGAACTATGTAGACATGACCTAGAATTATTCTTGGTCAATAACCAATAGCGAACCTCGGATGCCCATATTGGCTCCTACATATTCTACGAAGATCTTTATCGGTCAAACCGCATAACAACATACTTTGTTCCTTTGTCATCGGTATGTTACTTGCCCGAGATTCGATCGTCGGTATCCAATACCTAGTTCAATCTCGCTATCGCAAGTCTCTTTACTGCTACGTAATGCATCATCCCGCAACTAACTCATTAGTCGCATTGCTTGCAAGGCTTATAGTGATGTGCATTACCGAGAGGGCCCGAGATACCTCTCCGATAATCGGAGTGACAAAACCTAATCTCAAATACGCCAACCCAACATGTACCTTTGGAGACACCTGTAGTACTCCTTTATAATCACCCGATTACGCTAGACGCTTGGTAGCACCCAAAGTGTTCCTCCGTAAACGGAGTTGCATAATCTCATAGTTACAGGAACATGTATAAGTCATGAAGAAAGCAATAGCAACATACTAAACGATCAAGTGCTAGGCTAACGGAATGGGTCATGTCAATCACATCATTCTCCTAATGATCTGATCCCATTAATCAAATGGCAACACATGTCTATGGTTAGGAAACATAACCATCTTTGATCAACAAGCTAGTCAAGTAGAGGCATACTAGTGACACTATGTTTGTGTATGTATTCACACATGTATTATGTTTCTGGTTAATACAATTCTAGCATGAATAATAAACAAGTTAGACGTCCTCTACTTTGTTGTTGCAAATTTTACGTGGCTGCTACGGGCTGAGCAAGAACCATTCTTACCTACGCATCAAAACCACAATGATAGTTCGTCAAGTTAGTGTTGTTTTAACCTTCGCAAGGACCAGGCGTAGCCACACTCGGTTCAACTAAAGTGAGAGAGACAGACACCCGCTAGCCACCTTTAAGCACGAGTGCTCGTAACGGTGAAACCAGTCTCGCGTAATGTCGGTCCGGCTGCTTCATCTCACAATACCGCTGAACCAAAGTATGACATGTCGGTAAGCAAGATGACTTGTATAGCCCACAACTCACTTGTGTTCTACTCGTGCATGTGACATCTACGCATAAAACCAGGCTCGGATGCCACCGCTGGGGAACGAGTAATTTCAAAAATTTCCTATGCACACGCAAGATCATGGTGATGCATAGCAACGAGATGGGAGAGTGTTGTCCACGCATCTCGTGAGACCGAAGCGAAGCGCTATGACAACACGGTTGATGTAGTCGTACGTCTTCCCGATTCGACCGATCCAAGTACCGAATGTACGGCACCTCCGAAGTTCAGCACACGCTCACTCGATGACGATCCCTGACCGATCCAAAGAGTGTCGGGGATGAGTTCCACAAGATGACGGCGCAGACAATGATGATGTTCTACCGACGCAGGGCTTCACCTAAGCAACGCTACGATATGACCGAGGTGGAATATGGTGGAGGAGGGAACCACACACGGCTAAGGAACGATCACGAAGATCAACTTGTATGTCTTGGGGTGCCCCCTGCCCCCGTATATAAAGGAGGTAGGGGGGAGGTGCAGCCGGCCCCCTAGGGGTGCGCCTAGAGGAGTCCTACTCCCACCAGGAGTAGGACTCCCTCCTCTTGCCTTGGTGGAGGAGCAAAGGGGGGAGGGGAAAGAGGAAAGGGGGGTGCCGCCCCCCCCCCTTCCTTGTCCTATTCGGACTAGGGGGAGGGGGCGCGCGGCCTGCCCTGGCCGGCCCTCCTCTTCTCCCTCATGGCCCATGTAGGCCCATTAACCCCCGGAGGGTTCCGGTAACCCCCCGGTACTCCTGTAAAATCCCGATTTCACCCGGAACGTTTTCGATATCCAAATATAGGTGTCGGTGTCAAAACCGGCGGATCTCGGGTTGGGGGTCCCGAACTATGCGTCTAGGCGGATGGTAACAAGAGACGAGGGACACGATGTTCTTACCTGTGTTCCGCCCTCTCGATGGAAGTAAAACCCACGCCCCGCTTGATTAATATTGATGATATGGGTAGTACAAGAGTAGATCTACCACGAGATCAAGGAGGCTAAACCCTAGAAGCTAGCCTATGGTATGATTGTTGAGATGTATGTTGTCCCACGGACTAAAGCCCTCCGGTTTATATAGACACCGGAGAGCGCTTAGGGTTACACTGTAGTCGGTTACAATGGTAGGAGATCTACATATCCAGACGCCAAGCTTGCCTTCCACGCCAAGGAAAGTACCATCCGACACGAGTCGGAGTCTTCAATCTTGTATCTTCGTAGTCTTGGAGTCCGCGGATATTGATACTCGCTATCCGACACCCCTAGTCCAGACTCCTCAAGAGTCTCTCGAACCAGTCTTCAATGACGATAAGTCCGGCGTGTATAATGTTCGCATTGCAAGGCGGGTTCCTCCCTTGAATAATCCAAAGAAGATCATGAACACAAGTGTCCGCTCTGCAAAATAAATTCCACATTCCACCGTAGAGAGAATAAAATGTACACTTAGCTCAATCTGCTGACGTATTATGCGGCGTGTCATCACACCGCAACCAAGCCTTTGTTTGAATTGTTTTTTACTATACCACCTCAAAGATGTTTAAGGGTTTCTTGGCACGCCCCGTCAAGCGTAGATCGTGTTCACCTTATTCCGGATTCTCATCAATACGCAAGGCAGTAACCCAACCGCCGCCATTGATGGTGGCGCTTTGGGAGATAAGCGAGTTTTACTGTGCCGCTGGGGGACGATAGTTTTGTCCACCTATATAAGGGATAAGGATTCACCTCTCACCCACGCCTTCTTCCTCTTTTGCTTATCCTTCCTCGCTAACTCAAGCTCCAACGCCGAGCTCACAAGATCTCTCCTCGACCTTCTCCGAATATGTCCGGAGCGGAGGCAATGGTTAGCCTCCACCACTAAGGAGGAGGATATCACCAAGCTGCGCGACGCCGGATACCTTTCCAGCGATATCACAGATCGGCCGCCCGACGAGGGGCAGCTCATCCCTACCCCGAGCTTCATGAGAGGGTCGCTTTCTCCCCACTTCCTCCGCGGACTGGGCTTTCCACTCCATCTATTTGTCCGGGGCTCATGTTTTACTACGGCCTGGATTTCCACGATCGGGCGCCAACTTCATCCTCAACATCTCGGCGATTATCGTGGTGCGAGGCCTTCCTCCGCATCCAGCCCCACTTCGCCTCAGGGCTCAAGACCTTCAACGCTGTCAAGGTTGTGAAGGGCACGCAAGCGAATGCGGAGGCGCCATGTTGGGCAAATCGCCCAACGCCCCTTGGCTGGAAAGGACCTTCGTGGACTCCGCCAAGGGGTGGCAATCGGGTGGTTCTACATCACCGAGCCGCCAAGAAGCCCACATGGGCGGCGGCCCCGAGTTCAGATTCGAATCCCCACGCAGCTCACCTCCGGAAAGAGAAGGGCTTGCAGTGGGGTAATCCGTGGAGGTGACGGACTCGAGCCCGTGATCAAGAAGATGGTGAGCAATAGGCCCGCTCGCCGATGTGGTCCAAGTCATGCTCATCCGCGGATCCTCCGATGCCAAGAACGGGCATTTAATTTGTGGAGTTCAATCCGAACAGCACCAGCGCTAAGCGGCTCTTCGATACAACACACGAAGGTGCCTCGGAGGGTGCTGTTCAAGGGCGCTGGTTCGCGATCCGCGATCAAGACCGCTGGATTCAGCTCGCAGCCTCCGATCGACGAGGTAAGTGATTCAACCCCATTACGGGACACTTGTGGTAATTAGATTGACTCTAGTGAGGTTTTAATCTGCCTCTTCCTTTGACAGAATGGATGGAGAAGGCCTGTTGCTCATCAGCCCGGCTCCCATGCCAAGACCCAGTGGACGCCCGCTAGCAGGGTTGTTGGTTCCGCACCGCACGGTGCCGGAGAAGAAGGCCAAGAAGGTGGCCGTGGGGACTCGAAGAGTTCCCAAGAATCAAAGCGCCCGACGACGACGAGGACTCTCCCCGAGGACGAGGAGGAGGAGTACTCTCCCGGAGGATGGAGAGAAGAAGAGGAAGGCTTCCCAATCGGGAGGCCAAGGGTCCAAGAGGGGAGAACTATCCTCGATAGTTTCGCCAACATCAGCGCATGCGAGGATGAGTGGCCTCCAAGGGCCAAAGCGCCCCGCAGGATCGTAAGTATCCGGATCATTTATATGCCATACTTTTCATGTCACGTAGTATCCTCTAACGCCGCAGATTCGCCTCGTAGTCCGCCAAGGATGATCTCCCGACTCATCGAAAGCAGGTCATTGGCCCGCCGGATGTGAATTCCATCCCGATCGCCTCTACCCCACGCTACGACAAGGACGCCGAGGTGGGATCCCAAAGAGGGACCCATCAGAGGAGGCTCCGGAGGTGCCGCCAGCGACCTCCGGACTTCGTGTCGGACTCTCACGCTGAACCCGCAATGGTTCCAGAGTCCGCAAGCGCCCTTCGAAGAAGGGCAAGACTGCGGACGCCGCGCCTCCGGCCCAACCAAGGCGCCAGATAACCTGCTGGAGGCGCTTAAAGGCGCTCCATCGAGGAAGAACACCGCACTATCATGAGTGCGGTGATTGAGAAGGTTCAGCCGCCAAGAGCGGGCTGACCGAAGCCTCGCAGCAGCCTTCTAACAAGCTTTGAGGTAAGAAGTTAAAATTATGCAATGTAATACCGCATAGACAAGAGGCCTCGATGCTCAGCTTTGTTGCTCGGAAAGAAAAGTCGGACCGAGGATCTAATAAGATATGCGCAGGTTGCTAAAAAATATGTCAATATGGGTTTGCAGTTGCGCTGTTGGCCTCTCGCCGCTTTAACGGCGGAGGTCGATGTGTTGAAGAAGGATTCTCGAGCGGTCCGAGCAAGAGCTCGCCATGCGAAGAAGCAGCTCGAGGAGAAAGAAGGTGAATAACACCTCTTTGAATAAGTACCTTACGTAAAAGGATTTTGCTGCAAATAGAATTAACAAGGATAATATGTATTGCAGGGGCCACTAATGAGGTGGCAACCTCAAGGATGCCGTGTCCATGGCCAACGCAATGCGCCACCGAACGGGCTGAGCGAGAAAAGCAAGAGGCGCCGGTGGCGAAGTTCGCAAGAGCTCCTGTGCTCATGGAAAAGCATGAGAGTTTGGAGCGTGACTCCAAGACTCGAGAGTCCGAGCTTGCCTCGCTCGAAAGTGCCAAGTCCGCCAAGGCCGAGTCCCGTAAGGCCCTTCGTGAAGTTGAGGACATAAAGAAGATAGCGGCGGTAAGGCATTTTTCATGCAAAGGTGCATGTTAGTGTGAACTACCCGACACTTACCCGAATTCGAGCTCTGTATGCTTGCAGATCTGCGCAGAGAGGCCTCGATGCCGCCAAGATTCTATCGTGGGCGAGGAGGGAGCTCAACGGAGAAGGTCTTCGTCTCAAGACTCGAGGCCGCCATCCGGTGCCCCAAAGCGACCAGCTAAAGCAGCCTGGTCGAACTCCACAAGGTAGCCGAGGAGGCCATGAAGGGTCTCATAGTCCGTGTGGGCTCGACAAAGCCATGCCCGGAAGCTACTTTGGCCTCGCGGCGGCGGCTGGTGGATGCATGCCCTGTGCTGGATGTAGTCAAGCGCCCTACCAGATTGAAGGCGCCGTCGTGCCCTTGCCCGCATAAAGGTGCAATGGGGCAGATTGATGCGAGAAGCTTTCACGGACTACGCCGCGGGCAAGGAGTATCGCACGGAGAAGTACTATAAGATTGTCCTCAAGGGAGCCTCGCGATATTGCGATGAGTGCTCCCGAGATGTAATTTTTGAGTGAACTCGCAGATGTTTATCCCGGCGCTGAAAACTTCGCTCATGTGCGCCATGAGCAACGCTTGTTTAATTTAAAATATTACCTTCAGGCGGCCGCTTATAAAATCCGAGAGATGGCAAGTCGTTGGCTTCACCCCAAGCCACAAGTGTTGGGGTGTTCGTGATAAACTTGAGCATTCTTGTTCCCATTTTTGGGTCCGCTCTAGGAGGCGCCAACACGCATTTAACAAGGCAACCGGACTTATAATGCTTGAACACTCTCACTTAGCCATAGAATTCTATAATTTTAATTTTGGCGAAGCCCTCGGTATTCGAAGACCAATCCGGGCGCTATCCACGCCTTCATCGGACATTATCCGAACTTCGTCAAGCGGGCGTGAGTCTTTATGACCCGAAGAACCTCTCGAACAGCGATCCGCCTCGCCTTATCATGCCGGGCCAGTTTTAGCTTTTCCATCGAGGCGTTAACCTGCTCAACCGGGCGCAATCGCAGTGGTTCTCCCAGCTACCTTAGCCGACGGAACGGAACGTAAGGCACCAAAACATGGGAGCCGCAAACCCAACTATTGACCCAAGACATGATTCGAGCCGATTCATATAATGCTATAAGTTCGGGTGCCGCACTTGTGAAAGTGTTCGACTTAATCACACCATAATTTGGGGAACATAAGCCCTCGGCATATTCGCCGCACTCAAAATATACGGGTGCAAGATGTCATATAATGAACATATATAAAAGATAATGCAATTGCAATAAAGAGGTGCTGCATTGTTTATGAAAGAAAGTCTGATAGTAGATCGGACTGATACAAATAGTGCGATAAGAAAGGGATTTGGACTAAATAAACATGTCCCCCTCCAGGGATAAGCTGCAGACTGGGTGTATATAATCGAATTTAATGCTCGTCATTGAGACCACCTGAATGTTCGTCCGCGCCTTCTTTAGTCCCCGATCGTTGCATCATGAGTTCGGCAATTCGCCATCGGATGTGGCTTCCGTTAACAGAGTCCTGTACATAAAAGAAGAAGGAAAATAAAAGGAAGGGGGCACTGTGTGAGCCCTCGTGAGGTCGAGCCGCACTCTAGGTCCATTGTGATCGTGCCTCTTTCCTCGCGCCCATGGTATCTCCAAAGCGTAATGATGTACGCGAGTGTTATTCTTGCAATCATGCGCTGGCGAGGGTTGGGGCCGCATTGCTACGCGTGCTCGCCGGACTTGAAAATTGCCCGAGGAGGCTGCTCAGATTTCTACCGCGAGAGCGCAGATGTTCCTCCGCTCGAGGGAGCGCCCGATTTCCATTGACCGTGGTGACTCCACGAGGGCCCGGCATCTTGAGCTTTAGGTATGCATAATGTGGCACCGCTGAATTTTGTAAACGCGTTCGTCCGAAAGCAGAGCGTGATAGCCGCGAACGGGACTATGTCAAGATTAACTCTTCGCTTCGAAATTATCCAGGATCCAAGACCACTTCCAGTGACCGAGCATGTACAGCTGGCTTCCACTCCGGATGACACCTTTAAAGGTTGTCTTTGTAGGTTTAATCCTTGATGGGTCTATGCCCATTTTGCGACCGTATCCCGATAAAGCAGGTTTAGGCTGCTACCGCCGCCCATCAGACTCTCGTGAGGTGGAACCCATCGACGATTGGGTCTAAAACCACGCGCAAATCCGCCATGGCGATGCTGGTCGGATGGTCTCTTCGATCGAAAGTGATCGGGCAAAAGGACCATGGGTTGAACTTTGGGGCGATCGCTCCATCGCATAGACATCCCAGAGAGTGCGCTTCTCTCCTCTTGGGTATATGGGTCGCAGATATCATATTCACCGTCCGCACTTGTGGGGGAAACCTTCGTCCTCTATTGTTTGGCGGCCGGGTCTCTTCCTCGCCGCCGCTATTTAGCCCCTTGTCATTGTTTTCGCAATTAACTTGTCGGCCTGCTTGAACACCCAACAATCTCTATTGGTGTGATTAGCTGGTTTTTCAGAGGTGCCATGTATCCGCATGAGCGGTCGAGTATTCGGTCCAGATTGGACGGACCCGAGTGGTTCTTTAAATGGCTTCTTCCACGACCGGTTTAGAGCTCGAATCCGCATTGATCGCCAGATCCTCCTTATCGCCGCCAAGTAATGTGGCGCTTTGTTTTTGATTCGACGGACTCGCCGTTGTTGTCCTTAGTATCCGGACCGCCAAAATTTTTACGGAGATTGTTGCTGCGGGCTAGCCACCTGTCCTCTCCCACACAAAAGCGGTCATTAACGGCGTGAGGGCTGCCATAGATTTCGGCTTTTCCCCCCTGTGCCGGGCTAGCCATTCGTCCCGGATGTTATGTTTGAAGGCTGCAAGGGCCTCTCGATCCGACAATCGACGATTTGATTTTTCTTCGCCAAGAACCGTGTCCGTAACTGTCCGCCGATTCGTCTGGTCGCTGAATGATGTGGCTTAGGTCATCGGCGTTCGTGGTCGCACATATGTGCCTTTGAAGTTATCAAGGAATGCGCCTCCGTGTCTTCCGAACATCCAGCTTGACTCGCGGGCAAGCTGTTAAGCCAATGCCGAGCTGGTCCTTTAAGCTTGAGGGAGGTACTTGATGGCGTAGATCATCGCCACGGGCCATATGGATGTGGAGAAGATAGTCTTCGATCCACACCGCCGGGTCTGCTGTGCCATCGTAACATTTGATGTTTACGGTTTAAACCTTCGGGATCGATGATCCATTACTTCGCTGAAGCATAACGGGTGCGCGCGCCCAGATTGAGCGATATCGCGACGCAGCTCGAGGAGCGCTGTCGCTGTGTTCGCCCGCCGGGTTATTGTATCCGCACGACGGTATTCGCCGTGGGTCGAGGGCGCCCACGTGATCCATAAATGGATCTGGATTGCCTTGCCTTGTCCTCCAATATGTCTCGCAAGTCCCGCTGCTCCTCTGGCTTCAGACTTTTGGAGCGATGCCGGGTACGGTCTTGGCTAGGGGCTTGAATGCCTCTCGTCACGACGACACGGGTGGTCGGTCACCATATCGCGGCGCCGGTGATGAAGGTATGTATGCTTCCTCCTCTAATCGGGGAGCAGCTTATGCCTTGGGTAACTTTTGAGGGCGCTCGAGTTTATACTCTTCGCCGCGAGGACCTCGGTCCATCGATCGCCAGCAGGTCTTGATCAGCTTGAGCTGCCGCTGCTTTTCTTTAGGCTGTTTGTCGTGGCGATAAGCCCGCGCTTGAAGCGCCTTGTTCGACGGGATCTCGTGTACGATTTAATTCATCATCGCTGAGGCTTGCTTCGCCTTCGGAGGGAGGCATATAGTTATCATCCTCAACCCTTCGTCTCCGCCGCCTCGTGAGGGCTTGCTTCAGATCCTCCTGCTACCGAGTCTTGCTAGAGGGGATTGTCTTCGCACTCTCCGAGTATTATTATCTCCCCGTGCCGAATCTCCATTCTTGCTGTGGCGGATTTAGAGCGGCGCCACGACGCCGGGCGCTTGGGCTGCTTTAGAGAGTCCGCCTCCACGCTTCTTCGCCATCCCTTCTTTTGGGGTGTCCACCATGTATATGTCATATGACGAGGTGGTCTTCCAAAGGCCTCAGAGGCGCTGGCTCTGCTCGCCTCCGCATGGTCGCCCATAGCCGATGTCGCCGAGTCGAAGTCTAGCATGTCGGTTAAACTCGACATGGCTACAAAGTGGGTGGTGGGTGGGCTCCAATTTCTTCGTCGTCTCAGATCTCAACCATCCCGCCATAGTCGCCAGACTCTCCCGAGCAGCGAGAGATGCTTTAGTGACCAGAATATCGCCAAAAGGCGAAAGTGTTGGAAGATGTCCGCGCAGTGAATTCCATAACCGCGCCTAACTGGATCGACGGTAGGGGCGCTGGAGGTTCAGAGTCCGCAAGGAGTTCGCGCCGAATCACGAAGTTTCACGGGGACAAGATTGGTGTTCGCCCATAGCCATGGATGTTGAAGCCCTGTGGCGCGCCTATCCACCGCCTCGATCCGGGCGATCGGCTCCGCTAATGGCCGGTTGATCCGCAGGCGCTACCAAGGCACCGCTCGCGGCAGAGCTAGATCATGCCCATCGTTACAAAGCGGCGGCGCTGGTTCAGGCTCGAGTCCGTCAAGATCAAGTCTCCGCGACATCGGCCGTGAAGTTTAAGCTTTCCAAACTGACCGACGGCGAGGGCGAGCTGATCTACTCCAGATGGCCAAGAGAATTGCCCGCAGGCAAAGCCACCGAACACGAAGATCTGTCCGGGAGAAAAGTCTCACTCGACAGCGCTGTTGGTTGAAGATGCCATCAAGCCTATCGGGCGACGCATACGCAGGAACTCTCAATGAAAGCACCAATGTCGGTGTCAAAACCAGCGGATCTCGGTAGGGGGTCCCGAATCGTATGCGCCTAGGCGGATGGTAACAAGAGACGAGGGACACGATGTTTTTACCTGTGTTCGGCCCTCTCGATGGAGGTAAAACCCACGCCCCGCTTGATTAATATTGATGATATGGGTAGTACAAGAGTAGATCTACCACGAGATCAAGGAGGCTAAACCCCAGAAGCTAGCCTATGGTATGATTGTTGAGATGTATGTTGTCTCATTTGACTAAAGCCCTCCCGTTTATATAGACACCAGAGAGGGCTAGGGTTACACAGAGTCGCCATAATGGTAGGAGATCTACATATCCAGACGCCAAGCTTGCCTTCCACGCCAAGGAAAGTACCATCCGGACATGAGCCGAGTCTTCAATCTTGTATCTTCGTAGTCTTGGAGTCCGCGGATATTGATAGTCCGCTATCCGACACCCCTAGTCCAGACTCCTCAATAGGCTTCCAATATATAAATCTTTATGTCTCAACCATTTCGAGACTCCTCGCCATGTCCGTGATCACATCCGGACTCAACAACCTTCGTACATCAAAACTTATAAACTCATAATAAAACCTTCATCGTAATGTTAAGCGCAAGGACCCTACGGGTTCGAGAACTGTGTAGACATGACCTAGAACTGTTCCCGTCAATAACCAATAGCGTAACCCGGATGCTCATATTGGCTCCTACATATTCTACGAAGATCTTTATCGTCAAACCGCATAACAACATACGTTGTTCCTTTGTCATCGGTATGTTACTTGCCCGAGATTCGATCGTCAAGATCCAATACCTAGTTCAATCTCGCTATCGCAAGTCTCTTTTCTTGTTACGTAATGCATCATTCCAGAACTAACTCATTAGCTACATTGCTTGCAAGGCTTATAGTGATGTGCATTACCGAGAGGGCCTAGAGATACCTCTCCGACAATCGGAGTGACAAAACTAATCTCGAAATACGCCAACTCAACATGTACCTTTGGAGACACATGTAGAGCTCCTTTATAATCACCCAGTTATGTTGTGACATTTGGTAGCACACAAAGTGTTCCTCCGGCAAATGGGAGTTGCATAATCTCATAGTTGTAGGAACTTTGTATAAGTCATGAAGAAAGCAATAGCAACATACTAAACGATCAAGTGCTAGGCTAACGGAATGGGTCAAGTCAATCACATCATTCTCCTAATGATGTGACCTCGTTAATCAAATGACAACACATGTCTATAGTTAGGAAACATAACCATCTTTGATTAATGAGCTAGTCAAGTAGAGGCATACTAGTGACATTAAGTTTGTCTATGTATTCACACATGTATCATGTTTCCGGTTAATACAATTCTAGCATGAATAATAAACATTTATCATGATATGAGGAAATAAATAATAACTTTATTATTGCCTCTAGGGCATATTTCTTTCAGACAGTGACACTCACATATCTCTACTCTTATAAAAAACAGAGTTTGTCATGATGGTGTTCCTGCCATCCTGCAATATAGGCCATCCGATTTATATCCGACAGACATGAAGGAAAATATGGCAATTTTGCAAAAATATACCCACACCCCTCTCCACATTTGCAAATAGGGCATTCCCTCGTTCATCCTTTTCTCCCACAAGATAAACTTCTCATACAAATGCATCTTGATGTTCCGTGCAACGCACATGGGCATCTTGCTAGTAGGGAGAAGGAGTTTGTGTGACACATATCTAGCTATATTAAGGGATAGGTAGATAGCATATGTGTGAGAGACTTTATTATACTTTGAGACATTAGTGGCTGTGGGTGGGCGGAATTAAAGGGTGGGCGGTTAGACATAGAGAGCGTGTGTGTTTCGTGTGAGAGACTTGTAGGACGGGTAGAAAGACTAATTTAACCTTGACGGAGGGAGAGAAATACACGGCGCGCTGTGTGTGATTTTGATGCCCACAGGAAATGAGATATGTATGCGTGAGAGAGATTGCACAATTCATTCACGATCACTATCTAGCGATCGTGGACGGCATCGCTTGAACATAAGTCAATATCTACTTCAGATCATGGCCAAAGGTACAATATCGATTCAATGCTATAAAGATTGGACACTCACATATCACATTTTTTCTATTTAAATAAACCTTTTTCAGTTGTGCATGCCAAAGTTACAGTGATGTTTCTTCAAACAACCAATGTAGCTATCATGCACATGCACCATTTTTACTCTTGCATTCAAATTCATTAGTCTTGGATGATTTAAGTTTCTATTTTGAAGTAATATATGTAATATTCATATATGAATTCAACGGGCACGCAATTTATGAAATGGAGACTATGTAATCATATGAGGTAACACTTTTAAGTAGCTAACTACAATCCATTTCTTTTTGTGCGCCTCTATAGTAACACGTCAATGCATTACGTTTAAAGTAAATAACCAATGGCACTAAATTATCTATTTACACGAGAAATACATAGGCTGAGCATTTGATCCCTTTTTTGTGAATGCGCCACTACACACCAGACGATTGGCCGCTACCTGTGAACGCCCAAGTTATCGGCGATCATCCCTAATTATTATCTTTTTTCGGGTGGACTTCACACCAGTTATTAATCGCTGTCGCAGGCCCCGTGTACACAGCCTAGCATGACCTTCCCGCTAGCACGGTCCAAAATTAGTTGAAATCGATACGAATGATCTCAAGACGCGCAAAATCTCCCGCCTCCTTCTAAAATTTCCGCCACCTTTAGCATGCGAATCCCCTTTGTCATTGGTGCACGGAGACCAACACATAACATCGCCTCATCTACATGATAGGTCGGGCTGCTTTGGTAACTTCCGTTCCCCCACTACACGGCACCCCATTTCTCTCCCTCCCGCAAAAACGACTAACTCCACAAAGACCAGAGCATCTTACATCACGCCATCCGCATTTCATCGCCTCTTTCTCCTCCCTCTTGAAACCCTAGATCGCTCATCCACCGCGCATTATAGCCCATTCATCGCCAACGACGCCCACCTCACCGATCTATCGCGTCGTGATCTACCCTCCCACCTCCCTAGAAACAAGTAGACTGCTCATCCACCATTGTACCACAGCCCATTCAAGTGTCGGCCTTGTCCACGGCGCCGGATCTCGCTTCACGGTATTTCGCTAACGCCACGATCCGCAGCTGCTCATTCAGATTCCCCACCGAGACGCTTCGTCCACACCCCCGAGCCGCCCCACCGACGCCCCCGTCGACGGTCTCTGATCCTCTTCGCCGACACCTTCCTCAACCCTACCGGAGCTGCTTTGCCGACACCTTCCTCAACCCTACCGGAGCCGCTTCGCCGACACCAGCGTCAACCCTACCGGAGTAGCTTCACATATACCATTCTCCACCCTACCGGGGCCGCTTTGCCAACTTACAAGTCCACGGCCTCAGATCCGCTTCCTCGCACCCTGATCCAACCTACCGGAGCAGCTTTTGACGCGCCGTCCATGGCCGCAGATCTGCATCGTCGACACCACCCTTAACCCAACCACCGGAGCAGCTTCTGACGGCCCGTCCACGGCCGCAGATCCGCATCGTCGACACCATCCTTAACCCAACCACTGGAGCAGCTTCGACGCCCGCCCACGGCCGCAGATCCGCTGTCGACACCATCCTTAACCCAACCACCGTAGCAGCTTCACCCACGCCTCGCCCACGGCCACAGATCGCTTCACAAGACACCGTAGTCCACCCTACCGAGCTGCTCCACAAACACCCTACTCAACGGTTCTAGATCTCCTTATCGCCAGCGCAAGAACGCCATCACGCCGACGCTTCTAACCTGATTCCCACTATTTGAGAGATGCTACACCCGCCACGGCCTAGGTACTTGTCACCTTTAAACCCGCCCAAAGATCACCGCCCGATGTACTTCAAATATACTAACCGGTCGTTGTTACTTGTTATGCACCGCAAAACTACAAGGACGATGTTTCTTCCGATCTAACAGCTTGGCCAACCAAGATCCCGGATCGAGGCATTGCTATGATCTTGTAAGCGCTCTCTCTCTCTTGTATTTTTCTCAGGCTCGCTAGCATGCTTTGCTAGGATTTTCACCAAGAATCCTTTGTGCATAATGATTTCTACCATCGGCTGCTAAATTAGATATGTAGATCTCATACATGATACTACCTCGCACCTTCGCTCCTAAATATAAGTCTTTCTAGAGATTCCACTATAGGCTACATACGGAGCAAAATGAGTGAATCTACAATCTAAAATGCATCTATATACATCTCGTATGTGGTCCATACCGAATATCTACAAAGACATATATTTAGGAACAGGGCAAGACATTACACAAAATCATAGGTGGCATGTAGGAATTCCAAGGCACTACATTAGGCTCCCTTAGAGTGGCCGCCATCCAAAGATACAGAGTCATGGCTAGTTTATGGTACGCACAATTGGTGGTTTAAATATGCAAGGGATATGCAATGTAGTATCATGTAGAGATGTCCAAATTAGCCGTGTCAACTTGCGATAGGGTTACACAATGAAAAAGTACAAGATGTATGTGGCAATTTCATGGAACATCGCAAAAAAGGAGAGGCAGCGTGAGCCTATACAAGGTGCTATGGTACGTCACTCCTCCATTGCAATCATCATGACATGTTATTTGTATGCCAGTTCTATTAGCCAAGTTTCTTAGGGACAGTTATTATGAGTTATCCTAAGAAAATAAGCACCTGTGAATATAAGCTCCATGTAATACGCCAACCAGTTCTTTTCATTGCGTTTTCAGCTTATCTTTGGTATGATCAGTGGAAAGTCTAGACTGCATTATATTATTTTTTCATTTTGCTGCACATATGGAAATTAATTTGACTTGCAAACATCACAAATTGAACCCAAAGCAAGAATTAATATGATAAGAAAATAGACCATCACTATTTGCTCAAAATGCAAATACAAAGATACCATCTACTTGGCACAATCTACTTTGGTCAATGTTTTCCATAGAGATCCCATTGCCTAATTTAAATGAAGAACGCATGACCCACATTTAAATGAAGAACAATTATTTGTTGAAATTCGATGGTCCAAGTGGCTGGTTATTATCATATAGCAGCACCACCTGAAAGCATCATATAGCAGCAGCAGCTCATAGCAACTCATCATACAGCAGCAGTAGTCTGTAATTCATCATATACCAGCAGCAGCTCATAGCAATTCAGCATATAGCAGCAGCAGGAGCAGCTCATAGCAATTCATCATATAGCAGCAGCAGGAGCAGCTTGTAGCAACTCATCATATAGCAGCAGCAGCAGCTCATAGCAATTCATCATATAGCAGCAGCAGCTCATAGCAACTCATCATACAAAGCAGCAGGAGCTCATAGCACCATCATATAGCAAGCAGCAGGAGCAGCTCATAGCAATGCATCATATAGCAGCAGCAGGCAGCTCATAGCACCATCGATAGTGGATCAAAATGAAAATTTGGCAAAAATCGAGGAGATCCTCACCTTGTTGGATGAGCTCATCCTTCAACAAAGACCTCAAGGCCATGGCCTAGGAGGAGGGAGGGGGAACAAGGTGCCTTCTACCGTAGTGTGGCATCACCAGAGTTGTGCAAAGACCACGGAGTAGTGCTGACTAACCACAAGGAGCAAATGCTGGAGACCATGAGAATGAGGGGCAGCGCCAGAGGAGGAGCAGCCAGGAGATTTGCCTCTACCCACCAGCCATGTAGCCTAGCCGACATAGCATCGCCGAGGACCTGTGCCGATGGGACCAAAGGGCGACGGCTTGCCGGAGGAACCCTAGTGTCGCAGTGTGGGATCAAGGTAGAGGGAAAGGGGAGAGGATATGCAAGCGGGCAGGCAATGAATGCTTGCATGTTTGTTTTACTTGAGGGTCGTGTGACACAAGCGCCAAGAGTTGCATTTTGAGTGTAATATAGGCGCACAATGAGTCATTTCACTATTCCCTTCCTTCAATTTTAGTGAGGTTCTACCCAAACACCCCTCCAAAGTTTAAATTAGTTAAGCCCAAGCCCATAACTCAAAAATGACTTCTTTACATATTTTATGGCTTATTTTGACAATATACCCTAAAAGGCGTAATCGAATCGCCCTTAACTCGCAATTCAAATTGCGTGTAATGATGAATTACTCCCGCCTACTATCTCGTACATTTAGGCATCATCATACATGGCATAACCTAATACATGTGCATTCCATTGTAGAATCTAGAATATGCAATGTTTATGTTAGTTCATACGCTGCACATGATGTTTAAATGCCCCTTAAACTGGTCACCAAGTGATGGTCTTTAAGCCTCCTTCTTTGCTTCTTTTCTTGATATGTAAGATTTGCTCACACATCTGTTCAATTGCTTGTTTGCATCAGCCAGCCATACTAGGACTATTTGCTTTGATTGCTTGTTGTTCTTGACCTAACACTCTAACAGAGCTTGTCAACGATTTAAACACTAAGGGCTACTGTAGTGGGGCCTTGTCTAACTCATAGGTGAATAAAGGTTTGGTCAGATCAAGAGGCTCTCCAAGAGTACCGGAGATCCAGTTCAAGGTATGCCTAGTTTTTACATAGTGCGTATATAGTAAATGCTCATTTCATTGTGTGCAAGTGCAAGAGATGCGGCAAGTTTCATTATGTGCTGTTGTTTTGTTATAATCTCATTCTTTTGTGTTCACAGACTGGAAAGTATGCATATTTATCTTCCAAGGAGACGAGTAACTAGTTTGTGTCACCTTGGAGAGGGGGTTCAATGAAGATAAGATTGAGGATTTCCAAGTACAAGATGTTAGGAAGGAGCCTTGCAAGAGAAGTAGGAGCTGCACTGAGCCTCTTCAACTCGCTAAGGTAAGTCACCCGATGCAACTCAACAGCTCAATTCCTTGTTTGTTTCTGCATAGTTAATTTTCTTTTCAATTGCTTTATTTGTCCTCACTTAATGAGATGCCCAAATAATTATGCCTCGATGTTCGGTACTTGTATCACTATTAGTTGACATAATTAAAGGCCTTACCATTTAATTACTCTCGCCAAGTGTGCCTCAAGCTTTGAAGTCTATTAACCAACTATTATTGCATGAGGCTCACAATCTAGTTTATACTATGTTAATGATTGCATAGTTTTGCCTGTTGTAGTATGTTTGTATGAAACCCTCTGCTGTTCATTATGCTCCCTAAGACTTTAATTGAGGTACAGAATGGCCAACTGCTTGCTTACTTATACGCAATGTGTTGTCTAAATTTGTAACTTGTCTGTGTTTTCGATTGGGCACCAACATCATGCTCCTCTGGTGAGCTAAGAGGGATTTCTGTATGCAGGCTGCACAGACTATCTTTTTATAATTTTTAAAATATCACCTACTTGTGCTTCATGATGTGTAACATTTTTTTGTGAAAGTGATGTGTAACATTATTGTTAGTCCTGTTTTGCCATGTAGTACAAAATAGTGTCTTGTTCCCTTCACTGTTGTAACTATATTTTTGCCCTAGTCATGTGTACTTACGTAAACATTTCAGATGAAGTGACATCAACACAAAAATCATGCGAAAGCAGCAAGGCATGGCTGTTACCGAATGATTATGGATTGAATTGAATGTGCCGATGTTCTCGAGCATCAACTAGAGGTGGCAAGACAACGGTACATGATTGTGAACGATAATCAACAAGTTGAGACCTGACATGCGTGTATTAGATGCAGGAGTCAAAAAATGAAACAAGACACCGAGGTAACCATGAAGGAATTGGAGATTTTATGGACTGAAATTTGTGCTATCTCGAATCCGCCAATCCTATTTTCTCAAGAGATTATAGTTCAAATGGAGTTAAGTTGATGCGCCCATGATGTATGGGTCGATTTGCCAAAGGTATGTAATTTGTTGTTTGTGTATGCTTTATTATCACCGTGCCGCACTATAATGCCCAAAGGGTATAATCGGCTGTAATTTCTTTATTGTATAGTGCAGGATTATTCTACCTTTCTATGCCTTGATCTCTTTGTTGTATAGTGTATGCTTTTTAGAGGTGATAGTATTGAGTAGGATAATTCTTTGAATATGCTATATCGCTCAAACGGGGCCAACTCGCCCGAATTATGGGCCTTCTACGCCTCATAGGATCCATGGGCCTTCTACGCCTCATAGGATCCATGGGCCTTCTACGCCTCATAGGATCCATGGACCTTCTACGCCTCGCAGTTGTCCATGGGCCTTCTACGCCACGCAGATCCATGGGCCGACTCATTTATGGGTCTTGTATCGCCTTTAATGGGCCATAGACGGCCTATAATGGAAATCGTGACGTTTATTGGTCGACCATAACGGGGTCAGAATAGGTCGATGGTGATGCTATGAAAATGGCCCAACAGACTAATGGACCACAAACGGGCCGAATATAACGACGGGCTGAATTTGGCCCACAAGAAGAAAATGACAGTAACGGGCCGTAAGTAACGGAATGCTGCAAATGAGCCCAAGAATAAATGGGCTCGAGAAGGTCGAAGATAACATAATGGAAACGCCCAATCAATAATCGCCCTTAATGGGTATAAAGTGATACACTATTCATTACGCCGCCACCACGGGCCGTTAATGGGTCTAAAGTAATACACCGCTCATTGCGGGCCGCTTTCACCACGGGCCGTTAATAGGCCAAGAGTTACATAGGGCCTCATATGGGCCGTAAAGACGCCATGGGACATACATGGGCTAGAAGTGAAAATGGGCCGAATCATATTGATGGCCCAGATGACGCCATCGGGCCTAATTCGGATAGGGCGAACGCGCCTTGGGTTAGCGGGTCAAATGGGCTATATGTGAACAGCCGTTAACAAAGCTTTCCATGGGCCGCCCATCACCTTTTGACCAAGTCAAACAGCCGCCTTTTCACAGAATGGACCGCGCCACGGTCGACGATTATAGGCGCCTTTTGTCCAATGAGTGGATGACATCCGTCCCAACAATGAGTCGACACGCAGTTTCTCCACCAATGATGATTTTACACGGAAAATCCCCATTGGTCGGGCTGTTAACGGGTTATCGGATCCAAAACCCGACCGATAGCTTAACGGCATTCCGTTATGGTGGATGTCACATGTCGGTCACCCTTGACGAAAGCACTTCGGACACGATTTATCGTCATGGAAGTGGACACTTCCGTGATGATAATTTTGGTAATGTCATGGAACACTTCTACGACAAAGACAGTATGACTATCTTGATTCTCGCATAAATTTGTCATGGATGTACATGCATGACAAAAACGCGACTCCATCGTGACAAACACGATCATCACGGAAGTGTATTTTTTGTAGTGGTAGAGGGAGACATTTCAATGACCTAGGAGGAGCCAAGTGTAGAGTGTCTCCACTGCATTAGTAGTAATTGTTTTTCTAGGTAGTCAGAGAGTGTCTCCACTGCATTAGTAGTAATTGTTTCTTCCGGGCCCAAGACAAAACAGCCCATCCACACTAGTAAATAGTAAAATCGATTCAAAAGCCCATATATTTATCAATGAGAGGCGCCACCCACACCCAACACACCCCCCCAAAAAAACATGGGTGCTCTTCTTCCTCCTCGCCCCACCCACTCACATCAGCTCGCCCACTGCACCACCAAATTCCTCACCTCACTCCTACAAAAAACCCTAGCTCCCCTTCTTCCTCACTCCTACAGAAAACCCCCAGCTCCCCTTCTTCTTCACTCAAGACTACAACTAGGCTCGGCATTCACATTCGCTCAAATTCGTGAGCATGACGCGACGCCTCGAGGAAAATGGAGTCGGCTGACCCAAAGGGCCAAGAAAATGAGGCTCGCCAACAAGACACTGCTAGATCCTCACCCGCAGCTGGGAGAAGCGGCAACCCCGCCCCACCGGATCCCAGAACCCAGAGAATCTGGTGGATCGCATCGCTGATCTCCCAGACGCTGCCCTTAGGGAGATCATCTCGCTTCTCCCCACCAAGGATTGCCGCCGCACCCAAGTCCTCTCAATTCGTGGCCCTCTATGGCGGTCGTGACCCTTAATCTCGATCGTCGCCGCCTATCTCTTCAAGGATTTTGAAATCCCCAGAGCCATCATCTCCTCCCACCAGGCTCGCTCAAAGCCTCTCGTGATCCCGCCATGCTACTCGAGCAAGCATACCATGCCCTGCACGGTGGACGCCTGGCTGAAATCCCCTGAATTCACAAAACTACAGCTGCTTGAGTTGTACTATTCCCCTGGAAATCACATACCACATATCGAACGCCATGAACTTGTGCCCTCAACACCGATGTCCATCTCGCGGTTTTTCTCCTCTCTCCACACCGCCACCTTTGCATCAGGCTACCTACTGCATAACTGTACTAAACCTTCAATTCCCATTTCTCAAGAAACTTTCACTTGTGCGGGTTCAGATATCGGAGGTCCTCATTGCACAGATCATCCACTCTAGTTGCCCTGCCTCGGAGTGCTTGGTGCTTGTTTTCACAGCTAGAATCGGTTGTCTCCAAATAAAGTCGCCTAACCTTGTAAGAATTGGAATTTCTTTCGACGGAAGGCAGCTCATCATCCAAGATGCCCTTCACTTCAAAGGTTGATCCTTGATTCTAGTTATTCACCGCTGTAAATAACCGCCCTCTCTCGCGCTTAAACCGAGACCTTGGGTGTAATACATGATCTCTCGTGCTCATTTCAATATGGTGTTTGGCTCCATAGTTCTTCAGGTACTTTATATTATCATCTACACTTGTAACCATAAGCTGCATTTTAAATTTATGCGCATAAGTTATATATCATCTTGGAGTACACATTTTGTACTAATATTATGTTCTATGCTCAATGAAGAGTTTCTCCATGGATGGCCTATCAATGGTGTTGGAGTCTATCAAGATCTTATATATCCAAATGAATAGTTTTTATCTGAACAAGATTATTGGCTTGATGCAATGCTTTCCATGTCTGGAGAAGTTGTATATAAAGGTGATAATTTCACACACATTGGAAGCCCGCATATAGTGTACTAGAATTAACCGTTCAGCTTGTTGCTTTTCGACACTCTTCTTTTTAGACCTTAACTGCTTTCAATCTTCATGTCTATTTAGGCAATAGGACGGGTAAGAAAGTTATAACCAATGGTGGATTCGTAGCATCAGATTTTCTCACTTTCATGAGATTCGATTGAAGATAATAACGCTTAGAACGGTATGTAGCCAACCGCAAACACTAGATTTGTCACATTCTTCCCGCCAATCGAGGTTACTATTGTCCATCGTGCTTAAGATTATCAGCAGATGGTTTTGACGGGTGGGTATGTCAAGAGCAAAAAAGGAGTTTCTGTGGGCAAAAGAGCTTCTGAACGTGTCGGGCTTCTATTTACAACATATTGTGGTCATAATCCAGTAAATTTTATGACCCAGATGTTCATTGTATGGACCTCGACCGATCCATTTGACTATGACTATCGAAAACAAAGGCCGGAGTTAGATGTTGTCGCTTCTTTTCAACCTGGTTTTTTTGTAAACCCGATGAAAAATTAACCTCGTGCTTTTCTACAGCTTTGTAAGTCGGAGTTACATGTTCCTCGCCCTTTTCAACTCGGTTGTGACTGTCGATTTTCTTTTGAAACAAGGCAAATGGCTTGCCATTCGCTTAATTTAGAGGAAATATTGTAACAAATCCCAACCAAGGAAATAACATCACTCTCGCCGCTGCTTGAGCTCACTGCATTACGTAAGCCAAGTGATTAGCCCCACCAGCACCCACAAACTTATTTCAACTAGCACATCAAATGGGCTGTAAATTTTCATAGGAAAGGCTGCATGACCGTGAAAAATTTGGATTCTCGACATTTGGGACCCATGAGGAAATAGCCTATCCAAGGTGGTTTCGACTTACTAGCCACCAACAAACAATCTCGCTTACCACCGTTGGATTGACATCCAACATCCGTCGTGGTATCTTCTATCTCTTGTCTTCTTCTTCCTCCAACCGCCCAAACCAAACCACCCCTGGCGGCTCGCCCGCTCCCGCCTCCCATGGTCTGGGCTGCGCCCGCCGCCTCTACCGTGACGCATTCCACCAATGTTGGCCAGTCCCTCCGAGGGAGTCCTCGACTAGGTGGTGTCCGGACAGCCGACTATCAATATCCGCCGACTCCTGCATCACTTAAGATAGAAGATTGAAGACTGCTCGTGGTCCCAAGGTACTTTCCTTGGCGTGAAGGCAAGCTTGGCAATACGGATATGTAGATCTCCTACCATTGTAACCGACTGTAACCCTAGCCTCTCCGTGTCTATATAAACCGAGGGCCTTAGTCTATAGGACTAACATACATCTCAACAATCATACCATAGGCTAGCTTCTAGGTTTAGCCTCCTTGATCTCGTGGTAGATCTACTCTTGTACTACCCATATCATCAATATTAATCAAGCAGACGAGGGTTTTACCTCCATCGAGAGGGCCCAACTGGGTAAAACATTATGTCCCTCGCCTCTTGTTACCATCCGCCTAGACGCACAGTTCGGGACCCCCTACCGAGATCCGCCGGTTTTGACACCGACATTGGTGCTTTCATTGAGAGTTCCTTCCGTCGCCACCGATAGGCTCGATGGCATCTTCAACCATCAACGCTGTCCGTGGTGAGACTTTTTCCCCGATGATCTTCAGATTCGTGGCTTTGCATCGGGCCAATTCTCTTGGCCATCTAGAGCAGATCAAAGCTACGCCCGCCGCCAGTCGATTCGAAGTTAAACTTCACGGCCGACGACCGTGGAGACTTGATCTTCGACGGACTCGAGCCACGCCTGCCGCCACAGACCGTGGACGATGGGCATGATCTAGCTCGCCACGGACAAGGCTTTTGTGGTCGCGACTCGATCCGCTTCGCCACTAGCCCGAGCCGATTGCCCATATCGAGGACCGTGGATAGACGCCACCGGGGCTTCAACATCCACGGCGATGGAGCCAATACCAATCTTGTCCTCGCGAACTCGTGGATTCCGAGGCGCCGACTCGCCGACCGAGCCTCCCGCGCCCTACCAATTAATCCAGACATACCGTTATGGAATTCACCGCCATGACATCTTTCCACGCCGCTTTTGGCGATATCCTCAATTCGCTGAAGCATCTCTCGCTATCGAAGAGTCCCGCCGGATCATGCCAGATGGTTGGAGTTCGACGATGAAGAAATTCAGAGCCCACCCACCACCCACTTTGTAGCCACCGCCGAGGACTTAACCGACATGCTAGACTACGGCTCAAGACATCAACGCTATGGACGACGATGCCGAGATTTATCAGAACCAGCGCCATGTGGCACCGAAGGCCACCTCGCCATATGACGATACATGGTGGACACCCCAAAAGAAGGATGGCGAAGAAGCAGCGGAGGCGCACTTTAAAGAAGCAGCCCAAACGCCGGCTGCCAAGGGCGCCATTTAAATCCCGCCACAAAGAAGAATATAGATTCCGCACAGAAACAACAATACCCCGTAGTGCCAAGACAACCCCTCCAAAGAAGACTCAAGCAGAGGATGTAGAAGCAAGCCTCACGAAAGGGCGGCATTTAAAAGGTTGAGGATCATAACTATATACCTCCTCCAAGACTAAATAAGCCTCAATGACGCATTTAACTCACACGCCCGAGGACCCCGCCGAACAAGAGTTTTTAAGCGCAGCTCATCGCTACAAAGAAGAAGCCTCAAGAAGGAAAAGCGAAGCTCAAACAGCGGAAGACACGCCCAATAAGATGGAGTAAAGTACTAAAACCGCAGATAAATACGGCAATGGCCACAAATCAAGAGCTACCCAAAGCATAAGCTGCTTGCAGACTGGACGAGGAGGCCATAGAGCCCCCACCGTCTAATGGCTCCAGCCAGTCCATCTACGGACCCAAAAGAAAGCCCCAAGAGGCAAAGCAACACGCAAGTGTCCGACGATAGCGGCACATACAAGTATTGGGCGCCAAGACACCCACTATGTTTCACCGACGAGGTGTTGGATCATGAATTTCAGCAGGTTTAAACCCATAAACATAGAGGCCTACGATGGAACAATGCACTCGAGTCTGATAGAAGATTATATATCGTGATATACATATGGCCGAGGAGACGATCTCCACGCCATAAAATATCTACCCTCAAGCTCAAAGGGCCAGCCCGTCATTGGCTCAAAAGCCTCCCGTAAAAACATCTGGAAGTTGGGAAGAGCTCGAGGAAGCGCTAGAGCAAATTTTCAAGGGACCTATGTCCGCCCTCCGGATGCGTATGATTTAAGTCATATAACTCAACAGCCCGGAGAGTCACGCATGAAATTCGGAACAGGTTTCTACCAAAAAGAACCAAATAGTCGATCGTCCGGACGTGAAGCCTTAGCAGCTTTCAAGCACAATGTCCAAGATGAATGGTTTGCTGTGCACCTCGGTCAAGAGAAACCGAGGACAATGACCGCATTAATAAGCCTCATGACCCGCTTCAGGCGGGAGAGGATAGTCGGCTAGCAAGAAGCAAAGACTAGCGACCCAAGTACATCCGAGATAAGAGATGGAACGGAAAATCACGGCGCAGAAGGAGCAGCGCCGAATAAAGAGCAAAGCTAAAAGAGCACGGCAGTTAACGCCGGATTCAAAAGCTCGCGCCCAATCATAAAACTCAGCTCTCAAGGATGACAAAGGACGAACCGTCTAACCTACATAAAATTTCGGGTCGGATATGTCAAATCCACAAGACTTCTAAGGCCCGCAAATCACACCCACAGGATTGTTGGTTTTCAAACAGTCCGCCGATTAAACGCCAACACAAGGCCTCATGCGCTGCTTAAGAAGATAAACCCCGCCCAGGGCACCGAAAACAAAAGACTTTCCCACAAGGGGTCAAAGCAAGAAGCTCACTTCATGTGAGGACACGGAAAAACAAAGGCGGCACTTTCTAAAAGAGCTTCGCACGGTCCAACCCAAAGAAACCATAGAGATTGATATCAAACCAATCACTTTCACCACATGGACTACTCCTGCTGCTCAAACGCGGACGGACTCCTCGATATTGAATCCGATCATAGACGGATTACAATTCACAAACGCCCTAATAGACGGAGGCAGGACTTAAACCTCGCTATATTCAAACACAATCCGCCGGATGGGGATAGACCCTACCAAAATTCGACACAGCCGCACTTCCTTCAAAGGAGTGACGCCAGCCCTTATGCCAAGTGCACAGTCGATATTACTAGAAGTCGGTTCGGATCGCCAACAACTTTCGACGCGAAAAATTAATTTTCCATATCGCCCCATTTAAAAGTGAATATCAAGCACCGTTGGGACGAAAGGCTTTTGTCCGCTTCAATGGCATACCGACACGCTGCCTCTTACACTCAAGATGCCCGTCCACATGGCGCCATTTCAGGCGAGGGTCACTTAAAGACCCCGGACTCTGATAGACGAATCCGACTCAGCAAAGTTAGGGCTCCCTAGCCGCATACCCTTTCACTGTGGGCTACAAGACAACCGATCGGGTTTCATATAAACCTTGCTTTAATTATTTATATTTATTCTTTGCATATTTTTGCACTAACTGTTTTAAAACTAAACGCTCTCTTTTTCTACAGATGAACAACGTGCTTACCCATCCAGATAATGGCGCAACGGAGACACAGCGCAGACGCAAGAGGGACCCGCTGTAAGGATTCTTTTCAGATTAAGACCTCGAGAGACCTTTATCATTGTCTCTTGTTGTTACTCTCCTTCGCTTCTTCCTATAGCCAAAGCGAGCTCGACGCTGGCATCGGGCCGCCGTAAGACCATGCCCGCACTGACACTAGGGCTTAGGCATAATTCTGCCCATTATTATAAAGTCCGAACACCTTCGGGAATGTTCGCGCCTCGAAGTTAGGCATTATATGCATCAGCTCAATCATGTCTTTGGTCAAATGTTGGGTTTGCCTGCCTCGTGTTTCGCTGCCTTACGCTCAGATCATCGCTAACGCGGCACCAGGAGAACTATCGCGACAGTGCCCTGCCGGGCCGGGCGAAAGCACCTCAAGAGAGAAAGCCAAAACCGATCGTCATGATATAGCGAGAGTCCGTCACCACTCGATCGACTATCGGAATGTTTAGAATTTCGCTTGGACGAAGGACCGCTTCCCTGGCCAGCACATACGCACTCGAATCCGGAGATGTGCGGTGTCATCAGGCTATATCGTAGCCCCACCCTCGAGCTCCATTGGCTAAGTGAAAGAGATAAAGCATTATAGTCCGGATTGCCTCGCTCGCTATGCTACCACCTCCTTATAACAGACCGAGACGCCGGATTATGTGAAAACGCTTATTTTATGAACACCCCAAAGACTTGTGCGAGGGGTCAAGTCAAGATCGATCTTTCGTGTTATACACAAGTATACGAACGTCAGACAGAGAAGTTTTACTACTTGAAGCACAAGTATAAAAAGCATTCATACTATAATCATTGATCTACAAGTTAATGCGCTCAATTGAATGTTACATTTTTGAGCATCGCGATTTATTACACGAGCGCCACGCATAACTTCCCCAAATAATGCTCGGCAGAAGCCGGTTTCCATCCGAACTCGGCAAGAACAGCTGTGGCGCCCATCTCCGACATCGCGCTTTCACACGGGCTGTGAGCCATCCGCTACCGGCGCAGGCCGACTGCTTATCTCTTGATATGCGGCACCGCCCCAAGGAATTGCTGCAAGAGGGTCAAGTAGCTCGTCGCTTTGACCTCTCGCCGCATATGGGCCACGATGTCACCATGGCCATCCGACAGTCTATTTAGTTCGCCCATTTGGCCAACCTGTCCGTCACCGAAGAGGGCGATCCGGACCGTGGAATTGAGACCAATATAACTCTTCCATCTCGTGATCCCCGCTCCGAAGTGCTTAACAAAGATCAGCCGCGACTCGCAACTAAGTCCATATACGGATCCTCCGAACTCCACAAACCGCCAAATTGAGCATACTTGGCATCCATAAACCGGTGACGATCGAAAAGGCTTGCTAGCCGCGATTCGGCTTGGCGCAGCTCCTCCTTCATAGCTCGTGATTGCAGAGCGGGCATCCTTGGCTTCGCGGTGGCCTTTTAAGGTCTTCCCGCCGATAACCGCCTTTTCAAGAGCCTCATTGCGGTCGGTAGCATCCTTTACTTTCACGGCCACTGCCACCTCCGCCTCGCTTAGGCAAGGCGCCGCTTTTCGCTTTTAACTCCTCGCCGCTCTTGAGGCAGTCAGGCCACTCCTTCGGCTTGCTCCTTAGCTAGAGCAAGTTTGGCCCAAGGTTCTCCACAAGAGCAAAGACTGCTCAGATAAACAAAGATATAACGATCGAGGCGGGCTTTGACCCACTCAATAAAGCGGTTATGAGAACTATTTTACCTTGCGACTCGTCAAGTCGCCTCGCTGACAAGTGCGATGTCCTCATCTCGCCACGTTGTTGCCGAGCTAGCTCGGCAAACTCACTAGTCCGGCTAGCTCTCGACCATCCGCCACCGCATAGGAACGACGGATTTCAATTATTAGATTTCGATCCTCAAGACACTATCGCTGCCGACAACCTACCGAGTCTCGTGGGCTACTATCTATACAGTATGCATTTTTATATGCAAACTGTTAAAAGACAAAGGTGCACCATTTTCGTGATACTTCAAATCCCGCCAAAGAAGCTCATGGCAGATATTTAATCCGCCAGCGGACGAATTCTTCCAATCACCATACGATTAACGCATGGTGATCTTCAAATGGACGCCTCTCGCTGCACTCTTCGCTTCTCCAGCCGACTCGTGGGTGCCGAACTCTCCGCCCTCCAGACTCGGGACGCCCGGATTTACACTTCAGCTCGCCGCCTTCATCTGGCGGCATCGCAGACGGAGGCGATCGCTTCCATCATCTCCGGAAGAAGGTCCTCAAGATGAACTCATCCGAGAAGGTTGCAGATCCGAATCACAAATAAATAGTTCGTTACCTATGTAGCACAAATGAAGGTACTTTATTAATTAACTTCCTTTTATACTTACGGCTCGTTGGAAAGCTGGTCCTTCGGCGATGATTGCGCTGCTCGATTCTCTCCGACGCCGGACCCCGGTGAGGATTTCTTCCCACGCTTAGGGCTTTGGCCTCCGGATCTTCGGAGGCGGTCCTCTTTCCCTTTGAAGGAGGGGTTCTGGTTCCTCCTCTTCACCGCTTCTTCGCAAAGTATTAGCTCCTTTATTTCCGCCCTCTCTCAGGTGCAACTCCAACATTCTCGACCAGCACGGGCTCCAAGGCGGTCTCGAGGGGGGCCGACACCTTATCAGCCTTGATCGCGCCACCCATTCCTCAGAGAGAACAATGGGTCAGAGACTAACTTTTAAAGGCATACAAACAGTAATGTCCTGACTCGAGCTATTTACCCGAGTATCCGGCGATCGCGCTTAGGCTCGCTGGCCTCGGCCAACCGACACGCCACCAAGGGTCCAAGAACAGCTTGTACATCTCCTCCGGGTGACGACCCATAAAATGTTGGAGAATACGAGGTCCCTCCAGATTGTACTCCCATAGACGGAGAGGACGATGTTTGCAGGGCGGAAGATGCCCGATTGGCATAACTCAGATCACCTTGATCAGTCGATCTCCTCGCTTGGAGGTCTCGAACCGCCCCGCAAAGAAGGCACGCCTTCTGGACGGCCCCGCTGAGCTCCTTGGTCGACCCACGACATCGCTTGCCGTGGAGGTCCCGGCGGAATGAGGGCGGCGGCTTTTGCTTGTCGCCTTGGAGCAGTGATGTAAAACCACTCGCCGCCACAATCCCAGCCTCTTGAAGGAACCTCGAGCCACGGGCATCGACCTTCTTGCTTATGGTCACCTCACAAGACTCCGCTGACGCCCCGATCATCTTCGCTCCACCTTAAAGGTTTTCAGCCATAGGTCAAGTGGGGATGACGCGGAGGAAGGCTTCGCAGACAATAATAAATGCGGAGATGTGGAGGATGGACTCGGAGCCAAGTCGAGAAATCCAGCCCGTAGTAGAACAGAGCCCTCTCACGAAGGGATCCGCTGGAAGCCTAATCCTCGACGGAGGTGAGATACTAAAACGACGATTCGCCGGGCTCTGGTTGGCACGGCCTGCCCCGGGCAGTAAACTCAGGCGAAACTTCAGAGGCCGTGCACTTGGCCTCACGCAATCTCAATATGTCCTCCTCCGTGATGGAGGAGGGCATCCACCGCCCCGGAGGTCGGAGCCGACATTGTTGAGGATCCGGCGCCAATCAAGCTCTAGGTGTTGGAACCGGGAGCGGAGGAAAGATTCGATGCGGATTGAAGAGCAAGGACAGGCCTTGGTCCTCTTATAAAGGGAAGAAATACTAAGGGCCGCCTCGCGGACTGCTTAGGATTCCCTTCAATAGAGGAGGCATGGCGACGGAACGGTTGGGTTACCCATGCACGTATTGATGAGGATCTCGAATAAAGGGAAACACGATCTCTCGCTCGACAAGACGTGTTAAGGAAACCGCCGCTAAACGTACGAGGTGGAATAGTAAAAACGATTCAAACGAGGGAGTTTGGCTGTGGCGTGATGTCACGCCACATAATAAGTCGCAGATTGAGCTAATCAGATATTTTATTCTCTACGGTGGAACATGGAATTTATTTTGCGAGCCGACACTATTCTCGTGTTCATTATCTTCTCCGGATTATTCAAGGAGGAACCCGCTTTGCAATGCCGAACATTATGCACACCGGACTTATCGCCATTGAAGACCGGTTCGTGGGCTACCGAGGAGTCCTCGACTAGGGGTGTCCGGACAGCCGACTATCAATATCCGCCGGACTCCTGCATCACGAAGATAGAAGATTGAAGACTCACTCGTGTCCCAAGGTACTTTCCTTGGCGTGGAAGGCAAGCTTGGCAATACGGATATGTAGATCTCCTACCATTGTAACCGACTCGGTAACCCTAGCCTCACCGTGTCTATATAAACCGAAGGGCCTTAGTCCGTAGGGACTAACGCACATCTCAACAATCATACCATAGGCTAGATTCTAGGGTTTAGCCTCCTTGATCTCGTGGTAGATCTACTCTTGTACTACCCATATCATCAATATTAATCAAGCAGACATAGGGTTTTACCTCCATCGAGAGGGCCCGAACTCGGTAAAAACATTGTGTCCTCGCCTTGTTACCATCCGCCTAGACGACAGCTCGGGACCCCTACCCGAGATCCGCCGGTTTTGACAACGACACCTCCTCTATTCCCTCAAGACGTCCCGTTATTCTCCGCGACGCCAGCCCTAACAGCACCCGCTACCAACCAATCAACCTCAGATTTCCTCCGCTCGCGATCGACCGTGCATCTTCCACGGCCTCGCTCGTTTCGTCCGAGGCTCGCTGCTGCCCTCCACCTTGCGGCCTCGGTTCGTCGCTGCGTTCGTGCGCCGCCTCTTGCATTGTCAACGCTGCCAACAACCGAGAGGAACAAGGAGATGACCTGTATGTGGAGAGGATGATGAGGGGCGCACTCAAAGATCATGGCAAGACGCAAGCAAGTGCCTCTATATTACAAGCCCAAAAATATGGTTCCTCCTAATGGTTGGACATCCGGGCTCACGCCATTGTCAACGTAGTCAAGAACGAGAGAATTACACTCACGAGCGGCCGACACCGTGACCCAAAGAGGTTGCGCAATTTTTTTAGGAACAAGCGCTTGTTATTTATACTAGTTTTAGCGACGGATCGTGGTAACAACGGGCTGTAAAGGGGTTGTGGCCCGTCTAGCCAGGGTTTTATTTATGTTTACCGCATCATGAGCCCAGTTGTGTTTTTTTCTTGCTGGAAATGGCTAGCCCAGTTCTTTTTTTAAAAGAAATACCCAAACAAGACCTACTTGCTTTATCGGCCTTGCTGGGCTGCAAATCTTTCAAGACGACGAGAGTTTCATTTGGTTTGCCCAGAAATGGGTTGTACATTTTTAAAACACATCAAACCGGGAATTAGTTTCAATTTTTTTTTCATTACAAGATTTTAAATTCCATTGATTTTTAAACGTGGACAATTATTTGGATTTTATATTTATATAAATTATTTTTCAAAATAGTTTGAATGTGAATCAATATTTCGATTAAAAATAATGACCGCACCAAATATGCAAAATTTCAGATACTTTTTAACCGTGGCCACAATATGGGGTGAAATGCTAACAAAAAGAAGATGGGATCCAAAAATTTTAAGAATTAGCAATGGGATGTACATTATTAGAAATAATGGCGTATGGGTTGTATGTGTTTTCCATAGATTTGAGGCTGACTTCAGCGCCTACTACAAAGTTGACGCAGTATGCTTTCATAAAAAAGGTTGACGACACGCAACGCCTCGTCAACTTAGTCAACACACAAGAGCAAAGGATCGTTGGATGTCCATCCAACGGCTGTCATGCTTCTTCAATCTTCGCCTTCATGCTCCAACCGCCAAACAAGCGCCAAGGGACTGCTCGCTTCCTCCTCCCGCTGCCGCTATATGTTGCCACGAGTCCTCACGGCCCCACCATACTCCCATCGCTAGCCTAGCCATCCTCTACTCACCCACATGATGTTATTCTCCAGGACGCAAACGAACCAAGAAACCTCGCATTCTCCGCAGGGAAACAACCGCCGAGTATTCCTCGCTCGCGTCGCTCCTTCCTAGGCTCGCCGCCGCCCACCGCCCTAGTGCTCGGGCCATGCCTGGTCAACGTGGTCAATGAACGACATCCATCGGAAGCGGATCAGATGTGGAGAGGTCGATACCGGGTCCAAGGTCGCACGCAAGGAAATGCCTCCTTATTACGCCAAAAATAATGATTCCTCCACTGACAGCTAGGACCCACAGAAGGACTCAGATTTCATGAAAAACGCTCTCGATGTGTCGCACTCCAAAGAACTATATCTTCGCACGCAAGGAAGTGCTCCTTATTACGCCCAAAAAATGAATACCCCTCGCTAGCCGGGACCCACCATATTGTTGGGCTGACTTGGGCCTACTAAGTTGATGGGGACGGAGGGCTTTGTCAACTTAGTCAATACTCTAGTGACCGTGATGATGTCCATCCAACGGCCATAGTGCTTTTTCTTGCACCACCGCCCAAAGCAGCGCCGGTCGTGTCACCGCTTCTTGCCTCCCATGGTTGGTTGTGCTACCATGAGACCTCACCGCCCCTTACTACTCCCACCATCGCCGTGCCATCCCTCCACTCACCCACACCCCCGTTATTCTCAAGGGCGATGGCAGCCTCACACCGCAGCCTCAACCAAGTGAACGCCAGATTCTCCTCCGCAGGCATCCATCGACGTATTCCCTGCCCCGTCGTCCCTTCCTAGGCCTCGCCGCCGCCCACCGCCGTGGTGCTCTCGGCGTATGCGGTCAATGTGGTCAACGATCGACTTCCATCGAAGAGTATCAGACGCGGAGAGGCCGACACTGGGTCCACGGCAGCCGCAAGGAAGTGCCTTCTTATTACGCTGAAAACAATTATTCTCCACTGATAGCAGGGACCCACCAGACGGGCCACCAGATTTTGCAAAAAACGCTTTCTTGATCTGGGACCCACCGGACGGCCATCAGATTTCGCGAAAAAACATTCCCCGTTGTCACCTCGACCCACCGAAGTGCCTCCTTATTACACACAAAAATGAATACTCCCCGTTTAGCCGGGACCCACCTTGGTGGAGGCTAACTTAGGGCCTATTAAGTTGACGGGACGGAGGGCTTTGTCAACTTAGTCAATATGAACGATTCTAGCTCCAAAGGACTGACGATGTCCATCCAACGGTCAGAGTGCTTCTTCAACCTCTCGGTCTTCTTGCTCCAACTACCAAAGCAGCGCCAACGTGTCAAGATGCTCCTACCTCCCGGGTCGGCCAGGCTGCCAGGAGGCCTCAACACCCCTACTATTCCCACCGCTAGCCAAAGTGCCTCAAGGGCGACGGTAGCCTCACACCGCAATGAACCAGTGAACCTCAGATTCTCTCCGCATGGCTTCCACCGCCGCTGCCTTTCCCGGGCTCAAGGCCATCCCCTTCCTAGGCCTCGCCTGAAGGAAATATGCCCTAGAGTCAATAAAGTTATTATTTATTTCCTCATATCATGATAAATGTTTATTATTCATGCTAGAATTGTATTACCCGGAAACATGATACATGTGTGAATACATAGACAAACATAATGTCACTAGTATGCCTCTACTTGACTAGCTCATTAATCAAAGATGGTTATGTTTCCGAACCATAGACATGTGTTGTCATTTGATTAAAGGGATCACATCATTAGGAGAATGATGTGATTGACTTGACCCATTCCCACAGCCTAGCACTTGATCGCTTAGTATGTTGCTATTGCTTTCTTCAGACATATATAAAGTTCCTACAACTATGAGATTATGCAACTCCTGCTTACTGTGAGGAACACTTTGTGTGCTACCAAACATCACAACGAATCGGGTGATTATAAAGGAGCTCTACAGTGTCTCCAAGGTACATGTTGAGTTGGCGTATTTCGAGATTAGGATTTGTCACTCCGATTGTTGGAGAGGTATCTCTGGGCCCTCTCGGTAATGCACATCACTATAAGCCTTGCAAGCAATGTAGCTAATGATTAGTTATGGAATGATGCATTATGTAACGAGTAAAGAGACTTGCCGGTAACGAGATTGAACTAGGTATTGGATACCGACGATCGAATCTCGCAAGTAACATACCGATGACAAAGGAACAACGATGTTGTTATGCGGTTTTACCGATAAAGATCTTCGTGAGAATATGTAGGAGCTAATATGAGCATCCGTGTTCCGCTATTGGTTATTGACCGAAACAGTTCTAGGTCATGTCTACATAGCTCTCGAACCCGTAGGGTCCGCACGCTTAACGCTACAATGACAGCTTTTATTATGAGTTTATAAGTTTTGATGTATCAAGGTTGTTCGAGTCCCGATGTGATCACGACATGACGAGGAGTCTCAAATGGTGAAGACATAAAGATTGATTTATTGACGACTATATTCAACACCGAAAGTGTTCCGGTGATTTCGAGAAAACCGGAGTGCCGGAGGGGTTACCGGAACCCCGGGAAGTATTGGGCCTTAGTGGGCCCGAGGGGAGAGAGAGGGGGCAGCCCAGAGGTGGCGCCCCCATGGGGAGTCCGACTGACTAGGGAGGGGGCGCCCCTCTTCCTCTCCCTCTCCTCTCTTCCTTCCCCTTCCTCCTTCCTAGTTGGACTAGGAAAGGGAGTCCTACTCCCACTAGGAGGAGGACTCCCTCCTCCTTGGTGTGCCCCCTAGGGTCGGCCGGCCTCCCCCCTTGCTCCTTTATATACGGGGGCAGAGGGCACCTCTAGACACACAAGTTGATCTTCGTGATCATTCCTTAGCTGCAGGCGGTGCCCCCCTCCACCACATTCCACCTCGATCATATTGTAGTGGTGCTTAGGCAAAGCCCCCGCCGGTAGAACATCATCATCATCACCACACCGTCGGCCGACGAACTCATCCCCGACACCATGCCGGATCGGAGTCCGGGATCGCCATCGAGCTGAACGCAGCTGAACTCGGAGGTGCCATACATTCGCACTTGGATCGGTCGGATCGTGAAGACGATGACTACATCAACCGCATTGTCATAATGCTTCCGCCACGGCCTATGAGGGTACGTGGACAACAATCTCCCTCTCTGCTATGCATCACCATGATCTTTGCGGTGCGAGGAAATTTTTGAAATTACTACCTTACCCAACAAAGGGCATCCGAGCCTGGTTTTATGCATAGATGTCATATGCACGAGTAGAACACAAGTGAGTTGTGGGCGATACAAGTCATACTGCTTACCAGCATGTCATGCTTTGGTTCAGCGGTATTGTGAGATGAAGCGGCCCAGACCGACATTACGCGTACGCTTACACGAGACTGGTTTCACCATTACGAGCACTCGTTGCTTAAAGGTGACTGGTGGGTGTCTATCTCTCTCACTTTAGTTGAACGGAGTGTGGCTACGCCCGGTCCTTGCGAAGGTTAAAACATCGCTAACTTGACAAACTATCGTTGTGGTTTTGATGTGTAGGTAAGAACGGTTCTTGCTCAGCCCGTAGCAGCCATGTAAAATTTGCAACAACAAAGTAGAGGACGTCTAACTTGTTTTTGCATGGCATGTTGTGATGTGATATGGTCAAGACGTGATGCTATATTTTATTGTATGAGATGATCATGTTTTGTAACCGAAGTTATCGGCAACTGGCAGGAGCCATATGGTTGTCGCTTTATTATATGAAATGCAAACGCGATAGTCGTAGAAGCAATAGGTGGCGTAACGACAACGATGCTACGATGGAGATCAAGGTGTCGCGCCGGTGATGATGGTGATCACGACGGTGCTTCGGAGATGGAGATCACAAGCACAAGATGATGATGGCCATATCATATCACTTATATTGATTACATGTGATGTTTATCCTTTATGCATCTTATCTTGCTTTGATTGATGGTAGCATTTTAATATGATCTCTCACTAAAATTATCTAGAAGTATTCTCCCTGAGTATGCACCATTGCGAAAGTTCTTTGTGCTGAGACACCACGTGATGATCGGTGTGATAGGCTCTACGCTCAAATACAACGGTGCAAAATAGTTGCACACGCGAATACTCAAAGTTAAACTTGACGAGCCTAGCATATACAGATATGGCCTCGAACACGGAGACCGAAGGTCGAACGTGAATCATATAGTAGATATGATCAACATAGTGATGTTCACCATTGAAACTACTCCATCTCACGTGATGATCAGACATGGTTTAGTTGATTTGGATCACGTGATCACTTAGATGACTAGAGAGATGTTTGTCTAAGTGGGAGTTCTTAAATAATATGATTAATTGAACTTAAATTTATCATGAACTTAGTACCTGATAGTATTTTGCTTGTCTATGTTTGTTGTAGATAGATGGCTCGTGCTGTTGTTCCGTTGAATTTTAATGCGCCTTGAGAAAGCTAAGTTGAAAGATGATGGTAGCAATTACACGGATCGGGTCCGAATCTCGAGGATTATCCTCATTGCGCACGTAAGAATTACGCCCCGAAGCACCGCTGGGTGCCAGCCTGCCGCCGATGCAACCGATGACGTTAAGAACGTCTCGCGAGCAAAGCCGATGACTACTCGATAGTTCAAGGTGCCATGCTTTACGGCTTGGAACCGGTCTTCAACGACGCTTTTGAACGTCATGGAGCATATGAGATGTTCCAGAGTTGAAGTTAATATTTCAAGCAAATGCCCGGATTGAGAGATATGAAGTCTCCAATAAGTTCTATAGTTGTAAGATGGAGGAGAATAGTTCTGTCAATGAACACATACTCAAAATGTCTGGGTATAATAATCACTTGATTCAACTGGGAGTTAATCTTCCGATGATAGTGTCATTGATGTAATTCTTCAATCATTGCCACCAAGCTACAAGAGCTTCGTGATGAACTATAATATGCAAGGGATGGACAAGACTATTCCCGAGCTCTTCACAATGCTAAAAGTCATGGAGGTAGAAATCAAGAAGGAGCATCAAGTGTTGATGGTTAACAAGACCACCAGCCAAGAAAAAGGGCAAAGGGAAGAAGAAGGGAACTTCAAGAAGAATAGCAAACAAGTTGTTGCTCAAGAGAAGAAACCCAAGTCTGGACCTAAGCCCGAGATCGAGTGCTTCTACCGCAAGCGATCGACATCGAAGCGGAACCGCCCCAAGTATTTGGCGGATAAGAAGGATGGCAAAGTGAATAAAGGTATATGTGGTATACATGTTATTGATGTGTACCTTACTAATGCTCGCAGAGTACCTGGTATTTGATATCGGTTCTGCTAATATTTGCAACTCAAACAGGACTACGGATTGCTTAAGATTGGCTAAGGACAAGGTGACGACGCGCATGGGAAATGGTTCCAAAGTCGATGTGATCGCGGTCGGCACGCTACCTCTACATCTACCATCGGGATTAGTTTTACACCTAAATAATTGTTATTTGGTGCCGCCGCTGAGCATGAACATTATATCCGGATCTTGTTTGGTGAGAGACGGTTATTCATTTAAATCGAGAATAATGGTTGTTCTATTTATATGAGTAATATCTTTTATGGTCATGCACCCTTGAAGAGTGGTCTATTTTATTGAATCTCGATAGTAGTGATACACATATTCATAATGTTGAAGCCAAAAGATGCAGAGTTGATAATGATAGTGCAACTTATTTGTGGCATCGCCGCTTAGGTCATATCGGTGTAAAGCGATGAAGAAACTCCATATCGATGGACTTTTGAATCACTTGATTATGAATCACTTGGTACTTATGTAACCGTGCCTCATGGGCAAGATGACTCAAATGCCGCTTCTCCGAACTATGGAGCGAGCAACCGATTTATTGGAAATCATACATACCGATGTATGTGGTCCAATGAATATTGAGGCTCATGGCGGGTATCGTTATTTTTCACCTTCACAGATGATTTGAGCAGATATGGGTATATCTACTTGACTAAACACAAGTCTGAAACATTTGAAAAGTTCAAAGAATTTCAGAGTGAAGTGGAAAATCATCGTAACAAGAAAATAAAATTTCTATGATCTGATCGTGGAGGAGAATATTTGAGTTACGAGTTTGGTTTACATTTGAAACAATGCGAATAGTTTCAAGAACTCACGCCACCCGAACACCACAACGAAATGGTGTGTCCGAAAGTCGAATCGTATTTTACAAGATATGGTGCGATCTATGATGTCTCTTATCGATTTACCGCTATCATTTTGGGGTTATGCTTTAGAGACGGATGCATTCACGTTAAATAGGGCACCATCAAAACCGCTGAGACGACGCCTTATGAACTGTGGTTTGGCAAGAAACCAAAGTTGTCGCTTTTAAAGTTTGGGGCTGCGATGCTTATGTGAAGAAACTTCAACCGATAAGCTCGAACCCAAATCGAGAAATGTGTCTTCATAGGATACCCAAAAGAGATTATTGGGTACACCTTCTATCATAGATCCGAGGGCAAGATTTTCGTTGTTAAATTCGGATCCTTTCTAGAGAAGGAGTTTCTCTCAAAAAAGTGAGTGGGAGGAAAGTAGAACTTGATGAGGTAATCAGATCTGCTCCCTTATTGAAAGTAGTTCATCACAAGAACCGGTTCTTGTGACAACTACACCAATTAGTGAGGAAGCTAATGATATTGATCATGAAACTTCAGATCAAGTTTCTACTAAACCTCGTAGGTCTACCAGAGTAAGATCCGCACCAGAGTGGTACGGTAATCCTATTCTGGAAGTCATGTTACTTGACCATGACGAACCTACGAACTATGAGGAAGCGATGATGAACCCAGATTCCGCAAAATGGCTTGAAGCCATGAAATCTAAGATGGGATCCATGTATGAGAACAAAGTGTGGACTTTGGTTGACTTGCCCGATGATAGGCAAGCCATTGAGAATAAATGGATCTTCAAGAAGAAGACTTACGCTGATGGTAATGTAACTGTCTGCAAAGCTTGACTTGTTGTGAAAGGTTTTCGACAAGTTCAAGGGGTTGACTACGATGAGACTTTCTCACCCGTAGCGATGCTTAAGTCTGTCTGAATCATGTTAGCAATTGCCGCATTTTATGATTATGAAATTTGGCAAATGGATGTCAAAACTGCATTCCTGAATGGATTTCTGGAAGAAGAGTTGTATATGATGCAACCGAAGGTTTTGTCAATCCAAAAGGTGCTAATAAAGTGTGCAAGCTCCAACGATCCATTTATGGACTGGTGCAAGCATCTCGAGTTGAATAAACGCTTTGATAGTGTGATCAAAGCATATGGTTTTATATGACTTTTGGAGAAGTTTGTATTTACAAGAAAGTGAGTGGGAGCTCAGAGCATTTCGATATTATATGTAGATGACATATTATTAATTGGAAATGATATAGAATTTCTGGATAGCATAAAGGATACTTGAATAAAAGTTTTTCAATGAAAGACCTCGTGAAGGTGCTTACATATTGGGAATCAAGATCTATAGAGATAGATCAAGACGCTTAATTGACTTTCACAAAGCACATACCTTGATAAAGTTTTGAAAAGTTCAAAATGGATCAGCAAAGAAAGGGTTATTGCATGTATTACAAGGTGTGAAGTTGAGTCGACTCAATGCCCGACCACAAGCAGAAGATAGAGAGAAAATGAAAGATGTTCCTATGCTTCAGCCATAGGCTCTATCATGTATGCAATGGTGTGTACCAGACCGACGATGCTTAGCAATAAGCTTGGCAGGTAGGTACCAAAGTAATCCAGAGTGGATCATCGACAGCGGTCAAGAACATCCCGAAATACCTAAAAGGACTAAGGATATGTTTTCGCTTATGGAGGTGACAAAGAGCTAGTCGTAAATGGTTACGCCGATGCAAGCTTTGACACCGATCCGGACGATTCTAAATTGCAAACCGGATACGTGTTTTTATTAAACGGTGGAGCCGTAAGTTGGTGCAGTTCTAAACAAAGCGCCGTGGCAGGGATCTACATGCGAAGCGGAGTACATAGCGCTTCGAAGCAGAAATGAAGGAGTCTCGATGAAGGGGTTCATTTCGATCTAGGTGTCATACCTAGTGCATCGACCAATGAAGATCTTCCGAGACAATATCGTGCAATTGCCTTGGCAAAGGAATCCAGATTTCACAAGAGGACCAAGCACATCAAGAGACGCCTCAATTCCATCCGGGATCAATTCCGTGGGAGACATAGAGATTTGCAAGATACATACGAATCAATGTTGCGCATCTGCTGACTAAGCCTCTTCCACGAGCAAAACATGATCAGCACCAAGACTCCATGGGTGTTAGAATCATTATCGTAATCTAGATTACCGACTCTAGTGCAAGTGGGAGACTGAAGGAAGTATGCCCTAGAGGCAATAATAAAGTTATTATTTATTTCCTCATATCATGATAAATGTTTATTATTCATGCTAGAATTGTATTACCTAGAAACATGATACATGTGTGAATACATAGACAAACATAATGTCACTAGTATGCCTCTACTTGACTAGCTCATTAATCAAAGATGGTTATGTTTCCTAACCATAGACATGTGTTGTCATTTGATTAACGGGATCACATCATTAGGAGAATGATGTGATTGACTTGACCCATTCCGTTAGCCTAGCACTTGATCATTTCGTATGTTGCTATTGCTTTCTTCATGACTTATACAAAGTTCCCACAACTATGAGATTATGCAACTCCCGTTTACCGGAGGAACACTTTGTGTGCTACCAAACGTAACAACATAACGGGTGATTATAAAGGAGCTCTACAGTGTCTCCGAAGGTACATGTTGAGTTGGCGATTTCGAGATTAGGATTTGTCACTCCGATTGTCGAGAGGTATCTCGGCCCTCTCGGTAATGCACATCACTATAAGCCTTGCAAGCAATGTAGCTAATGAGTTAGTTACGAATGATGCATTATGTAACGAGTAAAGAGACTTGCCGGTAACGAGATTGAACTAGGTATTGATACCGACGATCGAATCTCGCAAGTAACATACCGATGACAAAGGAACAACGATGTTGTTATGCGGTTTGACCGATAAAGATCTTCGAGAATATGTAGGAGCCAATATGAGCATCCGTGTTCCGCTATTGGTTATTAACCGAAACAGTTCTAGGTCATGTCTACATAGTTCTCGAACTCGTAGGGTCCGCACGCTTAACGTTACGATGATAGTTTTATTATGAGTTTATAAGTTTTGATGTACCAAGGTTGTTTGGAGTCCCGGATGTGATCACGACATGACGAGGAGTCTCGAAATGGTCGAGACATAAAGATTGATATATTGACGACTATATTCGACACCGAAGTGTTCCGGTGATTTCGAGAAAATCGAGTGCCTGAGGGGTTACCGAACCCCGGAAGTATTGGGCCTTAGTGGGCCCGAGGGAGAGAGAGGGCAGATCTCAGAGGTGGACCCCCATGGGGAGTCCGACTGACTAGGGAGGGGGCGCCCCTCTTTCCCTCCTCTCCTCTCTTTCCTTCCCCTTCCTCCTTCCTAGTTGGATTAGGAAAGGGAGTCCTACTCCCACTAGGAGGAGGACTCCCTCCTTGGCGTGCCCCCTAGGGCCGGGCCGGCCTCCCCCCCCCTTGCTCCTTTATATATGGGGCAGGGGGCACCTCTAGACACACAAGTTGATCTTCGTGATCGCCTTAGCCGTGTGTGATGCCCCTCCACCATATTCCACCTCGGTCATATCGTAGTGGTGCTTAGGCGAAGCCCGCGCCGTAGAACATCATCATCATCACCATGCCGTGCGGTCGACGGAACTCATCCCCGACACCCGCTGGATCGAGTCCGGATCGCCATCGAAATGAACGTGTCTGAACTCGGAGGTGCCGACGCTCGGTACTTGATCGGTCGGATCGTGAAGACATACGACTACATCAACCGCGTTGTCATAATGCTTCCTCTTACGGTCTACGTGGGTACGTGGACAACACTCTCCCCTCTTGTTGCTATGCATCACCATGATCTTGCATGTGCGTAGGAAAATTTTGAAATTACTACGTTACCCAACATCACCGTCGTCCACCGCCGTGGTGCTCTCCGTGCAGCGTGGTCAACGTGGTCAAGGAGTGAATTCCATCAGAAGAGTACTGTATGTGGAGAGGCTGACAGCTGGGTCCACGGCGGCCGCAAGGAAGTGCCTCCTTGTTACGCGCAAAATAATTATTACTCCACCTGACAGCAGGGACCCACCGGACGGGCCACCATATTTCGCGAAAAAAACGTTTTCCCCCTGACTGCTGGGACCCACCAGCTACACCTTCGCATGCAAGGAAGTGCGTCCAAGCAAAAAAAATGATTCGCCCCCCTGACTGATGGGACCCACTAGCTACATCTTTGTACGCAAGGAAGTGCATCCGAGCAAAAAAATGATTCGCCCCCCTGATTGCTGGGACCCACCAGCTACATCTTCGCATGCAAGGAAGTGCGTCCGAAAAAATGATTCGCCCCCCTGACTGCTGGGACCCACCAATTACATCTTCGCACGCAAGGAAGTGCCTGACAGTCGGGACCCACTTGGTCAAAGCGTACGTAGCGTTGTCATTCTGGTCGCGAACGTGTACGTACAACATATATAATTGTCGAAGTAGAGGCGCGCAAGTGTCGTAGTAGAGGCGCGCACGTGTCGTAGTAGAGGAGCATACGTGTCGTAGTAGAGGCGCGTACATGTCGTAGTAGAGGCGCGCACGTAGCATGTACACGTACGTACAGCGGCCAGTGTGCAAGAAAGAAAATACGGCCACATATGTGTACATACGGGCGGGTCTCAACGCCTACTCACAAGACACGTATGGCCTGTGGCTCGTACATGGCTGGGTCGGAACGGAGAAACAAAGATCGTCGTCGTGTTCATGGGGAGCCAACCGCTGAGTCGAATGTAATGCATCGTCAGATTCATCGGAGGGCTTGGATGGAACAGACGATGGAACGAGGCCTCGGCATCGCAGAACGGCGAAACGGCCTTGTGTTCGACCGCCACGTCAAACAGATCCTGTTCATCGGGAGGGGTCCGCGCATCGCAAAACGGAGGAAGCGCACCTCCTACGGCCAAACGGGGTCCTGCTGATCGGGAGGGTGTGGCGATCGCAAAACAGAGGAAACGGACTTGTGTTGGAGCGCTACGGTCAAACGGGGTCCTGTTTCATCGGGGTGTGGCGATCACAAAACGGACTCCACGGATACCGTTCATTTCCATCGCCGACCTCCTCCACCTCCACGGGCTCCTCGCTCATCCAGCCTCCACCGCGGCTACTCCACCGCCATCGCTCAACCACCCTCCATGGGCACCCTCCACCGCCTACTTTTCATCCAGCCTCCACGGGTCGCCCTATTAATCCAGCCTCCATGGGGTCATGTTCATCCAGCCCCAACCGCTCAATCGAGGCAACGCCACGGGTCATGTTCATCCACCCCACCGCCACTATTCATCCACCCCCCACCCCCTCCCACCCCGCAACGCCATCGCTCATCCAGAGAGGCAAGATCGATCGGCTTCAGCTTAGCAGCAGAGAGAAGGAATCGCTTGATTGGGTTCGCTTAACAACCATCGATCGATCGCCGGGTTCAAGAACGCAGAGCTCAGAGTGCAATCGCCGTTCGCTTAGAGCCCAACGCTCGCCGGGTTCATAGAGCTAACGCCCGCACACACGCCACAGACGTACGAGAGAAACGCATCGCCGCCCCGACCACCCACCATAACCGGGAACTCCCTGAAATTTTCCTCGCCCTCACTTCTACCACGATTTTTTTCGTCATGGATGGCCCAAAGAATGTCATGCACCGTGTTCCAGCCCGCCAGATGAAAAGCCCATTTTCGTCATGATTTTTGTTATAGAAGTAGGAGCCCACCACATCTATGATGATACCGGTTTTGTCACAATTATCGCCATAGAAGTGTCATAAGTATGATAGAAAAAATTGCTCGCCCAAAATGTCACGGATGTGTCTTTTTTTTGTAGTGACCTTGAAGACTTACCAGAGTGATTGGGCGAGGACTGGGTGTCCTTAGCTCAAGGGGAATAAGGTGAAGACACGGTCTTCTGAGTTCAATCTCAGGCTCGCTAACCAGATGTACAGTTGTCACAGCAACTGGAACTGGTCTACCAAATCCTTGTCTTCACCAAGCAACTGGTTCTATCCCCTACTCTCATTACTCTTCAGTTATTCTTCGTGAAGTCATTGCTTGCCTGCCTGATTCATTTGACATCACTGTGTGAAGACTTATATCTGTTTTGCATCGTACTGTCTTCCATCCTGATCCTGTCAACCTAGCTGCAGTTAGTCTTCGTGCTTCCACTTTATTGTATGATTGACTAATGCTTGCCTAGTGTAGTTTTCATTCCGCTGCTTATTATATAGGTTCAGTTTACTTGTTTGTCTTCAAAGCCTCCGTGTTTTGAAGACTTTCATAAAAATCGCCTATTCACCCCCCCCCCCCTCCTCTAGTCGATAACTAGCACTTTCAAATTGTCTTTGGTGGATCCGATAGATCCGGTCTTTGTTCTTGTGTCTTCAAAGTTGGATTCTTCCGATCTAAGCTTCTCTTCATCGGCGGCAGCTTGTTGTTCCGTGCATTGGTCCTATGGGGCCTTAGCACGATGACCTCCCCATCAGATACTACAACAACTTGTGCCCGGCCTCGCAAGGGAGGGCGATGACGGCGACGACCTTCGCTCGCTTCTTCATTGTAGTCATTGCTAGGTAGTCTACTTAATCTGATATAAGCTTTTCTATTTATGATGTTCGTTGTACTGCCATGATTGAAGTGAATAGATCAAAAGTTTCCCGCAAAGAAAAGAGCTAGCTACTAGGCCAACCACCCAATCTTCCATTACATCTAGGGGATAGAGATAAACCCGTCATCACAACACTAGCAACTCATGTTCATCGGGTTGGAGGAGAAGGAAGGTGTGAATCGATTGTGCGCCGCACTTCTATGTGGAATAGATTGTATAAATATTCAAGAAGTTTGTTGTTTAACTAATTTCAAATGAACTTGTTTAATTGCGGTTGTAGTTTTCCATGCTTAACTTTATGCAAGCCTCAAATCTTAGGTGTCTTCTTAGTTTGTGTAGCACCCCAACTCGAGGATCGAATGGGCCTCGCGTGCCCATGGATCTCAGTCTTTTCATACATAGTGCAAATTAGCATCAAGCACAACCACAACATATTACATCACACATGCTATAGAGGTTTGATGGGACAACACTTAGCGAGGCGAAGGTGGCACTACCTGCAAAGAACAATACGCATATAATTGATCTTACAAGGCCTCAAAGTCTAGCAGCAAAATACACATCGAATAACTATGGCGATGAGGGCTCCATCCCAAAGGGACCTAGCCGACACGATTCTAGTGCTCAAACTCAACATCCTCGTAATAGATCTTTGGCATCCGCATGAATAGCCAGTGAGTAATCAATGTGCTCACAAGCATAGAACAACCATAACATACAACAAAACAAAGGCATAACATACACATGCACAAACAAGTCTCGTTAATGTCTCTGGCTTAAGTTGATGATAAATAGTCTTTTGAATCTTTGCATGAAAACCGAAAAATAAATCAGTAGCCACCAGAATGGTCATTGCAACACAGATTTGGGTCATCGCCACAATAGCTCAATAGTTGCCCAGGACGGCTGTCAACATGATATCGCTTACTACTCCAAACTTGGGAGCAATATTGATAAGAAGAATTCGACAGCTGCCCAAGACAGTTGGGTAATCATGACCCTTTGAGATCCGGTTTGGATAGCAGAAAGTCTCCTTACCTTTTCCCCAAGAAGTAACCCTTGATATCAAACCCAAGAGAGGATGTGCACTCAAAGATTCAAACAAGTTATGTTCTCACAATAAGTTCTAATCGGACCTTTAACAACCTTTTGGAATGTACACAATTATATGGAAATAGGCATGTAATGAGGTATTATTTTCACAACCTTGTATTTTTGCTTGGCATGATGAAGTGGGGATATGTCCAAAGTACGCTATGACCGATCATGACCTCCATGGAGAGTCATTGTCCAACCATCGCCCTTAATGTCACTTACCTTGGTTATTAAGAATTAGTTCGCACCATCCTAAAAATTACTTCGTAAAAGTGCATTGAGCGCTCAAAGGACTACACCTCATTTATACCCAAGGAATTGCTTTCCATTACTATATTAGTCCTTTGTATCACCGATTTCTGAATAGAGTTCCACGATCCTCGCTTCTTACCTTCTCCTTGATCAATCTCGGGATCTTGAGTACCTACAAGGCCTTTGAACAAGAAGAAGACAAAAGACAACCCGCTAGAATCACACATAAAATAACGCCAATCAAAGTCAGTCATTCCAATGATCTAGTGCACAAATACATAGGGTTGCAAGGCCTTGCCTCAACTCATTGCCTAAAGGAAGTACTCACACTCTACAATCGGATCGCAAGAAGAAATCATTGAAGACGACATAAATATGATTGCTCGATTGATAAATTGTTTTACAATATTTTTCGATTGTGGTGCACCGATTACAAGTATGAGTAACTTAGAGAAAATGGTTCCAATGATGATGGTGGTGATGGCTATGAAGATGGGATGATAAATGGCTGCTAGGGTTTGTGGGTGGCTTCTGGTTCTATGTATCGTCGATGGCGGCTCTCCTCGATCCTCTTTTGCTAATTAGACATGGGCCCTTTATAAAATGGTCTTGGTTGATGCCACAGCGTCGATGGCTCATGGTACGATCACCGGTATGAGAACGCTGTGGTCATACCATCCGCCGTATTGCTCGTTGCCTTTTTCGCCGCCTTTTGACTTGGTTTGACCCTACACACTTGTGTTTCCTTCCATGTGATGAGTTCCTTCCATATATGGGTTCATTTCCATGAAACACGTTAAACAAAAGGGTTTTATATTTTTATGCTCATTAATCATCAATGTCAAGATCAAAGTGATTCTCTCAAATATTCGAATTATCCGATTTAAACAATAGAGGAATGTATGCAAAAGTATCACTCATTAACCTCTCCAAGCCTAAACCTTGACCGCTCTCGAGCAAGAAACAAAATCAACCATAACAAACTTAGTTATTAAACCAAAATAACGAGGCGATTTCGATTCACTTACAATCAGTACACCTCGATAGCCCTCCGCTCCCTTCACCTGTAAACTTAGTATAGTTACATTGGTGGCCTGGTTATTATGCAACCTTAGTTAAGACAAGATAATCAACACAAAACTTTTGTTAGTCTAGAAAAAATAATCAACTACTCCCTCCGATACATATTAATTGCCATACAATGGATATATCTAGGCATATTTCACAGTTATATACATCCGTTTGAGCGACAAATAATATAACTCGGAGAGAGTAGCATTTATTCTATTACTTCTAGCTGACACTTTCTTGCCGGGAACACTTTTGAAGAGCCTTTTCTTTTTGCAATGAAAACATATATTATGGGAATGAAAAGTTTGTAAAAGACAATGTTGTACTAGAGTAACTCCCTAACACCCACGAGCATCGCCTCATCAAGGCTCGCAAACACTTCTTTCAATCCAGTGTTTACTGAAATTAGTTGTCTACTAATGAGATTATGCCAAAAAAAAGATACATACAACTAGGAGGTTTCGTTGTGGCTTATGTTTCAATACTATGGACCAAGAATTGGCTCTTTCAAGCACAATGATTAATATTGTTTATTTTCACATACGAAACCCCCTTCTCTCATTCCTCCCCTAATGCTAGGTGGCTAGGGCAAACTTTTCCTTCTAGATTTCACCGGCGAGCACGTGGATTCGCCTCCTCTCTGCCTGCCGCTCCGGCGGCCGGCGGTGAGGAGAAGAATCCCGGTGCTCCTCTCCGGTTAGTAGTTTAGGTTATGTTTTTTTAGTCCTCGCAAAGTGGCGCTCCCATGATTGCGGCGCTTCTTCTTCTTCGAGTTTTTTTTCTGGACTTCGATCCTCCTCGAGTTCGTCCATTTGGACATAGTCGACGGAGCTTCTGTTGGATGTCTGTGGTCTCCCTAGAGCAGTGAGCTTACGGTTTCTCGTTATGTGGCGAGATTTGGTGTTGGGTGTTTCAAATCTATGCAAGAATTCAATGGTGACGACTACGACTCCAGGGCGCTGGTCCTTAGGGGCATGTGCACGAATACTTCCCAGATATCGTTGACAAGGTCAAGCCAGCTTCTGTTGGGGAGCGGCAACAAACAAGATCGCGGCTCGCTCTAGCAAAGTTAGCTGCTTGGTGTTCTCGAAATCTCGATGTTATTTGAGATGCTTTATAGTACTTCCGATGAACTTCTATAACAGATTGGCTTATGCACACCTCTAAAGAAAGCCGAATAATATTCATGGTACGTGCAAATCGCAACAATTCAAAAACAATACGTACTGTAATATCAAAGTCAATCTCTTCTTCAAATTTACCGTTCTTTGCAAACCACTACAGCGTAGTGAGCGGCCCAGATCAGCCGAAGTCAGCCGGCAAGCTCCACGGGAAACCCTAGCTACTCCCGGCCGGCCGCCGCCGCCGCGCCTGCCGTCCACGCTCCACCCGCGGGAGCTCGCCTCCTCCTCCACCCTCTACCTCTCGAGGCCACTCCGGACGGCCATGGCGCAGAGGGCCGCGGGCGGCCTTCTCCGACGGTCCTCGGGATCGGGCCGCCGACAACCCCGAGGGCCCTGAGCACCAGCGCCACCACGCCGGCCGCGGCGGCGGAGGAGAGGCGGCGGCCAAGGCGAGGAGGAACAAGAAGAAGAACCTATTCGACGTGGCGCAGTTCCTGCCGGACTGGGGCGTCGGCTACAGGGTCGCCAAGACCACCTGGCGCGACGTCTCCTACCAGATCACCAAGATCAACCTCTACAAGGTCACCATCGCCACCATCCATAACGATCTCTGCGGAGGAGAAAATTGATCTCTTGTGTTCATTTCCGTGACTTCACTGTAGTTTCCTGATCTCTGTATGTACTGATGCAGGATGGCCGCCACGGGAAGGCGTGGGGGATTCTGCACAAGGCCGGTGAGTCCTCGCTCCACCCTGCTTACTATCCTCCTGAATTACCCGTTAATTTTGGTGCATTGGTGTAGTGCAAGAGAACTGATAGTGTGTCAGAACAGTAGAACATGAATGGCCCCCTTGGATGGAGGACTACCTCTGCTGGACATCAGTCTATGCAGTTGTGTGCACTAGGCTCTGTTTCGGTTTTGGTTGCGGATTGTTGCTCTCAGATTAATTTGGTTGTGCCAGAATCTGTCTGATTTCGATAGCATTGTCAGAATGGTTTATAGTGTCCTGGTTAATTCACGTTTGATATTTTTCATGGTGGAAAGCCTTTAGGTAAGGCATCAATATGTTTCTCGCTCAAATACTTCATGTCGATATGCAGTGTAACTGAAATTTCCTAGCAATTCATACTGTATGTATGGTACATTTTCTTATGCCTGAAAGAAAAGATAAAAGAAACACAGCAAACAAAACAGTTATTTACCAGGTTTTAAACGCTGTATCCATTGCATCACTAGGCCACGCCAAAACATTTAGTTGTTTGCTGCCCCAGTTACCCCAACTTATTCTTCCTTTTTTTTTTATGTCTGGACCAGGATAAATCATGTTTAACCTGCTGTTTGCAAAAGTCACAGCATGGTTACTGTCGTTGGTCTTCAACAAAACTGTTATGAAGCTTAATGTAGAAGAAACCTGGCACAACCAAGACTTAACGAGTCAGAAAGCAATACTCTTGTTCTCCAATATGCCGAAACATGCCACACACGCAGACCATGAAATACCTGAAGTAGCTAGCCAATTTCAGGATTATGTTTGCCGGATTCCTCATTTTCGTTGATCTAACCTGTATCTGTATGTTTCTCTTGCAGGCGTGCAAGCAGCCGACGCTCCGATAAGAATCAGCGGGGTTAACAAACGTGGTTGGAAGTACATAAAGGCGCGTTGCAAGATATCCCTGAGCAGAGCCGCCAGCCGTCACCGCTGCTTAGTCAGTTGCCCGGCTAGATATTTAGCAGGTTGCAAAACTGGTCCCTGTAGAAGCTTAGTGCTGAAACTGTTCAGAAGGTTGGCTGATCTGCCATCTCCACCATTTCATAATTCTCCTTTGTCTCTGCTAGGGGTTAAACATAGGTGAAAGGATTTTGGCGCGAGCGTGAGGCTGAGGCCAGGTTGTTGTGACCTCCACGCTTTGTTGTTGAAGCTGAAGATGGTGTGGTGTCGATTTTTTTTTTTTGTTTAGTACTTTATTTTTGCAATTCCTCATTTCCATCAGAAGTAAGTGCTTCCCCAAGCGATGTCAATCATGAGGAGACTCTCCTCATGGACGTCGAGGAGGACATGGCGTCGCTACAATGCTGCAGCTCGCTTGGAGTCGAGTGACAAGTAGGCTGATTAGATTCAGATTATGATCAATCATTGTCTCGACATTTCTTTTAGGTGGCGTGGATCCCCTGTAATAGAAGTTTCCTATTGCTTTGTCAGACACTGGAACATGCTAGTAATTACTAACGTCTACTAATTCTTACTGCATCTGTTACTGCATGCGCCGCGGCTGTCTGTTCCCTGTTCTTTAACGGCCGGCCACCTTCTCCTTTGCTGCCCATGCAATAGACAGAGTGCCTCTGAAGGCCAGAGCGGCACACTGTAGCAGCAGCCAGCCAGCCTGCCTGCTCTCTGCTGAGCCGCAGTCTCCCAGTAAATTCGATCAGAGGGTCCGTCCGTCCGTCCGTCAGGGCATCCCTGCTCGACATAATATACGTACGTTAACCGGTCCCCGGTCGTTTTCCTCGCTGGATTAGTTCATGCGCGGAACTGCATTTAGCTGATGAGAGTTGGTTTTGTTCACAACACAAATTTCATGCATGGCTCCATTTCCTCACCCTCGTAGCTTCTTCACATACCGTCAATCATCGACACCACAAAAGCCTCAAATGGTTCGGCAACACTTCCTCCGTCCCAAAATAAGTAAACATAGCATACATCTAACATGTCACAAAAGTTTAGTAATAACCCATTTTGAATTAACTATTATCCATGTCATGCCATGTCATGTCTTTTTAATTTTCTTGAGCTCTGGGTTGCATTTATAATTGAAATTTTGCGTGTGTGTATAGTCAAATATTTTTCATAATTTTTGGAAACTATTAGCATGTTTTTAAAACATTATTACTAGCACGTACTGATTGCACAAGAACTTGCTCTGAATGCACATGATATATTCTCCTTGACATCTAGGGGCCGGAGGTAAACCTATTGCGGACCGATTGTTGGACCATAGGATCTCGCAACACCCGGACCGAAGGTGTGAGCAATTTAGTGCACCTGTTGCAACGCCACGCCGCAGCTGCAACGGCTCAATCCTCTAGATAGAATCAAATCCTATTTATTTTATTTTATTTTATTTCTTGAAACAGGCAATATGAAAGAAAATAAATAAATGAAAGAGCGAATCAAATTCTGTGACAGCTCAAGAAACCGAGTGTACCTTTTCTGAAAAGCAATGTATCCAAATTTACACCACGAGAAAATGACTACTTCTTCTGTCAGTTGATTAAAGACGAATTTGGGGTTATTTATGTCAGAATTTATCTTTTTCATCTACTAAGACGTAGGTAGGTATCGAGAAAGACAAATTTGTATTGCTAATTTTCAAACCAAAGATACTACTACAGAGACATTCCCATTCTGCAGCTGCACTGAGCTAGGGCCACTGAAAGGGAAGACTCCCAGATCATGGGAGGGAGTTGAGGTTTTGCCTGCTTTTACACGCGCTCTGCTGCTGCCGGCGTGTGTGCCTGGCCCGGCAAGCACTGGGAAGAGCAGCTTCTCCTCCTTCTATTTCTTACCACTGTTACTGCCCCACAGCAGCTGTCAGTTTTTCTAGCGCCCCGTCGCCTTTATCCTTTTGCAGCCCAATGAAGACGTTGCTGCCAATCTGCTGAGCCGCAGCACCCCCAGTAATTAAATTCCACCAGAATCAGACAGTTCCTGCTCAAGATAATGTACTACGCTAGTACCTGGTCCCAGCTCTGGTTTTTCCCTCGCAGAATTTGGCACGGGAACAGAATTCAGGCCGAATTCAGAAACCCGGCCCCCGGTTCTTTTTCCCTCGCAGAATTTGGAATCAGAAAAAACAACAGAGCTCAGAACAAATTCAGGAACCTGGCCCCGGTTCTTTTTCCCTCGCAGAATTTGGAATCGGAGCAGAGTTCAGACCAAATTCTGATTTCTGAAACCAGGCCCCAGTTTCTTCTTTCCCTCGCAGAATTTGGAACCAGAACAGAGCTCGGACCGAATTCTGAAGCTAGGCCCCAGTTGTTTTTCCCTCGCATGATTTGGAAACAGAACAAAGCAAGGGGCGCATAGCAATCAATCGAATGGCGAGCAGAGAGAAAACTGCGGACCATTTATTACACGGTTACACCACAGACCACACACGCCGGCCCCCGCCGATCGAAACCAGCCCCCACACCCGTTTCCCGCCATCTCCGAGCGCGCGGTTGCGCGCCAAAACCGAGCTCGATCGGGAGCTGTTATTAACACCGCCTCACCCGCGCAGCGTGACCGCGAGACCTCTCCTCTCCACCCCACAAACCCTACTGCACACCCTGACATGGCGGCTGACGCGCCATTACTAGCTAGCGAGCTGCCGCGCACACGTGAACTGAGATCTGACGACGACGCGTGCGTGCGTGCGTGCGTGCGTCCTTATCGGACCGGCTCGGAGGCGGAGCACCGGAGGCGGCGGGACTCGTCGCGGCGGTGGGAGACGAGCTTGGCGGCGTCGCGCCACCACACCACCTCGCGCTCCTGCTCCTGGAGCCGCCGCTGTGCGCCGTCCAGCGCCGCCTCCAGCTCCACGATGCGGTCCTGCTGCCGCCGCTGCAGCAGCTCGTGCAGCCGCCGCTCCAGCGCGCGCGCCGACACGCCGCCGTGCGGGGGGCTCCTGTCGCGGTCCACCACCTCGCCACCGTTGTCGTCATCGTCCTCCTCCTCCTCGTCCTCTTCGTAGTCCTCCTCGGGGTGATCCTCTTCCTCCTCGTCATCCTCGTCGGCGTTCACTGGCGCCGCGTTGTCGACGACGCAGCTCCTCGACGTCGCGTCGACGGACACGTGCGCGCTCCTCGTCGTCTTCACCTGCAGCGGCGGCAGCTGCCAAAAAAAGAAGACGCGTACATCATCAGCAACCGCGCGCGGGATGCAGCGTGCTGTGCATGCATGCATGCATGGAGTACGTGCCACTCAAGATATGCGTGAGTTACACTCGATCGTACGTACGTACGTACCTCGAGCCCTCGCATGGGCGCGTGCATGGCGCGTTGCTGCGTCTGCATGCGGCTGAGCTCCAACTGGAGCTCGGCCTCCATCTTGTTATGGTCCATCGCGACGACGGCGGCCGAAAGCTGGCGGCGATCTGCGGTCCGGGCGCCGGAGCAGTTGTCGGAGAGGGCGTCCTCGGCGCGGGCGATGGGGTCCTTGATCACGGTGGACTCCTGGGAGGAGGAGGACGACGCGGCCGGAGCATAAGCAGGAGCAGAGCCGTCTTGCTTCTCCTTCCCGATGGTCTCGTGCCTGATCTCTGACACGAGCGCCTCCATCTGCGCGCGGAGCTCCACCATCTTGTTCAGCTCCACCGCGCTCTTGGAGAGCAGCAGCACCAGGCTCGCGCCCAGCCCAAGGTTCATCGACATGACCTCCTCCTCCGGCTTCTTCCTGCCTGCATGCATGCACGACCCCAATGATCAACAACAAATTCCGATCAACATCATCATCTAATCGCTACGAGTTGTAGACGATCAGTGCGGCCGCATTGCGAGTGGGCAATTACCTAGAGAGCTCCGGGCGTGTCCATGGGAAGCTCAGGCGCACGCTGCACGACCTTCACCCTGGTGGAGCCGACGTCGTCCGACGACTGCTCGGAGGCGGCTCCGTCGTCCTTCCTCTCCTCCCTGATACTTTCGCCGACGGACGAGCTGCTACTACCATACCGCCGCGGCAGCCTGACCCGGCAACCGAACGACCCTCCGTTCCTGCCCTGATGATCGCCGCCGCGCAGCAGGATGCGCGACAGCAGCGACCGCGGCGACTGCTGGCAGTCCGTCCTGCCACCGGTCCTCGACAGCAGCGCACGGATGGACGCCGGTGACGAGGAAGATAACGCCGCCGACGCGAGGCGCGGCGGCGGAGGCAGAGGCAGTGGCGGCGCCATCTCCTCCACAGCGGCCACTCCGCGTCCACGACCACCATCTCTAACTAAGCGGGCCATAGATCGTTAGCTCGTCACCCCAATTACCAGCTTGCTTGCCGTAGGTGGGAGTGGAGGTGGTGCGCGTGGCGGAGATGGATAATTCGAATTGTTCGCGGTCGATCGATGCACGATGCACGGCGACGCCGGCCCGGTATTTATAGGAGGCGGCTAGAACTAGGAGCAGAGTATATCCGGCCGAACAAAGAGCACCCGGCGGCTGGTGCGCGGCAAGTTTCAATCGCAGCAGGCATTCAAAAATAGCCACGATTAAATGCAGCCCGGCCGGATCGAGCCAATGAATCGGCTTTGGAAGCTAGCTGGGGCGCCATTAATCGTGGCAACGGGGAGCTAAACTAATGGCGATGGATGGACCCGGTACGTGGAGGTACCTTAACTGAAAGCGCAGGCGGGGAATTGAGTGCGGGGGCGGGCAACCCATGCGCGTCGCCGGGGCCGCAGTGAAGGCGGCGGAGGCGGTACAGATACAGGTACGAGAGCATGCACTGACGCCGGCGACTGTGGCGCGCTTCCATTTTCACCTTTTGTTTTTGAAATGGAAGCTGTGATTCTGCGAGTTACTGACGCGCCGTGCAGCGGGCGGCAGAGCGCGTGTGCGTGCGCCGGGCAGAGCAGGCCGGCGTGACAGCTGCTGCGCCTGTGCCTGTGCTGAATGGGGGGAAGAAGGGAATTTTCGGCCTGAGGCGCGTGCAGCTCTGGCCTCTGCGAGAGGGAATAGTCGGAGTACTACCATGACAGTGCAGTGTGTGTGCGCGCACTGCACTGCTGCCATGGCTTGCAGCTTTGCAGGCTTGCAGCCCTTGAAAAGGAAGCTGGCAGGAGCTGCCGGAGTAGCATTTCTGGCCTGGCACTATGTCCGCACAGCCGTTGGATGGAGCATCCGACGGACCAGATCAGCACGGCCAGATTAGAGAGAGACAGTGCAGGGTCACTGATCAGAGACGGCAGGCTATCAACTTGTAACACATGAACGCTCTGTGTAAGATGCAAAGATGAACAAAGCCATTGCTCATGCATGGTACTAAGTTCATAACTGTGAAGGGATTACTCATCGTTACTCATGCGGTAATTTGTGCGCAAAGCAGTACAGTGAAATTAACCATGCCGTAATCTTTCCTCAAATTAATCAAGAGACGACCGGCCGTGGAGCGTGTACCTTGGGCCATTTCAAAAGGCTAATTACTAGTGCTAGCAAAGACGTAGACTCGTAGTACGTACGTACGCCGGGAGGGGTGATCATCGCCATGTGAAAATTCAAAACCGGATCTATCTACGACGGGAAGCCATGCATGGACGGCACGGTACAGCTCCGACCGGGGAAAGGGCGGCAGCGGTTGACCGTTCCATTTCAAATTTCCCCGCGGTTCCGTTCCACGGCCGAGTCAGAAGCGACGCCGTAATGCCGTAGTACGTACCACGTATCGATCGACTTGCTACTGCACATACGAACGAGCGACGCACGGTAATAAGTGCGCAACTCCTGTTGTTAATTAATCACCATGGTAACACGTATGCAAGGCCTTGCTGCGATGTGCGTTCGGTGAGAGAAGACTTTCTCTTTGATTACAAAGGCGTCTATGACGACTTCGTTAGTGTCAAAATGATGTGCCGGACCAGTCTCTCGAATATCCTCATAGGAGTAGGGTGCGCGTGCGTGCGTTCATAGAGGTGAGCGTATGAGTGTCCGCGGAGGCGGCTGCGGCGGCGGTCTCATGGAGAGACCACTCCTAGCCGTACATGACCATCTCATTGTCGAGGCGGCGGAGATGGTGCTTGCTCGTATCCGCCGTGGTTTCCGAAGTCCGCGAGGATTTGCAGCGACGGGACATCGGGGTCTGAGATTTTCGCCCGGTGCGCGAGATTGCGCCTATCCCCCGCCGTCGCTCCCTTTCCGCGTAGTTCATCGCCGTCATGGCGCTCCGGGATGACGAGCTACCGTCATTGCTCCCTCGCGTCCACCTTCGAGGTAGTGCAGAATGCGACCGCACGCGCGCCTTCGTGGCGACCGCGTGGAGCATGCCGCCATGACGTTGCTAGGCGGCAACGAGAGCCGCTCTTCTTTGACGCGGCGGGAAGGCGGCAACGACCGCTCCTGCTTGACGCGGCAGGAGGTGGTGACACCCGTAACTCTTGACGTTGCGTCCAATTTGGACGTGGCGGTTGCACGGAGACAGCGAGTGGGGCGGTAAGGAGGCTTCGGCTTGACGGCGCGGAGAAGCATCTCCGATGGTGCCACCGGACCATGGTCGTGGAGGAGCGAGCGACAGAGCATCAGCTCCATCAGCTCCTCATACTCGGCGGCTATCACCGCATACACCGTGTCCTGCAGGAGGATGGGCGTCAGCGGCGGCTGGTCGTCGTCACCGGAGAAGATGACGGTCTCCTCCTTCACGGAGGAGCCCGCCGCCTGAGAGGTCGCGTCGGTCAGTGCCCCCCCCCCCTCCGATCACATCGAGCGGCATAAATGTCGCCTGCTGCTGCTCTGGGTTGTCGCTGGTACAGAGCGAGAAGCGGCACATCCGTTCGTGAAAGCGCAAGAAAGGGTTTGGGTGTGCCAGGGTCAGCGGTTCGGATGCCCGCAAAGCCCTCCTCCCCCGAGTTTGCAAGAAAAAAAGAACGCCCGGACTAGCCAGCTGACAGATACAAAAACGTGTTGAATGGCAAAATACATCTAGACTGCATGGACCGTACAGATATGGGCGATTTGAGGGTCCGGATTGAAGATGCCCTTACACTCTTACGTTTTTTAGCAGGCTGTTTCAAATCATATATGTTTGAATTGCATGGTTGTTACTAACTAATCGAGGTCACTGCTTAGCGGCTGCGCTAGATTTGTCCATGACAGTATGGAGTAATATAACGAGCAGGCGACAACTGTAGTGACATTACAAATTTAGCACTCTTTTCATGCATCTCGTACGTACATTGACAAGTCCAGTTACCACGCACAAACCCCTATATAGTCTAGCTAGTACCCCCATTAATTTACACCAAGTGAACGGTACTGGTACCCCTAAAAAAACGGCACTGGTACACGGTACGCGCTCTCCCGTGGATCTAAGCAACGGCTCAGTCAATAAATCTCTCTTTCGCCACGTAGTTAGGCGTACGTACGCTCTATATGCAACCATGCATGCATCCGTAGCACGCCATGCATGGTTCGAATTTCCAGTTCACATGCACGCTGCATGGGTACACCGGGCTATATCTTGCTGCCATCGTACGCATCGGTTCATACCAGCTAGGCTAGCCAAGATTTTATTTTGAAACGGGATGGATCAGCTGGGGAATTTTGAAAAAAGACGGCGTATTCATCACACATGCGTACACATACAGGGTGCCTTGGATCTCTTGTCGTCGATCTCTAGCTCTACCGTAATTTCCTTTGGGTCTACGTACGTATACGTACCGCGTCAAGTTGCGTTGCATTGCATGCATGTGCGCGTCCACTCCACACGCATCACGTGCATGCGTGCATGCATCCGCTCACGCCGCGTCTGGGGATTTAATTCTACAGCCCGATCGACATGGTTTGAAACACCGAGAGTAGGTAGGATACGGAGTTCCATTCAATCTTGGTTGGATCGATCCATCCAACTATCATTGTATCGGGCAATCATAGGGATATATCATCAGGAATTCAGTGTTTCCCACCTACCTAGCCAGCAATGCCCACATCCATCTATCATTGCCGTACGTGTATATTGTACTACGCACTGCACAGACGGTTTTTCCTTTCTGGAATGCACGTATGCGTTTGCTTACGTTAGTAGCGCGCGGCAGCGACCGATCAAGCTTTGCGTGGATTACTAAACTTTCGCAATTTGGTTGGGTGGAGTTTAATCGACCCTGCGATTTGGGCGGCTGGGATCGATCGGGAAGGGGACGACGTGGCGGCAGCAGCGCGGCGGAACCGTGGATCACAGGGGGCGCGTGACGGCGCGAGCGACGTCCACGCATTTACTGGCGCCCACGCGACCCACATTCAGATAGGGGGATACGAGTACAATACTACCCTCTACTCATCAGGCGGCAGCAGTGTACGCGTACGCGTACCTGTCTGTCCGTCTGTCGGCCGGCCGGCCAATAAATGTGGCCGGAGAGTGAGAGTGGCGGGCTTCCATTTTCACCTTCTGTTTTCGAAATGGAAGCTGTGATTCTGTGAATTACTGACGCGCCGTGCAGCGGCAGAGCGCGCGTGCGTGCGCCGCGCAGAGCAGGCCGGCGTGACAGCTGCTGTGCCTGTGCCTGTGCCTGTGCTGAATGGGAAGAAGGGAATTTTCGGCCTGAGCCGGGTGCAGCTCTGGGCGCCTCTGCGAGAGGGAATAGTGAGACTGTGAGAGTACTACCATGGCAGTGCAGTGCGCTGCTGCCATAGCTTGCAGCTTTGCAGGCTTGCAGCTTCTTGGAAAAAAGGAAGGTGGCAGGCGGGGATAGGTGGAGCATTTTTGGGCCCTGGGACTATGTCTGCACGGCCGTTGGATGGAGGATCCGACGGACCAGATTGGCACGGCCAGATTAGAGAATGACAGTGCAGGGGCACGGATCAGAGACGGCTGGATATCAACTTCTAACACATGAACGCTTTGTGTAAGATGCAAAGAAGAACAAAGCCATTGCTCATGCATGGTACTCGTACATAACTGTAAAGGGATTTACTCATGCGGTAATTTGTGCTCAAGGCAGTACCATCGGCCATTAACCTTTGCTCAAAGCTGTCCCATGCTCAAATTAACCTTTGCTCGAAGTAATCACGAGACGACCGGCCGTGGAGGTGGAGCGTGTACCTTGGGCCATTTCAAAAGGCTAGTTACTACTAGCAAAGACGTAGACTCGTAGTACTTACACCGGGGAGTGATCATCACCATGTGAAAAATTCAAAACGGATCTATCCACGGCTGGAAGCCGTGAACGGTACAGCCCTAGAACGGAAGGGAGGAGCGGTTGACCGCTCCATTTCGAATTTCCCCAGTTCCGTTCCACGGTCCAGTCATAGGCAACGCCGTGATGCCGTAGCATCGATCAACTTGCTGCTACTACTCCACGGTAATAAGTGCGCAACTCCTGTTGTCAATTAATAATCACGGTGAAACGTACAGTACACAGTCACATGATTAACGACAGCACTAGGTGGCTCCGTGGCTGGCTAATTAATTGGGTGTTACCGCTCCTGAGCTGCGCGTTCATTGGACAGCGGATTTCGAACATGAACCGCATCAATTTTAGTCGCCACTTTTCAAACGTGAGACTTATTTTGAATCGGATGGGGTAGTTTATTTACTACTCCCTCCGTCCGAAAATACTTGTCAGATAAATGGATAAAAATGGATATAGAGTATATAGTACTTTTCATGACATATAAGACATATTTAATTCCTCAAATCGATGATCTAGAACTACGCGAATGACTTATTCACCTAGACGGAGGTAGTACTCCGTTTTTCTCTCGTTTTGTTCCACGTAAGTTGTAATTTTGAGTTGGAATTGTAAGCGTGTTTGAAATGCAGGGTTGATCCTGATTAATCGATGTCACTCCGCTAGGTTTGTCCATGGTTAGCAGCAAGGATGGACGGAGCAGGCGACAACAGTAACATGACAAAGTCAGTGCCCTTTTTACATGCATCTCTTTGGCAAGTCTATACTGTACCACGTACAAACACGACCCTATCTAGAAATAAGTACCCCATTAATTTACGCCTAGTGAACAGTACTTCGTACACGGTACGCACGCGCCCATGGACCTAAACAACGGCCGGCTTAGTCAATAAATCTCTCTCTTACTCCAAACCCAAGCCATCCGTAGCACGCCGTGGTTCAAATTTCCAACCCACATGCATGCATGCATGGCAGCATGGGTACGCACCGGACTACGCCACGTACCGCCGTTTGGTCGCGCTCCCGGATGTCTTGACTGCCGACGTACGCATCGAGTCATGCCAGAGAGTAGAGATAGGATTTGCATTTTGAAACGAGATCGATATGAGAATTTTGAAAGAGAAAAAATACACATGTGCATACAGGGTTCCTTGGGTCTCTCTAGCTAGCTCTACCATAATTTCCATGGGTCTACGCACGTTACGTAGCTCAACTTGCATGCATGTGTGCGTCCACTCCACACGCATCACGTGCATGCATGCGTACGCCGTCTCGACCGGGATTTAATTCTACAGCCAGCTCGATCTATCGAGATGCATATGTGATTTGAAATCTTCGGTCCAGAGTAGTGGGTAGGATACGGAGTTCCATTCAATCTTGGTTGGATACTTGGACCGATCATTGCATCGGGCAATCATAGGGATATATCATCAGGAATTCAGTGCTTGCTACCCACCCACTTGGCCAGCCATGTCGACATACGTGCATCCATCAATGCCCATGACTCGTAAAGATTTTCGGAGCCCGTACGTACGTGTGCATACATACTATGCAGTGTGCACTACACACCTGTGGGAACTTTGCTCGTGCTAGCGGCAGCGACCAATCAAGCTTTGCCTGAATTACCTACCACCGGTGGAAAAAGGCCTTTGGTCGCGTTCGAATCGCCATTAGTCGCGGTTGCAAGAATCGCGACCAAAGAAAGCGCGATTAAAGCTCACCACCTTTAGTCGCGGCTGCTTAAGAACCGCGACTAAAGGCCTGGCCCACGGGCGCCAGCGGTTGTCGGGCGGAGGACCTTAGTCGCGGTTCTTTCGCCAACCGCGATTAGTAGGCCTGCAGTTTAGGGTTTTAGCCCCCCTAAACCTGTTTTCTGCTTAATTTGTTTTGTTTTATTTCTGTTTTCTGCTTAATTTGTATTGTTTTATTTCTTTTGTGCTTTATTTTAATTTTGAAGGAGTTTCATATATTCTACGGTACTACATACATGCATATGAATGTACAATTTCAAATAAATTTGAAATTAGAACCAAAAGAATTCAAGAGGAATATACAATATATATTCAATATCATCGGATGACCATATACAATTTTGAACAAGTTTCCATACATGATTTAATCCATATAAAGTTCTTCGCCCTCGTGATAGTGTTCTCCTTTAGGATGGAGGACTTCGCAGAACCATCCAGCTAGTTCCTCTTGAAGTGGTCGGAAGCGAGCTCGACTAAGCGCCCACCGGAGGTTATTCCTCCGAGCATTGGTATCACTCGGATCAACCCGCCAGAGGTGTATCTCCGGATCATCTCACGCATAAAGTATGCACATAGATTGGTCAACGGTGGCTGAATATCCCCGCCTTAGTCTTTACCCTTTTGAATTCTAGGTCTTTTTGAATTCACCGACCTTTGTATCTACGAACCGCCTCCAAACCCTACGAGGCAAAGAAAATTAAATGAACAAGAGAGTTATTAGTTACTTGATATTAGGAAATGAACGAAATAGGCCGATCGATATAGAGCGCAAATGAATGAAAATAATTACTGCAGCATTTTTCTCGATGTCGCCCAAAGCTTTGGATCCTTATCCGAGAGTCGTGGACGAGACATTCGAGGTGTTAACTTTAATTACTAGCGAATCCAAAGGAACTGCGGACACGATACATGCACAAGACGTCATGCATAACTCATCGATTAGCCGCCACATACCATGCATGGAGTAAACAAAAGAGAATGTGCTCAAGATGTAAACACTCACCCAAAATGGTAAGGAAATAGAATATCACTTTTGAGTTCCTCGCTTTGTAAGAAATCGCCATGTGTCCGCCTCCACGCCGTCGGGTAATGCTTCAACACAACATCATTAACGATGTGTGGGTCAATGAACCCAACATCATGGATGTTCCTTACTCGCATTCCTTTTTCTTCATTCTCGCATGTATAATAGAGGACACAACAATATAGTTAGGACATATATATAGTGTGCAATATGAACGAGATGGGGTAGAAATTAATAAATCACTTACGTAATGTAGCAACCGATGATAGATTTGTCGAGCTCAAGCAGATTGAAAAGCTGGAACAATTCACTCAGCTCAACTTGTACATAGTAATGTTTGAAGTGATGCTCATGTCTAACTTCCGCATAAATATAATCTTTGGCTTTTAATTTTTATGTAACCCTTGTACCAATTCAGCAGACGTTTCATTTGGTCGTAGATCCTTTTCTCAAGCAGTTCGACGAGAGGCCCATTCTTGACATATGTAATTACTACCTCCTTCACGGCAACTCATCAAGGCCTAATAGTTCACGAAGAGTAATACCTAAGTTGGCCGCTTGTTCTCCGCACTCACATACTAATCCTCAGGCTGCCGCAGCTTGTATGATCTCGGGGCATCCGGATGAAGGCTTCCACTATAAGCGGGCAATCGATTGTTTACTTTGTTCCCGAGCTGGGCAACTTGTTTCCGCTTTTATACTTTCGCCTTCTCCGCTCTTTTGTTCTCCTTGAACATGAGTGCCTGCTTTTAAGTTCACGCATAGTCGGTAGGCGATTCTTCGGCTTGGGACGGTGTGCTCAAAATGACTTAGCCCACTTCTTTTGTCGATCGTAATATACCGGCTTGGGCTCGGGCTCTTTTCTTCTTGCAGTCCGCCTTCCATTTCTCCAAATCAGCAGCATCGCGCCGCTGCCGACTTCCTCGGCACTACGCTCCCAAGGCCTTGTGGGGAGAGGCTTCATGATGGCTCCGCACTTTGTGGTCTTAGGTACATAAGGGTCCGGGTTAATACTCCAGACTTCTTCGCTTTTGCCATAGGTGGATTGGGGGCGGCTCGATCACCCACGGACGAGGATCGGGGCGGCGGATGATCACCACGGACGCTAGGATCGGGGCGCGCGGCCGATGTGACGGAGGTGTAGGTGAACCGCCACCACCACCACCACCACCACCACCGCCACCGCCACCACCACCACCGTAGGGGGTGGACTTGTTGTCCCTGGCGCCGCCTCGAAACTTGATAAACTTCTTTTGCCATAGAATGTAATGGCGCTTGACATCTCCAAGTCTTTTCTCCCTTCGTGTGTAGCAATTTCAATCTCCGTGTCCTCAAACCCTTGGACTATGTCCTCCACCGTGACACGAGCATAGCCATCTTTAATGGGGTTGTTGTGGTGGAGTGCTCCTGTAAACATGGTAAAGCATCGCCGATGGCTACCTTCATGGACATGTTCCCGATAGGATAATACAGATGACATTCTTTCATCTCCTTTATATCGCCCACGGGTAGCGAGGAGGCTCCGTGCAGTAATTTCACCACCGAGGCTCCGTGCAGTAATTTCGATCGTCGGTGCATCCGCACCAGCCGGTGGGCCTCCGTGGAAGCCACGCCGCTTCTACGCTGCTGGCTTCCGAGATCCGCCGGATGATCTTCATGCCGCACCCGAGCTGAATCTCTTTCGCTACTAGTACACTCATGGTTTTCTTCATCACTTCCATTTCGATGCCAACCGCCCCACAACATCCGCTTCCCGATCCATCTTTCTTACGGCTTCAGAATCAGACGGGTCATCGCTCGGGGAACCCTATTTTCCACGGAATGTGCCCCATGCCTCGTGACACGCCCTCCGTGTTCAGGATTCCCGAGGGCTTTTGTCGCCGCTCGTTCTCTCCGCTGAACTTGATCTTCCCTCTTGAGCATCCTTCATTGCGCCAATAAGGGCTTGGGTGGGTTTAATTAATTTGCCCCGTAAACACACTCGCCTCCGGTTGAGCGTTCCCCATGCCCGCATTCACCAGCTTTTGGCCCTTGGGTCCCATCCTCCGCACTGGACGGATTCTCGCGCCTCACTCGTTTCTCCATCTTCTCGAACCTAGGCACCCAAATGCGATACCTCTCCGCCCCATAACATGATTGTACTCCTTCTTAGCCGATTTTCCTTATTTTGTTTCGATATTTGAAGGAACTGCTCCGATTTCTTTTGCTTCACAAATTCTGGCCAATCATCTTTCGCTTTCATATTGTCCTACTAAACCGAGTCTTGTTCTCGCTTGACAAAGTCACGGGCTAGATTTTGCTTGAATTTCCTAATGCGCCGGCCATCTTATGAAGAGCAAACTGTTTGACTTTCCTCCTCCTCTCCTTGTTTTCCTCAATCTTGTTACCCTCCTCATCGAATTTGTTGTATTCCGGAGGTAGAACGAAATGTTCCATAAGCTTCTTGATGCAATCTTTTTTTGTTCTCTTATCGACAAAAGTGAAACCATCAATTCGTGCCTTCTTTGGCTCATTCCACTCCTGGACGGTGATCGAGACGTTGTTCTAACAATGGCTCCGCATTGGCCGATAAACTTGGTGGCGTTTTTACGGGCTCCAGCCGCTCGCCGTTGCAAAGTCGACAACCCGGATGGTGCATGTTTCTCCGGTTTCATCGTCTGGTTGCACCACGCTTTGACGACGACGCACTCGATTGTTTTGACGATCCGCCGAGGGCTAAAATAAGAAAGAGAGTCGCGCGTTAGTACACACATATTTATTCAAATCAGTTAGTTTGTATCACCAGAGGCTCAATGTATATATATACCTCGCCACGGAGGTGGTTGCTACTTCCATTTGAAGATCGCTGCTTATCGACGCTTTCTTCGCATCATCTTGTCGACGGCGCCTTCATCTTCATCATTAAGGTTCGGATAAGAAGAGATATCATCTTCTTCTTCTCCGGTCGGCACATATTGAATATCGCCGCTTATGATGCCGAACATATGTGCTTCACCGTCCGGATCATAGTTGTCCATAATCGGTCACTCTATCGTCCGACATTATGTCACCCTGAAACATGTAGTAAAAACAAATTAATTAAGTGAAGAAGGGGGGGGCGGTGGCGGTGGCGAAGTGGCAAAAGGAGGGGCGAGGAAGGGTGGGAGAGGGTGTCGCAGAGAGCGCAAGACGGGCGGGTTTAGGGTTTAGGGTTTTAAGTTGGCGGTTTTTTGGCCGGTTTTTCGTTGTTTTTGGTTTTTGGGGTTTAGGTTTTAAGTTATTTACCGCTTTTGTTAAACTAAAACTAGTTAAAATTAAAAAAGAAAAAAGAAAAAAAAAAAAATTCCTTTTTCCTTTTTTTCCTTCTTCTTCCTTTTCCTTTTTCTTTTCTTTCTTCTTCTTCCTTTTCCTTTCTTCTTCTTTCTTCTTTTTCTTCTTCTTCCTTTTCCTTTTTGTTTTTCTTTGGCCGTTTTTTCGTTGTTTTTGTTTTTGGGGTTTAGGTTTTAAGTTATTTACCGCTTTTGTTAAACTAAAACTAGTTAAAATTAAAAGAACAAAAGAAAAAAAGAAAAAATTCCTTTTCCTTTTCCTTTTCTTCTTCTTCCTTTTCCTTTTTCTTTTTCTTTCTTCTTCTTCCTTTTCCTTTCTTCTTCTTTCTTCTTCTTTCTTCTTCTTCCTTTTTCTTTTTGTTTTTCTTTGGCCGGTTTTCTGTGGTTTTTGTTTTGGGGTTTAGGTTTTAAGTTATTTACCGCTTTTGTTAAACTAAAACTAGTTAAAATTAAAAGAACAAAAAAAAAAAAAGAAAAAATTCCTTTTTCCTTTTCCTTTTCTTCTTCTTCCTTTTTTTTTTTTCTTTCTTCTTCTTCCTTTTCCTTTCTTCTTCTTTCTTCTTCTTCTTCTTCTTCCTTTTCCTTTTTCTTTCTTCTTCTTCTTCTTCTTCTTCTTCTTCTTCTTCTTCTTCTTCTTCTTCTTTCTTCTTCTCCCGGATGCAAGGGCTAGGGCACGGACGGCAGGGCAGGCGGGCGGGCGGCGGGCGGCATGGCGGGCGGGGCGGCATGGGCAAGGCGGCAAGGCATGGGCGGGCGGGCGGCGGCGGCGGGCGGCGGCAAGGGCGTTAGGGCACGGGCGGGCGGCGGCGGCAAGGGGGGGGGCGGCGCCATCGGGACGGGCGGCGGCGCGCAGGCTTTCAAGGCCGGGCGTTCAAGGCCAAGGCTGGCGGCAAGGCCGATCGGGGCTGGGCAAGGCTTCAAGGCCGAGGGCGAGGGCGATTTAACAAAGGGAATCGCCGAGGCGAGTATTTATAGGTTTCACTTTAGTCGCGGTCGGGAGGAGGGTCGCGATTAAAGGTACCTTTAGTCGCGCCTCCTCCCGATCGCGACTAAAGGGTTTTTCGCTCACAGAAGGATTTTAGTCGCGGCCGGGAGGAGGGCCGCGATTAGGTAACCTTTAGTCGCGCCTCCTCCCCGCCGCGACTAAAGGTCTGTGGCTGGATCGGGCGCGCGCGTGGGATGTTTAGTCCCACTCTGCTAGCCGAGAGGCCTCGACAGCTGGTTTATAAGCTGCTGCGCCACCACTTCGAGCTCCTCTCAAATGCAAAGCTTACGGGCCTATTCTCACTATTATTAGCTCAGGCCTATTGCCTTCTCAAGGGCCTGAATCTCGCCCATTAGTGGGTTTCTAGTCGATTCAGCCGTGGTGGCCCAAAGAGGTGGCTTATTTTTATTTTTTGCCTGTTTTTTGTTTTCATTTTTGCTTTATTTATTTTGTTTTGTTTCTACTTACAACAAAAAACTTATTTATTTTATTTTATTTTATTTCTAATTACTTATTTATTTTACTTTATGATAATTATTTTTGCTATTAAAGTTTCTAATTACTTATTTATTTATGTTATTAAAATCTTAAAAATAATTATATATCAAAAAATCAGAAAATAAAACTAATTCATTTTAAATTCTTGTTTTTCTTTCTGCTTTTTTCTTCCTTTTTTTTCTTCTTTTTTTTTCTTCTGTTTGTTTCTTCCTTTTCTTGTTTTTTTTTTTTTTCTTCCTTTCTTCCTTTTTCCTTTTTTCTTCTGCTTTTTCTTCTGCTTTGTTTTTTTCTTATGTTTTTCTTCTATTTGTTTTTTTCTTCTGCTTTTTCTTTTTTTCTTCTGCTTTTTTTTTTTCTTCTGCTTTTTCCTTTTTTCTTCTGCTTTTTTTTCTTCTGCTTTTTTTTTTTTCCTTTTCCTTCTTTCTTCTTCTTCCTTTTTCCTTTTAAAATCAGAAAAATAAAACTAATTCATTTTAAAATCTTAAAATACAATTATATATCAAAAAATCAGAAAAATAAAACTAATCCTTGAAGGTTTGACAAAAGGTTTGATACATCATTCAGTTCATCGACCAAATACAAAGTTTGGTACAATAAATTATTACACATCAATTCTTCCCTTGTGTCCTCGCTTGCTTACGATTGTGCCAGATCCATGGAGCATCCTCATCATTTAACTTAATGCTTGGGTCGGTGTTCACTTTGAAGGGCGGAATTTCAGCAAACATATTATAATCTTCCGACATGTCTGTTTTGTCCTCCACTCCCACGATGTTTCTTTTCCCGAAAGAACAATGTGGCGCTTTGGATCATCGCATGATGTAATCGATCGCTTTCTTATCTTTCCGCTTTCTCGGTTTGCTACTCATGTCCTTCACATAGAAAACCCGAGCGACATCTTTCGCTAGGACGAATGGTTCGTCAAGGTAACCAAGATTGTTGAAATCCACCATTGTCATTCCGTATTGCTGGTCCACCTTTACCCCACCTCCCGTTAGCTTGAACCATTTGCACCGAACAAAGGGACCTTAAAGGAGGGTCCATAGTCAAGTTCCCATATCTCCTCTATGTAACCATAATATGTGACCTTTTGCCCATTCTCGGTTGTCTGATCAAAGCGACACCACTGTTTTGGTTGGTGCTCTTTTATCTTGGGCGATCGTAAAATGTATTCCCATTTATCTCGCACTTTGGAAAGTCGTTATAGTCAAGATGGTGTCTTGGCCAACATGTACAAATTGATCTACAACATCATTGTCATTCATTAAATGTTTTTCAACCAACCGCCGAAGTCTCCATGTGGGCCTTCCTAATCCAGATTCAGCTTCCCCGGTTGTCCGAAAGCGTAAAATATTCTTGTGTTTTCAAAGCACGGAGCCACTAAGTTGGAATTGGTCAAGACAAAGGTGGTGTGCTTCACCAGAGAATGGCCGCCCATACATATCGTTGATTTCCTTCCGATCGTGTTTTTCCACTTAGTCTCCCTCGTGCCGCGATCGAGGAAGACCAATCGCTTAAGGTCGAACAAAGTCAACACAAAACTCAATTACCTCCTCATTTCCATAGCCCTTGGCGATGCTTCCTTCTCGCCTAGCACGGTTATTTAACATATTTCTTTAATACTCCCATGAACCTCTCAAGGGGAACATATTGTGTAGAAATACAGACCGAGAACGGAAATCTCTTCGACTAGGTGAACCAGAGGTGCGCCATAATATTGAAGAAGGATGGCGGAACACCAACTCAAACCGACAAGACATTGGATCACATCGCTCAGAACGTGGTAGAACTTCCGGATTGATTACCTTCGAGAGATTGCATTGAGGAATGCACATAGCTTCACAATGGCTAATCGAACATTTTCCGCAGAGCCCCTCAAAGCAATCGGAAGCAATTGCGCCATAATCACGCAAGGCCGTGGAGACTTCGTGTTTTGGAACTTTTTCTCCGCCATGTTTATTATTCCTTTATATTGACGAGAATCCAGACGGACCTTCATACCGCTTCAGCATTCAAAAAGATGACCTTCTCTTCTTTGGTCGAGCGTAGTCGGCACGACCTTGAAACCATTCCGGATGCCGGTCATCGTGGTCTTTCAAACGTTGTTGGTCCCGCCGTGCTTCCTTTGTATCATTTGTCTTCCCATACACGCCCAAGAAGCTTAGGAGGTTCACGCAAATATTCTTCAGAACGCATCACGCCGATTGCAGAGCGGACTTCTAGGATTTTCCAATATTCTAGCTCCTGTAATATAGATTTCTTCTTCCACATGGCTGCGTGTCGCCGCCTCCCTTCGAACCGATTGTCCGCCAGACCCTTTCCAAAGATGACTTTCAAATCCTTGACCATATCAAATACTCAAAGACCAAGCAGGTTCCGCAGCTTCGCCGTGATCTGCCTTGCCGCTGTAATGCTTGCCTTTCTTTCATCGATGAATTTTCGAAGAAATCGACGATGCCCAAGGTACACGCTCTTCTTACAATTTGGCAAATGTACACTTTCGGCCTCATGTAAGCAAAGTATGCGTGCATGCATTGTATCCCTTATTTGACAGTCCCGAAGGTTACTAAGAGCAGGCCAATCGTTGATGGTTACGAAAAGCAACGCCAGAGGTCAAATTCTCTTGTTTGTGCTCATCCCACACACGGACACCACCCCACAGCTGTAAAAGTTCATCAACTAATGGCCTTAGGTACACATCGATGTCGCTGCCGGGTTGCTTCGACCTTGATGAGCACCGCATCATAATGAACTTCCGCTTCATGCACAACCAAGGAGGAAGGTTGTAGATGCATAGAGTCACGGGCCAGTGCTATGGCTGGAGCTCGCCGCCAAAAGGATTCATGCCATCCGCATTTAGAGCAAATCTTATGTTCCTTGCGCCACCGCAAAATCTGTGAACCATCCGTCGATCTTTCTCCATTATGCTCCATCGCGTGTGTCTCAACTCCCCGTCCGACTTACGCTTTCTTTGTGCCATCGCAACAACTTGGCATGCTTTTGTTCATGAACAGACGCTTCAACCGTGGTATTATAGGAGCATACCACATCACCTTGGCGGAACCTCTTCCGGTTTCGCCCTCAACATCGCCACCACCGTGGTCATCGACTCGATCTTATAACGCAATGCAAGGCATACCGGCATTCATTCAAATTCTCGATTCATCATGTAGAGGATGCAACGTTGATGCATGCATGTATCTTCGTAACCTCTAAACCTAGAGGGCGTATAACCTTCTTTGCTTCAGACGATCAAGGGCAACTCGTTATCCTTTGGAAACATATTCTTCAACATTTTCAGAAGTTTTCAAATGCCGAGTCAGCTACACCGCCTCGCCTTCCATTTCAGCAAATCCAGCAGCAGCCCAATTTTTTCGCACCATCATCGATCCGGTACAGCGCTTTTTCGGATCCTCTAACATGCGATCCAAATTCTCCTCTCCTTTTCGGGCCAGCAGCGCCTCCGCATCAAGAATGGTCCGACCAAGATCATCAACGGATCATCACGCGCCTCTTCTTCACCTTCCCTTCACCTTCAAAGATCCTCCATGAAAGTATCACCAAATGAGCAAGATAGCTTTCATCGATGAAATCATCCCTTCTTCATCTTCTTCCATTATAACCCCTCTTTCTCCATGCTTGGTCCAACAATTATAGCTTGGCATGAAACCCTTCAAGCAGATGCATGTGAACAACTCTTGAGGAAGAGTAACCTTCTCATTCTTACAGATAACACATGGACAGATAACAAAACCCCCGCTTGTTCGTGATTAGCCACTACGAGGAAATCTTTCAAACCCGAGTGAACTCACGGAGAGTCGGTTATCAGACATCCATTGCCGATTCATCTGCATTATTATAATATAAAATATATAATTAACCATCATGCATTTGTTATGAACTACACACATGCATATATTGACACATCAAAGGTTCATCAAGTTGCTAACCGCGATCAAGAGTGTGGCTCCAACACTTCATGTCATGTTTGTTTCATGCTCTTGGGGCATTTCATCAAACACCTTATGTGCATAAGAGGAACCAAAAGCAAACCTACACCCACTTGTGAAGAGAATGGCTCCAAATGGCTAAGTGTTGGCTGCTGGATGGGTATATATAGGGAGGGAGTTAGTCGCGGTTGCCAATGTGCCAATCATCGCGATTAAAGGTGTTCAAGAGTTTAGTCGCCTTTGGTCGGTTCGCCAACCGCGACTAAAGCCCTCACGCACCACTGGCCACCGAAGTTGCTTTTTCCACTAGTGTACCAAACTCAGATTTTGGTCGCGGTTCACCTCCGTAATCATGATTAAAGGTCCCATTGGTCGCGGTTCCTACAGCGATATCCATGACTTATGGGCTGGACGGAAAGCCTGTTTTTCCACTAGTGTCTCGAGTTTCTTCTTTGTGCACGATCAGCGTACGATCCCCGGTTTCGCCTGGGCTTGCTAGGCCTGCAGTTACCGAGCTGTGTAGCGAGAAGATTTCCCCTGAATTTGCGTCGAAGCAAAGCTATATTCCACCCAAATTCAAGCGAAATTGCCATAAATTTCATTCTGGACTGAACATTCGGTTTGAACTTCTCTTGAGGAGCTCCCGCACTGACCCTCTCCCCGTTGGGGGTGGACATCACCATGAAGCCTCCGGATGGAAGAGATAGCGCGCGCATTCATGAGACGCTCCAACTCAGCAACGCACAATCATACCGCTATATCCGTTACTGCGTGGTCCGACCCGTCACTTCTCATCACGGCCCTCCATCCAGGTTGTGAACTGGGCCTGTACGTCGTACGCCCTAACAAGCCATTAAACACAGCAGACAAGACTCTTCCTGGGCCAGCCCAAACCAACGGCAACTGAGATAAAAACTGCAAACAGTTTGCAAGAGTTATTCTCCATTTCTACCATATGATATACATACCCTTTGAATTGGCACCAACAATTGTACTGCTAGAGAAACGACAACAGATGTTTATTCATAATAAATCATAACTATGTCGCTGGAGAAACAAGAACGAAAAATGTTGCGAAAAACGGCAACATGTTCTACGGCTCCCTCTGCGCTACAAAGAATCTCTCACAATTAAATACAGGCCCCGATCAAGAGTTCTGTCTATTTCAAGCCTTCTAGTCAAACAACAAGGTGAAAAAAAAAGGAGCAACAAGGCGGAAAAGAAAAAGGAACAGCAGATGGCATATGTCGAAAAATGGGCGATACAACAACACTTCTCTTCTCTTTCTACGGAGCCTCGGGGCGTCATCTCTTTCGACAAAGTCTAGCGACTCGGTCTGGCGGGCTTGTCCCAAGGCTTGGATTTGTAAGAATTCTGTTTCGTCTTCCGCGCCGACACGTAGTTGGCCTCCACCTGGAAGGGGTTCATGCCGTCGTCGTCCTCGTCTTCCTTCGCTTTCCTGACCTTCTTTGCCTTCCCACGGTCGTACTCCTCATCCCTGGAAGGCAGATAACCGAATGTATCGTAAGTTCAGGTCTCTTGAAGCAGTTGCAACCCGGCCAGGAAAGACCAGGATTCAGAATCAGTTAAGAGATATCTTATAGACAGGCGCGAAATAACTCACCACTCATCCAGCACATAACCAATGCTCTTCTTCCCTGAACTTTTGTACTCTCTAGTCTCACTGCTTGGCACGGCAACATCATCCCAGCATGGAACTGCATACCAAGGAAGGAACATATTTACAGATTAAAACTGGAAGAAAAGCAGAGTATATTTGTTAACACATAGTGAGCGTGCATCTGCAAAGAGAATTGCTCACCAGTAACTTCGGCCCTCAAGTCCTCTGTGCGAATAACGACTTGTTGGGAGGCGGCTCCCCTCTTTCCATCTATGTTGTTTCTTGAATGTGCTTGATCTGTAGAGGAGATTGAACCCAACTTTGGAGGCTCTGCGCTAGCAGAAGTTTCACTCTTTCTGTTCCTGGTGTTCATGTTATCATCACCGGCACCAGCACTACTTGCTCCAACAACCTGCTGGCTGTCTTTGAATACTTGGGTGTCATTTTCAGAACTTGCACTGGCATGGGCATGTTTCCATTTACGAGATGTAGATCCTGCAGTTTTGGGTGGCACAGTTGCTGACGTTGATGTCTGCTGCTCACTGCTGTTGTCACCAGAACAATCAACACTGGCTGTGTCCTTAACTATAGTGCGCTTTTTGGTTTTCTTATGCTTCTTCTTTTGTTGCTTTAGTGATAATTGTCTTGGCCGAAGCCACAACTTCATTACTGGATATCTCACAAGTTTCTTTGACTTCGAGTCCACCCTTTTAGTCATTCTGCCATTACATGAATCGCCTGGAACCACCTTCGTGGAAACTTGCGAGGAGATCTGTTCTCCAACGTCAACTTGCTCAAGACCTGGTAATATGGTTTTCTCCTTCTGCATAAATGTACGAGCAGAACATATTACAACTGTCGACTCACATTAAGCGAAATGATGAAGCTTAGATTTTATTCATGCGCAAGGGAGCAGCATAGTCACGATTTTACTGGTTCATATGGGTAATGAGTAAACACTTCTCTAACAAGGGAGAGAAAAGGGTGGCTGTTGGCCATTAGCATACCTTGCTTGTCGTCAAAGCCTTCACTATGTGGTCATCTTGCTTGAGAGATCCTGTCAAGTCCTTCATTTTCTCACTGGAAACTGGACCTCCACCGCTAGTACTAGGGATGACACCATTTGAAACAACAGCATCCTACCAAGTCGCATAAGATAACGTAAGTAATGAAGTGCTGGAAATGGAGACAAAAACTAGCAGTGACCATCAAAAGGATACCTTAGTTTGGAAAGTTTGTGCAGTAAACCCGGTAATCATGCCAACCAAGTTCGAGCTTGGCTTGGAACATGTTTGAGAGCAAGAAGTTTGTTTATCTGTCTCTGACAGTCCAGCAAGACCACTGACCATAGATGAGGCAATAGAAGTATTATTTCCCAGCTTGGCGAATGCACCACCAGCCTTTGGTTCCTGCAATGACATCTTAGCCATTGTCTGATTGCTGCTGGCCGGTTGACCTGATGAAGATGTCTCTTTATGACTACTTGAAGCAACTTGCTTTGATTTAGTTGACAATGTAGCAACATCATTTTGAGGTCCAAGGGCTTTCTGTGCGGCAGGCAGGACACTGTTTTGAAGGGCTGCAGCAGTTCCAGCTTTGCCAGCATTCGTTGGACAATGGTCTACTAAAGTCATACCGCTGACGCTGGAATGGGCATTGCTTGTAGTCTGCAACTTCTTATTTGCATAAGGTGATGTCAGACCACTCGATTTTGCTTCCATTACACCATTGATAGATGAAATCTTCCCAGGGATCATTTTGTTTACAGGCAGATTAGGAGTGCTGTTGTCTTTGCGCCCCAATGTGTTCCCAATTCTGTCACGTACATAAAATAACATATAGGCTTTCTGTTTCAGTACGTCTGCCTCACGAACTTGGCGTACCTGAAATTGATTGCCTTGGGAATCAGTACGGCAAAAATAAAAGCTGCAAAATTAACCAATGGCAAGAACTGGAATTCAACAGGCAATATGGCTCAGGATTTGGTTTTGTTTCCTTTCTAGCCATAAACAGAACCCAAACCATACTTCTTATATTCGAAATCTAGCTAAAGGATTCTCCCCAAACAAGTCAAGTATAATGTACAGTAGTAACTTATCAAATGCTATATTCAGCATATACTAAAACAGGATAATGCATCACTAATTAGAACAAGCAAAAAGCTCGATGCATTGTGACCACCGAGCTCTGAACGCTGTAAAATTAAGGATGCCATAACATTATAGCAATAAGATATGTTGTATCTACACTCTACCATGTGATACAATGCAAGTTATTGAAAAGATAAGATAACACTGGTAGCAAAGGTCATCAACAAATCAATGAGGCAGAAAGGCTTTGCTATGAGGATTTACTTAAAAGGAAAAAACAGTAGTTTCAGAATAATATTTTCATCAATGGTACATGAGCCAGCATGGTAAAGTTAGTGTTATAAACCACACAAAAAAGAGTAAAATTCTGATCTTATACCAGACCTGATTATCATCAAGATTGTGCCACATCCCACTGGAAGTCCGAACAAAGCAATAATAATGACCAGATTGAGTGCTCCAACCAGCATGAACCAAGACACCATAAAGACTGTATTTGTAATCTGCGCCCTACACATGATCATAGCAAAATACTGAATATAAGCTAATTGGGGGAAAATCAACGTAAATTTCAAAGGTCCAGAACTAATAACTCACTTTAGAATCACTCATAAATGGTTTCAAGTCTAGAACAGGTTGAAAATCCACTTTTTTGTCAATCTTTTCACGGGGACGGAAAGGGCTAAAGCGCTTCAGATGAACTGTCAAAACATTTGGAGCCCTATCAATTGTAAACCTTTTCTTTGCTACAACTTTCTGCCTGCAGCGCTCGCACTGATACTGCTTTTGACCGCCATCAAGTAGTTCATCCTCAGTAAAATTTTGAAGTGCTCTCACCAAAGTTGTGGCCTTGCCAATATCAAGACTGAGATCCAAGAAAGGATCAAATGTGTTGGAGCAATGCGAGCACCTTGTGCATTTCACCTGTAACATATATATGCAGCAAAGCAGTGATGACAACAGAAATGGGTTTTCCCAAGAAATTGCTAGTACAAAAGTAAGAATGCCATGATGTACCTGACTTCTTAGGCGGCCACCAAATATTCTGTGAACTAAGCTCTTCTCATAAGCACTTGCAGACTCGCTTGGTACTCCAGAAGGTAAACAGCATTTGTGCATGGATTCAAGCAAGTTAACCATTAACTCATGAGCATCTTCCTGCCTCGAATTACGGAAGCTACGAGAAATGCCTATTTGTGGTCAAAGATTTACATTTTGACGCTCGATAAAGAATAGACAGGAGAATTTCAAGTTAAAACTAAAAGAGGAAATCAATTAAGCTAGAGCATATGGAAGGATACAGCGCAAGTTCTTGACAATTTGTGATGGCGTCACTATTTTTCCAGTTGACTGTAGCGCAGTCTTAACATGGTTCTGAAGAGCACACAGTGCACAGAATCCAGCAGTGCGACCTAAAAATGGTGGGAAAAAAAGGAATTAGTAACGGCTGTATGAGAAATGCCTCGCAGGGGTGAAAAGCTGAAAACAGGGAGTATGTCTATAGTGATTAACAAACTACCTTTGTATGTAGGTATTGAAATTACTGTTAGCTACAACAGAAGAATAGAACAAATGCAGAATAGCTAGTGGTAGGGGTTTAGTTGATTCACAGATCAGCAAATGTTGTATTACTAGTGGAAGTTTGAAGTTTTCAACTATAGCGTAAAAGGCACAGTTTCGTGAATTCTGTGTGCTATCTAATGGGGTAACAATGAGTCCATAAATGGACTGGCTTCCATTTTCAGTTATAAATGTAAAGCAGCCCTGGTGACAAAAATGCCATTCAAGGTGGGATTTGGAGTGCCAAGTTGGCAGTATCAGCTTCTTTCAGTATATGGATAAAACCGTAAAAGTGTGTGCCGTTATTATCCCACATTCTCGCTGGCTAACTACCCTTTCTTACTATAGAAAAATGATGTCTACAGTTACCTTGAAGCCACTCGCTAGCCGACATATCATACAAGTGAATGCACCCCTGTCAATAATTTTGACAGTTGCCCAAATTCGTCCCCAGGTAAAAATTGCACCAAGCTAATCCTACTGGTGGCAGCTGCTGCACATGGACATCCATTCCCTAATTAACTTGACAGACACAGTCCACTTCATTCTCATTTCTTGCCACTCAATATGATTTTGATCAGACACGCAACATTTTAGAATTTCCATGGGCCATTTGAGCAACCCTCAAGTTCTGTGACCTAGATTTACCACCTAACAAGACGTTGCGTATGTAGTGCAATTTACTCCCTCGTTGAAAATATAAAGCAAGTTTTGGTATAGCACAGGGATTAAGGAAATCATGGACCAGAAGGATACGAGAGTGAAATATCCATGGTGTTAGTGTATTCAAAATAAGGGTAGTCATAGGTCAGAGTGATAGATTAATCTGGTTGTTTATAAATTATAATAAAGATTTAAAAGAGAGCAAAATTAGATGAGCAAATGAAAGGAATGTCATCATATGTAATTGTAGCTTTACATCTTTCAAACAGATAATGCTGATTGTAGATTCACGTCTTTCAAATAGAGGGAGTACTCTACTATTCATGATACAGTGCAAACCACATCCCCAACATCGAAATGGAAGCACCGTACTTGTTAAAGTACCAAGTTTACATAAAGATAATAGGTGATAATTTAACACAGAAGGCAAGAAGCCAAGAATATCGTGGTTATCCGATGCAGTGATAAGATTGTATTAACAACTGACTTGATACCTGTTCCATCAGGTGTGACACAAAGCATCGGTAGGGATAACCAATCCATATATATCAGCCAACCGTTCTCATCCACATAATCCTCTGATAAAATAGAATGACAAGCTTTTACACGACTTCTCCAGTGGATGATAAACGGTTGACTGATCAAACTTTGAGATGCGATTGCACATGTTTCTCGATTCAAACATGATTCAAGCTGGAGCAATTGGTGAACACTTGCCAATAGTGTGTACGGAATACCCTTGAGGCTTGAGAATGCGAGCATGGTTGTCTTTGGAAGTGATACTCATATTCAAGTAGTAGTAGCATGGGCATTGGTACAGCGTAGAACCGAGCCATATACCTTTTACAAGGATTATACTACTTTAGAATGTGCAATAATATGCAGATCAATTTACTGCTAGCTTGGTAATCCACAAGCCTGATGCAACACTGTCAATTCACTTATCGCGTCGCTAAGCCAGTGGACAGTTGCAAGTTCCAACAGCACTTACATGAAGACTTGTGCCTTCCACTCTGCAAGTAGGCTGCGAACGGCTCCGTGTACGTCAAGCATTGCAGAACCGAGTTGAGGTAGCAAGTGTTCCCAAGATTTTGCAGGCCAGCACCCTGCAAAATGCAGTCCAATTTCAGCGCTCAAAAGGGCATCACAAGTTGAATGTCATTACCCACCATACCAAAACCCCAAGAAATGGCAATTCTGTGAAGCAAATTCTGCGCATCTTTTACTAACTACTCCGTACGAGCCTAAAATCACAGTGTGATGTTATAAACCCGAATTGACAACTCCGGCGTCCCAACACCAGACATAGCAGCTCTATCGCCCCAAAATCACAGCTTTAAGAGCACAAACCCCCAAATCAGAGCTGCAAATTTGCGTCACTCACAATTCTCCCGAGGTAGATCCTGGCGACGGTGAGCTCCGGATCCAAGGCCAGAGCCTCGGCCTTCTCCGGCCTCCGCGCCTCCGCCTCGCCCCTGGCCGCTCCCACCGCCGCCGTCGCTGCCCCGCCCGCGGCGTCCGGGTTGAGGGTCTCCATCTGGAACCCGCCTCCCCCGACGGCCGCCGCGGCGTGCGGCCTCCTGGCGAGGTGGAACTCTATCCTCCTGTGCAGGACGCCCTCCGGCACCGGCGCCGCCGCCGCGGACACCTCCGCCATCCCCACTAGGGTTTCGACGTCGCGCCGGAGCGGCAGCCGAGCAGCAGCGCTGTGGGATCCGGAAGGGGGAAAGATCGCGGCTCCTCCGATTTCTCGAGGGATTCTTGCGGATTGAAATCCGGGGCTTCGATCGATAGGTGGGCGGGCGGAAATTGGTGTGGTGCTCTGTGTTCTTCTCTCTTTTTTTTGGTTTTTTCTTGTCCAGCCGCCGTTCTTGCCGCGGGGACGGAAGAGAGGGAGTGAGGGAGGTGCGAGGCGGGGCTATAAACCCTATACCCCTGGCGAATGGACGGCTGGGATTGGTGGGATGGGGGCCGAGCGGGTGATCTGGAGTGTTGGATCCTGGCGCACGTGCTTTGCTCGGCCGGTGGGGCCAGAGAAGAGGAGGAGGAGGAGAGCTGCTGCTAGAACGGTGGCTACATTGCCTTTGGAAGCTTCTCACACAACCGTGTGAGCTTTTTAGCTTTGAGCTCTTCGGCCTTTTCGTGGTAGAGAAATTATATATGGTACCAAGATAGATTTGTTACCACTAAAAAAACAGATTTTGTTAGCCTAAAAAAAGATCTTGTTCATTCGCGAACCGGTTATTTGTTTGACTAATTGGAGCTCCTTTCATTTAAATGATTTACATGGGAATTTCATAATGATTAGAAACTTTTCCATTCGTCGGTGCCTCTTTGGTTTGTACCCTAGAAGAAAAAAACTTGTTATGGTACTTCATGTGTATATAGGACTTCTATATAACACAAGGTCCAAGTATGTACAACCCACGTGGTATGCCAGTAAAGCCAATATCAATGCAGAAGTCCTCTTCTCTTTCTTCTTTGCCTCATTAGTTTTGAGTAGATGTATGGATAACATTTTTCTATATACACATGCTTTAAAGAGCTTAGTTTTCTGCATTTTAGGTGGCCAATCTTATTTACTTGGTTGAATCGTGATATATAGTGAATTTTGATGTCGTAGTGAAAATATCCTTGAGCAGATTGAAGAGCATGAGCGAGGGATAATCACAACCTAAATGTGTTGCATCTGTGTTAGTCGGACAATAGAGCAGGATGGGGAGAGACTCCTTACTCATAGACATATAGTACTCCCATGTCCTTCATCCCATCTAGAAGACACTTAAATTTATAAAATTAACATAAGAACTGCGTTATATGTAAATGGCGATTGACCCAGCTATTGGTTTGCCCTGGTCGGCTAAAGAAGGAACGACTCGGCTATTGGGTTGGCATGGCTAGCTAAAGAAAGACATGGGCAATTATTATTAAACCAGGATGGTTACTGATATTGTTTGAATTGAAACGAAGGAGAGGGTAAAAAGTCGAGGAGAAGCGGTTCCCGATACGTAGCACGGCCAATGATGCATCCTCCACGACAAAGGCCATAAGGTTAATTATATCTAGCTACGATCAGTATGAACAGATGGTCATTATGATCGAGGAGAAGGATTAGCTGCCCGAGCCATCACGTATGCATGCTATTTATAGGACGAGCTTGAAGAAACCAATGTTGCTAATTATTAGTTCCTCCATTCCGGAATATAAGGTGTATTGATTTTCGTGCAAGTCAACTATTTGAATGTTTAACCAAGATTATGGAATAAAATAACAACATCTACAGTACATAATGATATAAATTTTATATTGTGGATATTGATATAATTTTCTAAAAACTTGGTCAAACATGCACTCGTTTGACTCTTGAAAAAACAAATACACCTTATATAAAGGAATGGAGGGAGTGTTACACAATGACTACCAAGTAACATACTACTCTTCACTCGTTGTTGTCGTCATGGGATCTATCAGCAACCGGCCTCTGAGCGAGACGACCAAGTGCAATCCATAAATTTTCCACTCATGCATCATGGTTGGATTGTCGTGACCGGGCCGCCCTGTTGGGGAATGTAGTAATTTCAAAAAAATTCCTACGCACACGCAAGATCATGGTGATGCATAGCAACGAGAGGGGAGAGTGTTGTCTACATACCCTTGTAGACCGAAGTGGAAGCGATCACAACGTAGAGGAAGTAGTCGTACGCTCTCCTCGCGATCCAACCGATCCCAGCGCCGTTACATTCGGCGCCCGAAGTTCTTGACACACGACAGCTCGGTGACGCTCCTCGGGCTCCGATCCAAAGAAAGCTCCGGGAGAGAGTTCCACAAGACGACGGCGTGCAGGACGATCTTGATGTTCTACTAACGCAGGCTTCGCCTAAGCACCGCCACGATATGACCGAGGTGGATTATGGTGGAGGGGGCACCGACACGGCTAAGGAACGATCTCAAGGATCAACTTGTGTGTTCTAGGGTGCCCCGCCCCCAGATATAAAGGAACAAGGGGAGGGCCGGCCGGCCCTAGAGGGGCGCCAAGGAGGGGAGTTCTCCTCCTAGTGGGAGTAGGACTCCCTTTCCTAGTCCAACTAGGAGGGAGGGGAAGGAAGGAGAGGGAGAGGAGAGGGAAGGGGGGCGCGCCTCCTTGTCCAATTTGGACTCTCATGGGGGCGCGCGCCACCTCTGGCGCACCCTCTCTCTCCCTCGTGGCCCATTAAGGCCCATTACTTCCCGGGGGTTCCAGAACCCCTCGGCACTCCAGATATCCAAACCACTCGGAACCATTCCGATGTCCGAACATAGTTGTCCAATATATCAATCTTTACGTCTCGACCATTCCGAGACACCTCGTCGTGTCCGTGATCACATCCGGACTCGAACTCCTTCGTACATCAAAATACACAAACTCATAATATAACCGCCATCGAAACCTTAAGCGTGCGGACCCTACGGTTCGAGAACAATGTAGACATGACCGAGACACGCCTCCGATCAATAACCAATAGCGGGACCGGATGCCCATATTGGCTCCTACATATTCTACGAAGATATTTATCGGTCGGACCGCATAACAACATACGCTTGTTCCTTTGTCATCGGTATGTTACTTGCCCGAGATTCGATCGTCGGTATCCAATACCTAGTTCAATCTCGTTACGCAAGTCTCTTTACTCGTTCCGTAATACATCATCTCGCAACTAACTCATTAGTTGTAATGCTTGCAAGGCTTAAGTGATGTGCATTACCGAGAGGGCCCAGAGATACCTCTCCGACAATCGGAGTGACAAATCCTAATCTCAAATACGCCAACCCAACATCCGCCTTTGGAGACACCTGTAGTACTCCTTTATAATCACCCACACGTTGTGACGCTTGGTAGTACCAAAGTGTTCCTCCGCAAACGGAGTTGCATAATCTCATAGTTATAGGAACATGTATAAGTCATGGATAAAAGCAAGAGCAACATACTAAACGATCGGTGCTAAGCTAATGAAATGGGTCATGTCAATCGATCATTCAACTAATGATGTGACCTTGTTAATCAAATGACAACTCCTTTGTCTATGGTTAGGAAACTTAACCATCTTTGATTAACAAGCTAGTCCGGTAGAGGCATACTAGTGACACTGCTTGTCTATATATTCACACATGTATTATGTTTCGTTAATACATTTCTAGAATGAATAATAAACATTTATCATGTAATAAGGAAATAAATAATAACTTTATTATTGCCTCTAGGGCATATTTCCTTGCCTCCCACTTGCACTAGAGTCAATAATCTAGATTACACAAGAATGATTCTAACACCCATGGAGTCTTGGTGCCGATCATGTTTTGCTCGTGGAAGAGGCTTAGTCGACGGGTCTCGCTACATTCAGATCCGTATGTATCTTGCAAATCTCTATGTCTCCCACCGACCAAGTCCCGATGGAATTGAAGCGTCTCTTGATGTGCTTGGTTCTCTTGTGAAATCTGGATTCCTTCGCTAAAGCAATTGCTCCAAGATTGTCACAAAAGATTTTCATTGACCCGATGCACTAGGTATGACACCTAGATCGGATATGAACTCCTTCATCCGCACTCTTCATTAGCCGCTTCAAGTCGCTATGTACTCCGCTTCACATGTAGATCCCGCCACGACGCTTTGTTTAGAATCGCACTAACCGACAGCTCCACCGCTTAGTGTAAATACGATCCGGTTTGCGATTTAGAATCGTCCGGATCGCTGTCAAAGCTTGCATTAACGTAACTGCCATTTATAAGTTCTTTGTCACCTCCATATACGAGAAACATATCCTTAGTCCTTTTCGTACTTCAGATGTTCTTGATCATTGTCGATGATCCACTCGATTACTTTGGTACCTCCTCGCTAAGCTAATAGCAAGGCACACATCGTGTCCGTACACAAGATTGCATACATGATAGAGCCTATGGTCAAGCATAGGAACATCTTTCATTTTCTCTATCTTCTCATGATGGTCGGGCATTGAGTCTTACTCAACTTCACACCTTGTAACACAGTGCAAGAACCCTTTCTTTGCTTGATCCATTTTGAACTTCTTCAAAAATTTATCAAGGTATGTGCTTTGTGAAAGTCCAATTAAGCGCCTTGATCTATCTCTATAGATTTTGATGCCCAATATGTAAGCAGCTTCACCGAGGTCCTTCATTGAAAAACTCTTATTCAAGTACCCTTTATGCTATCCAGAAATTCTATATCATTTCCAATTAGTAATATGTCATCCGCATATAATATCGTAAATGCTACAGAGCTCCCACTCACTTTCTTGTAAATACAAAGCTTCTCCAAAAGTCTCAGATAAACCCAAATGCTTTGATCACACTATCAAAGCGCTTATTCCAACTCCGAGATGCTTGCACCAGTCCATAAATGGATCGCTGGAGCTTGCACACTTTGTTAGCTCCTTTGGATCGATAAAACCTTTCGTTGCATCATATACAACTCTTCTTCCGTAAATCCATTCAGAATGCAGTTTTACATCCATTTGCCAAATTTCATAATCATAAAATGCGCAATTGCTAACATGATTCGACAGACTTAAGCATCGCTACGGGTGAGAAGGTCTCATCGTAGTCAATCCCTTGAACTTGTCGAAACCCTTTGCACAAGTCGAGCTTTGTAGACGATGAATATTACCGTCGGCGCGGTCTTCTTCTTGAAGATCCACTTGTTTTCTATTGCTTGTCGAATTCGGGCAAATCAACCAAAGTCCACACTTTGTTTTCATACATGGATCCCATCTCGATTTCATGGCCTCAAGCCATTTTGTGGAATCTGGGCTCATCATCGCTTCTTCATAGTTCGAGGTTCATCATGATCTAGTAGCATGACTTCCGAACAGGATTACCGTATTCACTGTGCGGATCTTACTCGCTGATCTACGAGGTTCAGAGTAACTTGATCTCAAGTTTCATGATCAACATCATCAACTTCCTCACTATTTGGTAGATGTCGCAGAAACCGTTTCGCGATAAACTACTTTCCAATAAGGGAGAAGGTACAATTACCTCATCAAGTTCTACTTTCCTCCCGCTCACTTCTTTCGAGAGAAACTCCTTCTCTAGAAAGGATCCATTTTAGCAACAAATGTCTTGCCTTCGGATCTGTGATAGAAGGTGTACCCAACTGTCTCCTTTGGGTATCCTATGAAGACACATTCGATTTGGGTTCGAGCTTATCAGTTGAAGCTTTTTCACATAAGCATCGATCCCCAAACTTTAAGAAACGACAACTTTGGTTTCTTGCTAAACCATAGTTCATCGTGTCGCCTCAACGGATTTTGATGGTGTTCTATTCAGCGTGAATGCGCCGCCTCAAGAGCATATCCCCAAAACGATAGCGGTAAATCTGAAGAGACATCATAGATCGCACCATATCTAGTAAAGTGCGATTCGACGCTCGACACACCATTGTTGTGGTGTTCCGGTGGCGTGAGTTGCAAACTATTCCGCATTGTTTCAAATGTAGACCAAACTCAGAACTCAAATATTCTCCTCCATGATCGATCGTAGAAACTTTATTTTCTTATTACGATGATTTTCAACTTCACTCAAATTCTTTGAACTTTTCAAATGTTTCAGACTTGTGTTTCATTAAGTAGATATACCCATATCCGCTTAAATCATCCGTGAAGGTGAGAAAATAACGATATCCGCCACGAGCCTCAACATTCATCGGACCACATACATCAGTATGTATGATTTCCAACAAATCTGTTGCTCTCTCCATAGTACCGAGAACGGGTTTTAGTCATCTTGCCCATGAGGCACGGTTCGCAAGTGCCAAGTGATTCATAATCAAGTGACTCCAAAAGTCCATCAAGATGGAGTTTCTTCATGCGCTTTACACCGATATGACCTAAACGGCAAGCCACAAATAAGTTGCACTATCATTATCAACTCTGCATCTTTTGGCTTCAACATTATGAATATGTGTATCACTACTATCGAGATTCATTAAAATAGACCACTCTTCAAGGGTGCATGACCATAAAAGATATTACTCATATAAATAGAACAACCATTATTCTCTCGATTTGAATGAATAACCGCCTCGCATCAAACAAGATCTAGATATAATGTTCATGCTCAACGTTGGCACCAAATAACAATTATTTAGGTCTAAAACTAATCCCAAGGTAGATGTAGAGGTAGCGTGTCGACCGCGATCACATCGACTTTGGAACCATTTCCCACGCAGATCGTCACCTCGCCCTTTGCCGTTGTTCGCTAATCCGTAGTCCCTGCTTCGAGTTGCAAATATTAGCAATGTAACCAAGATCAAATACCCAGTGCTATCTGCGAGCTCTAGTAAGGTACACATCAATAACATGTATATCACATATACCTTTGTTCACCTTGCCATCCTTCTTATCCGCCAAATACTTGGGGCAGTTCCGCTTCCAAAGGACCTACCGCTTAAGAGAAGCACTCGTTTGTGTTTAGGTCCGACTTGGGTTTCTTCTCCGAGCAAAGAACTTGCTTGCTGTTCTTCTTGAAGTTCCCTTATTCTTCCCTTTGCCTTTCTTCTTGAAACTAGTGGTCTTATTGACCATCAACACTTGATGCTCCTTCTGATTTCTACCTCCGCAGCCTTTAGCATTGCGTAAGAGCTCGGGCATAGTCTTTACTAACCCTTGCATATTATAGTTCATCACGAAGCCTTTGTAGCTTGGTGGCAAAGTGATTGAAGAATTCGTCAATGACACAATCATCCGTAAGATTAACTCCCAGTTGACTCAAGTGATTGTAATACCCGGACATTACGAGTATGTGCTCACCGATGCACTCCATTCTCTTCCATCTTGCAGCTATAGAACTTATTGGAGACTTCATATCTCTCAATCCGCATTCTGTTGAATATTAACTTCAACTCTGGAACATCTCATATGCTCCATGACGCTCAAAACGCCGTTGAAGACCCGGTTCTAAGCCGTAAAGCATGGCACATCGAACTATAGAGTAGTCATCACTTTGCTCGCCAGACGTTCTTAACATTGTCGGTTGCATTAGCAAGAGTTCGGCACCTAGCGGTGCTTCCAGACGTAACTCTTTCAGGCAAAGAATGAGGATAATCCTCAAGTTACGGACCCAATCGTGTAATTGCTACCATCATCTTTCAACTTTGCTTTCTCAAGGAACGCATTAAAATTCAACGGAACAACAAAGACGAGCCATCTATCTACAAACAAACATAGATAAGCAAGATACTATCAGTACTAAGTTCATGATAAATTTAAGTTCAATTAATCATATTACTTAAGAACTCCCACTTAGATGACATCTATCTAGTCATCTAAGTGATCACGTGATCCAAATCAACTAAACCATAACCGATCATCACGTGAGATGGAGTAGTTTTCAATGGTGAACATCACTATGTTGATCATATCTACTATATGATTCACGCCGACCTTTCGGTCTCCGTGTTCCGAGGCCATATCTGCATATGCTAGGCTCATCAAGTATAACTCGAGTATTCTGCGGTGCAAAACCGGCTTGCACCCGTTGTAGATGGACGAGAGCTTATCACACCCGATCATCACGTGGTGTCTCGCACGATTTAACTTTGGCAACGGTGCATACTCGTGGAGAACACTACTTGATAATTTTAGTGAGAGATCATCTTAAAATGCTACCGTCAATCAAAGCAAGATAAGATGCATAAAGGATAAACATCACATGCAATCAATATAGGTGATATGATATGGCCATCATCATCTTGTGCTTGTGATTCCATCTTCAAGCACCGTCGTGATCACCATCGCCACCGGCGCGACACCTTGATCTCCATCGTAGCATCGTTGTCGTTACGCCATCTATTGCTTCTACGACTATCGCTACCGCTTAGTGATAAAGTAAAGCAATTATGTATGCTTGCATTTCATACAATAAAGCGACAACCATATGGCTCTCGCCATTGCCGATAACTTAGGTTACAAAACATGATCATCTCATACAATAAAATATAGCATCACGCCTTGGCCATATCACATCACAACATGCCCTGCAAAAACAAGTTAGACGTCCTCTACTTTGTTGTTGCTAATTTTACGTGGCTGCTACGGGTCAAGCAAGAACCAATCTCACCCACGCATCAAAACCACAACGATATTCGTCAAATAGACTCGTTTAACCTTCTCAAGGACCGGGCGAGCCACACTCGGTTCAACTAAAGTGAGAGAGACAGACACCCGCCACCACCTTTAAGCACGAGTGCTCAGAACGGTGAAACCAGTCTCGCGAAGCGCACGCGTAATGTTGGTCCGGCCGCTTCATCTCACAATACCGCTGAACCAAAGTATGACATGTTGGTAGGCAGATGACTTGTATCGTCCACAACTCACTTGTGTTCTACTCTGCAAAACATCAAACCATAAAAACCTAGGCTCGGATGCCTTGCTGGGGAACGAGTAATTTCAAAAAATTCCTATGCACACGCAAGATCATGGTGATGCATAGAAACGAGAGGGGAGAGTGTTGTCTACATACCCTTGTAGACCAAGCGGAAGCGATCACAACGTAGAGGAAGTAGTCGACGTTCTCCTCGCGATCCAACCGATCCCAGCGCCACATTCGGCGCCCGAAGTTCTTGACACACGACAGCTCGGTGACGCTCCTCGGGCTCCGATCCAAAGAAAGCTCCGGGAGAGAGTTCCATCAAGACGACGGCAGGACGATCTTGATGTTCTATCGACGCAGGCTTCGCCTAAGCACCGCCACGATATGACCGAGGTGGATTATGGTGGAGGGGGCACCGCACACGGCTAAGGAACGATCTCAAGGATCAACTTGTGTGTTCTAGGGTGCCCCCCGCCTGTGATATAAAGGAGCAAGGGGAGGGCCGGCTGCCCTAGAGGGCGCGCCAAGGGGGGGAGTCCTCCTCCTAGTGGGAGTAGGACTCCCTTTCTAGTCCAACTAGGAGGGGAAGGGGAAGGAAGGAGAGGGAGAGGAGAGGAAGGGGGCCGCGCCTCCTTGTCCACCCGGACTCCTCATGGGGGGGCGCCACCACCCCTGGCGCAGCCCTCTCTCCCTCGTGGCCCATTAAGGCCCATTACTTCCCGGGGTTCTGTAACCCCTCAAGCACTCCAGATATCCAAACCACTCGGAACCATTCCGATGTCCGAACATAGCTGTCCAATATATCAATCTTTATGTCTCGACCATTCCGAGACACCTCGTCGTGTCCGTGATCACATCCGGACTCAACTCCTTCGGTACATCAAAATACACAAACTCATAATATAACCGCCATCGAAACCTTAAGCGTGCGGACCCTACGGTTCGAGAACAATGTAGACATGACCGAGACACGCCTCCGATCAATAACCAATAGCGGACCGGATGCCCATATTGGCTCCTACATATTCTACGAAGATATTTATCGGTCGACCGCATAACAACATACGCTTGTTCCTTTGTCATCGGTATGTTACTTGCCCGAGATTCGATCGTCAGTATCCAATACCTAGTTCAATCTCGTTATCGCAAGTCTCTTTACTCGCTCCGTAATACATCATCTCGCAACTAACTCATTAGTTGTAATGCTTGCAAGGCTTAAGTGATGTGCATTACCGAGAGGGCCCAGAGATACCTCTCCGACAATCGGAGTGACAAATCCTAATCTCGAAATACGCCAACCCAACATCCGCCTTTGGAGACACTGTAGTACTCCTTTATAATCACCCGATTCGTTGTGACGTTTGGTAGTACCCAAAGTGTTCCTCCGCAAACGGAGTTGCATAATCTCATAGTTATAGGAACATGTATAAGTCATGGATAAAAGCAAGAGCAACATACTAAACGATCGGGTGCTAAGCTAATGAAATGGGTCATGTCAATCGATCATTCAACTAATGATGTGACCTTGTTAATCAAATGACAACTCCTTTGTCTATGGTTAGGAAACTTAACCATCTTTGATTAACAAGCTAGTCCGTAGAGGCATACTAGTGACACTCTGTTTGTCTATATATTCACACATGTATTATGTTTCTGGTTAATACATTTCTAGAATGAATAATAAACATTTATCATGTAATAAGGAAATAAATAATAACTTTATTATTGCCTCTAGGGCATATTTCCTTCACGCCCAATGGTCGGGTCAATACGGAGGCTGACAACACCATGGTACATGTGTGTCCATTGACTGGATAATGGTGGAATTTTTTCAAATAGTTTGCTTAGCTCTTGGGTTGTAGTTGGTCTCTGCGTCAATTGGCACAACGGGTCATCTAGTACATATAGAGATTCATGTTTATGTCATGTTTCATTCGTCAGTTTAGGTATTCAGGGGTTGGGTCGTGCACTCTCAGCGCAAAAATGAACCTCGCTTAATTTCTGGGTTTTTGTCGTTGTATGCACAATTTAACCGAATGAACTACCATTTTAGTGGAATACAGGGAGACACATCGATTTTTTCAGCATGCTAACTTTATCCCACGAACTTGCAAAAACTATAGTTTCGTCATGTTGAAACTGTCTCGGATTGAATGCGAGGTTAGGGTAGGTGAATATGCATGCGTGGTTCACTGAGTTATTTCTTGCGAAACAAGGGCCAAAGAAGATAATTGCCCAATTAATGAACAGAAAATCGGCATAGACCGCCACAAATCACTGAATTACACACACAACTTTCTTCACACACAATACAGGTAAGAGGCCTCGTCGAGGTAGCGCATTGATGTCATCATCATCACTTCTCCCTTGAGCAAGCAACACCATCCAATCTCTAAAGCAAATTTGACTTCGCTGCAGACGACCGCCGACTCAACCCATGCTACAGAGGATGTGCAAAGTCACATGAAGGTCCATGCCAAGCTCTCAATCAAGCGCGACAGGTCATTGTCGCTCCGATTCTGACGTAAAAGGTACGAAGGGGGACTATGCAAGGTTGGCGACATTGAAGATCAACGAACCAGACAGGTTGCCGACAGTTCCGACTTCACAACAATAAACAGCTAGGGCAAATCCCGAGAACATGTCGGAGAAGAACTACCACAACCATTGTCTCGACCCCGACATCACTCACCCATGTCATCTTCGCCCTAAAATCTTTGACGCCAACATCGTTGTCTTTCATCGACCTCGTTAACCGATGCCCAATTCCAAAAACGCCCCCTAAGGGAGAAATAACGCCATGGTGCCTCCAATGCCCCACACGGATCTAGGGTTTCCCCTAAAGATGCAAAGGTAGCGGCTAGAAGTATCTCCTTGACGATGCCAACAAGAAGGAAACGACACTCAAAAGTGTCGTCATCGTCGTCTCTGGTAATGACCGGAGACAAGACTTTCGCCTAAATCCACCTTCCAAGCCGCACACACCACACACTCGCAGGCCCACTAATGAACCACCGCAACCAATTTCGGGCGGATCTAGCTCTCCCCCACTAACTCCTTGCCAGGTCATTGCTCACTTAGCCTTCACGAGACTGCCCCATGCCGCCACCTGCTAGTTGCACCCCGACGCAAAAACGCTCGCCCCAAATGACATCCATGGGCTTGTCAAGGATGTCTAGGAGCCACGCGGTAGCGAGACGAGTCTACTTGTGCGAAGACTTTGGAAGAGGATCATCAGGTGAGATGAATTTGTCCGATGAAGTCATCATCTTGAGATCCTTCTCGTGGGGATAAATTAACTTCTCCTTCTTGTCATGGTATCACCAGGGTGGCAAAAATTCATTCGTCTTGGCCTTGTTTTCAAGCGAGTATGTGTCGAAGGGCAGCTCCTGGTCTCCAAGGACGACCCGAATGGTGTCGAGGCGTTTGTCGAGGCCATGAAGGAATTGGGTGTGGAGATCCACCTCGGTAACGACGTGGTCGATGTCGGCGAGGCCATCAGTGAGGAGTTTCATGCGGCGCACGTACTCGGCCATGGGAAGTTCACCCTGCTTGAGGTTGCGGTACTGCCAGTTGAGGATCATGAACCGGGCGACACGGTTGGCGAGGAAAAAGTCCTGGGTTTTCTTCCAGAGGGCGAAGGTGGTGGTGGCACCGATGACGTGATCCACCATGGAATCCGCAAGGGTATGTAGATCCAGAGAACAACATGGGCATTGAGCTCAAGGTAGGCGGCATCAGCGTTAGGAGGAGGGGAATGCTCGATGAGAAATTTGACGCTTTGGCGAATAAGAACCATGAGGAAGAAAGACTTCCATTTGTGGTAGTTGTGATCTGCAGGGTTGAGAAGAAACTTGATGTGGTTGGAGATGTGCTCGTTGTAGATGGAGAGACGGGGAGTAGGGGGCGGCGGCGACGGAGTGGAGGAGGAAAAGAGGGGAGCAAACTAGGATCCGGCGGCGACAGAGTTGCTGCTGAGGAGATAGGTGATACGTCTCCAATGTATCTACTTTTCCAAACACTTTTGCCTTGTTTTGGACTCTAACTTACATGATTTGAATGAAACTAACCCGGACTGACGCTGTTTTCAGCAGAACTACTGTGTAGAAAACAAAAGTTCTCGGAATGTCCTGAAAATCCACGGAGGCACTTTTTGGAAAATGTAAAAAATACTGGTGAAAGAATCAAGACCAGGGGGCCCACACCCTGTCCACGAGGGTGGGGGACGCGCCCCCTGTCTTGTGGGCCCCCTGAGGCTCCGCCGACCTCAACTCCAACTCCATATATTCCATCTCGCAGAGAAAAAAAATCAGAGAGAAAGTTTCATCGTGTTTTACGATACGGAGCAGCCTCCAAGCCATAATCTCTCTCGGGAGGGCTGACCCGGAGTCCGTTCGGGGCTCCGGAGAGGGGGATTCGTCGCCGTCGTCATCATCAACCATCCTCCATCACCAATTTCATGATGCTCACCGCCGTGCGTGAGTAATTCTATCGTAGGCTTGCTGGACGGTGATGGGTTGGATGAGATTTACCATGTAATCAAGTTAGTTTTGTTAGGGTTTGATCCCTAGTATCTAGTATGTTCTGAGATTGATGTTGCTATGACTTTGCTATGCTTAATGCTTGTCACTAGGGCCCGAGTGCCATGATTTCAGATCTGAACCTATTATGTTTTCATGAATATATGTGTGTTCTTGATCCTATCTTGCAAGTCAATAGTCACCTATTATGTGTTATGATCCGACAACCCCGAAGTGGCAATAATCGGAATACTTCTCGGTGATGACCGTAGTTTGAGGGGAGTTCATGTATTCACTATGTGTCAATGCTTTGTTCCAGTTCTCTATTAAAAGGAGGCCTTAATATCCCTTAGTTTCCGCTAGGACCCCGCTGCCACGGGAGGGTAGGACAAAAAATGTCATGCAAGTTCTATTCCATAAGCACGTATGACTATTTACGGAATACATGCCTACATTACATTGATGAATTGGAGCTAGTTCTGTGTCACCCTATGTTATAGCTATTACACGAGGAATCGCATCCAACATAATTATCCATCACTGATCCATTGCCCACGAGCTTTTCACATCTTGTGTTTCGCTTATTTACTTTTCCGTTGCTATTGTTACAATCACTACAAAACCCAAAAATATTACTTTTGCTACTATTACCTTTATTATCATACTACTTTGCTACTAAATACTTTGCTGCAGATACTAAGTTATCCAGGTGTGGTTGAATTGACAACTCAACTGGTAATACTCAAGAATATTCTTTGGCTCCCCTTGTGCCGAATCAATAAATTTGGGTTGAATACTTTACGCTCGAAAGTTGTTGCGATCCCTACACTACGGGTTATCAAGACTAATTTCGCGCCCGTTCTTTGGGGAGCATAGCTCTATTCTCTCGAGTCACTTGGGATTTATATCTGTTGATCACTATGAAGAACTTGAAAGACGCGAAAACTATGATTTTTCCCTCACCACGAGGGAGGTAAGGAATTGCCATCTAGCTCGCACTAGATTCTCCTTCTATTTTGAGTAAGCTTATACACCTAAACCTCGCTATCGCTATGAATTCGATATGGCGCATGTTATTGATGATGCCACTTCTGCTATGCATGACACTTATGATGAAACTACTTCTGTGCGTGATACTACTTTGCCATTAGGTGAATTTCTTGTTGAACAACTTGCTAGGGCTAGAGAGAATGAAATTATTGAAGATGCTATTATTGATGATAGTGATGATGAAGGTTCTCCTAATGATTATGAATTGCCTGTTGTTCCTGAGGGTTATGTTATGGAAGAGGAAGCTGCTAGAGCTATCTTTGCCTGTAAAGATAGATATGATCTTAAGAAATTATTAGCTAAATGGAAGCAGCAGTCTCTCAATGTTAGAACGAAACCTGACCCTGTTTTGCTACTTCACCTATCTGTGTTACTGATAAGGATTATGAATTCTATGTTGATCCTGAAATTATTACTTTGGTTGAATCTGATCCATTTTATGGCCTTGAATCTGAAACTGTTGTGGCACATCTTACCAAGTTGAATGATATAGCCACCCTGTTTACTCATGATGATAAATCTCTCTATTATTATATCCTTAAGATATTTCTGTTCTCATTAAAGGGTGATGCTAAGACTTGATATAATTCTCTTGCTCCTGGTTGTGTGCGTAGTCCCCAGGATATGATTTATTACTTCTCTGCTAAATATTTTCCTGCTCATAAGAAACAAGTTGCCTTACGGGAATTTTATAATTTTGTGCAAACCGAAGAAGAGAGTCTCCCACAAGCTTGGGGGGGGCTTCTCCGGTTACTTAATGCTTTGCCTGATCATCCTCTTAAGAAAAATGAAATATTTGATATCTTTTATAATGGACTAACCGATGCTTCCCAGGACTACTTGGATGGTTGTGTTGGTTGTGTTTTCGAGGAAAGAACAATGATTTAAGCTGAATTACTATTGAATAATATGTTGACTAATGAAAATAATTGGACTCTTCCCGAGCCAATTCTCGAGGCAATTCTGAACCAATTGAGCCAATTCTCGAGCCTATTCCTAAACCCACTCCAAGAAGAGAGGTGTTTTATTTCTCATCTCAAGATATGCAAGAGGCAAAGAAATCAATGAAAGAAAAAGGTATTAAAGCTGAAGATGTTAAGAATTTACCTCCTATTGAAGAAATACATGGTCTTAATATACCACCCGTTGAAGAACCACATCGTCTTGATAACCCGACACAGGTAGTAAAGGTAAATTCTCTCTATAGATATGATAAAGTTGAAATTCCCTCTACTAAATTTCATAGCCCATGCTTAGATGAATTTGATGATTTTATGGCCAGACAAGAAAATTTTAATGCTTATGTTGGTAGAGAGTTAAAGAATAATGCATTCGAAATAGGACGCTTGAGTGATTATATGGATAGAGTTAAATGTGAACTTAAACTCGTTAGCAAATATGCTTCTATGGTTGCTACTCAAGCTGAGCAAGTACTTAAAGCTCAAGATGATTTGCTTGATGAATTAAATAATAAACTTGACTTTGCTATTAGAGTGGCTACTAAAACTGGTAGGATGACTCAGGAACCTTTGTATCCTGAAGGCCACCCTAAGAGAATCGAGCAAGATTCTCAAAGAAATAATTTAGAGGCACCTAGTTCTTCTAAAAAGAAGAAAAAGAAAAATGATAGGACTTTGCATGCTTCTAGTGAACCTACTGTAGACACACCTAAGAATCCTAATGATATTTCTATCTCTGATGCTGAGACTCAATCAGGTGATGAACATGAGCCTAGTGATAATGTTAATGATAATGTTCATGTTGATGCTCAACCTAGCAAAAACAATGAAGTAGAGATTGAACCTGCTGTTGATCTTGATAACTCACAATCAAAGAATCAACGTTATGATAAGAAAGATTTTGTTGCTAGGAAGCACGGTAGAGAAAGAGAATCATGGGTTCAGAAACCCATGCCCTTTCCTCCTAAACCAATTCAAGACAAAGGATGATGAGGATTTTGAGCGCTTTGCTATAATGATTAGACCTATTTTCTTATGTATGCGCTTAACTGATATGCTTAAAGTAAACCCTTATGCTAAATATATGAAGGATATCATTACAAACAAAAGAAAGATACCGGAAGCTGAAATTTCCACCATGCTTGCTAATTACACTTTTAAGGGTGGAATACCAAAGAAACTTGGTGATCCGGGAGTGCCAACTATACCATGCTCCATTAAAAGAAATTATGTTAGAACTGTTTTATCTGATCTTGTAGCCGGTGTTAGTGTTATGCCTCTCTCTCTATATCGTAGACTTGAATTGAATAAGTTGACACCTACTGAAATATATTTGCAAATGGCTGATAAATAAACTGCTATACCTGTCGGTATTTGTGAGGATGTGCCTGTTGTGGTTGCAAATGTCACTATCTTAACGGACTTTGTTATTCTTGATATTCCCGAGGACGATAGTATGTCGATTATCCTTGGTAGACCCTTTTTGAACACTGCAGGGGCCGTTATTGATTGCAACAAAGGCAATGTCACTTTTCATGTTAATGGTAATGAGCATACGGTACACTTTCTGAGGAAACAATCTCAAGTTCATAGCATCAACTCTATTGGAAAAGTTCCAAATCATTATTGGAGGTTTTGAATTTCCTCTTCCTACTGTCAAGAAAAAGTATGATATTCTTATTATTGGGGATGTTCATATCCCCGTTGAGATAACTTAGTGTTATTCAAAATTTCTCCGGTTCCGTGTTATTCGGAATGAGTTTGTTAACAAGACTTGATCAACCCTGTTAGTGGATTCATTTTGATGATCACGAGGTGGATGAAACTAGAAGGCACAACCTTCTGTACCCTCTCTTTACTTTCTGTTATTTAGAATAAATAAAGCAAAAATAGTATTATCTGTCTGTTTTCTGAATTATCCGTGCAATAAAAAATATCTCGAAAATAAAAGTGCTCCAAATGCCCTCAAATTTAGTATGATTTTTATGGAATATTTGAGGATTTTAGGCACTGAAATCACTGAAGGAGGGGTAAGCACCAGGCCACGAGAGTGGAGGGCGCGCCCACCTTCCCTGGGCGCGCCCCCTGTCTCGTGGGCCCCTGGTGGCCCCCCTCCACTTATGCCAGCACCCACACACTCCATCTTCTTTCCAAAAAAATCCCCATCCAGCTCAAGTACGAGTTCTACCTCATTTTGCTGCGATTTTCGATCTCCTTGCTCAAAGCTCCTTTCACAAAACAGCTTTGGGAGATTGTTGCTTGGTATGTGACTCCTCCATTGGTCCAATTAGTTTTTGTTCTAGTGCTTTATTCATTGCAAATTTTTGCTGCATGGGTGACCATGTTCTTGAGTTTGCATGTTAAATTTATGAGGTCCCAAGCAATTCTAATGCATGATATAGGCTCTAGGCACTTGTAGGAGTAGTTGCTATCAATCTTGTTTAGTTTTATTCACCTTTATTTTGAAGTTACTAAAATTTCAGAAATTTTTCAGAAAAAGAATTATGTCTAGGAGAATGTACCAAGGTGGTTCCTCGGTGAAGAAAGGGCCCAGGATTGCTATACATGAGCAAGACGTTGAATTACCAAGGGACGCAGATGTACGATCTTGTGAGTGGCCATCCGACGATTTTATGGTCGAAGCAGGCTTTAAGGAGGAATTTGACCATATGTGCGTAATGCTGATCTGGAGGACTTCTTACAAGATAAGTGTCTTCAGTACTATCAATTAACTGATTCCTTTGTGCGGAGGTTTAAATATAATTGTACACGAAATTCTACTAGTGTCCTATTTGATATCTATGATACATCTTATACCATGGACCTAGAGGATTTTACAATTGCTTGCAAACTTCCATAGTGGGGCAGTATTAATGATCCCCACAAATATGAATTTAGAGACTTTCTTGCTAGTATTACTGTGGGAGAATCCAGGGACATAGCACAAGCTACCATAGGGAGCATTCATTTTCCTGCTATACATTATTTTGCTCTCTTCATTGGTAGATGCATTAATGGTAAAGATGAAGCTTATCATATGTGTGTCCCTGATCTTTGTGTCCTCAAGAGTGTTGTGTTAGGTTATAAAGATTATAATTGTTGGGGAACGTAGTAATTTCAAAAAAATTCCTACGCACACGCAAGATCATGGTGATGCATAGCAACGAGAGGGGAGAGTGTTTTCCACGCACTCGTGAGAACGTAAGCGAAGCGCTATGACAACGCTGTTGATGTAGTCGACGTCTTCACGATCCGACCGATCCAAGTACCGAACGACGGCACCTCCGAGTTCAGCACACATTCAGCTCGATGACGATCCCGGACTCCGATCCAGCAGGTGTCGGGATGAGTTCCACAAGACGACGGCGCAGGACGATAATGATGTTCTATCGACGCAGGCTTCGCCTAAGCACCGCAACGATATGACCGAGGTGGAATATGGTGGAGGGGGCACGCGACACGGCTAAGGAACGATCACGAAGATCAACTTGTGTGTCATGGGGTGCCCCCGCCTCAGATATAAAGGAGCAAGGAGGAGGAGGCCGGCCCTAGGAGGAGGGCGCCAGGGGAGTCCTACTCCCACCGGGAGTAGGACTCCTTCTTTCTAGTCCAACTAGGAGAAGGGGGGAAAGGAGGGAAGTGGAGAAGGAAGGGAGAGGGGGGCCGCGCCCCAAACCCCTTGTCCAATTCGGATTGGGCTTGGGAGGGGTGCGCGCCACCTCCCGGCTCCTTCCCACTAAGGCCCATTAAGGCCCAATACTCTTCCCATATTCCCGTAACTCCCCGGTACTCCGAAAAATACCCGAATCACTCAGAACCTTTCCGATGTCCGAATATAGTCGTCCAATATATCGATCTTTACGTCTCGACCATTTTGAGGCTCCTCGTCATGTCCCCGATCTCATCCGGGACTCTGAACTCCTTCGGTACATCAAAACTCATAAACTCATAATAAAACTATCATCAAAACCTTAAGCGTGCGGACCCTACGGGTTCGAGAACTATGTAGACATGACCGAGACACGTTTCCAGTCAATAACCAATAGCAGAACCTGGATGCTCATATTGGCTCCTACATATTCTACGAAGATCTTTATCGGTCAAACTGCATAACAACATACGTTGTTCCCTTTGTCATCGGTATGTTACTTGCCCGAGATTCGAGCGTCGGTATCTCAATACCTAGTTCAATCTCGTTACCGGAAAGTCTCTTTACTCGTTCCGTAATACATCATCTCACAACTCACTTATTAGTTGCAATGCTTGCAAGGCTTTAGTGATGTGCATTACCGAGAGGGCCCAGAGATACCTCTCCGACAATCGGAGTGACAAATCCTAATCTCGAAATACGCCAACCCAACATGTACCTTTGGAGACACCTGTAGAGCTCCTTTATAATCATCCAGTTACGTTGTGACGTTTGGTAGCACACAAAGTGTTCCTTTGGTAAGCGGGAGTTGCATAATCTCATAGTTATAGGAACATGTATAAGTCATGAAGAAAGCAATAGCAACATACTAAACAGTCAAGTGCTAGGCTAACGGAATGGGTCATGTCAATCACATGTGATCCCGTTAATCAAATGACAACATATGTCTATGGTTAGGAAACATAACCATCTTTGATTAATGAGCCAGTCTAGTAGAGGCATACTAGTGACGTTATGTCTGTCTATGTATTCACACATTTATCATGTTTCCGGTTAATACAATTCTAGCATGAATAATAAACATTTATCATGATATGAGGAAATAAATAATAACTTTATTATTGCCTCTAGGGCATATTTCCTTCAATAACTTGGGGGCAATAGTTGCACGTAGGTTGCATAATAATGGTAGAGCCGGAGATTTATTTGGATGGATTTATGCGACCCGTGTGGCTAACTATCTTGGTATAGCCCCACGAGAGGGGGATATGATGATACCTCCTGCTTATTTAGATTATGACGCTATGGTCAATCATCATTTTCTTAGGAGGAATGAACAATTCCTCCAGTATCGACTAATCTATGACAGACGCCACGTTGTCCATGTTACTCTTCCTGCTCCTCTCCTTTTTGATTACCAGGCAAAAGGAAGATATGTTGTTACCAGGGAGGAAGCACCTGAACATGAGGGGAGAGCGGAGGCAGCTCGCCAACATGCCATAGCTCAGGAGGCATTTGCTGTTGCATCTCAGTACGACCCCAGTTACAACTACGGATATCAGCCAGGTCCCTAGCATTAGACCAACTTAGGCCAAAAGCCTAAGCTTGGGGGAGTACGTATTTCTCACCGACTTTACATTTATGTTCACACACAATTCTAGTCGTCGGTGCTCATACTCTTTCATTGTATTATCCATGCTAGTTTAATTTTCTTTTTCTATTTTCTTCTTGTGTGTTTGTTAAACCTTAAGAAAAACCAAAAAAATTAGTTAGTTTAAATTCCATGCTTGTAGTAGAAATTAAAATGAAAACCCAAAAAGATTTCTCGTTCTTCTTCTTACTTGTTGGGAGCTTTCCCATGTAAATAGTTTTATTTTCTTTTCTTTCCATTGGGGGTCGAGAGTAGAAGACCATATTGAAAATGTTTAGTGGCTCTCATACGCATGATTGATTATTTAACTTAGAGCCCATATTACCTTGTCTTCTCTCTTGAGTTGAGTGCTTGCAGATTCCAGCCTAGTCCAATGCACGTGCACTATTATTATTATACACATCGTTCGGTTGTGCAAGTGAAAGGCAATAATGACGATATATGATGGACTTATTGAAATGAGAAAAGATGGTATGAACTCGACCTCTCTTGTTTTTGTAAATACAATGAGTTCATCGTTTCTGATTCAGCTTATTATGAAGTAAACATATTTGCAATGACATTTAGAGATTATAGTTGCTTGTGTCATGCTTGATTAGCTATGAGTTATAATGGTTTACCTTATGTACAACATGCTATTAGAATAATTATGATGTGGTATGATGGGATGGTATCCTCCTTTGAATGAATTGAGTGACTCGACTTGGCACATGTTCACGCATGTAGTTGAAACAAATCAACATAGCCTTCATGATATTTATGTTCATGGTAGATTATATCCTACTCATGCTTGTATTCGGTGTGAAATAATTTTAATGCATGTTTATGACTGTTGTCGCTCTCTCAGTTGGTCGCTTCCCAGGCTTTTGCTAGCCTATACCCGTACTAAGCGGGAATACTGCTTGTGCATCCAAACTCCTTAAACCCCGAAGTTGTTCCATATGAGTCCACCATACCTACCTATATGCGGTATTTACCTGGCGTTTCAAGTAAATTTCTATGTGCCAAACTCCGAACCTTCAAATGAAATTCTGTTTTGTATGCTCGAGCAGCTCATGTTTCAACTAGCACTACAGGAATCAACTACTTTGCCATCAGCCACGGCGGACAGCAAAGGCATGGATGGCAGACGGCAAAAGTGGACGGCAATGTAAGGGACGGCAAAGAGCTACATTGCCGTCCGCTTCGGGCGGCTGACAGCAAAGGGTCCTTTGCCATCAGCTGCCGACGGCAAAGAATGCTGACGACAATAATTGCGTTGTTACTCCGTTAGGTGGTTAACGACAAGCCTTTGCCGTCGGCCGCCGACGGCAAACATCGGAAGGCCTTTCCCGTCCGCCGCTGTAGGCAAAGTTACTTTCTCTTTGCCGTCAACCACTATTGGTAAACTGACCAGATAGGTCAGCCTCCCAGGAAGCACAGTTGCCTGCCACGTGGTCTCTTTGCCGTCCGCTGCTGATGGCAAAGAGCCCTTTGCCGTCGGTGGCGAGCGGCAAAGAGCCCCATAATGGCTTTTTTTCCTGTTTTTTAAATCCAACAATTTTCACAAAGAAATATATATGACATATATAGATATATTTCATGTAGGCTATTTAACAAGACATAAGTTTCATCGTACATACATATATAGTTCCATCCACTCATACATAGCAAGTTGCACATACACATAAGTTGCAACCATTAGGAAGTTGCACATACATATTACAATGCAAAGTTTCATCAAGATAGCAAGTTCCATCGTAGCAAGCTAGAAGAATACTAGAAGAGAATGAAATAAAAAACAAGCACTCCATCATAGCAAGCTAGCTTCCGCGAAGTGAATGAAATCTGCAAAATGGCAAATAAGAAAGTTAGGAAAAGGTGACTAGAAGAAGAAGCACGTCATCGTTTGTGAGGTAACTTAGGTGAAATGGATCGTTTATGAGCTAAGTTAGGTAAAATGCATAATTTTAGAGCTAATGTAGGTAAAATGGATCGTTTATGAGCTAACTAAGCTAATTATGTCGTTTTTACATAAGTAAGGTAAGTACATGTCATTATTGAGCAAACCTAGTTAACTAAGCATATTATAACTAACTTAGGTCATTTTGGAGGAAACAAAGCTAAGTATAGATCGTTTTAGAGCTAACTTAGGTAAAATGGCTGGTTTTGGAGGTCGAGAAGCTTATTAAGTCATTTTGCAGAAAAGAAGCTAACTCTAGGTCATTAAGGTAAGCATATTGGATGAAATAAAGCTAAGTCTAGGTCTTTATGCATTTGTTAAGCAAAAAACTAGAGAAACTTACCTTGATCATGGAGGTGTGGGAGCGGGCTGGCTCATGCCAGTAGCTGGAGAAGGATCGTGTGATGCTTGTGTGGAGTAACGCTGCACCAAAGATCATTTCCAATGTTTCGTTAGCATGATGACACTCACATGTTAAGACTAGCAAGTAACGTCCATTCAAATTAAACTCATCGTGGTCTCAGGAGCAATCTCTGGATCAATGGCTATGGAGCCACGGGACCTCCCGCCACTAGATATCATCACCTGCTCTGAATTATAGGGGATCTGCTGGGTTAAACTCCTCCCTTTCCTCGCCTTCCCTTGACTTGCTTGTAAGAGGGTGTGGGCCATGGCATACTGGTCGCACCCTCGGCACCTTATCCGTCTTATTGTAGCATGCCTGAAAGAGAGAAACAAAGTAAATTAGTAATTAAAGGGCTCAAGCTAGCATGATGAATGAATTGCATTAATAATGAAGCAAACCACATTACCCAATTCCGCCCGAACTGATATAAGCTGGAGCTACCTTGATGGTGTGGCATACCTTCAATTTGGGCACGTTTGTCCTTGGCCTCAGTCGGCTCCCCTTCCATCTTTCAACACCTGCCATGACAAAAAATACCGACATGAATAATAATATGTATATCACTTAAGTGTATCATCATCAAGTACAACATAAAAAAATTGAATACCTGACACTACTAATAATCTCGATCAGTATCATCAATAAATGCATAATCATCATCATCACTATAATCAATGACGGGCTCATAGGGTTCGATGGCATCAACATGTGGAAGGCCACCTTTACGTAATCGGTCAAGCATTGAGAGGTCGTCCGCAGAAAGAACCTCTTCTTGTTCGGCTCTTCTTGTTCCTCCTCCTGGGGTGATGTGGGATTCATTGTCATTGTCTACTTCAATGTTTTGGGGTGAAGTATACGGTTCTTGAAACGCTTTTTGGAAAGACGTGTCTCTTGGAAGAATTCTCCTTCATATGTGTCAGGTTAATGTGAGGTTCATAATCCTCTTCCTTTGGGGAGATAGTCTAGCACGTGGCGGCACTTCATAAACGACATCCCAACCTTTCAGATTTGGATTAGTTTGGCGGGCCTGGGGTAGATAGAATACTTGGGTCGCTTTGTTGAGCCATAATATAGACATCAGAACGTCTAAATGGGTGCTTTGGTTGATTTCAACTAGCCCTATATGTTCATGAGTCCTTCTAGTCTCCTTAATTTGAAACCAATAACATTTGAAGACTACGACATTCGGTGGGTTTTCACCATAGAATAGAAGTTCATAAATTGCTTCAACTCTCCCATAATACTCGGTACCTCCTTCACCGATAGCAGATACAAAAATTTGTAGACTTTCGGTCGGCCATAGATAGCTCTTTGCCATAGGTACGAAAACGATACCCGTTGATGTCGTATTTTTCAAATGAACGGACCTTATAGTCAAAACCATTAGCGACTTGTCTCAATTCGGCGTCCATAGACTCTGAATTAGCCTACAAGTTTAATATGAAAGATTGTTCATTACGCACAAATTAGCAAATGAAATGAAATTGTCTAATAGAATTTACCGTTTGTTTGAACCAAGAGATGAAACCGGGATAGCCGCCTCCTTGCTTTATGAGAAGCTCATACTCGACGGAATCCTTTTGGATCACCGCCCATACGAGAATAGGGCGACGATCGATTGTATGAAATATCCAGAATAAGAGCAGTTCAAAGGAAATAGAAGTTGCGAAACAATGTACCGAGAACTTACTCAATGTACGGCCGCACTTCTATCAAAGTTGTTGAAGATATACAACTAAATGGTCCGCCATTCTTTGTTATCCAAAGATCTTGGATTTGAAACACTGGTGGTGCGAGATTGCCTTTGAATAGGCTGAGGTTGATCCACCCTTTTTGGCTCGTCAAGATTGTACCGAGGCTTCGGATTATGCAAATGACGCATTTTGGTTTCAGAGTGTCTGTCACGAAGTTTGCCTCCTCCTCGCTGATGAATGCCTCAGCCATAGACGCTTCAATTCTACGCTTATTTTACATTTTTCTCGCGCGTCTTCGCATCCTCTCGGCCAGTAGCACCAACGATTTTGCACGCCCCAATCTTGCCTCGGTCGGGAGATGCAAAATCAAATGCTACATTGATTAAAGAAGCCGGTGGAAAGATCTTTCTAACTTGCGATCAACTCTCGCGCCAACTCTTCCATTTCTTCTAGCACGCCAGCGATAGTTCTTTCGCACAAATAACACGGAAGAAATAGCTGTGTTTCGCCAAGATTAGCCATTCATCCTCGTGGATGAAGCCACGCAACATCACCGACATTACCCGCTCAATCCATATGTGCCAATCATGACTCTTCGCACCAAATATCTTCAATTTATCAAGACTCGCTCCCCTCTTTAGATTATTTGATACCCATCGGGAACATCAAGCGCATTTTCACCCACAACATAATTTCCCTCATAGCTGGCCTTCCAAGATTGAACCATGCCTTTGGCTTCGTCGATTCTCGCTTTCCTTTCGGTTCTTTCATGTTTTGTAACGGCCTATCACATAGCGCCCCAGATCGACTCTAGCCTTAGTATTATCCTTTGACTTCCCATCTATGCCGAACAATGTACCAAAAAGTGCCTCGGCGATATTCTTCTCGATGTGCATCACGTCGATGTTGTGTGGGCAAAGGAGGTCTTTGAAGTAAGGCGATCCCATAAGCATGTTTTGTGAGTCCAGACGTGCTCGTAATTATACCCTTGAAGTACCACGGACGCCTCTGGATCCGCTCGAGAGCGTTTAATCGATCCAGGTGCATTGGCTGTCAACACAGGTGGTGCGAGTTTTTACAACTCTACCTCGATGAAGTTCTTCTTGTCTTTCCTGAACTTATGGCGAGGATCCAAGAATTGTCTATGCATGTCGAAGCAAGAAAACTTGCGACCGGCCTAAAGCCAACGAAACTCAAGAGCTCCCTTGCATGTGGGGCACGGGAACCTTCCATGCACACACCAGCCAACGAATAGCGATCGCCGGCAAGTCATGCGTCGAGTACATGTAATGTATAACGCATTATGAAGTTTTGTTTGCTATAGGCGTCGATGTCTTGAACCCATTATCCGTGCTTCTTGCAATTCGTCCTAAGCGGCTGCATGTACACATTCATATTTTTCCCGGATAGTTGGGCCTGGAATTATCAACGCCGGGAAAATGTTCTTTCTTTGCATAATCTGTCCGGGGGGGGGAGATTGAGTGGACAGACAAATACGGGCCAACAACTGTATTGGGTTGCCGTCATACCAAACACACTGAACCCATCGGTGCTGATGCCGACTCGAGGATGCCTCGGATCTGCCGCCTTGTCAGCATGTAATTCATCAAACTTTTTCCATGCAACACCATCCGATGTGTGTACCATCATCAGATTACCATCTGCTTCTAGTTCGGTTCTTTTGCCTGTTTTGTGCCATGTCATCTGTCTGGCCGTCTCTTCGACCATGAAAAGACGTTGAAGTCTTGGTACGATTGGCATATACCAAAGAACACTAACAGTGATTTTGGTCTGTGTCTTCTCACCCATACCGTTGTCTACCATAATATACCTGGAACACTTGCAAATGGGACAATAGTTCAAGTCCGCATAGTCAAGCCTAAATAAGGCACATCCTTTTTCACAAGCATGTATCTTCTCATAGGGCATCTTCAGTGCACGGAGGATTTTGTCCGACTGGTACTGGTTTGCAGGCATTACATGGCCTTTGGGTAGAAAGCGTCCAAATACTGTCATAATTGCGTGATAGCATTCTCTGCCCAAGTTGAACTGAGCCTTCAAAGCCATTACTTGTGAGATGTCATCCAACTGACAAAGCTCGGTGTGCTCGTGGAGCGGACGTTTTGAAGACTCCAACATTTCATTGAAGGCCTTTGCAGATTCCTCCATCTCCTCGTCCGAATCCCGAGCATCATCATAGTCTTGCACCATGTTTTCCATCCGGTACCATGCTCGTCGGTCGACGATGATCCACCTCAGCTTCGGTCACGTTAGGCGGACTCACCATGAAATGTCCACACCGTATAATCGGGCGAAACCATTCTTCTGCAGTGTTTACCCATTTCAAGATCGTCCTCTTTTCCCAATTGCGCGATCGAAACAGGGCACCAAGTTTTCCTCCGCCATTTGCAATGCGGCTTGCACAAACCCTTGGTTTTGTGAACCATTCAGCGCTCCATTTGTTCGACCAAAGTGTGACCGTATACATCCACGCACGATCACTCATCTTGACTTTCGAGCTACTAGACACACAACAATTATATATATAATTCACCATGTATATATTCATCGGTTGATCTACTTTGTCAATTTTATTACGTCCATGCAACCTACACTCTAATAGGTAATGATAGGTCCTAATCTCACTCGAGTATGTAGATTGGGTTCATTTTCCCAAGCTATGCCCGGATTCGACGTTAAAATTTGGAAGACCTCCCATTGTTCTGCCGATACACGCTCTCGCAATAAATAGAGAGGATGTGTACAGGAGAACAACAGGAGGCATCGATTTAAATTTATGCGTCGAATCCAGAGCAAAGCATATGGGAAAACGAACCAAATCTACACATACTCGGGCTGTCCATGGATAGCGTTGGACAATTCGAAAGAATCAAGGTTATAAATATGCAAATGCATGCATATTTATAACTATGACGCTTTTTAATAGGAGACACATATTGGTTACGCATACTGATGATTCAAGACACATATATAGCTAGCTACCAAATTTCATGTCATTTGTGCAAATAATTAATGGGGGAGAAGGACATGTCATTTGTGCTCACCCACGAACGAAGGGGCAGAGCTCGTCAAACGCACGGCGAGGTCGTCGAACACCAAACCTCACAGCGATGAAACAACTGCACATTTAAATCTACCCGATCAACACTATTATATATGATGTTTTTCATAACAAAATCGAAAAATATATGACCTAACTAATAATTCGTGTCGGGGTCGGGGTGTCGGGGTGTGGTGTCGTGATCTGTGTGTCGGGGTGTGGTGTCGGGGTCGGGGTGTCGGGGTCAGGTGTCGGGGTGTGGTGTCGGGGTCGGGGTGTCGGGGTCAGTGGTCGGGGTGTTTCCTTCTATCCTTCTTCTTCTTTCCTTCTCTTCTTCTTCTTTCCTTCTCTTCTTCTTCTTTTTTCTTCTTCTTTCCTTTCTTCTTCTTCTTCTGTCCTTCTTCTTCTTTACTTTCTTCTTCTTCTTCTTCTTTCCTTTCTTCTTCTTTCCTTTCTTCTTCTTCTTCTTCTTCTTCTTCTTCTTCTTCTTCTTCTTCTTCTTTCATCTTTTTTCTACTTCTTTTACTTCTTTTCTTTTCTTCTATTCTTCTTCTTCTACTTCTTCTACTTCTTTTCTTCTTCTTCTTTTTCATCTTTTCTCTACTTCTTTTCTTTTCTTCTTTTTCATCTTTTTCCACTTCTTCTTTTCTTCTACATATTCTTTTTTCTAAAACTAACACTAAATTTTCTTCTTTTCTAACACTAAATCTAACACTAACACTAACACTAACAATTAAACAAGAATTAAACAGCAAAAAAAGAAAAACAAAAGAAAAATACTCACGAGTTAGGGGCGACGGGCGCCGGGTGGTGGTGGTGGGCGGCGGGGCTGGGGGATGGGATGGGCATGGGGGAAGGCATGGGAGGGAGGGCGGGGACGGGGCAAGGGACGGGACACAGGAGGAGGGAGGGGAGGGGCGGGCGGGGGGGGGCGGGCAAGGGCAAGGGGAAGGGGAAGGGGTGGGCGAAAGGGGGAAGGGTGGGGGCAGAGGGGGGGCGGGGCGGCGGCGGGGCGGGCGCGGGTGGACGATGGGCGCTGGGAGGAGGTCGAGGAGAAGAGAGAGTAACAAAGCGGGGAGAGGGCTCGGCCGTTAGTTAGGTTAGTTAGGTTAGCCTTTGCCATCCGCCTCCTTGCCGCCCGCTTTAGTTCATATTTGCTGTCTGCGCGGACGGCGAAGAGGGGTTATATATTTTTAACCAGCTCCTCAGTGGGGCCCCCCTCCCTCTTTGCCGTCTGCTAGCGGACGGCAAAGATTCTTTGCCGTCTGCTAGCGGACGGCAAAGAATAGGCTGATGGCAAAGGCTTTCTTTGCCATCAGCCAGGTCTTTGCCGTCTGCTTTCAGGTAGCTGATGGCAAAGAGCTTCTTTGCCGTCTGCTAGCTGACGACAAAGAGCTGGCAGATGGCAAAGTAGCTGATTCCAGTAGTGTAGGGCTGCCTATATCTTCCATGCTAGGTGGGTTATTCTCAAGAGGAGTGGACTCCGCTCCTCATTCACGAGAAAGGGCGAGAACGGATGCCCATCCCATGATCCAAAAAGATCAAAGCAAATCAAAATAATTAAACAAAACTCCCCCAGGGCCGTTGTTAGTTGGAGGCACTCGTTGTTTCGAGCAAGCCATGGATTGATGCTTGTTGGTGGTTGGGGATTATAAACCTTTACCATTCTGTTTGGGAACTGCCTATAATGCATGTAGTATGGAAGATACAACCATCTCATAGTTGTTGCGTTGACAGTGAAAGTATGCCGCTCAAAATGTTATTCAATCTCTATTTTAAAATCGAGCTCTGGCACCTCTACAAATCCCTGCTTCCCTCTGCGAAGGGCCTATATATTTACTTTTATGTTGAACCATCACCCTTCTTATTAAAAAGCACCCGCTGGAGAGCACACTGTCATGTGCATTCATTATGATTGGTTTATATTGGGTATGACTTGACTGGATCTCTTTTACCATGAATTACAATGTTTAGTCAGTCCTTGATCTTTAAAGGTGCTTTGCATTTATGTTTTGCGGTCTCAGAAAGGGCTAGCGAGATACCATTTTGTTATATCATGTTATGATATATCATGTTATGATTGTTTTGAAAAAGTGCTGTCATCCGAGTTTTATTATTATTGCTCGCTAGCTGATTATGCTATTGATATGAGTAATTGTGAGACCTAGGTGTTATTGTGAGTATGGTTAGTTCATAATATTTGCTGAAACCTGAATACTGGCTTTGCATGTTTACAACAACAAAAGCAAATAGAGTTTGTAAAAGTGTTTCTTTATCACTTTCAGTCTATCAACTGAATTGCTTGAGGACAAGCAAAGGTTTAAGCTTGGGGGAGTTGATACGTCTCCAACATATCTATTTTTCCAAACACTTTGCCCTTGTTTTGGACTCTAACTTGCATGATTTGAATGAAACTAACTCGATCGATTTGTTTTCAAAGAAATCGCCATGATGTTGTTTTATGTGTAGAAAACAAAAGTTCTCGGAATGTCCTGAAAATTCATGGAGGCACTTTTTGAAAAATATAAAAAATACTGGCGAAAGAATCAAGACCAAGGGCCCACACCCTGTCCACGAGGGTGGGGGCGCGCCCACCCCCCTGGGCACGCCTCCTGTCTTGTGGGCCCCCTGAGGCTCGGCCGACCTCAACTCCAACTCCATATATTCCGTCTCGCGGAGAAAAAAAATCAGAGAGAAAGTTTCATCGCGTTTTACGACACGGAGCCGCCGCCAAGCCCTAATCTCTCTCGGGAGGGTCGACTGGAGTCCGCTCGGGCTCCGGAGAGGGGATTCGTCGCCGTCGTCATCAACCATCCTCCATCACCAATTTCATGATGCTCACCGCCGTGCGTGAGTAATTCCATCGTAGGCTTCTTTGGACGGTGATGGGTTGGATGAGATTTACCATGTAATCAAGTTAGTTTTGTTAGGGTTTGATCCCTAGTATCCACTATGTTCTGAGATTGATGTTGCTATGACTTTGCTATGCTTAATGCTTGTCACTAGGGCCCGAGTGCCATGATTTCAGATATGAACCTATTATGTTTTCATGAATATATGTGTGTTCTTGATCCTATCTTGCAAGTCTATAGTCACCTATTATGTGTTATGATCCGACAACCCCGAAGTGACAATAATCGGGATACTTCTCGGTGATGACCGTAGTTTGAGGACTTCATGTATTCACTATGTGTTAATGCTTTGTTTCAGTTCTCTATTAAAAGGAGGCCTTAATATCCCTTAGTTTCTGCTAGGACCCCGCTGCCACGGGAGGGTAGGACAAAAGATGTCATGCAAGTTCTTTTCCATAAGCACGTATGACTATTTACGGAATACATGCCTACATTACATTGATGAATTGGAGCTAGTTCTGTGTCACCCTATGTTATAGCTATTACATGAGGAATCGCATCCGACATAATTATCCATCACTGATCCATTGCCTACAAGCTTTTCACATCTTGTGTTTCGCTTATTTACTTTTCCGTTGCTATTGTTACAATCACTACAAAACCCAAAAATATTACTTTTGCTACTGTTACCTTTATTACCATACTACTTTGCTACTAAATACTTTGCTGCAGATACTAAGTTATCCATGTGTGGTTGAATTGACAACTCAACTACTAATACTCAAGAATATTCTTTGGCTCCCCTTGTGTCGAATTAATAAATTTGGGTTGAATACTTTACCCTCGAAAGTTGTTGCGATCCCCTACACTTGTGGGTTATCAAGAGGGTGTGGTGCCAAAGAAAAACTGCGGAGTGGGAGTGGAGGAGCCGGCCGAGGCAGTGGTGGCGGCGGGTGCCATGGAGGAGAGAGAGCCCGGCGAGGTGATGGAGTCCATGGCGGCGGTGGATGGAAAGGAGACGGTCCCGGCCATGGAAGAAACCTGGAGGCTGATACCAAGTTGGAAACAATATTTCCTTAATTGACTCTCACAGTTACACAATACAAGGTATATCTAGGAAGATGGAACACCGAACGCCCTACAATGTAGGCACGCAGACCCTTGGCGTGGTGAGATCCTATAATGCTGGAGAAATACAACAAATGGTAACGTTACAATATACAACACGAGGATGACTAATAGATCAAGCACGAGAGCGCCGATCAACATCGGGCCTAAGCAGTCTCCCCTCCCCCCCGTGTCGTCTCTTCTGAGGCGACTCGGGGGCAACCCTAGCGCCGCCGCTCGCGCTCCCTTCCCTCTCTCCCTCCCCTTCACCGCTGCCAGAGGGGCTCATGGCGCTTGCGCGCGTCCCCGATGAAGGTGGCGGCAGGGGATCTGGCGCCTCCTCCCTGGATGGAGGGTTGCGGCTCCCGGGGCGACGGCCCCTGCCGGTGGCGTGCGGCATGGCCTGGGCGGCGGGCGGTGCCGGCGGGTGCTGGTGGGTGGCCTCCACGGCTGCGTGGGCAGGTGGTGGTCGCGGACATCGGTGCTGCGTTGGCGCCTTGCTGGCTGCCGGTCCACCATGGAGAAGCTTCGGCGCCGCCCGATCTGCTCTGATCCGTGCCAACGCTGGTCCCCGGCGGCTGCGATCGGCGTTCCTTGGTGATTGCTGGCCGGATCTGGCATTTGGGCGAGGATCTGGGGGAAACCCCTGGCTGGCGCGGCGGCCCCCCAAAGTCGATGCCTTTGGCACCGATTCCCTTCTTGGAGGCTTTGGGGTGGCTCCTCTCCCATTCGCCTCCCCCTGAGCTCCGACGAAAGTCGGATCTCCCCTGATCTGGGTGTCGACGACACCTTGGTGCTATGATCCTTATTGAAGGCGGCGACCGGGATGTGCTCTTGGGGGTGGAGCGGCTGGTGGTTTGGCTCTGAAGCATGACGGCCTGGTCTTCCTGCGACTTCATGCTCGGGTTCGCCCGGTGCATAGTGATGCCTTCTTTGGTCTTCTCCATCGGTGTGCGCCTTCGTTCGACAGCTTACGTCCCATGCTCTGTGCTGCCACTATCGACTTGGTGCTCATCTGGTTGGTCCTCTGTGGTTCACTGGTCAACTCCGTATGCTTCTCCTACGGCGGCTGGACACCTTGAGTTGGGCTTTGTGGTAGCCATTCCGTTGGTCACCGGTGCGGCACTCATCGAGCCTGGGTGAAAGGGTAGTGGCCCTTTGCGACGGTGGAGACAGCTCATGTGTTGCCCATGTTTGACCTATGGATGCAGCCGGCGCTCGATGCTTGCTCGGTGTGGCCCTCCTTCCGTGTTCTTAGTTGGCTTGTTGGTGTAGGCGTAGTGCTGGGCGTCGACATCAGTGTTCCTGCTGTTGCCATTGTGTTGTTCCACCAAGTGCCTTGTATCTTCCTTTTCGCTTTGCTTTGCATTTATCTGTATCATGGTGCCTTTGTAATCCTGGCCGGTTGATGGCTTTGTTAATTCAAAGTCGGGCTAGGTTCGAGCTCTTCTCGGGCTCGGCCGACGCCTTTTCTCTAAAAAAACATTATACAACACGACACATGAACCAACCTGTGGTTGAGATGGTTAGGTGGATAGTGGTATCCCCAACCCACCAGGGTTCAAATCCTGGTGCTCGCATTATTCCTGGATTTATTTCAGGATTTCCGGTGATGCGCTTTCAGTGGGAAGAGACGTCCCTGTTGTCGCGTCGGGATAATTGAATGACGATAGCTGGAACGTGAGGACGAAGAATTCCTCTGGAATGATGGCCTCCGGTGAAAAGAAACGGAAAACAACTCCTGACATACTCTGGATGGGTAAGAAAAGAATATCTGACAAACAAAATAATTCGAGAGGATCACAATAAGCTGGAACCACAAATCTTTGAGAGAACAAACAAGATTTAGGAGAAACTCTTCTTCAGTCTTCAAATGTAGAGAATGACGACGAGAAACACCACCAACATTGTTGAGACACTCCGGAAGAATGAAAAGAGGAAAGGTTGAACCAGCAATGAAAAGAATTTGAAAGCGATCTTGGAGAATGCATGTGGCTGATGGAATCCATCCTTACGTCACACTTTGAAAAGAATTGGGAATAACTCCAGAATAATTAGAAGAGTCAGGTAAGATCCTGGGAAAGGACATGTGGGTTAGGGCCCACTAAAAAGAAACCACCATTGAAAAAGGATTGTTGAAGAGATAGATGATGCACCGGAACAATTGAAATATTTGAATGAGGTGACAACCTCAAATTAATTGGAACACAAACGAATCTCCTGAGATGCCTTCGGCACTCCGGGACGATTAAATGGCGAGAGGCGAACGAGCAAGTGGAACACTTGATCCAAGGAAAAGAATATGATCAACCCGAAAAACTTGAATTGAGTCCACCAGAAAAGTAAGAGATGAAGAATGACGAACTAGACAAGAAATCACCGGTTGAAACAATTGACGGAAGACCGAAGAGGCTCCGCACGAATGAAATTGATGGTCGGAAGAGACTCAGACTCCGGGAACAAAGAGGATGGGAGGGCGGGAAAAACAAAGGCAACTTGGAAGGGGGAACCGATGAATAACTTAAAGAGAAAAACACCGGTTGAAATAATTGAGGAAAGAATGCAAAGGCTTCGCATGAGTAGGATGGATACTCGATTATGGACTCCGGCTCCGAGAAGAAAAAAAGGTGGGCGGGTGGGGAAAAAGAAAGACAACTGAGGACGGAGAAAAACTTGTCGCTGAGAAAGAACTGAAGATTGATCCTTTCAAAAACAAAGAGGTTGAATCGTCTTGACGAGAAATACACCGGATGAAAAGAGCTGAGGACCAACAATCGAAAATCTAACCGCGTGATCCTAAAGAAAATTTGAAGGGGAAGAGGAGCATATCAAAACACCTACGTCAAAATTCCTTACCAGAGCGACGAAGGGGTTGAGGAGTAAAAAGAATTCATACTCTCCGATATAACTAGACTCCGTTTTTTTTCTTCTAGACTCAACAACGACCAAACTACGAACAATCAAGGGGGCTCCTATGGTTGGTCGAGGCTTTGATACCAACTTGTCACGCCCAATATGCGATCCTATCCGAGAAAAACTCGAAGGTCCCACCAAGGATAGAGCCGCATATTGGAACACTTTTGCAAGGTGGATATCATTACATCGTACCATTACATAATAGATGAGGATACATACAAAAGGCATATAATACCACATGAATACAACAACATCATACACAAGAGCAACATCCGACTATGGATGAAACACAAACAGAAACTCAAACGACATCCACCCTGCTAGCCCAGACTGCAGACCAGGAACCTAACCCTGAACGAAGAAGCAGAAGAAGAACCCCAAGACAAGCATACATCGCTCTCACGTCATGATCATCGCAACCTGTAGCTGCAACTATTGTTGTAGTAATCTGTGAGCCACGAGGACTCAGCAATCCCATTACCATGGGTATCAAGACTAGCAAAACTTAATGGGTATGGAATGGATAAGTGATGAGGTTGCAGCAAGCGACTAAGCAAGATATGGTGGCTAACTTACGAGTACAAGAATAAGATGAGAAGCACGCAAACGGTCGCAAACTAGTAATGATCAATAAGTGATCCTGAACTACTTACGTTCAAACATAACCCCACCGTGTTCTCTTCTCGAACTCACCCGAAAAGATACCATCACGGTTACACACGCGGCCGGTGTATTTTAATTCGAATCTGGTGTCAAGTTCGCTACAACTAGATATTAAAAACTCCCATCTGCCACGTAACCGCGGGCACGACTTTCGAAAGATCAAACCCTGCAGGGGTGTTCCAACTTAGCCCATTACAAGCTCACGATCCGCGGAGACAATCCTCCATCGCGGGACATCCGATCAGGCTCGGGGTCCCGGTGCACAAGACATTTCGACAATGGTAAAACAAAACCAGCAAGACCTCCCGGTGTGCCGATAAATCCCGATAGGAGCCGCACATACCTCGTTCTCAGGGCACCACGGATGAGCGAAGCGTACAGGAGCCAGATACCCCAAGTTGCCTAGGGGCGGTCCCGCACGGTGTTCTAGTTTGAACCAACACTTAGAGGAGCACTGGCCCGGGGGTTGATTAAAAATACTAGGGGTCCGGAGAAAATCCCGTATTTAAGTTTTAGTTGTTATGTTAGGCAAATGGTAAAACCAGCGTTGGACCTTGCTGGAAGAGTTTTCTTCAAAGCGAATTGTCAAGAGGCCCCAGGTGCTTATAGGGGTAGGGTGTGCATGTATGCGTTCATAGGGATGAGTGTATGCGCGTGTATATGAGCGCTTGTGTCTATACTGATGCTCAAAAATAAATATACAACATGACACACAGATTCCAACCAAATCAAAGTGAAAAATAGCATGGTAAAAATTCATTTTTTTTGAGTTTGCGAACTAAAATAAGCACGCGGGACAAATTCTTATGTCATTACTGATGAATTTCACCAGATATTTCATTTTTTTTCTTTTTTTTGACGGAAGATATTTCATTTTTTCGGGAGTACATAATGAATGGATGAATTGGTGGTGTAAAAAGACAGGCTAAAATCTCCCCAAAGCCCCCCAAGACCAGCCGCCGTGTCGTCGCCGCCGACGACCCAATCCCCTCCCCGGCTCCCCCAAACTCCCCCGCCGTCCCGCTCCGCCGCGTCGCCGCCGCCGACACCTCCGTCCCGCCCTCCCTCCTCGGGGCATCGCGCAGCGCGCTCCTGCGGTTCCCACCCCGTCCGCCGAGCCTCGAGGTACGAGCTAGGTCGTCTCCGTCCGGCGATCCTCCTGCTCAAATCCCTTCCCGGATGCGCGCAGTCTAGGTCCCCATGCTCCTGTGGCGCCGCAAATGCGTCGCCGAGTGCCGCAGGCACGCCCGGGCCCCTCCCGCGGGGCAGCCATCCCCATCCCATCGCCGCCGCCGCCGCCTCTCCGTGCTCGCCGCCTGGGCGCACCACCCGGACGACGAAGCCACCTCGAGCGGCGAGGAGAGGCCCAGCTGCGCCCCCCTCGGCGAGGTTTTCCGGAGAAGGGGCTGCGCTCCCGGTGAGATTACCAGGAGAAGGAGATTTGCTCCGAGCCTGAGCTCCGCCGGCGTCGTCAGGACTCTTCAGCGCCTGGAGAGGAAGCCTGCCATCGCGTTCGCCTACTTCAAGGACACCGAGAGCATTGGCTTTCGCCATGACCTCGCTACCTACACTGAGATCATCCGCGTTCTGTCACACAAGGGCCAGGGGAGGATGCTGTTTTCCTTGTTCCGTGAGATCCTCTCGCCGGCAGATGGCAGCGGCGGCGGCCCTGAGATCGTGCCTCTCATGGATCAGCTCAGAAGGACGTGCACTACTTCGTATGCTCTCTTGTTTGCGACTAATTGCTTGATCACGACATGCACCGCTTGTTGCAGTGCACCAGACACAATAGGGCTGTTTGGCGACCTCTTTAAGCTTGGAATTGTCCCGGCAGTTTTGACTTGCAACATACTTCTCAAATTTGCAGCCGAGAGCGGTGACTCGGAGATTGTTGTATCAGCTTATGATCAAATTAAGCTCTTTGGATTGACTTTAGATGCTCACTCGTTAGGCCTTATCACCAGGTCTCTCTTTCGAGAAAAGAAGGCAGACAAAGCATTCCAAGTGTGGGCTGAGATGATTGAAATGGGGGTGAAACCAGATATAAATGCATACTCATCATTTATAGCCGGTTTGTGTGATTGCAGAAAGATTGATTTGGCTTATGCTATTCTGCAAGAGATCAGCAGGGAGGGGGTTCAAGTTGAGCCCATGGCTTATAACATGGTAATGGATGGGCTGTGCAAGGAAACGAGACTGCAGGAGGTTGAAATGCTCTTGGAGAACAAGACGAGACAAGGTTTCACCCCAGATATATATGGTTATAGCTATCTCATTCGGAGTTACGGCAAAGAGGGCAACTTATTCAAGGTGCTGGATCACTATCAAGCCATGGTATCCCATGGTTTTGAAACAAATTGCCATATTGCGAGTTATCTTCTACAATGCTTTACGAAGTTAGGCATGACATCTGAGGTTACAGAGCATTTCCAGAAACTGAGAGATTCGGGACTCCATGTAGATGGGGTTCTGTATAACATTGCCATTTATGCTTACTGCAAGCTTGGGAACATGGATGAGGCGGTTAAGCTACTGAGAGAAATGAAGGCTGAGGGTCTGACGCCCGACAAAATTCACTATACATGCGTGATCAAGGGTTATTGTTTGAAGGGAGATGTACCAAATGCACGTCAAGCGTTTGAAGTGATGCTGAAGGCAAATGTAAAGCCAGATGTAGTTACATATAACATATTGGCCAGTGGATTTTGCAAAAATGATCTTGTTACAGAGGTGTTTGACCTTCTAGACCATATGGCGGATCAAGGGTTAGAGCCTAATTCACTCACTTATGGTATAATAATTGATGGGTTTTGCAGAAGTGGCAACCTTAGTAAAGCTGAGGTGTTATTTAATATAGTAGAAGAGAAAGGAATCGATCGCATTGAAGTATTGTACAGTTCAATGGTTTGTGGCTATTTGCATTCAGGCTGGACTGATCATGCTTACATGCTTTTTCTTAGGGTTGCTAAGCAAGGAAAATTTGTGGATCATTTCTCATGTTCAAAGTTGATGACTGACCTTTGTAGGGATGGAAATGTCCAGGGAGCTTCAACAGTTTGCAGCATGATGTTAGAAAATAATGTTATTCCTGATGTAATTTCATATAGCAAACTCATATCAGCCTATTGTCAGACAGGAGATATGCACAATGCTTGCTTATGGTTTCATGATATGGTTCAGCGAGGACGTTCTGTTGATGTTATTGTATACACTGTACTAATGAATGGATACTGCAAGGTTGGCCAGATGGAAGAAGCTTGCAAATTGTTTGATCAGATGATAAACTTAGGTATTAAGCCTGACGTAATTGCATATACCGTGCTACTGGATGGTCACCTAAAAGAGTACCTGCAGCGGTGCTGGCAGGGCGTGAGTAAGGAGAGAAGGACCTATCTTCTTAGAGTAAAGCAGAACAGGTTGCTCAGCTCTATGAAAAAAATGGAAATTGAACCTGATGTACCCTTTTACACCGTATTGATAGATGGGCAGTGCAAAGCCGATTTTTTGGAGGAAGCCCAGGGACGATTTGATGAATTGTTGCAGAAAGGGCTTACTCCTGATCAATATGTATACACAGCTCTTATAAGTGGATATTGCAGCCAGGGAGAAATAGAGAAGGCACAATATCTTTTTGAAGAAATGGTAGACAGGGGAATAAAACCAGATGTACTGACCTTTTCTGTATTAAATCAGAAAACCTTGAGGGAAAGGCAGTATGAGTTACATGTATGATTTTGCTGCAGTTATATCCATTGAAATCACGTCAGCAAGGTACTAATATTTAAGTCACAAATGAAAGCCCGGATCTAAGATTTTTTATTTTGCTTCCACTTGAATATTTGATGAAATTATGATTATGATATCCATTCATGTGCTTAGTGCTTAATGTTTTGATGTGTAATGCTCTTAGCATGCATTATGTTTATGCAAGGTCATGAGAATTTAGGTGCCTTACAGTATACATGTCGAAGTGAAATGCATAATTTTCAGAAGCATACTTGTTTAAATAGTGTCCCAAGATATGCCATACGGAAGATGCTGGCGAAGTATAGAATCTAGTATTTGTTAGAAAGTGAATGACAAACTTCACCACACGGGAGAGCATAATGCATGACTTCATTAGTGTATGAAACTGCTTGTATATAAACACATAAATGTATCAGGGAAATTTGGCATCCGTGTGCACCCCCAACGTTTTTCCCTTGGTAATATTGAAATGAAAGCCAAATTGTTCAATAGATAGCCATTGTTATCTACATTAAGCTAATTGCAGTGATCAAAGTATTACTGCTTATAAACCCAGATGTTTGAGGCTTCCTTACCATGTGCTCTGTTGCGTCAAACTGGAGTTTTGCTGTATTGGACTTCATGCTTGTACTGTAAATCCTTGCCTCTAAGCTAATTTGACTTGTACTTTACCTCGCCCTGGTCTGTTAACCTGGTGTTTTTAGTTGGGGATATTTACAAAGGTCACCAAATCGAATTATTTCTGCTGAAAAGATGGTAAGTTCTTCCCTGTTTGGTTCCATTTGCATATCAAGGACTGAGTGTTTTGATTGCTGGTAAAGCAAGCCGTAGAGCTTGTGGAGGCTCAGGAAGTCTTGGATGCGGCTGACTAGAAGCATTCCTTGTGGAGGCTCCAGAAGTCGGAGGCTCCGGAAGTCCTGGTGCAAGGTAGAACTAGAGTTTGGTTGCAAAACTACGTAAGGGAGATATAAATGGCGTTAAATGCTGATTGTACCCCTGTTGCTAACTAATTAAAGTTCTAAAAAACTAATATAGGTCACACAAATTATTTTCACAACAAATGGTAATATTTGGTATAAGTAAAAGCTACCTGCAATGCAAGGTCAAGAATTGCTGCAGATAATATTGATATATTTGAATCCACAGTGACTTCATGTTCACACTTCATCCAAAGTTGCAGCATGATTCGACTATTTAGTTCGCATGGTTCTGCACCTGCAGATTCTAGGGGATTTTTAAACTGTTTGTGTGATTCATTTTCACACTTACTACCCACTGGACAAAATTATTTGCTGTATTCAGGATTACTGCTTTTGAAGTTTGTGTATAATATGAATATTAATGGATGTGCTATGATCTTGCGCAGAAGAGACAGATCAGTCATAATGGGGGCAAGTTCAAATTTTCTCTCCACACACCTACTTCTGTGTTGGGCCTTGCAATTGACCCATATATAAGCTGCAGGTCTGAACACCTCTACTGCCTATATCCTGGTCTACAATTATGATGTTGAGTTGAATGTTCATTTTTTTTTATTCATGGAGTGAGTCGAATATTCTGATTCTGTTTTATGTATTTTGTTAACTGACTGCAGAGGGAAGGATGCTACTGGTGAGGAAGTAATCAAGCCTTATACTCCGACTACACTGGATTCTGATATTGGATACTTTGTGCTTGTTATAAAGGTAACTTATCGTAAACATGTTCCAACCTCACTGCATGCCTCTTATCGTTGATTCTGATGGTAAAAAGACTATGTGACCGCTTGACTAGAATAATTAGCTTCATTGTGCACCACATTATTAATTCACTTCTGAAGGTATGCTGCAGCCAAATAGTTCTTTCGGAACATGACCAACCATCCACACTTATGAGCTGTTATATCGTGTTAACTGCTGTGTTATGATTCGACCAACCAAATTCGGTTGCCATGAAAAGCAGTGCACAGATTTTAAATACTACTCCATGTACTACCGTATAAACGGTTCATAGAATTGTCCATTGGATGGCACAGTATGTACAATTTTTAGCTAGCAGCTGTCAAGGTTGCCTTTTCCAACATTAGTATGTTAGCCTGTTATATAGTAAAATTTGCATGTGACTGAAATTTTCAAGTGAGCTCCTCCTGTTCTTATCATCATTAGGCTAATTAATTAAAAGTTAGAACGGTGATAATATGATTATTGCTTCGTTGCATGTCCATTGCCAAATGCTAACTATGGTTCTGTGCATGTATTTTATTTTCATCAGGAGGTTTCTAACTAGTGGAACCAACACTATTAATATCAGTAGCCTGCTTAAGGATTGACCAGACATTTATGAGTAATTATTGATTAGCAAATTTCCTTTGAATATTCAAACTGCCATAAAATCTCCTTCATTACTTGGTAATGACTATTATCCTTCTTCCTTGCACTTGGCAATATATGTGTCTTCTAATAGGCATTTCAATTCTTGTCACAAAAGATATCGTTTTGCCCCTTAGGTTACATGACATCTTAAGCCTTTCCATTGATTATTGGTCTTACTTTGCTTGTTGGCGTTACTGGTGGAGATGATGAAGCCGGAAATGAGATCATTTCTTGAGGTGTCTTGTGAAGTCGACCTGTAGTCCAATGTCTCGTGGAATTTAGTCTGTTACTATGCTGGGACCGGTCAGTGTATCAGTACCTTTTGTATTAATAATTTTGATTTATGTCTCAGCAACTTGGTGCTCCACTGCATCTTATCCGTATGCACTTGAGATCTCTGGCTTACATTTTCTTGTGCGTCTTTTTGATATACTCTGTATAATTCAGCTTTGGATTTCTGCTGCCAATATTCTAGTGTTAGCCTTGGAATAGGTTATGACTTTTCAATGTTGTTGCTGCAAGACTATCTTATATGTAGAAATTCTTTGCTGCGAGCTTGCGCATTTATTCACTATTGTACAGATGATATCCTTGTGAAGTGCATGTTATGTGCCTCTGAGCCGGGGCGCCGACCCACGATGCATAGCTAGCTGTATAGTTTCAAATATTATGAGGTTTTTCTGCCATCGTGGTCACTGAGTAAGTATCTGGTGCACCGGTGCTTGTGGTGCTACCGGTGCACTGAACTCATGTTGCACATTTTAAATGTTCAAAAAATCTGAAAAAGAATTAGCACATTCACACAACATCAATTAAGGGGGTGTTTGTTTTCAGGGACTTTTTGGTGTAGGGACTAGAAAAAGTCCCTAGCAAACCAAACAGGGTGAGACTTTTTTGGGACTTTTTGCTAAAAGTCCTTAGAAGCACCTCCTTGAGAGTCTTTTTCAAAAAGTCCCAGGGACTAGAAAAAGTCCTAGGACTAGAGAAACAAACACCACCTAAGCTTGTCACAAAAGTTCAAATCAAAATTTGAAACGTAGCTTGGAAAACAAAAATGACAAATTTAACACTGAATAGTACATATCATAAGTTGGGCTTTACATTTGGAGAGCGGATTTTCAGTGGACGAGCTTCTTGGGTCTCGGTATCCCCATGGTCTAATAGCCTATAGATTTGTGTCAAATTTATCTCTCGGCGGACATACAGGAATCAATACAAAATGAATACATGGAAGGTGGGCCTACACTATTTAATGATATGGTCCAACCCACCACCGAGCTTATGGGATAGTAATGATTCTGCAGTTTTAGTCTCTCAAAGTATTATAAATGCAATCAGGGTGAGTATAACCAGGCTTAATCTAGTTTTCTAGTCAAGTTCAGCTATTGGAATTGGTCCCTTTGTTTCCTGTATGGAATTAGAATCACGTTAGCTCAGTGCATCCAGATCCGGATGTTAATGTGACAACGTCAGAGTTAACTGAGATTAGTTAAATGCAATTTAAAGATATTAAAACTGAGCATCTTTCCAGCCCTCCCAGCCTATTAGCATTATCAGCCGTTGGATCTTCAGATTTAATCACTTTTGGCCGTTCGACTGCACTTAATCCCATGTCTGCTCGCGCCATTCGCTGCAACCGAGCGCTTTCCGTGTCGGGCCGCTGCTCCCATGACAATATCGAGCGCTTGGTGTAAAATTGGGCCTGATGGGCTTCAACCAGACCTACCTTCGTTTCGTTTGCACGACAGCACGAGCCCTAGCGTGGCGGCCACATTGGGCGAGAAAAAAAACATCCAACTATGCGACAGGGGCCTCGCCGGCCGGTGCGGAGCTTCTCGCTCGACAATGCTCATCTGGAGCTTCGGTGGGGAGATGCGAACGGGCGCCGCGGCTGTTCAGTGGCGCGTCATGGGCGATTGAATTGACCACTATCATTGAAAGGAAGCAGTAAAGCGTCAGTTCATGGATGCCATTAATGGCAGCTAATATGTAGTACCACTTGATGGCTGCGAACAATGAAGGTATGCTACTCTTCGCCGCTTGCACTTCATCCGCTTACAGTACTATATTGCCTGAAGCTCTCTTCGTTTCCCGGTCACGAGGCTTCATGATCTGTACATGCAAAACTAGGTACGTGTCACAGCTGCAAACCCACAGCCGCCGCCACTATCTCCGCTGCTCAACTCCACCTCCACCATGACTCCTCCAGCTGCCTTCCATCTCGCGGCTCCGCGGTCTGCGCCACATGGATGATAGTGGTGGCGTCGATGGACTAGAGGTTCCAGTCTGCCTTCTGTCCTCACCCCAATAAGAACGCGGGCCGGGGCAACACACGGATCTTTGCTCCGCGGTGCCATGGCGCTGCTCTCCAAGCAAGCGTGGCGGCCTTTCCGCCGCGAGCGTCACCACATGGAACTGCGGCGTTGTTGCTGCCTTGATTTCTCTCCATGCCCTGGTTGTGTTGCCACCTTCATCCCCAAATTTTACATGTTGGTTTAGGTTCACTTGGTCTGTGGTACACCATGTTCAATTCGAATATTAGGTGTCTGATTCCACTCCGTGTTCATGTCAAGCTGACACTTTTCTACACTAACTCTTCATGTTTTTCTTGATTTATTACACGTTCAGTTATAACTTGATTTTGATTTATTGTATCAGGCGAAACGAGCTATCCTCATTTACATCATCAGATGGTGGAGCAGTATACAGGATAATGTGATATCTTGCTTCACTTACGGTCCTATTCATGAACTGGTGAACTGTGCCACTTTTTTCTCTAAAGAAAGTGGATAAGATGGGGACAACATGCTTAAAGATGGCAAATGGGACCTTATTCAGGATAAGTTTCGGCTGATGACAGTAGTGTCAACGAGAACAACAAGATGGGTCATTTCCAGTCTATAAGTAGTTGTTGTATCAACATAATGTTGTTAACTGCGATCATGGTAAACTCGAATTTAAACTGAAATTATATTCATTTTTTGTATTTTTAATTTCTTTTTATTCAGAGACCAACTTATCTTGGTTTTGTTAAACTGTATTGTGTGTCTTCTTTGCTTTCAAAGTGTTGATGAATTTTCAGTTTGTGGAGGGCTTCAATTCTAGAAGAATATTTGCAGTAGAATAAGAATCAATATTCAAGGAACTTCTGTTGGAGAATAGCCACTCTAATCTTCCAGGATCTTCATTTAAATGTAATTTTCCTGAAGCTCACACTAATGTAATATAATTTTAAAATTTGTTGTTTTTGGTCTGGAAATCAAATTGGCATTGTCTCGAGTTATCGAATGGATGGAAATTATTTTCTCTTATTGGCTACTTGTACATTTCTTACGATGCCTTATTTTACTTGAAGTAAGCACCAATAGGCATCCAACCACTTCAGGAAATTGAATGAAGCCGCTCAAGCAGCACCACATATTGTGAATGCAAAATCATCACAAAGAACATAATAATCACTATCATGGGGGGTACAAGAATGCCTTGCTGTTGTCTGGCCTGTTTTTTGTGGCTATTTGCTATATACATAGTTGGTCGGAGAAAAATTGTGCAATATTTTGGTTAAAAGAGGCTTGATGGGATTTCAAAGCCGTTCGATGCTGCTATCGAACTTTCATTGCCTACTCTCTGCTCATTTGACCGATGCTATGTTTAAACTAAGCAACAATATACCTATGACAGCTGGTGCCGGCAGTGTTGTCATCAAAGCATAGGTTAATGCCATAAACACTTTTGAAGGATTGGTATTACTATGGCTTTGTTAACGGTAAACAATAATTGGTGGCAAAGATCATTTCCTGCTTTCTAAGTATATGATTGTTAATCTAAAAATATAAATGTTTGACAGTTTGTTTTTCCCGTTGTCACTGCCTTGTCTTTGTATGATCTTCAGCGCTTAACCATGAGTAGTTTGCAAGACCTAACACTGTGCACACCAGACTTATCGCATACACACCGATGTCAGGTGGTCCAAGCAGTGTTGGTATGTGCAGTTTCATGTGATACCATTGAGTTGCGTTCGTTCATGCATATCGTGTTTATATCTTGCTTTCTGTTTCATCCATCTTAACTTTGACTGGCACGGAAATGCTCGGATGTGGACAAGGTTTTTGCTAGCTGAAAATAGTTAGCATATGCTTCATGGACAATATCTTTCTTGTGGCTCTTTTAGAATAGAGTTGTATGATTTGTTTTAACCGGTCTGCACATATCGTACCTATTATATGGCATGTCATACCAGGGTATTATTACTTAATTTATATATGCATTGTACTATCCAAATCTCAATGCATGATATCGCTTCACCGATTCGTAATATTGCTTCTCCGGTTCTTCTTATGGTTCAATGGCTAGGTACTGCAATATTTTTCCACTATTTGCACCATTTATATTTCAACAAAAATTATACATATCTTTTGACACTTTATTTATGAAAATAATATTAATTCTGTTGTAAAAATAGACGGGCGCGGCAACGCGCGCCATCAATGATCTAGTAATGCATTATATCAATCCTAAACACGAAGGTGTGCTGATCCATTAAAATTTCAGATGAAACAAACCAAAAATTGCAATAATATTCGAAACTGGTTTTTCCCACCCACACTGATATTTTTTTTTGCCACAAACTACATTAACATATCTTAATCATCATTAAGACGTCAATTTTGAATGCGGAGGGGGAGAAATCAGTAGCATTGAAGGCAAAACTTTGCGTCAGGGAACTCACGTGGTATCCACCTTTGTGCCAGACCTGAATTATCAGAGAAATCAAAGCACAAATACTTGACAAATACAGCCTTGAGGAAACTAGCTGGACGGTTGTGATGCGCAACAAACGGACCAAATAACGAGCACACAGGTGCTCGTCCACCAAAATGACTTTTCGTTTACATTTGGCTTATTTATCACACTGATGTCAAATTTGTCATTTTTGTATCTCAAGAAATGTTTTAAATTTTGATACGAAATTTTGTGACAACATACATTGACGTTGTGTCAATGTGCTAGATATTTTTTTTCAGATTTTTCAAAATGTTCTATGGCATTCAGTGCACCGGTAGCACCGCAAATGTGGGTGCACATGATACATTGTTGTGGTCACTGATGTTCAACTTGAATACTCGTATGAGGGTGTGTGCAACCTGACAAGGGGCCATGATGGAGCCCGTGTTTTGTGGAAGAATGTTTCGGTCACAAATGAGGTAAACAAATAAAGTGCCCATGATGGCCTTAAGGCTAGCTAAATGCTTCAAAAAAAAAATGATCAAAAAATGAAAGTGCCTAGAAATTCTTGAGTAAATTCTCAAAAAGTAACAACACCCTTATATCCAATCTGACAAATTTGAAGAAGTTTTGACGAACAGAAAAAAAAACTAGAAGCAAAATCCAAATTCAGGAGCATTCTCGGTCAAACTTGGCCAAAAAATGGAAGTTTCTAGACAAAATCAAACAAATTCTCAAAAATGCACACTACCCTTATATTCAATCTGGGAAAGATTCAAGCAGTTTTGCCCAAGAAAAAAAAAACTACATGCAAAATTCAAATTCAGAGCCATTTTTGCTCAAAATTTGGCCAAAAAAGAGTTTACAGAGAAAACATCAGAATTGGAAAATTCAAATTCAAAACCATTATTGGTCAAAATTTGGCCAAACAAAAAAGTTTCCACCAAAAAAATTCCACGGCTGCACACTCGTCCTTCATCATCCGGTCCACACTTGCACGCTCTTCCTTCATCATCCGGTCCATGGCTGCATGCTCTTGTTTCACTTTCTTGTCCATCCCATTGTACCCTCTTGTCCATCTCTTGGCGCGCTTGATGCACATACTTGTGATCCTCTGCACGATTGTGTCGCACCTTCGAATCCATGGTCCCTACAAAAAACCACATAAAAGTACTAGTAATGAGATGTAGACTGTCAAAATATGCCCTTTTCTGCATTATGAATGAAAATTTAAATTGTTGTTTTAAGAAAACAATGGGGTGCTCAAGTGTTGGATGATATCTGTGTCAACGAGTACACATCTAGCGAACTAATAGTCAACGTAGAACAACATTTTTATATTGTGGGTTCGGAGTACCCATACTGGTAGTTCAGGGCTCGAACGACCCATACTGGTAGTTCTGGGCTCGGACAACCCATAGTGCTAGTTCTAGGATCAAACAAACCATAGTGCTAGTTGTGGGACCGGATAACCCATCGTGGTGCTTGTGGACCCGAACGATCAATAGTGCTAGTTGTGAGATCGGATGACCCACTGTGCTAGTTATGAGATCGGACGATCCACAATGCTAGTCATGGGTTCACACGACTCATGGTGCTAGTTGTGGGTTTGGACGACCCGTAGTGCTAGTAGTGGGATCGGGCGAGCGACGGGGCTGGTAATAGGATCAGACTATCCATGGTACTAGTTGTGGGTCTAGACGACCCATAGTGTTAGTCATGGTCCGGACCTGTAGCAGTAGTTGTGTGTCAGGACTATTTGTAGTGTTAGTAGAGGGATCACCCATATTCATAGTTCTAGGTTCGGATGAATCATAGTGCAAGTAGTGGCATCACACTACCCATAGTACTAATTGTGGGATTGGACGCCATGGTGCTAGTTGTGGGATTTGACAAACCGTAGTGCTAGTTGTGGTACCGGACAACCCATCATGGTTCTTGTAGACCCAGACGACCCTTGCTGCTAGTTCTAGGTTTGGTTGACCCAAAAGCACCGATCTTAGTCGTCCGGACCCACAAGTAGCAATCTCAGTAGTCCGATCCCACAAGTACTATTCTTTGTCGTCTAGATCCACATGTATCGCTTGTTGTTGTCTGAGTCATCTCGACCCACAAGTATCAGTCTTACTTGTTTGGGCCCACAAGTACTGATTTTAGTCGTCCAGACCCATAAGTACTGCTCTTAGTTGTCCGGACCGATAAGTACCAATCTTAATCGTCTAGACCCACAAGTACTAGTCTTAGACGTCCGGATCCAAAAATACCGATCTTAGTCGTCCGGATTCACAATTATCAATCTTAGTTGTGTTAGTTGTGTGTCAGGACTACATGTAGTGTTAGTAGGTCCAAATACGAACTACCAATATTAGTAGTTGTGGGTTCGGATCACTACTACTAGTAGTTATGGGTACAAACAACCCATAGTGCTAGTTGTGGGATCAGATGACCCATAGTGCTAGCCGTGGGTTAGGAAAACCCGTAGTGGTAATATTGTGTTGGGACTACCCGTAGTGCTAGTTGACGGACCAAACGACTCTGTTATGCTAGTTGCGTGTCGATACTACTCCCTCCGTTCCTAAATACTTGTCTTTTTAGAGATTCCAAATGGACTACTACATACGGATGTATATAGACATATTTTAGAGTGTAGATTCGCTCATTTTGCTCCGTATGTAGTCACTTGTTGAAATCTCTAGAAAGACAACTATTTAGGAATGGAGGGAGTACATGTTAAGGTAGTTGTGGGGCCGAACCAATACTAGTCACTCTCAATCTTCAGGGCGAACAAATACCACTACGAATCACTCCAGGTCGTTAAGTGCCACACATGCCACCACGAATCACTCTGAATCGCCTAAGCTCACAAGTATTTATCATAGTCGTCTGAGGTCAAAATTACCGCTCTTACTGTCGAGGCTCATAAGTACCGTTCTGAATTGTCTGAGCTCAAAAGTACCGCCCAAGTCCTTCGAGCTTACAAGTACCGATCTTATTCATTCGGGCTCCCAAGTATCGACCTTAGCCTCCAGACCCACAACTACTCATCTTAGTGGTCCCGTCCCACAAGTACCGATCTTTGTTGTCTGAGTCCACATGTACCGTTATTTGTTGTTTGGGTCCACAAATAACGGTTTTACTCATTTCGGCCCACTAGTACCGCCCTTAGTCGTCTCGACCCACAAGTACTGATCTTCTGGGCCCACAAGTACCGCTCTTAGTCGTCCGGATCCACCAATACCGATCTAAGTCATCCGGACTCACAAATACCGATCTTAGCCGCTCCGCCGTTCGGACTCACAAGCACCAATCTTAGTTGTGCTGGTTGCGTGTTAGAACTACATGTATTGGTAGTGTTAAGGCATGTCTCTCTCTATGTAGTTTTGGTGATTGACGACAACGCTTTTGCGGACTAATCGTGTGCATTGAGTATTTCAGAGATTCATCCTTCGGCACGAGACGATTCCTTCCCCTCAGAGTTTTAAGTGAAGACGGTGTAGCTCTTTCGTTTCAGTTTTGGTGGACTTGTTTCGTAGGAGTCACCGTACTATCAAGAGGGGGTCCGCATTGGTTAGGCTAGGGTGAATCAACATGTACACATCCCCTTTGCACCCACAGAGCCTTCCCGCTTCGATGGAGGGTCCCTCCTTGCTTCCTGAGGTATCTGGTCCCAGTGGTAGTACCGTGGACCCCAGTGGTAGTACCGCCTGGGGGCTCTTAGCTGTAGTACCGCCGCGGTTCTGATCTTCTACCGCCTCGACTCCAGGGTGTCACCTCTCGTGTCGGGTTTTGCAGCACTGGCAGCGGCAGTAGAGGCGGTAGTACCGCTCGCAAGCGGTAGTACCGCCCCTACCACCGCTGCTAGTACCGCACTGGGTCCAGATCCTGCCTCGCCCCTTGCCTTCCCTGTCTGCACGGCAGTACCGCAAGGGGGAGCAGTAGTACCGCTGATCCCAGCGGTAGTACCGCTGCCCCCAGAGGTAGTACCGCTCTTTGCGGGGCTGATTGGGGGGTAACGATTGGATTGTTTCCCCCCTTATAAAAGGAGGTCTTATTATCCAAGTTGACCTACCTCTTTCTTCCCAAGCTCCATTGATGCTCTAAGCTCCATTTTCGCCCGATCTCTCTCCCTAGCCAATCAAACTTGTTGATTCTCTACGGATTGGTTGAGAAGGTCTCGATCTATACTTCCACCAAGAGAAATTTGATTCCCCCACTAATACCTTGTGCACTACAGGAATCTGGTACTTTGCCATCTACCGCGGACGGCAAAGGGCTCCGGCAAAGAAAGGATCGGCAAAGGCCTTCTTTGCCGTCTGTTTTTTGCAGCGGACGGCAAAGAGACCTTTGCCATCAGTGGCAGACGGCAAAGGGCATGGCTCTTTGCCATCTGCTGGCAGACAGCAAAGGGCATGGCTCTTTGCCATCTACTGGCAGACGGCAAATGCTGCAGGCTCTTTGCCATCTGTTGGCAGATGGCAAAGAGACCAAGAAGGCATTAATTCTGTTTCTTCTTATATCAATTCATTTTCATAGAAAATCGAACACACACACACACACACACACACACACACACACACACACACACATATATAGGGAAAATCCATCCTACCACCCAGTGGTAGTTACCCCACATGTCTCATATACTACCATGTGGTACTATATATACTATTTTATTATTTTAAATATGTTCATATACTATATATAAGATATTTCAAAGCAAGTTACATGAAAAATTGCATATGAGCCCATAGTTTTTGATATATTTGTAAAATACGTATATATTTGTGCGTAAAATGAGCATACTCAAAAATAGTACATACTACCTAAAAATTAGTATATATACTACCTAATCATTGTTATATACTACATACTACACGTATATACTCTCGGTTCCGACAGATACTACATACAACATACAAAACGCAAGTGGTGGTAACTACCACTGCTTGTAGGAAACATTTGTCTATATATATATATATATATATATATATATATATATATATATATATATATATATATATATATATATATATATATATATATATATATATATATATGACCAATATAGCATATCCAACACATATTACCAATACTCATGAACACATATATATCCAACACATATCCATGAACACATATCCAACAAATATTACAAGGAATGATCTAAAACTAAATATCTATTTTCCTAAAAACTATCTTATTACTAAGATCTTCTCTGGATCTTCTTCTTTTCTTCCAACCTGCATAACAAAAACACTAAGAAAGAGAGAATGGGTTAGGGTAGAAATGTAGCATTTCACTAGGTGAAATGCAATGCTATAGGAACCAGTACTTGAGATCAAGATAATCTTAGTTAAGATCCTGATTTTCAAAGTGATCTTAATTAGAAAGCCAAATAGAGTAAACCAATACCAAAGAGCCAAAGGAGAGAACCAGCCAAGGACCCAATCAAGAAGCCACCACAATTAGCGTTAGTTAAATGCCAACACAAAGACCACTATCGACTAGCTCCGTGAATTAAGCCAACTAAAAACTAGTGATTAAAGCCAAAGATTAGACTTCATCACCACAATCAGTTTTGTCCAGTGACAATAGGTACATGTCACTGTGCAACGCTAAAAACAAAGCTCCAGGAGGAGATATACATCACAACCAGCCAACCAGACCATGTGCCAACACATCCAGCCACCAGGAGCTTAGAAGAGGTAACCATTAAGGAGAGCTACAGAAGACCTCAAGGTATACTTGAGGGATTATGTGCTCAGACAGCCTGGAAGTGCCAAGGCTAGTTCATCACATCACAGGGATAGCCACATGTAAATTAAGCCTAAGAGAGGGGGGCTCAGACTAGCATCACTGCCCAAATTAGATGTAGTATCTATCTTATCAGTAGAAGACTAGGAAATTAACAGCCAAAACCAAGTATAGCATCTATTCATAGGCTATTAGAAAGAGACAAATAGGAATAGCCAAACCAAGTGGTATCTGTTCATATCAGTATTAGAAGTAAAATAACTAAGCACAAGTGAGTATCTGTTCATGAGTAAAGTAACTGACCAAAGTAACAACTCCAGGATCAAATACACAGAACAGAGCAGTACAGGAGTATATATACTTCACAAATACACATAGATGGTCACTGACCAAAACCCTGACACAACAAGAATCCATCACAGAGAGCTCCAATACAAGTTGATGCTCATCTACAACAGCTAACCACAACTATAGAGCCTCACATCCAACAAGATCAAATGCTACAGCTATGCATTAGAGAGATCGGGAGGGGAGCAAGGAGAAGCTCACCAAGAGGAGTTGTAGCCGAAGCAGGATGCAACCACACCATCACTATGGTGTGACCAGCATCACAACCAACACCACCACAACAAGCCGGAGCTTGCCAGAGAGCACCACAACGGCGGCACCAGCGAGAGCACAGGCACGAAGGCACCAACCAGGGGCACCGCAGCACGGAGGCGCCACCCAGGGGCACCACCGCGCCACGGCACATCCAACACCGCCGGAGGATCCTCACGGCGACCGAACCTAAATGCGGTCCGTCCACTTTGGTTGCACATGCCAAATCAGCGATGAATGATCTACTTTCCCCGCACAGCAAGCAAACACTCCATTCAATAAAAGAAAGGCCGGTTTTACAGAAGCAAAGATTAAAGGTGGAATGTTCAGAAGAGATGAATGATCGATTTGGCATAAGCAGGACCAAACGAAAACCATGGCAGAAACTAAATTGACAACACATGATGATGCCTTTGAAGTAGACAAGGACAACACAAGTTTTACCTATACACAACACAACGATCACTATATGAAATAGTAAGCATTTATAGTTTCCTTGTGTTTGATTGATTGGCACTCATTATTAACAAGTCAAGTTAAATCCCAGCAGCATATGTAGTAAGGACCCTATCCAATCGAGCTAACCACGACAGCCCTCAAGCAGAGTAAACTGATTTATGGCACAATTACAGAAGTGAACAACTGAGTCCTCCTCAACCATTATTTCATATGCAGCAAAAACAAGATTGATAATTTTTCTTGTTTGGTTTAGAACTTGAGTGGACGGTTGCAAGGCAGGAAAAGAAGAAATCCAAGAGGGGAGGAGAGGAGAAGGGGCGGACATGGATGGCATTGGGGCAGTGGTGGAGCTGCGTCCTCCACGGCGTCCTTCCCGTCCATGGCGTCCTTCCCGTCCATGGCTTCCCGGCGTGCTGGATCTGTGAGGGAGAGGAGACGCGACGCGATGCGGTGAGAAAGAGAGGGATGGATGTGACGAAGAGGAGTGAAGAGACTCACCTGAGTCACCGGAGCAACGCTGGAGCCACGCTGGCGATGTGGTGGCCAAAACCCTAGCCGCAGGAGAGCGTCACGCGTGGTCGCAGGAGGACGCGCGAGTCAGATCTGGTCGGAGGGGATGGAGGAGCGGGGCGAGGGGGTCACGTGGGTGTGCTGGGCGCCGTCGAATCCCGTCGGAGCTCGCCGAAATCGGCCGCCGTAGTGTGCTCGCGCGAGGGAGAGGGAGAGACGAGCAGGAGAGAGAGAGGGGAGAGAGAGAGGAGGTGGGGGCTGGGCGGAGAGAGGGGAGACAGAGAGAGGAGGTGGGGGTAACGGTTTTCTTTGTACCTGCAAAAAAAGAAATAGCCCCACCTCTTTGCCGTCCGCCAGCACATGGCAAAGATTCTTTGCCATGTGCTGGCAGACGGCAAAGGATTGGCTGATGGCAACTAGCATCTTTGCCGTCTATCAGTTCTTTGACGTCTATTTTTTGCAAGCAGACGGCAAAGTGCCTCTTTGCCGTCTGCCAGCTGACGGCAAAGAACTGGCAGACGGCAAATAAGCTGATTCCAGTAGTGGTGGATCTTGTTACTCTTGGCTGTTTGAGCACCCTAGACGGTTGAGGTCACTGCGGAGCCATAGTCCATTGTGGTGAAGCTTCGTGGTGTCGTTGGGAGCCTCCAATTAAGTTAAGGAGATTGCCCCAACCTTGTTTGTAAAGGTTCGGTCGCCGCCAAGGGCACCAATAGTGGAATCACGGCATCTCACATTGTGTGAGGGCGTGAGGAGAGTACGGTGGCCCTAGTGGCTTCTCGGGGAGCATTGTGCCTCCACACCGCTCCAACGGAGACATACTTCCCCTCAAAAGCAAGGAACTTTGGTAACACATCCTCGTCTCCATCGGTTCCACTTTTGGTTATCTCTCACCTTTACTTGTGCAAGCTATATTGTGTTATATCATTTGATTGCTTGTGTGCTTATTGTTGTTGCATCATATAGGTTGCTCACCTAGTTGCATATGTAGACAACCTACTTTGATGCAAAGTTTAATTGGGTAAAGAAAAGCTAAAAATTGTTAGTTGCCTATTCACTCCTCTCTAGTCAACTATATCGATCCTTTCAATTGGTATCAGAGCCTTGTCTCTTAATTAGGGGCTTTACCGTCCTAAGAGTATGGTTGACACCATAGACGGTGAGGAGGAGCACCCCGGTGTGGATCCTTCTTCGTCTACGGCCGATGGGGGATCCCCGGTCTCACGTGAGGAATTCAATGTGGCTTTGGACACATTGAAAACCTCCATGACGACCGAGGTCAAAGGCATGTTCAAAGAGTTTCTTGATGGGCTTAAATTATCCACCGCACCTTTGGAAGTGGCCGCTCCCACTAACAAGGTGGTGGATCCTAAGTTCCTAACTCCGATAAGGGGGAAGCTTCTAGTGATAAAGTTCCTTTATCTAGTGGTAGAAATGGTAGCGGCATCTTTGCCCATGTTGAACCTCCACTTACTTATGGAGGACCGGTTCCCTCCACTCATCTAAATCATGTTGGTCCTCCTCCTAAGATTGTGAAAAATGAGGATTTTGACTCTTGGGTCTATCACTTTAAACGTCATTTAAATCATGTTAATACTAATCTTTGGAGAATCATTGAGCAAGGTTTCTATCTGCATGACCCAAGCAACTTCACCACTAGAGAAGCCGCGGACCATCAATTCAACAAGAATGCTCTCTTCATCATTCAAGATGCAATTCCATCCGAAGATATTGCGCATCTCCGACCATTCACCGTGGCCAAGGAAGCATGTCACCATGTTGTTTCCATTTACAAGGGAAGCGCAAGCATTCAACGCTCCAACTATGAAGTGGTGCAAGATGAAGCCGATGAGTTTGCAATGAATGAAGATGAAGAACCTCGCGAGCTTTACCAGAGGTTAACCACTCTTGCGGTCTCACTCCAAGATCATGGGAGCAAGGATACGGATGGCAATTGGATCAAGCGCAAGTTCCTCAAGGCCATGATGCCTTACCACAAGGCCATGTCCTCCGCCCTCCATCAAAGGCCAGAATTCCACACCTTGACCTCAAGTGATGTGTTGGATGAGTTTGTGGCGATGAGGATCTTGGACAAGACCGCCGACAATGCGGTGGTGTGTTCTCAAAGAGCAAAGAAGCCCAACCTTGCCTTGAAGGCCAAGGCTAGTGTGGAAGAGGAGGATGAAGAAGAAGATGAGGAGAGCAACCCCGAAGACACGAAATATGATTATCATGAGCACATGGCTCTTGCGTCAAGGCAATTTTGGAGCAAGAAGAACTCAAGGCCCAATTGCAACAAGAACAACTCAAGTGGCTTCAAGGGCAAGCAACGTGTGAGAACATGTTACAATTGTGGCAATGTGAGCCACTTTGTTGTGGAGTGCCCTTATGAGAAGCGGGAAGACAATGGTGGCAAGCTCATCCGAAAAGACAAAGCCAAGTCCTTCCCTAACAAGAACAACTTCACCAAGAAGACTCCGACCAAAGGGTTGGTGGCGCAAGAAGAGTACAATGAAGCTGCTGCTGCTGATGATGATGAACATGGTGAAGCCATGGCCATGACCTCCGTTTCCATTGCCACAAACCCGCGGGTTTCTCTCTTCGATTCACACAATGAGAACATCACCGCCAAGTGCCTCATGGCCAAAGACACCAACAAGGTAACCCCCAACATCAAAGCTACCATCATTACTTATCCTTCCTTGACGGATTGCATTGATGAAAGTGAGGGGTCTAATGAGGAAGTGAATGAATTTGAGTCTTTTATGAGTAAGTTCAAGGGCAAATCCAAGAAGCACTTCGTTGCTCTCTTGGAACAACTTGGTGAAGCCAATGACATGATCGAGGCTCATGAAGAAACTATCTCTAAGATGGAAGGTCATAGTCATGACTATGCCGATGAGATATCGGATCTTTATAATGCGCTTGAGGAAGAGCGTGTTCATGGTTTGGCTCTTGAGGAGTCACACAACGATGACCATGCTAAATTAAAGAAAGATCTTGATCATGCTCTTGTTGTATCTCGTGTGCTCGATTCTGAGAAGGCTAAACTTGGGGTTGACCATGCTAGACTCAAGGAGGAGTTTGATATATTTGACAAGGCTCACAAGGCCTTGAAGGGTGCTCATGCTAGCCTCAAGGAGTCTCATGATCAACTCCAAGTGAAGCTAACCAAGGAGAAATCCACTTTTCCTCATATGGTCTTAATTGATAATGCAAATGCTACTAACCCGTGTTGTGAGCATGTGCATCTTGTGGAGGAAAATGCCAAGTTGAAGGAGCAACTTGAGAAAGGCCTTGTGTCTTGCATACAAGATGAGAAGAATATCAACGACCTTTTGAGCAATCAAAAGGAAGTTGTGGCCAAGGAGGGAATTGGGTTCGCACCCAAGTCAAAGAACAAGAAGAATGACAAGGCCAAACAACCTCCTCCTCTCAAGCAAACTTTTGTGAAGGAGGGAGAGGGTGCTTCTAAGGAGAAGAAGAACAATGTGAAGGGTGGTGATGTCAAAAAGGGCAATGCCACCCCTTCCAACAAAGCCATCGACTTTAACCCTTCTTATGTGTTGTGACGTGCTACTGATGGGCATGTTTATGTTAAATTTGTTGGTTCTCCTTATGAGTACATTGAATGGTCTATTTGTGTTCCTAAGACCCTTGTTACTAACATCAAAGGACCCATTACAAAATGGGTACCTAAAACCAAGCATTGATCTCTTGTAGGTGTTTGCTTTCGGTGGGGGATCATGGTTGCTCGATAGTGGAGCCACAAATCATATGACCGGAAGCAAGGACTTGGTGGTGGACGTGCACAAGATCCCATCTATGCCCACCAATGTCGAGTGGGGTGATGCCTCGTCTTCCAAGGTATTGGGTCTTGACAAGGTTGTCATTTCTCATGATCTCACGATCGAGAAAGTCATGCTTGTTGAGTCCCTTGCATACAATTTACTTTCCGTTCGTCAACTTGCACTCATTGGCTTTGCCACATTCTTTGATATTGATATCGTGGCCCTCTTGTGGAGCAAGACTCTTAAAGTAGCCTTCGTTGGGCATGTCGAGAATGGTCTTTATGTGATTAACTTTTCGGAGCGACCCACTAAGACCGCGACATGCCTAATGTCTAAAGTTGATGTGGGGTGGCTTTGGCATCACCATTTAGCCCATGTCAATATGAGATCTTTGCAAAGTCTTCTCAAGGGGGACCATGTCCGTGGACTAACAAATGTTAGCTTTGCCAAAGATCATGCTGGCAGTGCTTGTATCGAAGGAAAGTTACATGAAAAGGCTCACCCTCCCACGACTATCATCTACTCGAAGAGACCCTTGGAGCTCCTTCACATGGATCTCTTTGGGCCTCCATCCTTTGCTAGTCTTGGGGGCAGAAAGTATTGCTTGGTGCTTGTCGATGATTACTCAAGGTACACTTGGGTATATTTCTTCAAGAGGAAGAGTGAAACTCAACAAACTGTCATCGACTTTGCAAATGAAGCTCAACGTCAACACGATGCAAAGATCTTGACAATAAGAAGTGAACGACACCGAGTTCAAGAACTACACCTTGGATGAGTTCCTTAGTGATGAGGGGATCAAGCATCAATATTCAGCACGATACACCCCTCAACAAAATGGTGTAGCGGAGAGGAAGAACCAGACGTTGATGGATGCGGCAAGGACTGAAGCCATCAACACCGTATGCCATGCATCCAATCGGCTCTGTCTCCGCAAAGGCTTGAACAAAACTCCATATGAAATACTCACTGGTAACAAGCCCAACCTCAAGCACTTCCGGGTGTTTGGTTGTAAGTGTTTCATTCTCAAGAAAGGTGTTCGTTTGTCTAAATTTGAGGCTAGAGCTCATGAGGACATATTTGTTGGTTATGCTACAAACTCTCATGCTTACCGTGTCCTCAACAAGTCCACGGGACTCATTGAGGAGACATGTAACATGGAGTTTGACGAGAATAACGGCTCCCAAGTGGAGCAAAGTGGTACTTGTGATGTAGGTGATGAAATTCCTCCCCAAGCCATAAGAAGAATGGGTGTTGGTCATATCCTACCCATTGAGGAACTGCTTGTGGCTGAAGGAGAAGGACAATGCTCCACTCAAGTGGAGCCATCACCAACCCAAGACCCACACGCTTCCGAAGAACAAAGTGAAGGCCCTCAACCAAATGAACAAGATCAAGGGCAAGATCAACCTCAAGATGGCGGTGAGCCACCAAGTGATGCCCAAGATCGAGTTCTCCCTTCCGAGCAAGTTCAAGATCAAGAACAAGCTCAAGACGACGCTCAATATGATCAAGTTTCCACTCCTCATCTCACTCCTGAGGAGGAATTGGAGCGTCGTGCCGCTAAGATTGCATCCAAGCTCACAACCAAAGATCAAATCAGGAAGAATGTTCTTGGAAGCCTAAGAAAGGGGGTAAGCACTCGTAGACAATTAGCAAACTATTGTGAACATCACGCGTTTGTTTCTTGTGTCGAACCCCAAAAGGTCTATGAGGCGCTCGAGGATCCGAATTGGCTCAATGCCATGCATGAAGAACTCAACAACTTCGAGCACAACCAGGTGTTGAGATTGGTGCCGAGGCCAACGGGGAATCATAATGTCATTGGAACCAAGTGGATATTCAAGAACAAGCAAGATGCTCATGGGATCATTGTTCGCAACAAGGCTCGTTTGGTAGCACAAGGATACTCCCAAGTCGAGGGTATCTACTATGGTGAAACCTTTGCTCCAGTTGATCACCTTGAATCTATTCGTTTGTTGATTGCTTATGCTTCTCATCATAACTTCAAGTTGCAACAAATGGATGTGAAGAGTGCTTTTCTTAATGGTCCTATTAATGAGTTGGTGTATGTCAAACAACCCCCGGGGTTCGAGGATCCCTATTTCCCCGATCATGTGTACCAACTCGACAAGGCACTCTATGGCCTTAAACAAGCCCCACGTGCGTGGTATGAGCATCTTACCGAGTTGTTGCAAGATCATGGATTTGAAACTGGGAAAATCGACCCCACTCTTTTTCACTAAGAAGGTCAAAGGGGAATTGTTTGTATGCCAACTATATGAGTTGTCTGTATGCCAACTATATGTTGATGATATTATCTTTGGTTCCCCTAGCAAAGCTTTCAATGAGGAATTTGCCGCTCTCATGACCTCAAAGTTCAAGATGTCCATGATGGGAGAGTTGAAGTTCTTTCTCGGGTTCGAAATCAAGCAAGGAAGAGAAGGCACCTTCATCGACCAAGCCAAATACACTCAAGACATGCTCAAGAGATTCAAGCTAAGTGATGTCAAGCCGGCCTCCACTCCAATGCCCGTCAAATGCCAACTTGACATATATCCCAATGGTAAAGCGGTGGATCAAAAGGTATATCGCTCCATGATTGGCTCCTTGCTTTACCTTTGTGCATCTAGACCGGATATCATGTTGAGTGTGGGAATTTTTGCACGGTTTCAAGCCGCACGTAAGGAAAGCCACTATGTGGCGGTCAAGCGAATCTTTTGATATTTGGCTCATACCCCAAACTTTGGCTTGTGGTACCCAAGAGGAGCCAACTTCAACCTTTTGGGCTATTCAGACTCAGATTGGGCGGGAGATAAAGTGGATAGGAAGTCCACCTCTGGAGGGTGCCAATTTCTTGGTTGCTCTTTGGTGAGTTGGTCTTCTAAGAAGCAAAGTTGTGTGTCTCCCTCGTCCACCGAAGCGGAATATGTGGCTGCCGGTAGTTGTTGTGATCAACTTCTCTGGATGAGGCAAACTTTGAAGGATTACGATGTCATTTGTGACGGAGTGCCTCTTTGGTGTGATAATGAAAGTGCCATCAAGATCTCTCTCAAACCAGTGCAACACTTCAAGACGAAGCATATTGAGATTCGGTAACACTTCATCTAGGATCACATTAGGCGAGGGGAGATCAAGCTCAAGTATGTCAACGCTCATGATAACCTTGCAAATATTTTCATGAAGCCCTTGGATGAAGCAAGATTTCGCGAGTTAAGGCATGAGCTAAATATCATTGATTCGAGCAATGTAGCTTGAACTTTTGCACACCACACCATACTCAACTTGATATCTTGTTTAGATGTAGGCATGGACATAGGGGGAGTGTTGTTCTCTCAATGAACTCTCCCTCCCCCCATTATGCGTAAATTGATCAAGTCTTTCACATTAGCCATTTTTAATGGTACTTGTGCTTCAAAGATGAGTTTTGGTCATGGGCCCAAGGTTAAAATCTTCGCGGTGCCATACCTCTTGACTCAAACATAGGTGGCCTCGGCCACTACCCTCTCTTGGAGAGGAGTGTATTTCTTGTCTTCTCTTTGGTGTTTTTTTTGCTTGTTTGTTTTCTCTCCCTTCTCGTCGGTCCGTTCTCCTTTTTGAGCTAAGACCTTTTGTGTGTCTAGTCCTTGAGTTCGTGGTTGAGCGGTACTACTGCTGGTGGTGCGCGGTACTACCGCTAATGGTCTTCAAGCGGTACTACCGCCCACCCCAGTGGTACTACCGCTGCGGGGCAGGCCTTGGGGGTTTTGTCGGGGCAGGGGGAGTTTTCTTTCTCCCCCATACCCATTCACACAACCCACTCGTCCTCTTTGTCCCGCCAGCGCCGACTCACCGTGGGAGGGCTCCGACGGGCCGCCATCTCCGAGCCGTCCCTCTCCATTTCCTTCGGTGGAATCGATCCCCACCTTGTCCTCTTGCCATGGATGCCAGTATTGCCCCCGTTCCCATTCTCTCTGTGCCTAGGTTTCAAATCTAGACTTTAGGGGCAATAGGTGTCGCATTTCTTGATTTTTGGGTAAATCAAGGCTTGAGTAGGATGGAGAAGGCGTCTAGACTGTTTGGATTGGTATTTGGTAGGACTATTTTTGAATTTGGCATCCTAGTAGTGCCGGATTTGTCCACGTCAGTAGGGAACCGCCATTCCCCCTCTTGGAGCGATACTACCGCTCCCCGGGAGCGGTACTACCGCTCGGGCGGTACTGCTGCTTCCTGATCGTGGTACTACCGCTGGATGCCCACTTCCATCATACTCGTACCAAATTTCAATCCATGTTGTTTTGTTTGGTGGCTTATGCTCTTTCTTTCGTGTTATTTCTTCTGTCTGTGTGTTTGGTTCCAGGTGATGGACCTTCTGAGCAGCATGTCCGCCATTTCAACCCCGGGCGTTCAACTTCAAAGCACTATCACACCTCTAAGACATTGGTTGCATCCTCAAGTGCTCAACCTCCTTCTCAGCACAAGAAGACTATTGCAAACAAGCGGAAGCCTGGGGGCAAGACTGTGACAGAGATGAATGCCAAGGATTTCTGGGAAAGGCATCGCCACAACCCCTATGCGGAAGATCAAGAACCCACTTTGGTCAATCGCCCGTTCTGGAACCGCTTTCAGTTTGCCATCTACTTTGATGTGATCAAATCCAAGAAGAATCTCTATGTTGATGTTCGCTCCATCGACATTGATGTTATGGAGAAGGATCCTGCTTACTTTGGCGAAGCCCTTCAGATGTGTTCTCAGCTGAACATCCTCAGGATCATGCAATTCAATAAGGACTTTGATGCTGATATGGTGGCTCAGTTTTATGCCACGGTCCATCTTGCAACTGATGAGGAAAGGACTCTGACTTAGATGACAAATGGCAAGTTGCTTTCTGTCAAGTGGAGGGCCTGCATGGAGTTACTTGGGGTTGAAGATCAAGGACTTGAGAACCCAGTTGGCTTTCACCCTCACCGCAATGCAACTTCCACTCAAAAGCAAGCGCTCTGGCCCTATTGTACTTTGAAGATTCACCCCGTGACTCAGAAGGAGACCTATGAGTTGCCTGCTTTTTCTGGATATCCTTCATCGCATATTCCGAGAGACTCTCTTCCCTCATATTGGCAACTTGGATATGGTTCACTCATTTCTCGTGGACATGCTTATCTTCTGCCAGCGTGAGAAGGAGGAAAACACTAGAGAATCCTTGGATATCTCTCATGTCATGTGGTCTGAACTAATCTCAGCCATCTCTGAGCGCAAGTGCCTATGTATGGTCCGTTCATCATGTTGCTAATTGAGAAGGCTTGGGCGCGCGTTTATCCTAATGTTGTGCTGGAGATGGGAGAGTTAGTCTCTCATGAAATCAAGTGTCTGAGGAAGAAGGAGAACTAGGGTACCCCGGCTCCTAAGTCTGGGATTCCATCTGGAGCTGCTAACATGGAGACAGAGGGTGAGGCTGATGTTGACGATGATGCAGATTATGAGCCCTCTGGAGTGGAGCCCTCATGGGCAAAGAAGATCAAGCGCAAGATGAAGAAACTCTTTTGCATGGAGTCTCATGGACAATATATGGCTCATGTTTCTGAGAAGAAGGCCATGAGCCATCACAAGGAGCTCATGCGTTAGTTGGGTGCAACAGTTGCCAACAGATCCGAGTGAAAGATCACCAATGAGGAGGAGTGGGTTCAGCAGCACTGCCCGTGGACCAATTCAGACACCGAGCAGTTTCCTACCGATGACGGCGGTGCAGACGATCCTGCTGGGATGTGATGTTAGAGATCCTCTGTTTGCTATCACCTGGAGCCGTAGCAGCGCTCTTTGCCTTTTTGGTGTCTCGATGCCAAAGGGGGAGAGAGTAAAGGGATTTGTCGTTGTCGAGTTGCGAGCGTGTGTTTGTGTGGCTTGTTCGCCTTGTCTTTCTTTCTCGCAAACTCTTTTCTCGTCCTTTGCTTTGGTTTGGTTTGTGCTTGTGAGACCTAGTTCCCGTTCATATGGTGTGAGACATATGCTCCTTATCCCTTATTATCTATGTTTGACGAGTACTTTGGTAGTATGTGATTTGCATGCTTATCATGTTATTTACCTTGCTCACACCTACCCTTCTGCATCCTAGCTTTATGTACCTTTACTTGTTCCTAATGCTGTTGGACTATAAAATATAGGGGGAGTGTTGATCCTATTGTGTGTGCCTTGCATTCCATAGGCATCTCTAATTAGGTGCACACATTCAGGGGGAGCCCGTCTATATTTGGTGGTTCTGGGATTCGTTTTAATTTCATGTCCTTCCTTTGTGGAAATCCTGGGTTGTCATCAATCCACCAAAAGGGGGAGATTGTTAAGGCATGTCTCTCTCTATGTAGTTTTGGTGATTGATGACAACGCTTTTGCAGACTAATCGTGTGCATTGAGTATTTCAGAGATTCATCCTTTGGCACGAGACGATTCCTTCCCCTCAGAATTTTAAGCGAAGACGTGTAGCTCTTTCGTTCCAGTTTTGGTCGACTTGTTTCGTAGGAGTTACCGTACTATCAAGAGGGGTTCCGCATTGGTTAGGCTAGGGTGGAATCAACCCTTTGCACCCACAGAGCCTTCCTGCTTCGATGGAGGATCCCTCCTTGCTTCCTAAGGTATCTGGTCCCAGCGATAGTATCGCGGACCCCAGCGGTAGTACCGCTCAAGAGCCACAGGCGGCAGTACCGCTACGCAGCGGTAGTACTGCCTGGGGGCTCTCATCCGTAGTACCGCTACAGTTCTGATCTTCTACCGCCTCGACTCAAGGGTGTCGCCTCTCGTGTCGGGTTTTGCGGCACTGGCAACGGCAAAAGAGGCGGTAGTACCGCTCGCAAGCGGTAGTACTGCCCCTACCACCGTTGCTAGTACCGCCCTGGGTCCAGATCCTGCCTCGCCCCTGGCTTTCCCTGTCTGCATGATAGTACCGCGAGGGGGAGCGGTAGTACCGCTGATCCCAGCGGTAGTACCGCTCTTTGCGGGGCTGATTGGGGGGTAACAGTTGGATTGTTTCCCCCCTTATAAAAGGAGGTCTTCTTCTCCAAGTTGACTCACCTCTTTCTTCCCAAGCTCCATTGATGCTCTAAGCTCCATTTTCGCCCGATCTCTCTCCCTAGCTAATCAAACTTGTTGATTCTCTAGGGATTGGTTGAGAAGGCCTCGATCTACACTTCCACCAAGAGAAATTTGATTCCCCCCATTAATCCCTTGCGGATCTTGTTACTCTTGGGTGTTTGAGCACCCTAGACAGTTGAGGTCACCGCGGAGCCATGGTTCATTGTGGTGAAGCTTCGTGGTGTCGTTGGGAGCCTCCAATTAAGTTGTGGAGATTGCCCAACCTTGTTTGTAAAGGTTCGGTCGCTGCCTCCAAGGGGACCAATAGTGAAATCACGGCATCTCGCATTGTGTGAAGGCGTGAGGAGAATACGATGGCCCTAGTGGCTTCTTGGGGAGCATTGTGCCTCCAAACCGCTCCAACGGAGACGTACTTCCCTCGAAAGGAAGGAACTTCGGTAACACATCCTCGTCTCCATCGGTTCCACTTTTGGTTATCTCTCACCTTTACTTGTGCAAGCTATATTGTGTTATATCCTTTGCTTGCTTGTGTGCTTATTGTTATTGCATCATATAGGTTGCTCACCTAGTTGCATATCTAGACAACCTACTTTGATGCAAAGTTTAATTTGGTAAAGAAAAGCAAAAAATTGTTAGTTGCCCATTCACCCCCCCCTCTCTAGTCAACTATATCGATCCTTTCAGTTAGTAGGTCCGGGTCTGAACTACCCATATTAGTAGTTGTGGGTTCGGACGAATCATAGTGCTAGTAGTGGGTCCTGAGTACCCATGCCGGTGGTTCTGGGTGCGGACGACCCATAGCGCTCGTTATAGGTACGGATAATCCGTGTCGAGACTAATGTTCAAGAATTCATCCGATTAAACAGTTAATTGGCCAGTTAATCGCTACTCATCGGGGGACTGAATCGAGTAACACCTATTCATCATGTTAACTTGCCAGGCCGATTAAATGGTATGGTAGACCGATTAAATGGTATGTTAGACCGATTAATCAGTTGTGAGGCTGATTACTCGATGTTGGCCCGCTAACTTGTGCACAAACAAAAGCCCGATTATTTGGCCCATAACCCCTCCCAGTCCCTCCCGCTCCTTAAGGGATAGGGTTTATCCCTTCATCCCCACTTCCCACTCCTCTCATCCCCTCCCGACCTAGATGGTAGCTAGGCAGGTCCTCGTCGGCGCGCCGTCGCTACGTCTCCTCCTCCTTCAGGACCTGCCATCTCCGACAACTGACCTATTCAGACACCCTGCGCGGCTGCCATCACATTTCCTCTGTCGTTGTTGCGTGGCCGCCATCTCTCGGAGTTGCGTCCCAGGAGGAAATCAGCAAACAATGTTGTCGTATACATGTTTATTGATGATTTTTATGCCCACATGGATGATTGCTGTTGTACACATGTTTGTCATCTATTGAGAAAAGAAATGGTGCCATTCGCTTCATATTTGCAATGTTGCTTTTTTTTCTCCGTTTTTTTTTCTTCTTTAAAATTTCATTGATTAATGGTCGACCGATTAATCCAGTTAATAGGCCGATTCAACGAGTAATCGATACTCCCAAGCCAAGCGAGCAGCTACTAGTTAACGTTTTCCTCAACATTGGCCGAGACTACCTGTAGTGCTAGTCGAGGGACCAAACGGCCCGTTGGGTCTGGACAACACGTGGTGGTAGTATATTGTGTAAAGATAGTTAAAGTCCACAAGCCACAACCATCATAATTGTACATTCTAGTGAATATAATATAAAATACATTTACATTTAGCCGTAGTTTATTTGAACACGTGCACAACTCATTTGCTACGAGCTTACGATATCTTGTACACGACCCATTCCTCCTAATCCTTGTGCTTGTATTTGACTTGACCTCCCGGTGCATCATTCACGGTTTGGTGCACATGAGATGGTCCTCTCCACATGTTTTGGTGAGAAAGGAAGGTATAGTTTAATTGCTGCACATCCTCATTTTCTTTTGCTGCACATATAGAGGACGTCGCGTGACATCATACAACGTGGGCGGTGTATCCGTGTCTGCCGGTGAAACTACTCATCATGTTCGTTTCTTTGATGCCCATGGCGTGCATAGTAATCTATCTATACATTCATGAGTAGATATTAAGTAAAGAAATAACACGTGAAAGTATACTGTTTATTATATGATACACTCCTTCGACGCAAAACATGCAAATTATCAGTCCCTTCTACGTATATTTTTTTTCGAGAAAATGTGTATTCTTTTTTATTTCACTTGTTTTGTTGTGGAGGACATTAATGGTCGGTGTGTGAAAGAAACATCGGTCTCATACAAATAAACCGGTCTTGAAAATTAAAATAGCCTCAAGATCCAACCAGAAACGTCGTGAGAGGAATTCCAAAGACTGGACCATTGCACTAAGAACATACTGCAAGTAAAGAGAATACAGTTTAAACACTATATCATTGGTGCATTGCAGGATCTGTAGCTGGCTTTAAACACATGCATGTAAAGAGTTTCCTAAAGAAAACCCATATAAAGCAGCTAAGCACTATAGCACTAAGAGCATCTACATGCGGGCGCCTTAAACCTGACTCATACGTCCAGGCGGGCCGCCCGGTCGCAAAATTTTGACCCAGACGGGCGCCTCAAATGCCCGGCTTACCGACACCCCTCATAGCCAACCCAAATATGGGGCCGATATGGGGGCGCCTGGGTGCGCCCAGGCACGCCCATCACGTCGGATCCGGCCCACGCTAGCCCACCCGACCCTCTATCCATGGAGATGCATAGCAACGAGGGGGAGCGAATGTCTACGTACCCTCGTAGACCATAACCGGAAGTGTTTAGTAACGCGGTTGATGTAGTCGAACTTCTTCGCGCTCCAACCGATCAAGTACCGAACGTACGACACCTTCGAGTTCTGCACACGTTCAGCTCGGTGACGTCCTCGCCTTCTTGATCCAGCAAGATGGGTGAAGTAGTGGATGAGTTCCGGCAGCACGACGGCGTAATGATGGTGATGGTGAAGTGATCTCCGCAGGGCTTCGCCTAATCACTACGAAAATATGATCGGGGGTGTAAACGGTGGAGGGGGGCGCCGCACACAGCTAAGACAATTGATCTGGGGTGTGCTAGGCTCCCCTTTCCCACATACATATAGGTGGGAGAGGGAGAGGCCAGGGCGCGCCCTAAGGCTGGCCGCCGGCCCCTAGGGGCCCTGCCTTGCCCTGCGCCCCCCTGCCATGTTTCCCCAAGGGGGAAGGAAAGAGGGGGGAGAGGGAAGGATGTGGGAATCCTAATCCACATTTTCCTTTCCCTTCTCCCGTTTCCTTCTCCTCCTTAGGCCGTCCCATATGGGGGGCGCACCAGCCCCTTGTGGCTGGTGCGTTTCCCCTCTTGGCCCATAAGGCCCATATCTTTTGTCGTGGGTGCCCGGAACCCCTTTCGGTGACCCGATAAGTACCCGGTACCCCCGAAACACTTCCGGTGTTTGAATACCATCTTCCTATATATCAATCTTTACCTTTCAACCATTTAGAGACTCCTCGTCATGTTCGTGATCTCACCCGGGACTCCGAACAACATTCGGTCACCAAATCACATAACTCATATAATACTATATCGTCATTGAACGTTAAGCGTGCGGACCCTACGGGTTCGAGAACTATGTAGACATGACTGAGACACCTCTCCGGTCAATAACCAGTAGCGGAACTTGGATGCCCATATTGGCTCCTACATATTCTATGAAGATCTTTATTGGTCGATCCGTTATGACAACATACGTAATTCCCTTTGTCCATCGGTATGTTACTTGCCCGAGATTCGATCGTCGGTATCTCCATACCTAGTTCAATCTCGTTACCGACAAATCTCTATAGTCGTTCCGTAATACATCACCTCGTGACAAACTCCTTAGTCATTTGCTTGCAAGCTTATGATGTGTATTATCGAGAGGGCCCAGAGATACCACTCCGATACTCGGAGTGACAAATCCTAATCTCGATCTATGCCAACTCAACAAACACCTTCGGAGATACCTGTAGAGCATCTTTATAATCACCCAGTTATGTTGTGACGTTTCATAGCACACAAGGCATTCCTCCGATATCCGTGAGTTTCATAATCTCATAGTCGAAGGAATATGTATTTGACATGAAGAAAAGCAATATCAATAAAACTGAACGATCATTATGCTAAGCTAACAGGTGGGTCTTGTCCATCACATCATTCTCCTAATGATGTGATCCTGTTATCAAACGACAACACATGTCCATGGTTAGGAAACCTTAACCATCTTTGATCAATGAGCTAGTCTAGTAGAGGCTTACCAGGGACACGGTATTTGTTTATGTATTCACACATGTATTTAAGTTTTCAATCAATACAATTCTAGCATAAATAATAAACCTTTAATAAGGAAATATAAAATAACAACTTTATTATTGCCTCTAGGGCATATTTCCTTCACCTACATATATTCATTCCCATCCGCCGCCAGATCAAACACTAGCCACTTCACTCCACTCCCTCCGCCATCCCCGACACGCTCCAACATATCTACTTTTCCAAACACTTTTGCCCTTATTTTGGACTCTAACTTGCATGATTTGAATGGGACTAACCCGGACGGATGCTGTTTTCAGCAAAATTGTCATGGTGTTATTTTTGTGCAGAAATAAAAGTTCTCGGAATGTCCTGAAACTCCATGGAGTCATGTTTTGGAATTAATAAAAAATATTGGTGAAAGAATCAACATAAGGGGACCCACACCTATCCATGAGGGTGCAGGGCGCGCCCACCCCCCTGGGCCACGCCCTCTGCCTCGTGGGTCCCCTGGACCTCCACCAACCTCACCTCCAATTCTATATATTCATGTTTGGGGAGAAAAAAAATCAGAGGGAAGGATTCATCGCGTTTTACGATACGGAGCCGCCGCCAAGCCCTAATCTTCCTCGAGAGGGCTGATCTGGAGTCCGTTCGGGGCTCCGGAGAGGGGAATATGTCCCCATCATCATCATCAACCATCCCTCATCACCAATTTCATGATGCTCACCACCGTGCGTGAGTAATCCCATTGTAGTCTTGCTGGACGGTGATGGGTTGGATGAGATTTACCATGTAATCGAGTTAGTTTTGTTAGGGTTTGATCCCTAGTATCCATTATGTCCTAAGATTGATGTTGCTATGACTTTGCCATGCTTAATGCTTGTCACTAGGGCCCGAGTGCCATGATTTCAGATATGAACCTATTATGTTTTCATGAATATATGTGAGTTCTTGATCCTATCTTGCAAGTTATAGTCACCTACTATGTGTTATGATCCGGCAAACCCTTGAGTGACATTAGTCGGGACACTTCCCGGTGATGACCGTAGTTTGAGGAGTTCGTGTATTCACCAAGTGCTAATGCTTTGGTCCGGTACTCTATTAAAAGGAGGCCTTAATATCCCTTAGTTTCCAACAGGACCCCGCTTCCACGGGAGGGTAGGACAAAAGATGTCATGCAAGTTCTTTTCCATAAGCACGTATGACTATATTCGGAATACATGCCTACAGTACATTGATGAACTGGAGCTAGTTCTGTGTCACCCTATGTTATAACTGTTGCATGATGAATTGCATCCGACATAATTATCCATCATTGATCCATTGCCTACAAGCTTTTCACATATTGATCCTTGATTAGTTACTTCTCCATTGCCACTGTTACGATCGCTACAAAACTGATCCTGTTACTTTTGCCACCGCTACTGTTACCTCCATACTACTTTGCTACTAACTACTTTGCTGTAGATATTAAGTCTTTCAGGTGTGGTTGAATTGACAACTCAGCTGCTAATACTTGAGAATATTCTTCGCGCTCCAACCGATCAAGTACCAAACGTACGACACCTTCGAGTTCTGCACACGTTCAGCTCGGTGACGTCCTCGCCTTCTTGATCCAGCAAGATGGGTGAAGTAGTGGATGAGTTCCGGCAGGACGACGGCGTAATGATGGTGATGGTGAAGTGATCTTCGCAGGGCTTCGCCTAATCACTACGAAAATATGATCGGGGGTGTAAACGGTGGAGGGGGGCGCCGCACACAGCTAAGACAATTGATCTGGGGTGTGCTAGGCTCCCCTTTCCCACATATATATAGGTGGGAGAGGGAGAGGCCAGGGCGCGCCCTAGGGCTGGCCGCCGGCCCCTAGGGGCCCTGCCTTGCCCTGCGCCCCCCTGCCATGTTTCCCCAAGGGGGAAGGAAAGAGGGGGGAGAGGGAAGGATGTGGGAATCCTAATCCACATTTTCCTTTCCCTTCTCCCGTTTCCTTCTCCTCCTTAGGCCGTCCCATATGGGGGGCGCACCAGCCCCTTGTGGCTGGTGCGTTTCCCCTCTTGGCCCATAAGGCCCATATTTTTTGTCGTGGGTGCCCGGAACCCCTTTCGGTGACCCGATAAGTACCCGGTACCCCCGAAACACTTCCGGTGTTTGAATACCATCTTCCTATATATCAATCTTTACCTTTCAACCATTTAGAGACTCCTCGTCATGTTCGTGATCTCACCCGGGACTCCGAACAACATTCGGTCACCAAATCACATAACTCATATAATACTATATCGTCATTGAACGTTAAGCGTGCGGACCCTACGGGTTCGAGAACTATGTAGACATGACCGAGACACCTCTCCGATCAATAACCAGTAGCGGAACTTGGATGCCCATATTGGCTCCTACATATTCTATGAAGATCTTTATTGGTCGATCCGTTATGACAACATACGTAATTCCCTTTGTCCATCGGTATGTTACTTGCCCGAGATTCGATCGTCGGTACCTCCATACCTAGTTCAATCTCGTTACCGACAAATCTCTATAGTCGTTCCGTAATACATCACCTCGTGACTAACTCCTTAGTCATTTGCTTGCAAGCTTATGATGTGTATTATCGAGAGGGCCCAGAGATACCACTCCGATACTCGGAGTGACAAATCCTAATCTCGATCTATGCCAACTCAACAAACACCTTCGGAGATACCTGTAGAGCATCTTTATAATCACCCAGTTATGTTGTGACGTTTCATAGCACACAAGGCATTCCTCCGATATCCGTGAGTTTCATAATCTCATAGTCGAAGGAATATGTATTTGACATGAAGAAAAGCAATATCAATAAAACTGAACGATCATTATGCTAAGCTAACAGGTGGGTCTTGTCCATCACATCATTCTCCTAATGATGTGATCCTGTTATCAAACGACAACACATGTCCATGGTTAGGAAACCTTAACCATCTTTGATCAATGAGCTAGTCTAGTAGAGGCTTACCAGGGACACGGTATTTGTTTATGTATTCACACATGTATTTAAGTTTTCAATCAATACAATTCTAGCATAAATAATAAACCTTTAATAAGGAAATATAAAATAACAACTTTATTATTGCCTCTAGGGCATATTTCCTTCACCTACATATATTCATTCCCATCCGCTCGCCAGATCAAACACTAGCCACTTCACTCCACTCCCCTCCGCCATCCTGATACGTCTCCAACATATCTACTTTTCCAAACACTTTTGCCCTTATTTTGGACTCTAACTTGCATGATTTGAATGGGACTAACCCGGACGGATGCTGTTTTCAGCAAAATTGTCATGGTGTTATTTTTGTGCTGAAATAAAAGTTCTCGAAATGTCCTGAAACTCCATGGAGTCACGTTTTGGAATTAATAAAAAATATTGGTGAAACAATCAACATAAGGGGACCCACACCTATCCATGAGGGTGCAGGGCGCGTCCACCCCCCTGGGCCACGCCCTCTGCCTCGTGGGTCCCCTGGACCTCCACCAACCTCACCTCCAATTCTATATATTCATGTTTGGGGAGAAAAAAAATCAGAGAGAAGGATTCATCGCGTTTTACGATACGGAGCCGCCGCCAAGCCCTAATCTTCCTCGAGAGGGCTGATCTGGAGTCCGTTCGGGGCTCCGGAGAGGGGAATATGTCCCCATCATCATCATCAACCATCCCTCATCACCAATTTCATGATGCTCACCACCGTGCGTGAGTAATCCCATTGTAGTCTTGCTGGACGGTGATGGGTTGGATGAGATTTACCATGTAATCGAGTTAGTTTTGTTAGGGTTTGATCCCTAGTATCCATTATGTCCTAAGATTGATGTTGCTATGACTTTGCCATGCTTAATGCTTGTCACTAGGGCCCGAGTGCCATGATTTCAGATATGAACCTATTATGTTTTCATGAATATATGTGAGTTCTTGATCCTATCTTGCAAGTTATAGTCACCTACTATGTGTTATGATCCGGGAAACCCTTGAGTGACATTAGTCGGGACACTTCCCGGTGATGACCGTAGTTTGAGGAGTTCGTGTATTCACCAAGTGCTAATGCTTTGGTCCGGTACTCTATTAAAAGGAGGCCTTAATATCCCTTAGTTTCCAACAGGACCCCGCTACCACGGGAGGGTAGGACAAAAGATGTCATGCAAGTTCTTTTCCATAAGCACGTATGACTATATTCGGAATACATGCCTACAAAGACATTGATGAACCTGGAGCTAGTTTCTGTGTCACCCTATGTTATAAGCTGTTGCATGATGAATTGCATCCGACATAATTATCCATCATTGATCCATTGCCTACAAGCTTTTCACATATTGATCCTTGATTAGTTACTTCTCCATTGCCACTGTTACGATCGCTACAAAACTGCTACTGTTACTTTTGCCACCGCTACTGTTACCTCCATACTACTTTGCTACTAACTACTTTGCTGTAGATATTAAGTCTTTCAGGTGTGGTTGAATTGACAACTCAGCTGCTAATACTTGAGAATATTCTTTGGCTCCCCTTGTGTCGAATCAATAAATTTGGGTTGAAAACTCTACCCTCGAAAACTGTTGTGATCCCCTATACTTGTGGGTTATCAAGACCTTTTTCTGGCGCCGTTGCCGGGGAACATAGCTCTATTCTTTAAGTCACTTGGGATTTATATCTGTTAATCACTATGAGGAATTTGAAAGATGAAAGAACTAAGATTTTCCCCTCAACTATGAGGGGAGGTAAGGAACTGCCATCTAGCTCTGCACTTGATTCACCTTCTGTTTTGAGTAAACTTGTGACACCTACACCAGCTATTGATTCTGATATGTCGCATGTTATTGATGATGCCACTTCTGCTATGCATGATGCTTATGATGAAACTACTTCTCTGCTTGATAATAATGTGCCATTAGGTGAATTTCTGGATGAACAACTTGCTAGGGTTAGAGAGAATGAAATTATTGAAAATGACGATATTGATGAAAATGATGATGAAGATTCTCCCCCTAGATATGAATTGCCTGTTGTGCCTGAGGGTTATTGAAAGTGCAACTAATCCCTGGGTGGTTTTGGTAATTAATAACAACATATATATCATTGAACTAATCATTTCTTGAGAATATTTCAGAAAGTTCAGTGATATGGGTATGGCAATGACTGATGATGTGGACCCCTCAAAATGCTAAGGAAAACATTGGCAAAAGCTCAAGACTCCATTTTTGGTTTAGTGATCCAAGATCACATTGAGTCCATAGGAAAGCCAATACTATTAAAAGGGGGTGAGGTTATGATGATGATCTGGTTGCTCTAAGTGCTTAGTGATTTATCTCTCAAACTATCAGCAATCTTTCATTCCAACATAAACTCATAAGTAATCTCGGTCCCACCGATTCCAAACTCACCACACCGAGATGAACCACCTCACCATATACCCAAACCCTAAGAATCTCGGATTTTCCGATTCCAAACTCGGTCATTCGAAATTGGTGTTGCCAAGCTTCAGAACCTTCAGACTCAAATCGGTGTCACCGAGATGAGAAAGTCGGTCCCACCGAGATTGGCAAACCCTAGACTTTGGAAGAATCGGACTAACCGAGATTGTATTTTCGGTCCCACCGAAAATCCCAACGCTCACAAGATTTGAACTTTCGGTCTCACCGAGTTGTCAACTTCGGTCCGACCGAGATTGGTCAAATGTGTAACGGTTGGATTTTGTGTGGAGGCTATAAATACCCTCCACCTCCTCTTCATTCGTGGAGAGAGCCATCGAAAGAACTACCACTCCTACCTTACATTTCGAGAAGAAAACTACCTACCCTTGTGTTGAGATCAAGTTGCTCCACTCCTACCATATGAAACTTGATTTCTAGCCTTCCCAAGTTGCTTTCCACTCAATACTTTCTTCCACCACAGCCAAATCAGTGAGGAGAGTTGAGTGTTGGGGAGATTATCATTTGAAGCACAAGAGCAAGGAGTTCATCATCACCAACCCCATCTATTACCTTTTGGAGGGTGGTGCCTCCTAGATTGGTTAGGTGTCACTTGGGAGCCTCCGTCATGATGTGGAGTTGAACCAAGGAGTTTGTAAGGGCAAGGAGATCGCCTACTTCGTGAAGATCTACCCCGAGTAAGGCTAGTCCTCCGTGGACGAGGCCATGATGGCATAGACAAGGTTGCTTCTTCGTGGACCCTTCGTGGGTGGAGCCCTCCGTGGACTCATGCAGCCGTTACCCTCCGTGGGTTGAAGTCTCCATCAACGTGGATTGACGATAGCACCACCTATCGGAACCACGAGAAAAAATCTCCGTGTCACCAACTTGCGTTTGCTCTTCTCCACCTCTCATTTACTATACGTGCAATTTACTTTCCGCTGCCACAACTCTAGAATTGCATGTGTAGGGTGATACTTGACTTGGTTATCATTGTGAACTTGCTAAGAATCCACTCCAATCAAAAGGCAAAATTTTAAGTTGTCAAGTAGTCTAATCACCCCCTCTAGACATACTTCCGATCCTACAAGTGGTATCGAGCTTTGGTCTCCATTGGATTGGTTTCCATTGCATTGACTCCATAAGCTTGGTTTCACAACCTAGGAGAGTATGGCGCCTAGTGAGGGTAATTTTCAGAGAGGTCCTTACTTTGATGGTTCAAACTTTGCTAGTTGGAAGCATAAAATGAAAATGCATATTCTTGGACATAACCCGCCGCATGGGGCATTATTTGTGTTGGCTTGCAAGGTGAGTTCTTCAAGAAGGAAAAGTTCGGATCGCGAAGCTACTGGCGATGAGTTGCGGATGTTCTGAACAATGCTCAAGCTTGTGACATTCTCTTCAATGCTTTGTGTCCCGAGGAGTTCAACAAGATCAGCCGCCTTGAGAATGCAAAAGAGATTTGGGATACTTTGGTCGAAATGCACGAAGGTACCGAGTCCGTGAAGGAATCAAAGCTAGATGTTCTTCAAGGTCGACTTGACAAGTTCAAGATGAAGGAAGGTGAAGGAGTCGCTGAAATGTACTCTAGGCTTGCTCTCATCACCAATGAGATGGCAGGCTTAGGAAGCGAAGAAATGACCGACCGATTCATCATCAAGAAGATTCTCAGAGCTTTGGATGGAAAGTATGATACCGTGTGCACTTTGATCCAAATGATGCCAAACTACAAAGATCTCAAGCCTACCGAAGTCATTGGAAGGATTGTTGCTCATGAGATGACACTTAAAGATAAGGAAAAGCTTCACAACAAGTCAAGTGGTGCTTACAAAGCTGCAGTTGAAGCTCCCACATCCTCAAGTGACAAGCTAGTTTCCAATGAAGAGATAAGCCTAATGGTGAAGAACTTCAACAAATTCTACAAGAGTAGAAGCAAGGAAAGAAGCTCAAAGTCTAGATCATATGATGAAAAGAGATCTTCCAGTCGTGATCGAATCGCTACAATTGTGGAAGACCGGACACTACTCAAATGAGTGTTCGACTCCCACAAGAGAAGAGAAGAATCTCCAAGAAGAAGAAGCTCAAGAGAAGAGTCGCCTCGAAAAGAGAGAAGGAGTAGAGATGATCGTTATGAACGAAGATCCTCTCGGAGAAGCAAGGATTCGGAAAGGAAAGACAAGTCATCAAGGAGCTACACAAGAAGAAAACATCAAGCTCATGTTGGTGAATGGGTTTCGCTCGACTCGACAATCACTCCGAAAGAAGCTATCACTCCAACTCCGAATACTGATCAAGATGAAGGTGTTGCGGTCTTGCTCTCGTGTCCTCCAACTCCAACTCCTATGACATATTTGATTCACCAAATGAGGGAATTGGAAGATGCTTCATGGCAAAAGGCCCCAAGGTATCACATCCTGAGTTTATTGACTTTGAAAGTGATGAGGATGACTTGCTTGGTGAAGATGAGCTTTTACATGATAAATCTAGTGAGCTTAGTAATGATGAACATGCTAGTAGTCTTTATAGTCGAGAAGAGTCGAATGACAATGCTATGAAGGAGATTGAGCATCTAACTAAAGAACTAAACACTCTTAAGTTAGCTCATGAAACAACTCAAGAAGATCATAGAGAGCTCCTAAGATCTCATGAGAAGCTACGCTCGAGAAGCTCAATCTAGAGCAAGAACATGAGTTTCTAAAAGCTATCAATGACGATCTTCAAAGAAGAGTTCTTCATATCTTGCCAAACGACTTCTCTTGTCTAATTTCTTGCCACCTATCAAAACTAAGCATGACAAGCATAAGAAAAATTCTTCATCTAGTAGTAACAATAATCATGCTAAATCAAATGTTGTTACTTCTAGTAATTCTCTTGATTCCACTAACAATGTTTCAAGCCAAGTTTCACTTGAGCAAGAAAATAGTCTATTGAAAGGGATTATAGAGAAAGGTGTCTACAAGAGTCTTGCGGAAGCAAAAGCTTTGAGGAAATTGTTCGCAAACAAGGAAGACAGGAAGAATCAAGGAATTGGTTTTGAGCGAAAGTTCAACGCCGAAGGTGTTGAATGGGAAGAAGGTCAATATCCCACTCCAAAGTTCGTCTCTCAAGAGGAGAAGTATGATCCTACTTCTTCCAATGAGGAACAAGCTCAAGATGACCTTCCACCACAAGACCACAAGCTAAAAGGCAAGGACAAGCTTCAAGAGGAGATTGATGCATTCATTGAAGCACCCAAGGCCATGGTCAAGTGGGTTCCCAAGGCAACTTCAAGTTCTACTTGACAAGCTCAACTACTACCCCAAGGATTCCCATCAAGATGATGTGGATCCCGAAGAAGAAGAACTAGAGAGTTCTTGAGGGTGACTCCGCCAATATACTTCACTCATATTCATTTTGGCGAGGACTTGTGCAATCAACTTCCACATCTTGCACTAGTTCATGGAGTCACAAACCCTCATGTTGGTAAGTCAAGGGACAAGGTAATCATTGCTTTCATGGACATCATCTATTATGTACTTCAATCTATGTCCATGGATATTCTTGTTTGTTCCTTGTGGGACTAACCCATGTAGGTATTGAAAGTGCCCGAATCCAAAGGATTGCTCCCAACTCTTGATGATCTTCATCAACATTGAGCATCCACATCTTCAACATCTACATGAAGTCTTCAACGACAACCCAAGGTTAGTTTGACCCTTTAAAAGGGGTTCTCACATCAAGGGGGAGCTTTGCTCTAAAGATTTGAGCTAAAGCATCTTCTAATGATGTGAACACATCAATGCTTTATGGAAAAGTGGTAACCCCACTTGTGCTTAAACGATGAGTATGACCTATGATCAAATGTTCTCATTTGACTCCTAAGTCAATATACTCATATATAGATGACCTAGTCATCGCCAAATTGTGTGCTAGCTGTTAGTGTTTTGTTTGTGCATGTTTGACACATATTTCATTTGCTATCTTATTGTGTGAGCATGTTGGATGCATGATTTTATCCATTCGAGGACATCCATTTGTTGCTTTGGTCTTTTGGTTTTCTTTCTTTTTTGACCAAATGGATGGACAAGAATGCCTAAGTTCCTCCCCTAGCTATCTATGCTTTCTTGTCTCAAACTCTATTCATGCTTATATCACAAACTTTGAACAAGACTTTTTCGGACAGACCGAGTGAGGAGCACTCGGAGCCACCGATCCGTCAAAAGCCTAACTTCCAAAACCTTCTAAGTACTTTCGGTCAAACCGATATACTCAAATCGGATGATCAAATCACTTGGATTGATCTAGGTTTTCACCTCGGTGAAACCGAGTTTCAAATATCGGCGTGACGAAGTGTAATCGCACGCGATTAACCATCTCGGTCCCACCGAAGTTTTCAAACTCGGTCCCACCGACACCGAAGGGTATATATACCCGAGGACAGCGCGCGTTGATTACTTCTTCAAAACGCTCTGCCTTCAAACCTTTCGCTGCCGTCGCCTTGGTCTCCGAATCGTCTCCGCCATCGCCTGTGCGCCCTCGCCGCGGGTCTCCATCGCCGTCAACGGTCCTTCTCATCGCACCGTTGCCGCCGTAGTGAAGCTCCACCGCATTGGGTGAGTTTCATCCCTCTCGTGCTCCAACCGCTGATTCAATGCACGTTAGGCGTTGTCAAGTTTCTTGCCAAGATTGAGATCTCCCTATCCAGCCGTTTAGATCATAGAACAAAATTCGAGTGAAAATTTTAGGGTTAGGTTTCCGCCGAACACATCTCGGTGTGACCGATTCGACATTTTCGGATCGACCGATTTGGCCTCTCGCCATTACCATCGCACTTTTCGGTTAAACCGAGTTGTGCAAATCGGTAAGACCGAAGTGAAGATTTAGTGAAACCCTAGTGGTCTCGGCTAGACCGAAACCCATTTCGGTCCAACCGAAAGTGGTGTATGTGGTCTGTTTAGACACTTCGGTTTCACGAATTTATAGACTCGGTCCGACCGACATGTATTCTGTGAAAACCTAAAACTAAAGTTTGAACTCATTCTTTTGCAAAATCCTCTGCAGTTTGTGATAACTCTTCTATTCTCGCCTATACCTATTCTATTCACAAGGTTGTCGGTCATGTCTCGATGGAAGTGACAATGTAACAGGTCCGAGATGCCGCTTGAGATTCCAGAGGCAGCTACAAGTCCGAAGCAAGCAGTTTTTCAGATGATGGAGAGAGAAGCACTCCAAGTGGACTGCCTGCGGCTGCTACTGAGGCTGTGGAGGAAGAGGAATTCGATGAGGAGGATTGAGACTTTGTTGCGAGATGAGGAGATAACTTCTAAGCCAAAAGGCAAGTGGTTGCCAAGAGCTATCAAGGGCAACAACAAAGAAAGGCACAAGCAAAGTGACAAAATCCATGTTGCCTGAAGCTCAAGATGGAAGTAGAAACCTCCAAAGAAGATCAAGAAAACTTCCAAGAGGAAGAGGAAAGTTCATGAAGAAGGCGATGATGATGATTCGATGAGGAAGCACCCCAGCCTCCTCGAAGCGAAGTTGATGGGAGATGCCATCGAGGCAGGAGCACCCACAAAAGCTAAGCAATCAGCTCCAAAGAAAGGCAGCCCAAGCCAAACCAGCTGCCAAGCCAAAGAAGACTGTGAGGAACATACCTGCTTCAGAGAAGAAGAAGGACAATGTGCCACCTGCAGAATCAGATGATGAGGCTCATGTTTTGCTCAAGCTCAGACAGAAACTGCCAGTTCATAATGAAGCACATCCTCGAGCTGAAAATATGAAAGAGAGGAAGGATAAAGGTCTCAGGCTATGGAGGCAAGTTGATCCATATGCCACCAGGAGAAGAACAAAGATTGACCCAAGATTCCACACAAGAGAGCAACAAGACTTTTATGAGGCAGTGCTCATGGATAAGAAGCCAATTGTTCGACACGGATATGTAGACCGGAAATACATCGACGGTGAAGAGCACAGAGACTACTTCCCACATGTGCATGAAAGCTTCACCGCTTGTGGGATTGCGAGTTTGTTGGTCGAAGCTAACCGCTTGGAATGACGAGATGATCATGCAGTTCTATGCCACCGCACACTTCTATCCGGATGGCGTAATTGTATGGATGATGAAGGCGTAGATTCCATTCAACTGTTGAAGAATGGAGAGCATTGCTGAATGCTCCAAGATCAAGGAAGATGATGTTGATGTCTATGGCATTCCAAAGAAAAATCACGAGTCAATGAAGAACATGTACAATGAGGTAAAAGAGAAGGATGTTGAGATATGGAAGCTTGGTTCATCTATTATCTTCAGCAGGTCTCCCAACCACCAACACCATTCTCGAGGCATACTTTGATGCCTAAGTCGAGACCACCGCATGATAAGAGGGTATTCTATCAACATGCTGCACATTCTAGATCGAAGACACCTTTTAAGGTGATGGACACGATAGTTGAGACTATCAAGAGGACAGAAAGTGACCGTAAGAGGTCGTGTGGGTTTGCTCGCATATTCAGATGCTCATTAATGCCAAGTTTGGCACGGACACCTACCGTTGGATAGACCCCACTTGCCACCGCAGCCCTGAACATGAGGATAACGAGGTTGTGATGACCGAGGATGCTCCCACATCCGTAGAAGGACATGCTAAGTCCGAAGCTGCCAAACAAGCTAAAGCCGAGAAGGAAGCAAAGAAGAAGCCCAAGAGCGTTGAGAACAACTTCTTGAAGCCACTCAGAGAATTGAGCTACGCCTGGCAAGATAGTGCGATCTCGTGGAGAGCCTTGAGAGGATAGTTGAGGATAAGTTCCATGCTCGACGTCAAGTCGATCAAGTGCAGTCACCGTCAACAAGCTTGAGGCGGACATCGAGGAAGCTAAGAGGAGAAGGCAGAACTCATGAGAGAGATGGAAGGTGATATGGTCCAGATGACTATGAGCAGCTGCTCCGGTGCCCACAAAGCCCAGATCATTTGCCATTCCGATTGTCGGACCCTGTGGCTACTACATCAAGACCTCCTACAGCTCCGTCGGTTCCGGCCCAAAGACCAGCCCCGGTGTCCACTCCTCCAGCTCCACAGACTTCAGAAGCTTTGCAGATGCAGCTATCTCCACTCCATCGACGCAGACAGGAGCCGCCAGCAGAGTCCCGAGCGACGATTAGCTCTATACCTTTCGAACTTTTTGGTAACTTGTTGCCAAAGGGGGAGAAATTGTATAGATCATAGGGCTTCGAGAGAGAGAGTGCTCGCTTTTGCTCTTTCGTTTGCGGTTTTCCTTGAGATACTTTTGAGTTCTTTGAGATACTTCGTGTGTTTGATACTACGTTTGCTCTATCTTGATGAGTGCTTGATCATACTGTGCTTAATGTGTGCTTGATGCTTGTCATATTCCATTCATATCTTGTATGATCATTTACTCATGTCTTGGTGATTGGGTGCATGTTATTCATTCTTATCATTTTGTGCGCTCCACCAAGATGTATGTGACATGGAAGAGTAACCCATGATCCTAATCGATTGTGCATTTGCATTCAAACGCAAATCTTGATTAATGCACAAATTTAGGGGGAGCTCTTGCTTATCACATACTTCTCAAAGCGACGATGTTATTCATTGATTATATCATTTGTCGAAGCTTTGATCTATATGTTGTCATCAATTACCAAAAAGGGGGAGATTGAAAGTGCAACTAATCCCCGGGTGGTTTTGGTAATTAATAACAACATATATATCATTGAACTAATCATTTCTTGAGAATATTTCAGAAAGTTCAGTGATATGGGTATGGCAATGACTGATGATGTGGACCCTCAAAATGCTAAGGAAAACATTGGCAAAAGCTCAAGACTCCATTTTTGGTTTAGTGATCCAAGATCACATTGAGTCCATAGGAAAGCCAATACTATTAAAAGGGGGTGAGGTTATGATGATGATCTGGTTGCTCTAAGTGCTTAGTGATTTATCTCTCAAACTATCAGCAATCTTTCATTCCAACATAAACTCATAAGTAATCTCGGTCCCACCGATTCCAAACTCACCACACCGAGATGAACCACCTCACCATATACCCAAACCCTAAGAATCTCGGATTTTCCGATTCCAAACTCGGTCATTCGAAATTGGTGTTGCCAAGCTTCAGAAACTTCAGACTCAAATCGGTGTCACCGAGATGAGAAAGTCGGTCCCACCGAGATTGGCAAACCCTAGACTTTGGAAGAATCGGACTAACCGAGATTGTATTTTCGGTCCCACGAAAATCCCAACGCTCACAAGATTTGAACTTTCGGTCTCACCGAGTTGTCAACTTCGGTCCGACCGAGATTGGTCAAATGTGTGTAACAGTTGGATTTTGTGTGGAGGCTATAAATACCCCTCCACCTCCTCTTCATTCGTGGAGAGAGCCATCGAAAGAACTACCACTCCTACCTTACATTTCTGAGAAGAAAACTACCTACCCTTGTGTTGAGATCAAGTTGCTCCACTCCTACCATATGAAACTTGATTTCTAGCCTTCCCAAGTTGCTTTCCACTCAATACTTTCTTCCACCACAGCCAAATCAGTGAGGAGAGTTGAGTGTTGGGGAGATTATCATTTGAAGCACAAGAGCAAGGAGTTCATCATCACCAACCCCATCTATTACCTTTTGGAGGGTGGTGCCTCCTAGATTGGTTAGGTGTCACTTGGGAGCCTCCGTCATGATGTGGAGTTGAACCAAGGAGTTTGTAAGGGCAAGGAGATCGCCTACTCGTGAAGATCTACCCCGAGTAAGGCTAGTCCTCCGTGGGCGTAGGCCATGATGGCATAGACAAGGTTGCTTCTTCGTGGACCCTTCGTGGGTGGAGCCCTCCGTGGACTCAGCAGCCGTTACCCTCCGTGGGTTGAAGTCTCCATCAACGTGGATTGACGATAGCACCACCTATCGGAACCACGAGAAAAATCTCCGTGTCACCAACTTGCGTTTGCTCTTCTCCACCTCTCATTTACTATACGTGCAATTTACTTTCCGCTGCCACAACTCTAGAATTGCATGTGTAGGGTGATACTTGACTTGGTTATCATTGTGAACTTGCTAAGAATCCACTCCAATCAAAAGGCAAAATTTTTAAGTTGTCAAGTAGTCTAATCACCCCCCCTCTAGACATACTTCCGATCCTACAGTTATGTTATGGATGAAGAAACTGCTAGAGACCTTTTTGCTTGCAATGATAGATATGATCTTAAGAAACTGTTAGCTAAGCTGAAAGAAAAGTCTCTGAATGCTAGAATGAAATATGACCCTGCTTTTGCTACTTCACCTATCTGTGTTACTCATAAGGATTATGATTTCTCTGTCGATCCCGAGTTAATTACTTTGTTTGAATGTGATCATTTCTATGGCTATGAATCTGAAACTGTGGTGGAACATCTTACTAAATTGAATGATATAGCCACCCTATTTACTCATGAGGAAAAAATTCACTATTACTATATTCTTAAATTGTTTCCTTTCTCATTAAAGGGTGATGCTAAGATATTGTTTAATTCTCTTTCTCCTGGTTGTGTGCGTAGTCCCCAGGATATGATTTATTACTTCTCTGCAAATATTTCCCCGCTCATAAGAAACAAGCTGCCTTAAGGGAAATATTTAATTTTGTGCAAATTGAAGAAGAGAGTCTCCCACGAGCTTGGGTGAGGCTTCTCCGATCACTTAATGCTTTGCCTGACCATCCCCTTGAGAAAAATGAAATACTTGATATCTTTTATAGACTAACCGATGCTTCCAGAGACCACCTGTATAGTTGTGCTGGTTGTGTTTTCAGTGAAAGAACCGTTGAGCAAGCTGAATTTCTATTGAAAAATATATTGAGTAATGATAATGATTGGACATTTTCTGAACCAACTCCTAAGCCAACTCCGAAGAAAAGGGGTATTCGATTTCTCAGTCCTGAAGACATGCGAGAAGCAAAGAAATCTATGAGAGAAAAAGGTATTAAAGTTGAAGATGTTAAGAATTTACCACCTATTGAAGAAATACATGGTCTTGATAACCCAACACAGGTAGTAAAGGTAAATTCACTTTATAGATTTGATGAATGTGATATTCCTTGTAATAAGTCTGCTAGTCAATGCTTGGATGAGTTTGATAATTTCATTGTTAAACAAGAAAACTTCAACGCTTATTTTGGTAGACAATTGAAACATAATGCTTATATGGTTGAGCACTTGAGTGATTATATGTCTAGAGTTAAAGGTGATATTAAGCTTATTAGTAAACATGCTTCCATGGTTACCACTCAAGTAGAACAAGTACTTAAGGCACAAGATGATTTGCTCAATGAATTAAATAATAAGAACAACGATAATGCTGTTAGAGTGATGACTAAAGGTGGTAAAATGACCTAGGAACCTTTGTATTCTAAGGGCCATCCTAAGAGAGTTGAGAAAGATTCTCGGAGAACTAATATTGATGCACCTAGTACTTCTAATAAAAAGAAAAAGAAAATTGATAGGACTTTGCATGCTTCTAGTGAACCTATTGTTAGCACACCTGAGAATCCCAATGATATTTCTATTTCTGATGCTGAAACATAATCTGGTAATGAACATGCACCTAGTGATAATGTTAATGATGATGTTCATGTTGATGCTCAACCTAGTAATAACAATGATGTAGAGATTGAACCTGATGTTGATCTTGATAACCCACAATCAAAGAATCAACGTTATGATAAGAGAGACTTTGTTGCTAGGAAGCACGATAAAGAAAGAGAACCATGGGTTCAGAAACCCATGCCTTTTCCTCCTAAGCCATCCAAGAAAAAGGATGATGAGGATTTTGAGCGCTTTGCTGAAATGATTAGACCTATCTTTTTGCGTATGCGTTTGACTGATATGCTTAAAATGAATCCTTATGCTAAATATATGAAAGATATTGTTACAAATAAAAGAAAGATATCGGAAGCTAAAATTTCCACCATGCTGGCTAATTATACTTTTAAGGGTGGAATACCAAAGAAACTTGGAGATCCAGGAGTACCAACTATACCATGCTCCATTAAAAGAAACTATGTTAAAACTGCTTTATGTGATCTTGGAGCCGTAGTGTTATGCCTCTCTCTTTATATTGTAGACTTGATTTGAATAAGTTGACACCTACTGAAATCTCTTTGCAAATGGATGATAAATCAACTGCTATACCCGTCGGTATTTGTGAGGATGTGCCTCTTGTGGTTGCAAACGTTACTATTTTAACAGACTTTGTTATTCTTGATATTCCCGAGGACGACAGTATGTCGATCATCCTTGGTAGACCCTTTTTGAATACTGCAGAGGCTGTTATTGATTGCAACAAAGGCAATGTCACTTTTATGTTAATGGTAATGAGCATACAATTCACTTTCCAAAGAAACAACCTCAAGTTCATAGTATAAACTCTATTGGAAAATTTTCAACGATTACTATGGGAGGTTTTTAATTCCCTCTTCCTACTGTCAAAAAGAAATATGATATTCTTATTGTTGGGGACATGCATATCCCCGTTGTGGTAACCTAGTGTTATTCGAAAATTCTCCGGTTTCATGCTATTCGGAAGAAGTTTGTTAACAAGACTAGATCAACCTTGTTGGTGGATTCCTTTTGATGAGCATGAGATGGATGAAGTTAGAAAGCACAACCTTCTGTACCCTCCTTTTACTTCCTGTTATTTAGATTAAATAAAGCAAAAATTGTATTTTATGTCTGTTTTCTGAATTATCCGTGCAATAAAAAATACCCCAAAAATAAAAGTTCTCCAAATGCCCTGAAAATTGAGTATGTTTTTTTGTAGAATATTTGAGAATTTCTGGCACTTAGAACACAAGGGGGAGGGGGGCACCATTTGGTCACGATGGTGGAGGGCGCGCTCACCCCCCTGGGGCGTGCCCCCTGCCTCGTGGGCCCCATGTGGACCGCCTCCACTTATTCCAGCACCCACACACTTCGTCTTCCTCCAGAAAAAATCACCCCGTAGCTCAAACCCGTGTTCTAGCTCGTTTTGCTACCATTTTCGATCTCCTTGCTCAAAGCTCCATTTATAAAACTGCTTTGGGGGATTGTTCTTTGAGAAAGAAAATGATGAAGAGATTGTTGAGAGGCTCCTCGAGCCGAAGCTCGAAGGATAAGCAAAATGAAGAGAATAAAAAGCCCAAGTACAATCTTCCTCGCACTGCGGAGGTTCGGCCGTGCGAATGGCCTTGTGATGCATTCTTGAGAGCCGCCGGAATTCACGAGATTTTTATTATTTGGCTGAGAATGCAGGCCTCACCGACTTCCTCCATGACCAATGTGAACAGTATCTCCTACTCACGAATATTTTCATGCAAAACTTTTATTTCCATGCTAGAAGATCACCACCTTCAGTGGAGTTTTATTTATATGATGAGTTTAAGGAGATGTCACTCTATGATTTTTGCGTAGTTTGCAGGTTGCCCTTTGAGGGCAGCATCGAGGAACCACATCCTAATGATGTGGATGAATTTATTGATCAAATTGTTGTAGGGGAAACGAGAAAGGTTTTAGATGCTAGGATTACTAGCGTACATTTTCCTGTCCTATGTTAGTTTGCAATATTTGCTAGTAGATGTTTAATTGGTCGTGGGAACAGTGGGGGCCTCAGTGCCCCTGACCTCGCTATTTTGCGCCATGCTTTATTTCGTGATACAACTTTCAGTTTAGGTGCTATTGTTGCTAAACGGTTAAGTCTGAACCGTACAAAGGGCCCTATCTTTGGAGGTATCTTTGCTTCACGCCTTGCTAAACACTTTGAGATACCTATTAGGTATTATGAGAAAGAGGAAAAGTTGCTGCCCACTATTTTGCTAGACTATAAGAGTATGGTAGCACATGACTTTATTGTTAAAAAAATAAGAAGAAGATAGTTAAGTATAACTTGATATTTGCTAAAACTAAGTGTGAGACTATTATCTTACCTGCACCCTCTTTGTTTAATATACATTTAGGCATGTACCTCATCATGCCCGAGGATATTTATGCATACTGGGAGTTGACACGAGTCCGAGAGCCTAAGCCTGAGCCACCACTTGATCCATATCGAGAGTCTGTTTATCAGTGGGATCTGGAGGAGCTCGCTAACCGGTGGCACCCCGAGGACCCTCCTCAGTACACCGGAGAGGATCGCTTCGATCCATGGGCATAGACCAACTTAGGCCAAAAGCCTAAGATTGGGGGAGTATGTATTTCTCACCGACATTACATTCATGTTCACACACTCATTCTAGTTGTCGGTGTTCATACTTTCTCATTGTACTATCCATGCTAGTTTATTTTATTTTTCTTGCTTTCTTCTTGTGTGTTTGAAAAACTATGAGAAAAAAGAAAAAAAAATTAGTTGTAGCTTTTAGCTAGTTTACTTTCCATGCTTGTAGTAGTAATATTAAAAGAAAACCCAAAAAGATTTCCCATTCTTCTTTTGCTTGTTGGGAGCTTTCCTGTGTAAATAGTTTTATTTTTCTTTGAATTTCTTTCCTTTGGGGGTCGAGAGGAGAAGGCCACGATGAAAATGATGAGTGGCTCTCATATGCATTATTGTTGATCTAACCAAGAGCCCATATTACCTTGTCTTCTCCTTTGAATTAAATGTTTGCAGATTCTAACTTAGTTCAATGCACGTGCACTATTATTATTATCCACACCATTCAGTCGTGTGAGTGAAAGGCAATAATGATGATATATGATGAAATGATTTAGATGAGAGAAGCTGGTATGAACTTGACCTATGTTGTTTTTGTAAATATGATTAGTTCATCGTTCCTGATTCAGCCCATTATGAATGAAACATGTTTGCAATGACAATTAGAGATTATAGTTGCTCATGCCATGCTTAATTAGCTAGGAGTTTATAATGGTTTACCTTGCGTGCCAACGTGCTATTAAAATGGTTGTGATATGGTATGATAGGGTGGTATCCTCCTTTGAATGATTCGAGTGGCTTGACTTGGCACATGTTCACGCATGTAGTTGAAACAAAATAAATATAGCCTTCACGATATTTATATTCATGGTGATTTATATCCTACTCATGCTTGCACTCATTCTTGATTAATCTTAATGCATGTTCATGACTGTTGTTGCTCTCTAGTTTGTCGCTTCCCAGTCTCTTTCTATCCTTCGCTTGTTCTAAGCGGGAATACTTCTTGTGCATCGACTTCCATAAACCCCAAGTTGTTCCATATGAGTCCACCATACCTTCCTATCTGCGGTATTTACCTGCCGTTCCAAGTTTTGTATGTGCCAAACTCTAAACCTTCAAATGAAATTATGTTTTGTATGCTCGAATAGCTCATGTATCAACTAGGGTTGTCTATATCTTCCATGCTAGGTGGGTTATTCTCACGATGAGTGGACTCCGCTCATCATTCACGAGAAAATGACCGGTAACCGGGATGCCCAGTTCCATGCTCAAATCAGATCAAAATAATTGCAAACAAAACTCCCCTATGATTGTTGTTAGTTGGACGGTACCCATTGTTTCGGGCTAGCCATGGAATGTGCTCGTTAGTGGTGGGGGAGTATAAACTTTACCATTCTGTTTGGGAACCGCCTATAATGTATGTAGCATGGAAGATATCAAGATCTCTTGGTTGTTATGTTGACAATGAAAGTATGCCGCTCAAAATATTATTTATCTCTATTTCAAAACTCGAGCTGTGGCACCTCTGCCAATCCCTGCTTCCTTCTACGAAGGGCCTATCTATTTACTTTTATGTTGAGTCATCATACTCTTATTAAAAAAGCACCAGTTGGAGAGCACCGCTGTCATTTGCATGCATTGCTATTAATTTACATTGAGTATGACTGTGGCTGGATCTCTTTTGCCATGAATTACAATGTCTAGTTAGTCCTTGATCTTCAGGGGTGCTCTGCATTTATGTTTTGTGCTCAGAAAGGACTAGCGAGATACCATCATGTTATATCTTATTATGATTGTTTTGAGAAAGTGATGTCATCCAAGATTTATTATTATTGCTCGCTAGTTGATTATGCCATTGATATGAGTAAACATGAGACCTAAATGTTATTGTGAATATGGTTAGTTCATAATCTTTGCTGAAAACCTGAATGCTGGCTTTACATATTTGCAACAACAAGACCAAATAGAGTTTGTAAAAGTTTTTCTTTATCACTTCCAGTTTGTCATGAATTACTTGAGGACAAGCAAAGATTTAAGCTTGGGGGAGTTGATACGTCCCCAGTGTATCTACTTTTCCAAACACTTTTGCCCTTGTTTTGGACTCTAACTTGCATGATTTGAATGGAACTAACCCGGACTGATGCTGTTTTCAATAGAATTGCCATGGTGTTATTTTTGTGCAGAAATAAAAGTTCTCAGAAAGTCCTGAAACTCCACGGAGTCATGTTTTGGAATTAATAAAAAAAATTGGCAAAAGAATCAACAGAGGGGGACCCACACCCTATCACTACAGGAAACTGCTAGTTTGCCGTCTATGAGCAGCTTTGCCGTCAGCTTTTCGTCGGGGTAGACGGCAAAGAAAGGTTTGCCGTCATCAGCAGACGGCAAAGAAAACACTAACGGGAAAGTCACTTTGCCGTCTGCCAAAAAAACCACAGACGGCAAAAACCTAACTTTCCCGTCTGCCAAAACAAACACAGACGGCAAAGACACTTTGCCGTCTGCAAAAAATAACACAGACGGCAAAGAAATCTCTACCGTCTGTGTTTGTTTTGGTAGACGGCAAAGTGAGCTCTTTGCCGTCTGTATTTTTTTGCAGACGGCAAAGAGAAAGCACATCATGCGGATCACTCACGCGGATTGATGACTTGGCAAGATCTTAAACGCATATCCCCACCAGGCCATCGAACGCACACACCACCCACCCACCCACCCACGATGCACGCGCCCCGATGACAGAACCCACGCGCCCCACGCCTGTTTCCCTTATCCCCACCCCCGCCGCTCGTTTCTCTCCCTCTCTTCCTCACGTACCTCTCCCTCTCGCTCCCAAATCCAGCACGCCGGCCGGTGCCTGCCACCACCTCGACCCCCCAAGCCCGGCCAACACCTCTCCCCTGTCCTGGCCTCGCCGGCCACCACTTGGCCCACGCGGCCGCGGCCACTCCCCACTTCGCCCCCATCACCACCGGTGCCTGCCAGTTTCCTCGTCGCCATCGTAGGCCCGCCGGCGCCCGTCACCACCTCGCCGGCCGGCCCCGACCTCACTGGACGCCATCTTGCCCGCCGGCACCCGTCACCACCTCGCCGGCCGACCCCGGCCTCGTTGGCCGCCATCTTGCCGCTGCCTCGGCCCCATCGTCGGTCGGCCCGCCGCCCCGACCTCCACGACCCGTCGCTCGTCGTCCCCGACAGCCTTCGGCCTCGTCGCCTCGCCGGACTGCGGTGGCCCGGCCCCATCACCCATGAGCCTTCGGCGGCCTCGACCTCCGGCGCTGGCCCCGGCCTCGAGGAGCGGCGGCAGCTCCTTAGGGATCCATGGTGCCGTCGGTGTGCTCTATTCTTGGAGAAAGAAAGGAGAAGGGATAGGTGCACGGCTGCTGGTTGCTGCGGCTCCGGTGACCACGGGCACAGGAGAAGGGACAGGGGATGCTCGCAGGGAGGCGGTGGCGTAGATCGAACTCAAGATGGTTGGACGTGTTAGATCTCATGCTGCTATCATGAAATATTCTGTCTAAATAGAGTAATGATGTATTCTGTTTTGTCTTGGATTAGCAAGTAGTGGTGTATTCTGTGTAAATATAGTAATTTTGTACAGTAAAATTTGTTCATTCATCATTGATTCTTCAAACGAAGTGTCGATGGATAATGTGGCGTTTGTTGTTGCCCGCTAGTTACTTCTAGCCTCTGTACATAGGCTGTCGGTTAAGATTATTTTAATAGGTAAAATTCTTTGCCGTCTGTGCTTTTATGAGCCTAATGGCAAAGAAACTCAATCGGCTGACGGCAAACGAGCTTTACTTTGCCGTCTGTTATTAGATCGCGTGACGGCAAAACATCAGTTTGATTGACGGCAAAGTCTTTGCCGTCATCCCGATAAACAGCAGACGGCAAAGCATTCTTTGCCGGCTATTCTTTGCCGTCTGATTTTGTCGTCTGCTTCCAGACGGCAAAGTCTTTGCCGTCTGGAATTTGGTCTTTGCCGTCTGTAATCCACAGACGGCAAATCTCCTGTTTCCCATAGTGTATCCACGAGGGTGCAGGGCGCGCCCACCTCCCTGGGGGCGCCCCCTGCCTCGTGGGATCCTTGGACCTCCACCGACCTCAACTCCAACTCTATATATTCACGTTCAGGGTGAAAAAATTAGAGAGAAGGATTCATCACATTTTACGATACGGAGCCGCCGCCAAGCCCTAATCTTCCTCGAGAGGGCTGATATGGAGTCCGTTCGAGGATCCGGAGAGGGGAATCTATCGCCATCGTCATCATCAACCATCCTCCATCACCAATTTCATGATGCTCACCGATGTGCGTGAGTAATCCCATCGTAGGCTTGCTGGACGGTGATGGGTTGGATGAGATTTACCATGTAATCGAGTTAGTTTTGTTAGGGTTTGATCCCGAGTATCCATTATGTCCTAAGATTGATGTTGCTATGACTTTGCCATGCTTAATGCTTGTCACTAGGGCCCGAGTGCCATGATTTCAGATATGAACCTATTATGTTTTCATGAATATATGTGAGTTCTTGATCCTATCTTGCAAGTTATAGTCACCTACTATGTGTTATGGTCCGGCAAACCCTTGAGTGACATTAGTCGGGACACTTCCCGGTGATGACTGTAGTTTGAGGAGTTCGTGTATTCACTAAGTGCTAATGCTTTGGTCCGGTACTCTATTAAAAGGAGGCCTTAATATCCCTTAGTTTCCAGTAGGACCCCGCTGCCACAGGAGGGTAGGACAAAAGATGTCATGCAAGTTCTTTTCCATAAGCACGTATGACTATATTGGGAATACATGCCTACATTACATTGATGAACTAGAGCTAGTTCTGTGTCACCCTATGTTATAACTGTTGCATGATGAATTGCATCCGGCATAATTATCCATCATTGATCCATTGCCTACGAGCTTTTCACATATTGATCCTTGCTTAGTTACTTCTCCGTTGCCACTATTACGATCGCTACAAAGCTGCTACTGTTACTTTGCCACCGTTACCGTTACCTCCATACTACTTTGCTACTAAATACTTTGCTGTAGTTATTAAGTCTTTCAGGTGTGGTTGAATTGACAACTCAGCTGCTAATACTTGAGAATATTCTTTGGCTCCCCTTGTGTCGAATCAATAAATTTGGGTTGAATACTCTACCCTCGAAAACTATTGTGATCCCCTATACTTGTGGGTTATCACACCCAAGCTCGTCTCTGGCGTTGTTCGGTTGTCTCCGGCATGGCGAGCAGCGGATCCAAGTCCTTCACCTCCAGATCCGTCGACACCAAGTTCATCCCATGCGGCCATGAGGAGGAGATGGTCGTCCGGCTTGCGCTCCGCCATGCCCGAGAGGAGGCCCGTGCCTGGTAGCGCTCAGACTCCTTTCATCGGGAATCCATTGCGTCTTCCCAAATGGCGCATGGATCCGGCGCTAGGGCAGACATCATTGCCTCACCGAAGGCGGTGTAGTCCGTTTGTTGTCCGAATGCGGTGGCGGACGTGCAACCCCTCCATTGGCGCGCCAAGGCCATGGGCGCACTGTGGGCATCATCCAACGCAAACATGGCGCCTCGTGCCCGCCGAGCGCTGATGACCACAGTTTAGGGTATCTATCGTAGTCCTTTCGATAAGTAAGACTGTCGAACCCAACGAGGAGCAGAAGGAAATGACAAGCGGTTTTTAGCAAGGTATTCTCTGCAAGCACTGAAATTATCGGTAACATATAGTTTTGTGATAAGGTAATTCGTAACGGGTAACAAGTAACAAAAGTAAATAAAGTTCAGCAAGGTGGCCCAATCCTTTTTGTAGCAAAGGACAAGCCTGGACAAGTTCTTATATAGAGAAAAGCGCTCCCGAGGATACATGGTAATTATCGTCAAGCTAGTTTTCATCACGCTCATATGATTCGCGTTGGTTACTTTGATAATTTGATATGTGGGTGGACCGGTGCTTGGGTACTGCCCTTTCTTGAACAAGAATCCCACTTATGATTAACCCCTATTGCAAGCATCTGTAACTACAAAAGAAGTATTAAGGTAAACCTAACCATAGCATGAAACATATGGATCCAAATCAGCCCCTAACGAAGCAACGCATAAACTAGGGTTTAAGCTTCTGTCACTCTAGCAACCCATCATCTACTTATTACTTCCCAATGCCTTCCTCTAGGCCCAAACAATGGTGAAGTTTCATGTAGTCGATGTTCAAATAACACCACTAGAGGAGAGATAACATACATCTCATCAAAATAACGAATGAATACCAAATTCACATGACTACTTATAGCAAGACTTCTCCCATGTCCTCGGGAACAAACATAACTACTCACAAATCATATTCATGTTCATAATTGGAGGGGTATTAATATGCATATAGGATCTGAACATATGATCTTCCACCGAATAAACCAACTAGCATCAACTACAAGGAGTAATCAACACTACTAGTGACCCACAGGTACCAATCTGAGCTTTTGGGACAAAGATCGGATACAAGAGATGAACTAGGGTTTCAGAGGAGATGGTGCTGGTCAAGATGTTGATGGATATTGACCCCCTCCCGATGAGAGGATCGTTGGTGATGACGATGGTGATGATTTCCCCCTCCCGGAGGGATGTTTCCCCGGCAGAACAGCTCTGCCAGAGCCCTAGATTGGTTCTGCCAAGGTTCCGGCTCGTGGCGGCGGTGTTTCTTCCCGAAAGCTTGCTTTTGATTTTTTTTTCAGGGTAAAAGACTTCATATAGCAGAAGATGGCCACCGGAGGACTGCCAGGGGGCCCACGAGGCAGGGGGCGCGCCCCCCATCCTTGTGGCCAGGGAGTGGGCCCCCTCTGGTACTTTCTTCGCCCGGTATGTTTTATTAATTCCAAAAATAACTTTAGTGGAGTTTCAGGACTTTTGGAGTTGTGCAGAATAGGTCTCTAATATTTGCTCCTTTTCCAGCCCAGAATTCCAGCTGCCGCCATTCCCCCTCTTCATGTAAACCTTGTAAAATAAGAGAGAATAGGCATAAGTATTGTGACATAACATGTAATACCAGCCCATAATGCAATAAATATCGATATAAAAGCATGATGCAAAATGGACGTATCAACTCCCCCAAGCTTAGACCTCACTTGTCCTCAAGCGGAAGCCGAAACCGAAAAATATGTCCACATCTTTAGAGATAGAGGTGTCGATAAAATAAAATACGGACATGAGGGCATCATGATCATTCTTATAACAACAATATATATATATATATATATATATTGTCATAGATTTCTTATGCTAAAGTAACAATCTATTCACAATGTCAAGTATGAATCAGAAACTTCATTGAAAACTAACAAACTATGCTCTTGGTCATTTAAGCAATTGCAATTTATCATAACATCAGAAAGAGTCAATATAAGAGCTTTTCAGCAAGTCCACATACTCAACTATCATTTAGTCTTTCACAATTGCTAACACTCACGCAATACTTTATGGGTATGGAGTTTTAATCGGACACAGAAAAAGATAGGGGCTTATAGTGTTGCCTCCCAACCTTTTACCTCAAGGGTAATGTCAACAACAATAGTTCATGCTAACTTACATCCAATTGGATATATGTATCAGGATCTTTCCAACACAAGGTGCTTGCCAAAGGATAAAATGTAAAAAGAAAAGGTGAAGATCACCATGACTCTTGCATAATGTATAAGACAAGAATAAAAGATAGGCCCTTCGCAAAGGGAAGCAGAGGTTGTCATGTGCTTTTATGGTTGGATGCACAAAATCTTAATGCAAAAGAACATCACTTTATATTGCCATTGGACCTTTATTATGCAGTCCGTCGCTTTTATTGCTTCCATATCACAAGATCGTATAAAGCTTATTTTCTCCACACTAATAAGTCATACATGTTTAGAGAGCAATTTTTACTGCATACAACATGACAACTTACTTGAAGGATCTTACTCAATCCATAGGTAGGTATGGTGGACTCTCATGGCAAAACTGGGTTTAAGGATATTTTAGAAGCACAAGTAGTATCTCTACTTGGTGCAAAGAATTTGGCTAGCATGAGGGGGAAAGGCAAGCTCAATATGCTGGATGGTCCATGACAATATACTTTATTTCGGATATTGGAAAACATAACCCATTACATTGTCTTCCTTGTCCAACATCAACTCTTTAGCATGTCATATTTTAGTGAGTGCTCACAATCATAAAACATGTCCAAGATAGTATATTTATATGTGGAAACCTCTCTTTGTTTATTACTTCTTATTAATTGCAACGATGACCAAAACTATGTTTGCCAACTCTCAACAACTTTTATTCATCATACTCTTTATATGTGAAGTCATTACCCTTCATAAGATCAATATGATCTCTTTATTTCTTTTTATTCTTCCTTTTTCTTTTATTCCCTCAAGATCAAAGAAAGATAATCAAGCCCTTGAATCAACACTAATCTTTATTATATATAGCTCACGGACTCGATTACATAGAAGGATCATAAAGCAAAACTTCAAAACTAAATCATACCAAAACTTTATTCTACTAGATCAAGATATTACTAAAAGGAACAAACTAAGTAAAACAGTAAGGACATGAGTGTGATGATGATATGATACCGGGGCACCTCCCCCAAGCTTGGCAGTTGCCAAGGGGAGTGCCCATACCCATGTGATTATGTCTCCTTCTTCGGAGGTGGTGATGATGGAGTTGTTGATGATGTAGGCTTGTCGTCCATTGATGTCTACTACACAACCTTCTTCTTGTAGACGTTGTTGGGCCTCCAAGTGCAGAGGTTTGTAGGACAGTAGCAAATTTCCCTCAAGTGGATGACCTAAGGTTTATCAATCCGTGGGAGGCGTAGGATGAAGATGGTCTCTCTCAAACAACCCTGCAACCAAATAACAAAGAGTCTCTTGTGTCCCCAACACACCCAATACAATGGCAAATTGTATAGATGCACTAGTTCGGCGTAGAGATGGTGATACAAGTGCAATATGGATGATAGATATAGGTTTTTGTAATCTGAAAATATAAAACAGCAAGGTAACTAAAGATAAAAGTGAGCACAAACGGTATTGCAATGCTAGGAAACAAGGCCTAGGGTTCATACTTTCACTAGTGCAAGTTCTCTCAACAATAATAACATAACCGGATCATATAACTATACCTCAGCATGCAACAAAGAGTCACTCAAAGCCACCAATAGAGGAGAACAAATGAAGAGATTATTGTAGGGTACGAAACCACCTCAAAGTTATCCTTTCGGATCGATCTATTCAAGAGTCTGTAGTAAAATAACATGAAGCTATTCTTTCCGTTCAATCTATCATAGAGTTCGTACTAGAATAACACTTTAAGACACAAATCAACCAAAACCCTAATGTCACCTAGATACTCCATTATCACCTCAAGTATCCATGGGCATGATTATACGATATGCATAACACAATCTCAGATTCATCTATTCAACATAAAGTACTTCAAAGAGTGCCCCAAAGTTTCTACCGGAGAGTCAAGACGAAAACGTGTGCCAACCCCTATGCGTTAGTTCACAAGGTGAACCCGCAAGTTGATCACCAAAACATACATCAAGTAGATCACGTGAATATCCCATTGTCACACAGATAAGCACGGCAAGACATACATCAAGTGTTCTCAAATCCTTAATGAATCAATCCGATAAGATAACTTCAAAGGGAAAACTCAATCAATTACAAGAGAGTAGAGGGGGAGAAACATCATAAGATCCAACTATAATAGTAAAGCTCGCGATACATCAAGATCGTATCACCCCAAGAACATGAGAGAGAGAGATCAAACACATAGCTACTGGTACATACCCTCAGCCCCGAGGGTGAATTACTCCCTCCTCGTCATGGAGAGCACCGGGATGATGAAGATGGTCACCGATGAGGGATCCCCCCTCCGGCAGGGTGCCGGAATAGGGTTCCAATTGGTTTTTGGTGGCTACAGAGGCTTGCGGCGGCGGAACTCCTGATCTATTCTTGTCCTCGAAGGTTTTAGGGTATATGGACTTATATAGGCGAAAGAAGTCGGTCGGGGGAGCCACGAGGGGCCCACGAGGGTGGAGGGCGCGCCCAGGGGGGTGGCGCGCCCCCTGCCTCATGGCCTCCTCGAAGCTAGGTGGTAATGTCTTAAATCATAGAAAAACTTTTCTTTTGTTGGTATGAGAAACTCGGTGGTATAAATTTAGCAACAATGTAATTAGCATGATCAGCATACCATGGAGCAGTACGAGAAGCATTTATGACTGCTAATTCTTCATCAGGGAAGCTATCATCAACGGTAGTGGGTCATCAAGGACATTCTATCAATAATATGCAAATCAAATTCTTGTAGCAAGAGAACCCATCTAATAAGTCTAGGTTTAGCATCTTTCTTTTCAATAAGATATTTAATAGTAGCATGATTAGTGTGAACAGTTACTTTAGAATCAAGAATATAAGGTCTGAACTTATCACAAGCAAATACAACTTCTAAAAATTCTTTTTCAGTAGTAGCATAATTTCTCTGGGCACTGTCTAGATTTTTACTAGCATATTGAATAACATTTAATTTCTTATCAACTCTTTGTCCTAGAACAACACCTACATCATAATCACTAACATCACACATAATTTCAAAGGGTAAATTCCAATCAGGTGGCTGAACAATAGGTGCAGAAATCAAAGCTTTCTTAAGTATTTCAAATGCTTCTACACAATCATCATCGAAGACAAAAGGAATATCTTTTTGTAAGAGATTAGTCAGATGCCTAGAAATTTTAGAGAGGTCTTTAATGAACCTCCTATAAAAACCGGCATGACCAAGGAAACTTCTTATACCTTTAATGTCTTTAGGACACGACATCTTTTCAATAGCATCAACTTTAGCTTTGTCAACTTCCATACCTCTTTTAGAAATTTTATGCCCCAATACAATGCCTTCATTAACCATAAAGTGGCACTTTTCCCAATTCAAGACAAGACTAGTATCTTCGCATCTCTGCAAAACTCGATCAAGGTTGCTCAAGCAATCATCAAAAGAAGATCCATAAATAGAGAAATAATCCATGAAAACCTCAACACTCTTTTCACAAAAGTCAGAGAATATAGCCATCATGCATCTTTGAAAGGTAGCAGGTGCATTACATAAACCAAAAGGCATACATCTATAAGCAAAAGTACCGAAAGGGCAAGTAAAAGTGGTCTCTTCTTGATCCTCTTTTGACACAGGTATTTGAGAGAAACCAGAGTAACCATCTAGAAAGCAAAAATGTGTATGTTTGTACAATCTTTCTAGCATTTGATCAATAAAAGGCAAAGGGTAATGATCCTTTTTAGTAGCTTTATTTAGTTTGCGGAAATCAATTACCATCCTATAACCTGTAACAATTCTTTGTGGGGTCAATTCATCTTTATCATTAGGAACAACAGTAATACCCCCCTTCTTAGGGACACAATGGACAGGACTTACCCACTGAATTATACTTGCCTCAAGAAGCTTTAGTATTTCTTTTCTTACCACTTCTTTTATCTTAGGATTTAACCATCGTTGGTGATCAACAACTGGTTTGGCGTCTTTCTCCAATTTTATTTTGTGTTGGCGTAGAGTGGGACTAATGCCCTTAAGATCATCAAGAGTATATCCAATAGCAGCACGGTGCTTCTTTAGAGTTTTCAATAATTTCTCCTCTTCCTGTTATGAAAGGTTAGCACTAATAATAACATGATATATCTTCTTTTCATCAAGATAAGCATATTTAAGAGTATCTGGTAGTGGTTTAAGCTCGAACACGGGATCACCCTTGGGTGGAGGAGGATCCCCTAGGATTTCAACAGGCAAGTTGTGTTTCAAAATAGGCCCCTGTTTAAAGAATACTTCATCTATATCCCTTCTTCATTCATAAACATATGATTTTCATGGTCTAGCAAATATTGTTCTAAAGGATCATTAGGAGTCACGGCAATAGAAGCAAGACCAATAATTTCATCCTTACTAGGCAATTCTTTATCATGGGGTTCTCTACGAAATTTAGCAAAATTAAACTCATGAGACATATCCCCCAAACCAATGGTAACAACATCCTTCTTGCAGTCTATCTTAGCATTAACAGTATTCAAGAAGGGTCTACCAAATATAATGGGACAAAAGTCATCTTGTGGGGAACCAAGAACAAGAAAATCAGCAGGATATTTAACTTTCCCACACAAGACTTCAACATCTCTAACAATCCCAACTAGTGAAACTAGTCATCAAACCCGTGCACCTGCACGGGCTAGGAAATCTTTAATTAAAATGTACGGTATATTTATGTTGATATTTTGATTGATTAATGTTAAACATTGTCTCTACTTATGGGGAAAATGATTGACCTAAATAGCTCCAGTTCATTTATTTGTATTGTTGACACGCATACACTTTTTGGAGCGTCAATGTGTGATATTTATCCTATGTCCGCCCAAGAACCTCAAAATTTATGTAAAATATGTAAAACATTAATTTTCATAAGGTCATGTATGTATTACTTGGCAATAGTGTTGGAAATGCGACGTTCAGTTAATGTATGATGTGTTGTTCTTTTTTCACGAAAATACAGAGTTTGGTACTATTTTTGTTATCGAGCATATATGTAGCCATAAATATTTTATACAATACTTTACGTCTGATGATTTTTAAGGATTGAACCATTCATTACTATTTATATAAAATATAAATGCGTATTTTTTGTCTAGAGAATATGCATAATATTCATTTTTTTATTAGTGATAATGAGCAGATCCATGCACCATGTTCTATTAGAAAATATGTGATTTTCAAGCCAGATATGTTACATCCACAAATATTGGATTACAACTAAAAAAATGATATTGTTGCACTCCTTATATTTTTCAATTAAACTACATCATATTGATGTCATGGAAATTTATTTTATTATTGATATTATGGAAATTTTTATTTGAGGTAAAGTGGGGATTATAGCTATTTTATTTAATTGTAACTTGAATAAATAGGCATCCTGCATCTACATGTAAACCAAATAAGCTCTTGGAGATACATATTGGCTGCTGGACAATCTTCGCATGTCTCCTGGTATGAGCCTCCTGACCAGTCCACCTCATTCAGCACAAAGCGCTCATGAACAACTTGGATCGGCAGCCGCTGTGTATTCATATTTTGCATATGATCTTTAGGTTTCCATGTTTTCAAAGTACATGTCTACTCGGTGTTTTTATTTTTGTGGAGATCAATTATTAGGAGCCATAATAACCCATACATCTAGGCTTTATTTCCCTCTAAGAATCTGAAACATTGACACGTCTGTTTCTTCAATAATCGACATTAAATAAGAATTTAGACTTTACAATCTCTATTGTTGATTGCTAACACAAAAATTTCGGTCAAACCACAAATCTTTAGGCATAAGTAGTCGGTTGGAGGCTGAAACAGAAATTAGGTAGATCATGACAGAAAATGATGCTTACCGGGTTCACTATTCATAAAAAAAATAGAAGAACACAAGATTATCCATCAAGTATTTGTAGCCGCCGTCAATCCCTGTGGCCGCTGGGGAACCCATCAGGAGTACGATTTGAATATGTGTGTGTGAAGTAAGATCAGTTGTTGCAGACGTGCGTGGAAACACATGGATACAGGCAGCGACTTCTCCTATAGCCAATCAACTAGAAGCAAGATTTGACGATCAGATGTGTTTCTTTTCTTTCGTTTCCTCCTTTTTTATATTACGGCAAGATGTGGAAAGCAACCATATGAGTTTTATTCCCTTGGTTTCTACCCTGTGGCTACTACGTATAGGAAAGGAGTCCATCTCACGTACAATTTGTGGAGCGGGCATTATGTTATCTGACGGACATCAAGAGAGGAGTCCATCTCATGTACAATTGGTGGAGCGGTCATTATTTTATCTGACGGCTATTAATTAATAATTAGTCGATCTAATGGACGAAATTTTATAACCTCCAGGATTAACATGGTGTCTCGTATGGTGCCTCCAATTAGTAAATATAAGATAGTATCTCTATTGGCATGCTTAATTGTAACATTGATTTCTTCTATCTCAGCAGGTGCAATATCATGCATAATTTCTTTGTATAAGGAATGAGGTATTGCACTTGCACTAGCACCCATATCACATAAGCCATGATAACAATGATCTCCTATTTTAACAGAATCAATAGGCATGCCTACAACAAGTGTATGTTTATTTTTAGTATCGGGTCTAGCAATTCTAGCAGCTTCATTACAGAAGTAAATAACATGCCCATCAATATTATCAGCCAAGAGATCTTTAACCATAGCAATACTAGGTTCAAATTTAATTTGCTCAGGTGGTGTAGGTGTTCTAGTATTACTCTTACGAACCACGGTTGAAGCTTTAGCATGATCTTTTATCCTAACGGGGAAAGGTGGGTTCTCAATATAGGTAGTAGGAACAATAGGATCATTATAAGTGATAGTCTTTTCTTCAACTTTAATAGGTGCAACTACTTTTACTTCAGTGGGAGGATTATATTTAAACCACTTCTCCTTAGGGAGGTCAACATGAGTAGCAAATGATTCACAGAAAGAAGCTACTATCTCAGAGTCAAGTCCATATTTAGTGCTAAATTCACGGAAAACGTCGGATTAAAACAATCAAACTTAGGTGTTATACCTGACTCCTTACCTTCATCGAGATCCCAATCTTCAGAGTTGCGTTTAATTCAATCCAATAAATCCCATCTGGATTCAATAATCTTCATCATAAAAGAACCAGTACAAGAAGTATTGAGCATGGAGCGATTGTTGAGAGAAAGCCGAGCATAAATTTTTTGAATAATCATTTCTCTTGAGAGCTTATGATTGGGGCATGAATATAACATTGACTTAAGCCTCCCCGAAGCTTGAGCGATGCTTTCTCCTTCGCGAGGCCAAAAATTATATATATAATTACGGTCATGATGAACAAGATGCATAGGATAAAACTTCTGATGAAATTTCAATTTCAATCGGTTGTAGTTCCATGATCCCATATCATCACATAGCCTAAACCATGTCAATGCCTCTCCCTTCAAAGATAAAGGGAAGAACTTCTTCTTGATAACATCTTCGGGCATACCTGCAAGCTTAAATAATCCACAAACTACATCCACATAGATTAGGTGCAAATCGGGATGCAATGTTCCATCTCCTGTAAAAGGATTAGCTAGCAGTTTCTCTATAATACCCGAAGGGATTTCAAAGTAAACATTTTCAGTAGGTTCAGTAAGTTGAGGAGCAACTCTTTGCTCTACTGGTCAGGGTGAAGATACCCCGAAGAAGCCCCTCAAAGGATTATGTTCCATAGTAACAAGTGACAGTAAATTTCAGCACACTATAAAATTTTCCTTACCAAGTTCCCCTTACCAAAGGCGCTTCACTCCCCGGCAATAGCGCCAGAAAAGAGTCTTGATGACCCACAGTGTAGGGGATCTATCGTAGTCCTTTCGATAAGTAAGAGTGTCAAACCCAACGAGGAGCAGAAGGAAATGACAAACGGTTTTCAGTAAGGTATTCTCTGCAAGCACTGAAATTATTGGCAACAGATAGTTTTGTGATAAGGTAATTCGTAAAGGGTAATTGGTAGTTTTTCCATGGGAATGGCAATTGTGATAATTGTCAAAAACAAAGAGTGGCAAAAGCGAAATGTCAAAATCTAGACTGCCATAAGGAAAATTGGCAAAATCTAGAGTGGCAAAAACAAAATTTTCCCAAAAAGAAAGGCCCAAAAAAAGAAGAAAATAAAGAAAAAAAGAAAAAAGAAAATAAATAAAAAGGGGCAATGCTACTATCTCTTTTTCCACACTTGTGCTTCAAAGTAGCACCTTGTCCTTCATGTAATGAGTCTCATATATTGTGCTTCAAAGTAGCACCATGTTTTTCATATAATGAGTCTCATATGTTGTCACTTTCATATACTAGTGGGAATTTTTCATTATAGAACTTGGCTTGTATATTCCTATGATGGGCTTCCTCAAATGCCCTAGGTCTTCGTGAGCAAGCAAGTTGGATGCACACCCACTAGTTTTCTTTTGTTGAGCTTCTATTCATTTTTAGCTCTAGTGCATTCGTTGCATGGCAATCCCTACTCCTCATGTTGACATCAATTTATGGGCATCTCCATAGCCCGTTGATTATCCTCGTCAATGTGAGACTTTCTCCTTTTTTGTCTTCTCGACACAATCCCAATCATCATATTCTATTCCACCCATAGTGCTATATCCATGGCTCACGCTCATGTATTGCATGAAGGTTGAAAAGGTTTGATATTATTTAAGTATGAAACAATTGCTTGGCTTGTCATCGGGGGGTGTAGAATTTGGGAACATCTTTGTGTGACGAAAATGAAGCATAGCCTAACTATATGATTCTGTAGGGATGAACTTTCTTTAGCCATGTTATTTTGAGAAGACATGATTGCTTTGATTAGTATGCTTGAAGTATTACTATTTCTTTTGACAATATGAACTTTTATTTTGAATCATTTGGATCTGAACATTCATGCCACAATAAAGAAAATTACATTGAGAATTATGCTAGGTAGCATTCCACATCAAAAATTCTGTTTTTATCATTTACCTACTCGAGGACGAGCAGGAATTAAGCTTGGGGATGCTTGATATGTCTCCAACGTATCTATAATTTTTGATTGTTCCATGCTATTATATTACCACTTTTGGATGTTTATGGGCTTTATTTTACATATTTATATCATATTTGGGACTAACCTACTAACCGGAGGCCCAACCCGTATTGCTGTTTTTTTCCTATTTCAGTATTTCGAAGAAAAGGAATATCAAACGGAGTCCAAACGGAATCAAACCTTCGGGAGTGTGATTTTTGGAACGAATGTGATCCAGAGGACTTGGAGTGCAAGTCAAGAAGCAATCAAGGCGGCCAGGAGATAGGAGGGCGCGCCCACCCCTCCTGGGCGCGCCCCCTGTCTCCTGGGCCCCTCGAGCGGCCACCGACGTACTTCTTCCTCCTATATATACCTACGTACCCCAAAAACATCCAGGGAGCCAACGAAAAACAATTTCCAGCGCCGTAACCTTCTGTATCCGCGAGATCCCATGTTGGAGCCTTCGTGGCGCTCCGTCGGAGGGGGAATCAACCATGGAGGGCTTCTACATCAACACCATAGCCCCTCCGATGAGTTGTGAGTAGTTTACCATAGACCTTCGGGTCTATAGTTATTAGCTAGATGGCTTCTTCTCTCTTTTTGGATCTCAATACAATGTTCTCCCCCTCTCTTGTGGAGATCTATTTGATATAACTCTTTTTGCGGTGTGTTTGTCGAGATCCTATGAATTGTGGGTTTATGATTAAGTTTATCTATGAGAAATATTTGAATCTCCCCTGAATTCTTTTATGAATGATTGAGTTATCTTTGCAAGTCTCTTTGAATTATCAGTTTGGTTTGGCCTACTAGATTGATCTTTCTTGCCATGGGAGAAGTGCTTAGCTTTGGGTTCAATCTTGCGGTGTCCTTACCCAGTGACAGAAAGGGTTGCAAGGCACGTATTGTATTGTTGCCATCGAGGATAAAAAGATGGGGTTCATATCATATTGCTTGAGTTTATCCCTCTACATCATGTCATCTTTCTTAATGCGTTACTCTGTTCTTATGAACTTAATACTCTAGATGCATGCTGGATAGCGGTCGATGTGTGGAGTAATAGTAGTAGATGCAGGCAGGAGTCGGTCTACTTGTCACGGAAGTGATGCCTATATACATGATCATGCCTAGATAATCTCATAATTGTTCGCTTTTCTATCAATTGCTCGACAGTAATTTGTTCACCCACCGTAATACTTATGCTGTCTTGAGAGAAGCCACTAGTGAAACCTATGGCCCCCGGGTATATCTTTTATCATATAAGCTTTCAATCTACTTTTATTTGCATCTTTACTTTTTGCATCTATATTATAAAATACCAAAAATATATTTATCTTATCTTATTATCTTTATTAGATCTCCCTTTTGCAAGTGGCCGTGAAGGGATTGACAACCCCTTTATTGCGTTGGTTGCGAGTTCTTTGTTTGTTTGTGTAGGTGCATGGGACTTTTGAGGAGCCTCCTACTGGGTTGATACCTTGGTTCTCAAAAACTGAGGGAAATACTTACGCTACTTTGCTGCATCACCCTTTCCTCTTCAAGGAAAACCAACCCAAGCTCAAGACGTAGCAGTAACAAGTGACAAAAGTAAATAAAATGCAGCAAGGTGGCCCAATCCTTTTTGTAGCAAAGGACAAGCCTGGACAAGTTCTTATATAGAGAAAAGCGCTCCCGAGGACACATGGGAATTATCGTCAAGCTAGTTTTCATCACGCTCATATGATTCGCGCTCGTTACTTTGATAATTTGATATGTGGGTGGACCGGTGCTTGGGTACTGCCCTTTCTTGGACAAGCATCCCACTTATGATTAACCCCTATTGCAAGCATCCATAACTACAAAAGAAGTATTAAGGTAAAACTAACCATAGCATGAAACATATGGATCCAAATCAGCCCCTTATGGAGCAACGCATAGACTAGGGTTTAAGCTTCTGTCACTCTAGCAACCCATCATCTACTTATTACTTTCCAATGCCTTCCTCTAGGCCCATACAATGGTTAAGTGTCATGTAGTCGACATTCACATAACACCACTAGAGGAGAGACAACATACATCTCATCAAAATATCGAAATAATACCAAATTCACATGACTACTTATAGCAAGACTTCTCCCATGTCCTCAGGAACAAACGTAACTACTCACAAATCATATTTATGTTCATAATCAAAGGGGTATTAATATGCGTATAGGATTTGAACATATGATCTTCCACCGAATAAACCAACTAGCATCAACTACAAGGAGTAATCAACACTACTAGTGACCTACAAGTACCAATCTGAGGTTTTGGGACAAAGATCGGATGCAAGAGATGAACTAGGGTTTGAGAGGAGATGGTGCTGGTGAAGATGTTGATGGAGATTGACCCCCTCCCGATGAGAGGATCGTTGGTGATGACGATGGTGATGATTTCCCCCTCCCAGAGGGATGTTTCCCCGGCAGAACAGCTTTGCCACAGCCCTAGATTGGTTCCGCCAAGGTTCTGCCTCGTGGCGGCGGTGTTTCTTCCCGAAAGCTTTCTTATGATTTTTTCCAGGGTAAAAGACTTCATATAGCAGAAGATGGCCACCGGAGGACTGCCAGGGGGCCCACGAGGTAGGGGGCGCGCCCCCCACCCTTGTGGCCAAGGTGTGGGCCCCCTCTGGTACTTTCTTCGCCCAATATTTTTTATTAATTCCAAAATTAACTTTCATGGAGTGTCAGGACTATTGGAGTTGTGTAGAATAGGTCTCTAATATTTGCTCCTTTTCCAGCCCAGAATTCCAGCTACCGGCATTCCCCCTCTTCATGAAACCATGTATAATAAGAGAGAATAGGCATAAGTATTGTGACATAACGTGTAATACCAGCCCATAATGTAATAAATATCGATATAAAAGCATGATGAAAAATGGATGTATCATGCGCGTAAGCGGGTGCGGGACGCGGCGGCAGCGCTCGCCGCGGTGGAAGTCGGCTAGGTAGAGTCACATTCTTCGGCTCCCCATACGGTACACTTTTCCGGGCGTCGCAACCGCGTCATGATGGATGTTGCTGGCTCGTCCCAGAACAGATCCATCATTGATTCGACGTCCACCGGCACCCAACAGGTTTCGGGCTTCGATGTGGAAGAGTAGGGCATGGGAGACGGCGGCGCCTTGTGTCCCGTGAGCCGGCTCGTGTCCCATGCCCTACTCTACTTTGCCTGCAACGGAACTGAAAGTGCAACTAATCCCCAGGTGGTTTTGGTAATTAATAACAACATATATATCATTGAACTAATAACTTCTTGAGTATCATTTCAGAAAGTTCGGTGATATGGGTATGGCAATGACTGAAGATGTGGACCCCTCAAAATGCTAAGAAAAGCATTGGCAAAAGCTCAAGACTCTATTTTTGGTTTAGTGATCCAAGATCACATTGAGTCTGTAGGAAAGCCAATACTATTAAAAGGGGATGAGGTTATGATAATGATCTGGTTGCTCAAAGTGCTTAGTGATCTATCTCCCAAACTATCGCAATCTTTCATTCCAACATATACTCATAAGTAATCTCGGTCCCACCGATTCCATAAACTCAGTCACCGAGATGAACCACCTCACCATATACCCAAACCCTAGTAATTTGGATTTTCCGATTCCAAACTCGGTCTCACCGAAACTAGTGTTGCCAACCTTCAGAACCTTCAGAATCAAATCGGTGTCACCGAGATGATAAAGTCGGTCCCACCGAGATTGGCAAACCCTAGCCTTTGGAAGAATCGGACTCACCGAGATTGTATTTTCGGTCCCACGAAAATCCCAACGCTCACAAGATTTGAACTTTCGGTCTCACCGAGTTGTCAACTTTGGTCCGACCGAGATTGGTCAAATGTGTGTAACGGTTGGATTTTGTGTGGAGGCTATAAATACCCTCCACCTCCTCTTCATTCGTGGAGAGAGCCATCGAAAGAACTACCACTCCTACCTTACATTTCTGAGAAGAAAACTACCTACCCTTGTGTTGAGATCAAGTTGCTCCACTCCCACCATATGAAACTTGATTTCTAGCCTTCCCAAGTTGCTTTCCACTCAATCATTTCTTCCAACACAGCCAAATCAGTGAGGAGAGTTGAGTGTTGGGGAGATTATCATTTGAAGCACAAGAGCAAGGAGTTCATCATCACCAACACCATCTATTACCTTTTGGAGGTGGTGCCTCCTAGATTGGTTAGGTGTCGCTTGGGAGCCTCCGTCAAGATGTGGAGTTGAACCAAGAAGTTTGTAAGGGCAAGGAGATCGCCTACTCGTGAAGATCTACCCCGAGTAAGGCTAGTCCTCCATGGGCGTATGCCATGATGGCATAGACAAGGTTGCTTCTTCGTGGACCCTTCGTGGGTGGAGCCCTCCGTGGACTCTCGCAGCCGTTACCCTCCGTGGGTTGAAGTCTCCATCAACGTGGATTGACGATAGCACCACCTATCGGAACCACGAGAAAAATCTCCGTGTCTTCAAATTGCGTTTGCTCTTCTCCACCTCTATTTACTACATGTGCAATTTACTTTCCGCTGCCATAACTCTAGAATTGCATGTGTAGGGTGATACTTGACTTGATCATCATTGTGAACTTGCCAAAAACTTGTCCTAATCAAAAGGCAAAACTTTTAAATTGTCAAGTAGTCTAATCACCCCCCCTCTAGACATACTTTCGATCCTACAGGAACCAACACTCTGAGGAGCCCAGCTGCCACCGGACATGGCCATGATGGAGCCGGACGAACGGGGATAAGAACCCGATGAAGCTCCGCTCAAAGATCGCTGTGTTGTATGTAATAATATGGATTTGAGGTTTCTAGGTATCCAGATATGGAATGCATTTTTCGAGGCGTGACTGCTCACTGTCCGCGGAAGCCCGGACGCGTCCGCGGGAGTTTTGAGGGGTCGTATTTGCCAAGTCCGGCTGTAGATGCTCTAATGCATATGGGCTCCATGTTAAGACCCAAAGTTTACGTGGTAGATTTTTTAGTTGGCTATAAAATATATATAGTAGGACCTCCTCAAGACCAACTTATGGAATAACACCAATGTTGTAAAAACATGGGTCTTAAGAGAAAAATAGCCTTGCGACCAACTCTCAAGCATTATAAGAAGGAGTCTTGGGAAGAAAAGAGAAACCAAGACCGGGTCATAGTGCTAGGAGCAAGCTGTAAGAAATTAAAAACAATTTCTCACTTTTCTCGCACAAAGGTATCAAGTAACTTTGTGGTCAAGTTGTTGGGGCTACGAGGAAGAAAAGCTAACGTTGGGCTCCAATTTAAGATTCCCAGAAATCTTAAGCATTATAGGTACTTTTGGTTGCTATAACACATATGGTGGGTCATGCCTTAAGTTGTGCTTATGATTTAAACATTGGAGTCTTTCTAAAATAGTAAGCATGAAGCATGGCAAGTGATAATTAATTTTCTATTTCATACTTTTTAAGAATTTATTCTATTTATTTCGGAGGGTCTACCTTTCTTTAAAAAGTTACTAACCATGTTTTCACAAACTCGGTCGACAAATTATGATTAAAGAGCATTGAGATAAAAAATATGTAAGTGTGATAATGTGGACACGTGCATGAGGGTTCTATCTATAATATTGCTTCTAAACTTGTGTGAGATTAACCTTATGAAATATATCATATGTAAAAGGTAAAATGCACAGCCTTTGAAATCATGTACTTATAGCATGCATGCCCACAAGATTTACCCACTAATATGTCTGGGACGTATCTACTTTTGCGAACACTTTTGCTATGTTATTGCCCTCTAACTTGCATATTTTGGATAAAAATTATCCGAACTGACGCCGTTTTCAATAGAATTTGCAATCATGTTATTCTTTATGCATGAAAAGTGCCCAATAAAATAAAATAAATATATTCTTAAAATTTTCCATATAAAAGGGCCACAGAGCTAGAAGATGGAGCCAAGGGTGCCCAGGGCCACCACGTGGCCCAAGACCTGGCTGCAAGGTGGGGCACATGGCCCCTGTGGCACACCTCCCTTCGCCCTTTTGCATACCTAAGTTGTCTTCCCTGAAAAATCTTTGGGGATTTTTGTTGCATTTCCATGGGACAGAGCCGGTGGCACCACGAATCTCTTGTAGGAGGCTGTCTAGAGGCTGATTTGGCCTCCGAAGAGGGGGACTCTTCGCCATTGCCATCACCAATCACTTCTCCATCACCAATTTCATGATCTTCCCACTCAAATTTGACAAAATCGACACTTATTGCATAAGGGGTCTCATCCAATTTCTCATCGACCCCATTTCCCCACTCATGTTACATCACTTCAATCCAATTACAATCACTACATCGCTTTTTCTGCTGATAAATTATCTCAAAAAAGTAATTATTTTTTAGGCGCGCTTGAATTGACAACTCACCTGCTAAGATTTAAAAATAGAAAATAATCTTGATAACCATAAGTGGAAGGTACCGTAACGGTCTGCAAGGAAAGTACCACAACCCAAATCTAGCGATTTCGCACAAGGGGAGCCAAACAATGTTTATAAATTTTTAGCACCTATGCATTCTCCAAGATGACAAATATGACTGGACAGTTGTCGCAAGGAAGATAAAAAGGGGCAAGAGGACTCAATCTAAGGCAATGACACAAGGTGCAATTTATAGGAGTGAGCTTGGTAGCGCAGAGTTATGGAGGAAAGGATGGTGGTGAACAACACCAATAAGTTTGCGCAGGGTTGAACTGTGTGTTTTTTGTTAGGGCTTTTTTCGATGGTCATTATGGTTTCTTAAACTATAGGTCATACAAAGAATGTGTGGTGAAATAGACCCATCTTGACTTCTCAAATGGAGGCGACAACTTTTGTCCCACTGAGCAAATGTAATGTAGGAATTCACACATCCTTGGGAGAAATGGGACTGGATCTTTCGCTCCACATTTGTTACAGTTTGATGATTTGTCAAATTTTCTTGTAATTGATTTTTGACCCAACCTTCATTTCCAATGTAACATCTTCCCTCTATCATGATTCACCTCCCCTCTGATACACATAATGAGCAAAATACCAGTTTATACCATCAACAGAGGAGGGGAACTAGGGTGGCAACAAGGAGCGTCAATGGTAGCATTGGAGAGCAGAAAGCTATGGTGGCAGTGCTGCATTGATGGAACACTAGCATCAATATCTTTTGGAAAAGATGGGGGCGTGCCCGAGCAAAGAGTTCTCGGGGCAAGAAGACGGGGGAGGGTAATAGAGAATGAATAAGGTGTGGTTAGTGATACGTCTCCGTCGTATCTACTTTTCCTAACGCTTTTGCTCTTGTTTTGGACTCTAATTTGCATGATTTGAATGAAACTAACCTGGACTGACACTGTTTTCAGCAGAACTACCATGGTGTTGTTTTTGTCCAGAAATAAAAGTTTTCGGATTTGGACAAAACTTTTTGGAAAATTATTTTGGAATATATAATAAAGTATGAAGCCAAGACCCATTGGAGGGGGGCCCCAGGTGCCCACAGTACACCAGGGTGCGCCCACCTCCTCTGGCATTCCCTGGTGGGTGGTGGGGACCTCGGGGCTCTGCTGACCCTAACTCCGACGCTATATAATATTATTTTTCTAGAAAAAATAGGTGAGGAAATTTCACCGTGTTTTACGATACGGAGCCGCCGCCACCTCCTGTTCTTCATCGGGAGGCTAGATCTGGAGCCCGTTCGGGGCTCCGGAGAGGGGAATCTTCGGCCTTTGTCGTCACCAACCCTCCTTCATCACCAATTCCATGATGCTCCCCATCAGGAGTGAGTAATTCCTTCGTAGTCTCGCTGGCCGGTGAGGAGTTGGATGAGATTCATCACGTAATCAAGTTGTTTTGTTAGGGCTTGATCCCTAGTATCCACTATGTTCTAAGATTGATGTTGCTATGACTTTTCTATGCTTAATGCTTGTCACTAGGGCCCGAGTGCCATGATTTCAGATCTGAACCGTTTATGTTTTCACCATTATATCTATGTTCAAGATTCGATCTTGCAAGTCATATGTACCTAGCTATTACGTGTTATGATCCGTAAACCTCAGTGTGACAGTAATTGGGATACTTTCCGATGATGACCGTAGTTTGAGGAGTTAATGTATTCACTATGTGTTAATGCTTTGTTCTGGTTCTCTATTAAAAGGAGGCCTTAATATCCCTTAGTTTCCTTATGGACCCCGCTGCCACAGGAGGGTAGGACAAAAGATGTCATGCAATATCTTTTCCATAAGCACGTATGACTATTTACGAAAGACATGCCTACATTATATTTATGAACTGCGGCTAGTTCTGTGTCGCCCTAGGTTATAACTGTTATATGATGAATATTATTCAATGAATTCACCGATCTAGTGCCTATGAGTTTTCCACATATTGTTCTTGCTGCTGTTACAACTGCTACAAAACTGTTACTGCTCTTACCGTCACTATTGCTACTGTTACCACTATTATCAAAACTATCATATTACTGTGCTACTGATCACTTTGCTGCAGATATTTAATCTCCAGGCGTGGTTGAATTGACAAATCAATTGCTAATACTTACAAATATTCTTTGGCTCGTCGAATCTATAAATTTGGGTTGAATACTCTACCCTCGGAAATTGTTGCGATCCCCTATACCTGTGGGTTATCAGTTAGCCGGACTAGTCAAACCAAGTGTTTTGATGCATGCATCAACTTAAATCCACCAAGGGCATTCATCCACAAATCTGGGCCTAGTGCTTTCAGATAATGTGAAAACGAATAGTGCAAGATCAATTTTCAATAAATGTTGCCAAAGAATACTAGCAGAAAGAAAAAAGAAAGACCATCGGAGGCGTGGTTTTTTGGCTCTCGGGTTCCGAAAAAGACATTAATCTCAATCAACGATTAGGGAATGTAGGGAAAAGCAGTTAAATGCATAATACATACTAAATACGTATAAATAAACCTAAACATGTGGGTCATGCACATTAAAAGCTTTTGCTGTCATCACAAGAGAGTGCATAATCACTTTGGGTGATAAATTTATTATCCTTGCTCATACCTATGTTTTGCATTAATAGTGTTTCTACGTATACCAAAATCAAACAATAATAGTATCTAGGTTTGAATTCTCCATTTATTCATGTCAATGTCGCATCCTCTTAAAAGCAACATCCAAAGATTAAATATGATGAAATTCTTTGTATTGTTAGATGGAACATACTTTTTAAGAAACAACAACATGAAATTAACATTGTGAAGCTTTCGACCTTCTACTGAAAAAACCATGGAACATCATGAAATTCCCTCCCAAAATTAGTAACCATGAAATTCTTAGTTTTCTATGAAGAGACATAATTTATGAAATTATTTATCATGGTACCCTCTCTTATCCATTCAAAGTTGAATTTCCGAGAAATCGTCAAATGCACTAGACGTTCGTTTGGAAAGTTCCCGAATTAGCATTAGGAGTTTCTTAGTTTCCTAGTAAGTAATTTTCCAGAATTATTTACCATCATAACTCACTTTCCCTTGAGTTCAAACCTTTTTTTCCATACAACCATTCTTCCAAAACGAAACAACTTCATCGCATTCAAAACTTTTTTGACGTTTTTACAAGCCGGGGCGGACCCAGATTGAAAATTACCCAGTGTCCACATACAAGCACACCTGCCTACATGTTAAACAATTCAATGACCCACGCACTAAATTAATGTACCACATTAAGCAAGTGCAAATTGGACCCGGTGCAGTGACACCGAGTAGCTCTACCTAGCTACGCCCCTGTTTACAAGCTCGCAAAGGCGTCTTATAGTATGGGATAAAGGGCTACTAGACTCCACATGCAAAGCCCCAAACTCCATATCCAAAAAGATCCACCTACGACTGAAAAGCTAAAGCGATTCGCCCAACATTCAAATTCCAAATCTGCCTTTCGTTTCCTTTCCATGATGAAAGCACGAGGAAAGGAGCGGGTGTGTCCGAATGCGGTGGCGGACGTGCAACCCCTCCATTGGCGCGCCAAGGCCATGGATGCACTGTGGGCGTCGTCCCATGCAAACATGGCGCGTCGTGCCCGCCGTGCACGACAGCGGGTGCGGGACGCGGCGGCAGCACTCACCGCGGTGGACGTCGGCTAGGTAGAGTCGCATTCTTCGGACCCCGTATGATGCACCAGTCTGGGTGCCGCAACCACGTCATGGTGGATGTTGCCGGCTCGTCCCAGGACAGATCCGTCATTGATCTGACGTCCACCGGCACCCAATGGGTTCCGGGCTCCGATGAGGAAGAGTTGGGCATGGGAGACGCGGTGCCCTGAGTCCCGTGAGCCGACTCATGTCCATGCCCTACTCTACTTTGCCTGCAACTGAACCAACACTCTGAGGAGCGCAGCCGCTGCCGGACATGGCCACAACGGAGCCGGACGAGCGGGGAGAAGAACCTGATGAAGCTTCGCTCAAAGATCGCTGCGTTGCATGTAATTAATAATATGGATTTGAGGTTCCTAGCTATCCGGATATGGAATGCATTTTTTGAGGCGTGACCGCTCACTGTCCGCGGACGCGCCCGGACGTGTCCGCAGGCGTTTTAGGGATCGGATTTGCCAAGTCCGGCTGTAGATGCTCTAATGCATATGGGCTCCATGTTAAGACCCAAACTTTACATGGTAGAGTTTTTAGTTGTCTATAAATATATATATATAGTAGGACCTCCTCAAGACCAACTTATGGAATAACACCAATGTTGTAAAAACATGGGTATTAAGAGAAAAATAGCCTTGCGACCCACTCTCAAGCATTATGAGAAGGAGTCTTGGGAAGAAAAGAGAAACCAAGACCGGGTCATAGTGCTAGGAGCAAGCTGTAAGAAATGAAAAACAATTTCTCACTTTTCTTGCACAAAAGGTGTCAAGTGACTTTGTGGTTAAGTTGTTGGGGCTACGCGGAAGAAAAGCTAATATTGGGCTCCAATTTAAGACTCCCAGAAATCTTAACCATTATAGGTACTTTTGGTTGCTATAACACATATGGTGGGTCATGCCTTAAGTTGTGCTTACAATTTAAACATTGGAGTCTTTCTAAAATAGTAAGCATGAAACACGGCAAGTGATAATTACTTTCCTGTTTCATTCTTTTCAAGAATTTATTCTATTTGTTTCGGAGGCTCTACCTTTCTTTAAAAAGTTTCTAAGCATGTTTTCACAAACTTGGTCGACAAATTATGATTAAAGAGCATTGAGATAAAAAATATGTAAGGGTGATAATGTGGACACTCGTACATGAGGGTTGTATCTATAATATTGCCTTTAAACTTGTGTGAGATTAACCTTATGAAATATCTCATATGTAAAAGGGAAAATGCATAGTCTTTCAAATCATGTACTTATAGCATGCATGCCCACAAGATTTGCCCACTACTATGTTTGGGACATATCTACTTTTGCAAACACTTTTGCTATGTTATTGCCCTCTAACTTGCATAATTTGGATAAAAATTATCTGAACTGACACCATTTTCTATAGAATTTGCAATCGTGTTATTTTTTTTGCATGAAAAGTGCCCAATAAAATAAAATAAATATATTCTTAAACTTTTCCAGATAAAAGAGCCATGGAGCCAGAAGATGGAGCCAGGGGTGCCCAGGGCCACCACGTGGCCCAAGACCTAGCTGCAAGGTGGGGTGCATGGCCCCTGTGGCACACCTCCCTTCGCCCTTTTGCATACCTAAGTTGTCTGCCCTGAAAAATCTTGGGGGATTTTTGTTGCATTTCCGTGGGACAGAGCCGGTGGCACCACTAATCTCTTGTAGGAGGCTGTCTAGAGGCTGATTTGGCCTCCGAAGAGGGGGACTCTTCGCCATTGCCATCACCAATCACTTCTCCATCACCAATTTCATGATCTTCCCACTCAAGTTTAACAAAATCGACACTTATTACATAAGGGGTCTCATCCAATTCCTCATCCAACCCATTTCCCCACTCATGTTACATCACTTCAATCCGATCATAATAACTACATCGCTTTTGCTGCTGATAAATTATCTCAAAAAAGTAATTATTTTTTAGGCGCGGATGAATTGACAACTCAATTGCTAAGATTTATAAATAGAAAATAATCTTGATAACCACAAGTGGAAGGTACCGTAACAGTCTTCAAGAAAAGTACCACAACCCAATCTAGCGTTTCGGCACAAGGGGATCCAAACAATATTTATAAACTTTAGCACCTACGCATTCTCCAAGATGACAAATATGACCAGACACTCGTCGGAAGGAAGATAAAAAGGGGCAAAAGGACTCAAGCTAAGGCAATGCCACAGTGTGCAATCTATAGGAGTGAGCTCGGAAGGAAAGGATGGTGGTGAACAACACCAATAAGTTTGTGCAGGGTTGAACCATGTTTTTTTTTGTTAGGGCGTTTTCCATGGTCATTATGGTTTCTTGAACTATAGGTCACACGAACAATCTGTGGTGAAATAGACCCATCTTGACTTCTCAAATGGAGGAGACAACTTTTGTCGCACTGAGCAAATGTAATGTAGGAATTCACACATCCTTGGGAGAAATGGGACTGGATCTTTCGCTCCACATTTGTTACACTTTGATGATTTGTTAAATTTTCATGTAATTGATTTTTGACCCAACCTTCATTTCGAATGTAACATCTTCCCTCTATCATCATTCACCTCCCCTCTGATACACGTAATGAGCAAAATACCAGTTTATACCATCAATAGAGGAGGGGAACTAGGGTGGCAACAAGGAGCATCAATGGTAGCATTGGGGAGCAGAGAGCTATGGTGGCAGTGCTGCATTGATGGAACACTGGCATCAATATCTTTTGGAAAAGATGGGGGGCGTGCCCGAGCAAAGGGATCTCGGGGCAGGAAGACGAGAGAGGGTAATAGAGAATGGATAAGGTGTGGTTAGTGATACGTCTCCGTCGTATCTACTTTTCCTAACGCTTTTGCTCTTGTTTTGGACTCTAATTTGCACGATTTGAATGAAACTAACCCGGACTGACACTGTTTTCAGCAGAACTACCATGGTGTTGTTTTTGTCCAGAAATAAAAAAATTCGGATTTGGACGACTTTGGAGAATTATTTTGGAATATATAATAAAGTATGAAGCCAAGACCCACTGGAGGGGGGGGGCTAGGTGCCCACAATACACCAGGGTGCGCCCGCCCCCTCTGGCATGCCCTGGTGGGTGGTGGGCCCTCGGGGCTCCGCTGACCCTAACTCCGACGCTATATAATCATATTTTTTCAGAAAAAATAGGAGAGGAAGTTTCATCACGTTTTAGGATACGGAGCCGCCGCCACCTCCTGTTCTTCATCGGGAGGCCAGATCTGGAGCCCGTTCGGGGCTCTGGAGAGGGGAATCTTCGGTCTTCGTCGTCACCAACCCTCCTTCATCACCAATTCCATGACGCTCCCCATTGGGAGTGAGTAATTCCTTCGTAGGCTCGTTGGTCGGTGAGGAGTTGGATGAGATTCATCATGTAATCTAGTTAGTTTTGTTAGGGCTTGATCCCTAGTATCCACTATGTTCCGAGATTCATGTTGCTATGACTTTTCTATGCTTAATGCTTTTCACTAGGGCCTGAGTGCCATGATTTCAGATCTGAACTGTTTATGTTCTCACCATTATATCTATGTTCTAGATCCAATCTTGCAAGTCATATGTACCTAGCTATTACGTGCTATGATCCGTAAACCTCAGTGTGACAGTAATTGGGATACTTTCCGGTGATGACCGTAGTTTGAGGAGTTCATGTATTCACTATGTGTTAATTCTTTGTTCCGGTTCTCTATTAAAAGGAGACCTTAATATACCTTAGTTTTCTTATGGACCACGCTGCCACAGGAGGGTAGGACAAAAGATGTCATGCAAGTTCTTTTCCATAAGCACGTATTACTATTTACGGAATATCTGCCTACATTATATTTATGAACTGCAGCTAGTTCTATGTCGCCCTAGGTTATAACTGTTATATGATGAATATTATTCAATGAATTCACCGATCCAGTGCCTACGAATTTTCCACATATTGTTCTTGCTGCTGTTACAACTACTACAGAACTGTTACTGCTCTTACCGTTACTATTGCTACTTTTACCACTGTTATCAGAACTATCATATTTCTGTGCTACTAATCATTTTGCTGCAGATATTTAATCTCCAGGCGTGATTGAATTGACAACTCAAGTTCTAATACTTACAAATATTTTTTGGCTCCCTTTGTGTCGAATCTATAAATTTGGGTTGAATACTTTACCCTCGAAAATTGTTGCGATCCCCTATACTTGTGGGTTATCAGTTAGCCGGACTAGTCAAACCAAGTGCTTTGATGCATGCATCAACTTAAATCCATCGAGGGCATTCATCCACAAATCCCGGCCTAGGGCTTTCACATAATGTGAAAACAAATAGTGCAAGATCAATTTTCAAGAAATGTTGCCAAAGAATACCAGCAGAAAGAAAAAAGAAAGACCATCGGAGGCGTGGTTTTTTGGCTCTCGGGTTCAGAGAAAGACATTAATCTCAATCAACGATTAGGGAATGTAGGGAAAAGCAGTTAAATGCATAATACATACTAAATACGTATAAACCTAAACATGTGGGTCATGCACATTAAAAGCTTTTGCTGTCATCACAAGAGAGTGCATAATCACTTTGGGTGTTAAATTTATTATCCTTGCTCATGCCTATGTTTTGCATTAATAGTGTTTCTATGTATACCAAAATCAAATAATAATAGTCTATCTAGGTTTGGATTTTCCATTTATTCATGTTGATGTAGCATCCTCTTAAAAGAAACATCCAAAGAATTAATATGATGAAATTCTTTGTATTCTTAGACGGAACATACTTTTTAAGAAACAAAAACATGAAATTAACATTGTGAAGCTTTCGACCTTCTACTGAAAGAAATCATGGAACATCATGAAACTCCCTCCCAAAATTAGTAACCGTGAAATTCTTAGTTTTCTATGAAGAGACACAATTTCTGAAATTATTTATCATGGTACCCTCTCTTATCCATTCAAAGTTGAATTCCTGGGAAATCGTGAAATGCATTGGACGTTTGTTTGGAAAGTTCCCCGAATTAGCATTAGGAGTTTCTTAGTTTCCTAGTAAGTAATTTTCCAGAGTTATTTACCATCATAACTCGCTTTCCCTTGAGTTCAAACCTTTTTGTTCCATACAACCGTTCTTCCAAAACGAAACAACTTCATCTCATTCAAAGCTTTTTGTTCCACACAACTTTTTTTCAAAATGAAACTATTACTCCTTCCATCCCATGATATAAGACGTTTTTACAAGCAGGGGCGAAACCAGACTGAAAATTACCCGGTGTCAGTGCAGTGACACCGAGTAGCTCTACCTAGCTACGCCCCTGTTTACAAGCTGGCAAAAGCGTCTTATATTATGGGAAAAAGGGCTACTAGACTCCACATCCAAACCCCCCCGCAAAAGAAAAAAAGACTCCACATCCAAAAAGAGCCACCGACGACTGAATGAAAAGCTAAAGCGATTCGCCCAACATTCAAATTCCAAATCCGCCTTTCGTTTCCTTTCCATGATGAAAGCACGAGGAAAGGAGCGGGTGGGCCCCGCCCCGCCCCGCTCGGAAATCTTCTCTTCCCCGCAAAGCTCACGAGTGACGACGAGTCGACGGAAGAAGGAGCGACCGAGCCAGCCAGCCAGCACGCGCCCCGCGGCGACCTGTTAACCAAACCATTTTCTTTTAAGTTTTTCTTCCCTTCTCTCCTGCGAGGAAAGGAAAACAAATCGGCGGAAGGAAAAGACCCAGACCCAGACCCAGTTGCCTCGCCTCGTCTCGTCTCCCCCCAACCCCCAAATCCATTCCCATATAGCCGCCGCCGAGCCCCCCCGAGCCGAGCTACTCCTCCCCACGTCGTCTCCTCCACCCCACCCCACCCCACTCCGCCCCCTCACCCCTCGCCGCCCGCCCGCCGGGTGATTGGGCGGCCCTGCTGCCCGTAGCATTTTTGAATTCCGCGCCCCGGGCGGCCCATCTGCCCCCCCAGGCGCCGCCGCAGATGTCGCTGTATTTCCGGCGGCTCTTCAACCGGCGGCCGCCGGCCGGGCTCGTCGAGATCTCCAACAACATTCTGGGTGCGTGTTTCCTCGCCAAATCCCCCTTCTCATCTCGGCACTTGTTTGGTTATTATTAAGCTTTTCTCGAGGTCAGTATGGTTGAAACCTGCACGGCTGCTCGCCCTCGGCATGGACCTGTTCGTGCAACGAACGCGTCACACGTGGAAAATCTTTGCTCATGTTGCGTGTGCGGCGGTTCTTCAGCTCGAACTCCGAAGGTTTTAGTCTGCGACTTTGGGATTAGTAGTACGACCTGTTCTCTTTCTTGTTCTTCTTTCGGTATTATTATTTGCCTTTTGCAGCTGTTAAACCTGTGAGAAAATTCGTATGGACAGTATATGGGTTATTGTTTAATATACAATTTGATCAGGCGACAGGACTGTGTCAAAGACCTTGTGCTATCGTGGTGACATTGCTTTCTTGTCTTGACCCGGCAGAGGCTGCGCAGGAAGCCCATTCATTAGCTGTCGCTGAACTTTGCATTTTTGACCATAATAGTAACACTTTATTGGTTATCCCTTATCAGGCTGTCATTATTTTCTCCAGCATTGCGTGTTCATTCAGCGCGATTCGGTCCCATTAGGTGACATTTCAACAAGTTTTAGCACGAGGTGGCTCTAGGACTTTAGGTTCTTGGTCCACGAACATGAATTCCTATGCTTCAGAGCATGGGATGTTCCTCCTGATTTATGAATTATTCATCAATGGCTCAAATCAGGTCACATTTCAAAGCCACAAGTAATGATATGCTTTAAAGCTCGAAGTTCTGTGCCCGATATAAAAATATATATTTTGTAGGCATTTGTTTTTTCCTTTTTACTGGGAAATGAACTTATGTACATCTTTGGAATTATTTGTGTTTCTCATTACTTCATTAGGTTATTTTTTACAGAAAAACTAGCAGTTAGTCGAGTATGTTGGCTTACAATTCAACAAGGCTTCTTTGCTGGGTCCTGGCCGAAATCTGTCCCCTTGCTCGCTCTCTGCCTGGAACTGTTCGTGCGACCAACGCGTCGCACGCCGGAAATCCTTGCTCGTGTTGCGTGCATGGCGGTACCTCAGTTCGAACCTCTGAGGTTTTAGTCCGCGACTTTGCGATTAGTAGCACGGCCTGTTCCGTTCTTGTTCTTCTTTCGATATTATTATGTTCCTTTTGCAGTTGTTAGCATGTGAGAAAATTCGTATGGACATTATGTGGGTTATTGTTTATACTACAGTTTTATCTTATCAGACGACATGACTGTGTCAAAGACCTTGTGCTATCGTGGTGACATTGCTTTCTTGTCTTGACCCGGCAGAGGCTGCGCAGGAGGCCCATTCATTAGCTGTCGCTGAACTTTGCGTTTTTGACCATAACAGGAACTCTTTAGAATACGGCGGATTAGTTGGTTATCCCTTATCAGGCTGTCATTATTTTCTCCAGCATTGCGTGTTCATTCAGTGCGATTCGGTCCCATTAGGTGACATTTCAACAAGTTTAGCACGAGGTGGCTCGAGGGCTTTAGCTTCTTCGCGCACCAACATGAATTCCTATGCTTCAGAGCATGGGATGTTCCTCCTGATTTAATGAATTATTCATGAATGGCTCAAATCAGGTCACATTTCAAAGCAACAAGTAATGATATGCTTTAAAGCTCGAAGTTCTGTGCCTGATATAAAAATATATTTTGCAGTAGGTATTTGTTTTCTCCTTTTTACTGGGAAATGAACTTATGTACATCTTTGGAATTATTTGTGTTTCTCATTACTTCATTAGGTTATTTTTTACAGAAAAACTAGCAGTTGGTCGAGTATGTTGGCTTACAATTCAACAAGGCTTCTTGCTTTCTGATTAATCTGACTCTCTGAAACTAGTATACCATTTTGTTTCCATCAGACATCCACTTGCGTAGCATATGCATACCAAGTTACCAACTACCATTTTTTCTCTCAGTGTGCATGGGTTTTTTATTGTTTAAGTTAAATGTTTCAAAGTGGGTACATGCTTTGTTCACATTACTTTTATATATGGAAACTCTCACCTGCTACCACTGGACAGGCTTTGTATGTTTGCGGTGATCTCACTTATTAATAGCAGAACTGAGATTGCTCTCATTGTCACCTTTTAGATGCTAACTTTTGACTACTTTTTTATTTTCCAGTATTTGACCACTGCTTCTCCACGGATATGCTTGAAGAAGACGAATTAAAGCCATACATTGGAGGCATCTTAAAACAGCTACTTGCGCGCTACTCCATTGATTCATTAATGGTATTCAACTTTGAGGGAGGAAAGAAGAACAACCAAACTGCCCGCATTTTCTCAGGCTATAATATGAGTGCGATGGGTTATCCACGTAACTATGAGGGGTGTCCTTTGCTCACCTTGGAGATGATTCACCATTTTCTTAGGTCTAGTGAAAGCTGGCTCTCATTAAGCCAGGACAACTACCTGCTTATACATTCAGAACACGGTGGGTGTCCGGTCCTTGCTTTCGCATTGGCAGCCCTACTGGTTTACCTCCGAAGGTGCAAAGATGAGAGGAAGGCGTTGGAGATGATCCACAAATATGCACCACCTGGGCTGGTTGAGCTCTACTCACCACTGGACCCAGCACCTTCTCATTTGAGATACTTGAAGTATGTGTCAAGACGACACAAATCACCACAATTGTGGCCTCCTGCTGACAGGACGCTGAACTTGAACTGTGCAATCATCAGGACGGTACCGAACTTTGATGGTGAAGGGGGATGTAGGCCAATATTTCGAATTTATGGCCCAGATCCCCTGGCTCCTCATGACAGTAGTGCCAAAGTTCTCTTTTCAACTCCGAAGACAGATGATTTTGTCCAGCTTTACACGCAGGTATAATTTTGTTTTGTTATCATGAATTACTCAGTGATCTGTCACAGTAGGGCTGTGGTTTTTGTCTATAATGTAGGGTTAGAAGTTGAACATCATTAGTTCATTACTGACCCGGTCTCAAAAGGGGAAATCATAAATATTAGACCCTTGAACTCTTTTAAGTCATCTATAGTTTCTGCGCTGACCTCATAAACTTCAAAACACTCGAATCACACCCCTGACCAAAAAGGCTAAAACAATTCTTGTTGCACCAACTGTTGGTTAAGTGTAATTTATACCTTCTCTAGTTCTTACCCAGCCGTGATGCTGTCGATTATGCCACATCAGCATAAGTCAGCTTATTTGAATACCACCATATTATCGAATTTATCCGGTTTGGACAGTCGAATGGTTGAAGTTGATAGGTTGAAGAGTGAAGAGAGTATTGGATGTAGAGTTTTCCCTTCTTGAAATACTTAAGATTTCCTTGGTCATCTGGAGAGATTATTGGTTTACACATAGCTCAATTTGTTTTCTATAATGGTTCTGAATACGTTCAAACTTGAAAGCGCATATTATTGCATCAGTTCATATAAATAGTTTATTTTTTACTTGGAAGTTGCTACTGGCAAGGTACCCTTAAGCTTAAATTGCTGAACTGAAAACATCATACTGTTTTTGTTTATAATTACAGGAAGACAGTGAGATAATCAAGATTAATATCCGATGTGCTGTTCGAGGAGATGTTGTCATGGAGTGCATCAGCCTGGATGAGGACTTTAAACATGAAGTGATGGTATTCAGAGTTATGTTTAGCACGGCTTTTGTTGAAGACAATCTTCTGTTACTTGATAGGAACGAGATTGACATTCTGTGGGACACGAAACACCGGTTTCCTGTAGACTTCAGAGTTGAGGTAACCAGATAATCCTTACATTTTATAGCTTTATTCAGCTGTGCACTTTACCTCTATACATAGTAATGGGATATTTCTGCCTGATAATGATAGGTTATATTTTCGGAGATCGATGCGACCACATCGATTAACACTTCTGAGCCATCAAGCGAAAGCGAAAGCAATCACATCACAGATGCTGCATCAGAACAGAAGGGTTTGAACAACGTACATGATGGCTTTGATGTGATATCCCTGCAGGAAACAGAAATCAGCAATGGCACAACTGAACATAACATTCCAGATAGCAGATCTGTCCAGACTTCTCAGATGGAACCAGAAAATATCCATTCTTCTGCACCAGAAGCTGAATCCGTAGGCCCAACCACTCAAGATCGTGAACTCTCCATGGATGCACCAAAGTCTGAGGGCGACAACGATGCTATTGCTGATACATCATCCTCGCAAGACGCTGAATCTGTAGGCCCAACCTCTCAAGAAGATGAACTCGCCGAGAACGCTTCTGCAGGGGAGGAATCAGAAGGGAGTACAACCAATAGCAGAGCCAATTCTGATACGCAGTTGGCAGACCCCCCAGGTTCAGAAGCTGACGCAGCCACTGCTGAACGTTCTGACACTAACTCAGAGTCAGGTTCACCTTCAAGCAGAGCTTCGTCTAGCTCGCCAAAGTTTGACGAAGATACCAAGGACGCTGGAACAGCTGGGGCCGAAGCACAGTCGTCTAGCTCGCCAAAGTTTGACGAAGATACCGAGGACGCTGGAACAGCTGGGGCCGAAGCACAGTCGTCTAGGTCGCCAAAGTTTGACGAAGATACCGAGGACGCTGGAAGAGCTGGGGCCGAAGCACAGTCGATAGAACTGGAAGGATCTTGAGACTACGATGGGCTGCTACTGTAAACTGGGGCAGCACTGGTCCATGGTGCCGCCCTAAATGTAGTTTAAACACATACACTTCCACAGTAGAGTGGAGAATTGCTGGTCGTCCAGACCAAAAGCATTGTACAGTTTACGTTGGTTAAACATGTGAGAAATTTTCAGACCATCTTCAGATTTTGGAGTCGAGGCATATGGTAGCTGGAGGTAGAGCCTCAATTCTTTTATCGTTTTCATGGCTACTTGGGTGCAACCTGTAAGACAATGTGGTTGTGCTGGAGTTGGTTGACGGTGAGCTAGTGGTGCCAACTGCTTTCTTTCCAATTTTCTTGTCTGACGACGTTGGTTCTTGTTTCTTTTCTTACTATTCGTTAGTTATGGAAAGCTGCAGTTATTAGGGTGATTGGTTTGATGCCAACATTTGGCAAAATCAAAAGGTGCCAAAGATTGGCAACTTTTATGAGCTTAACAAAAGAAAGTTTTATAACCGACCAATCACTAGCAAATATTTGGCATCTGCCAAATTTTGGCATCGCCAATCGTCGGCATCAAACCAATCAGCCTGATCAAACCAATCGCCAATTGAGAATATCCTGACGTCGTCCAAGAAATGGTTAAGCGCAGTAGGAAAGATGCATATGGTGGTAAATGATTTCGCCAGTAGCTCAAACTGTGGGCCGAAGATGGATCCATAGCTCACAGCGTGAGACATGAACAGTATATATTCAAGTAAAGGATTTGGACTTTCAGCTCGAGCTATCTTTTTTTTTTCTGTCAACTGGTAAATTCAAACATTTTCAGAACAACACGGAGCATTCTTTTCCTCTGGAAACTTTTTTGATCTTCCAACCACACCACTCAAAAAACTGGAATGAATCCCTTTTTACCATTTATTTATCCTCATAAGAAAGGAAAAGAAGTCAGATAATTAACTGCAAAAGGGCAAAAGATCAAACTTCTTCAAATTTTAAATGGGGAAAAGGATCAGATGGGAGGGCAAATAATCAAACTACAAATAACCTGTGTTAAAATCAAATTCCCCGTCGGGACAGGGTTCAGGGCTTTGATGAAATGCTAGAATGACACCATTGGATGTGGGGGATGCCTAGAGCTCCATCGACAAAGAGATGGATAGAGTTCCCCAAAATATTTTATCAGACACATTCTGCAAATGCATTGCATCTGAATGATATAAGCCGCAACTGAAGCAAGTCCGCAGTGCACAATTCACTTACATTGAACAACATAGTTTAAAGCACACACAAGTCAAGAACCACATGACCATTTCCTGGCTATCATTAATCAAAAAACAGAAAATTTTATAACTGTCTGCGCCTAATGCGCAGTATAATATAGCAGCAATTCTAACACATCACTCCAGCTGCAGTAAGAGTGGACTTTTCTTTATTAGGCAGAACCGACCAGAATAAGTCCGTCGTCATCCTTGCGGATTACTCATTGACTGTACCATCATCCGATTATTATGTCTACGGATGAGGATAATCCTCCTTGCGAATTACTCATTGACTGTACCATCATCCGATTATTATGTCTGCGGATGAGGATAATCCGTATCTGAGTTGCTCCCTCATGCGGTGCTTGCTAGCTTCATCCACCGGAAATCTTGGAGATATGGCAGTGCACTTCTTGCATGGGGATATAGCAGGCAGCTCAATTCTCTTTAAGCACACGGCTCGTTCCATGACGAGCCGTATATAATTGATCACCTTGTATTCCTCCTCGAACCCTTTCATCACGAACAATTTCAATTTCAAGTGCTTGAAATTGGATGCTTGCCGCACCAAGTTGGTCTTCTCGGCATCGTCCTCGGACTCATTTAATTCACATGAATGACGAGATAACTTCATGAACCAAAAAAAATAAACTACATTAGAAATTGGCATCCTCAACATCAGAATTTCAAAATGCAGCACAATGGCCGCAGATGAGTTAAGACATAAAAGTAAATGTGTGCTTAAGAAAGTTTAGAACCTTTCTGGAATTAGAGTTCTTGGAGGTATCTGAAGAAATGGAATTTCCTATATAGCTTTGGAATAAAGCAATGACTTTCTAGGATTCCTATAACATACTCCCTCGGTCCCAAAGTAAGTGTCTCAACCTTAGTAAATAAACTAAGAAAAAATCCATAGGAATTTTGGGGGAATCTAACATGAGGTTAGACATAATAGTCCCTCTATAAAGAAATACAAGAGCATTTAGATCACTACTTTAGTGGTCTAAACACCCTAATATTTCTTTACGGAGGGAGTAGAAAATATCCATTACCTTTACGCACATTTCTTATGAAGCACACAAACAACCTTGAAGAACAACTTATCTGCCATGTGTTCTAGGATTACACCATCATCCCTATACAATTCATGGGTTCTCCCTGTTGATACATCCTAGAGAGCCCTGTATATACTACATTTGATAGATTATACTCCCTCCGTTCCTAAATATTTGTCTTTTTAGAGATTTCAAATGGACTACCACATACGGATGTATATAGACATATTTTGCTCCGTATGTAGTCACTTGTTGAAATCTCTAGAAAGACAAATATTTAGGAACGGAGGGAATAGTACTTAAGTGGTTTAATATTACACATGCATGCTGGTACCCTATACGTTAATGCTGCATATATGGAAAATGTAAACATGTCATTATATGGCCAAAGTGTGGATTGAAAGAACCGAATGACAGGCTTAAATGAAAATTCTCCAGTGAAGGTGCGCCTTCAAGCATAAACATAGTCCAATCCAAATCACATTCAGTAAATATACCGCAAAGGTGCACATCTCTCAGTTTGCTGAATATAGGGGTGAGCTGTTGTGGACCTTTAGGTTCAACCCATATCTGCAGTTAAAAGAACAGAAATATGTAGAATATTGTAACATGAAGCAAGAAACACATGTTTAAATAAATTGATAATAATTAGAAGTAGAGAGAATTGTAGTAGAAACTTATCATTTGAGTGTAAAAGTTCAAAAGCAGATTCGACAGGTTTATGTCACTAGATAAACATTGGCTCAGCACGAATGGCTTCTGCCAAGACTGGGCAGGACAAGCAAATCAGATGTGATGAAGCTGGCGAACATAGCCAAAAGACACCGGGGGTTTTTCACAAAACCAAACATCATATACCAGTTCCCTCAGTTTAGGAAGACAGATTAGCTCAACGTGTATGCATCCAAAGCATTTAAGTTCAAGTGAGCTGAGCTCCGAGCTTGGGGCATCTAATTCAAGGACAGATTCCTGGGGCATTTCACAGGATTTCAAGGAAAGCATCTTAAGTTTACTGCAAGTGTTAAGAAGATTGGTGACATCTGAGTCTTGAAACACAAGGTTCTGAAGGATTAGTCTAGTGAGCAATTTGAAGGCACCAGGGTATGCACCAAAGAATGACATAAACCGCTGTCCACACAAGGCTAATTGGGCATCACTTGGAGAAGCAATATCTGGGCACATTGCGAACTCAAGCCATTCAGGTTCGTCGTTCTTCACGACATCCCAAACCGTATTGCCAATTGTGGACAAGTAAGGGTCCATAATGTAGAAGATGAGCTGCAATCTTTTGATGGTTCGAGTGCACTTGCAAGTCGGAGGAGACAACAGTCTCCTCGTTGCGTCCGTGTATGCCTTCATTGTTTTATCTGTCGTGTAACCGGCCTTACGGACGTCCGAGACAGTGATGAGCAGATGAGAGAGTTGATGAGGAAGGTGCCTCCATCGTGTTGCGATAGTGCCAGCTCGAATCACCGTGCGAAGGTCAAGGCGTTCTAGGATTTGGAGAAGAATGTCATTGGGTAGTATGCTAATTCTATCTTCATCTTTGCTTGCAACAATAGAATCTTCTCCTTCAGTTGGATCAATTCTATCTTCAATTTTGCTCTGCAAAATAGTAAAGTGAAGAAAATAAGGTCTTTGTAGCAATAGTAATAAATAACAAGAAACGGAAAGGAAGCAATGAACTTACATAGTTGCTTGCTGACTCCATGATGAGGAACAGTAGATGAGGAACATGAAAATATAATCATATGTCAAATCTGTTTGGCTACTTCTAGATACTTCTGTTGTGGTCTAGTATTTCTTTTTCTTTTCTTTATCCTACCTACTGTTTTCTAGAGTCTTCTAGTTGTGAGTAGCTATGAGTAGAATGGTGAACCTTAAATAATGTTTCTAGAGTATTCCAGCTATAAGTAGAAGTATGTGAAGGCTTCCCAAAGCCCTATAAATAGAGGTCCTCACCTCTACTTTGTAGCGAAGACTATGTACCCCTACCTATAATAGAACTTGTTGTTCTTATCTAAGATCTTGGAGTAGATCTTGTGCCCTAGGAGTTCTGGATTGAACTCTTGCTGCCCTATCAGCCTACATTCGCCTCTAGAGCAATATCTAGCGCAGCACGTTGAAGCTGTTCCTTCAACACTTGTGTTGTACACATTGTAGCATCAAGGTGGAGTTGCTCCTCCACAACCTTCGTGCTGCTTCAGGTGGTATCAGAGCCTCGTTGAACCATAATCGTTCTTGCTGTCCTCTTCGAGAGCAAGTTGCAGCAAGCAATGGAGCGATTGGAGAATAGGGTGGATGCTGCTGAACAACAAATCAAAGAGCTGCGTGAAGATCTTAATAGGAGATTTGACCAGCTGGTTGAGATGATAAGAAAGGGTGTCCCCCCTGCTACCAATGAAGGAGATTCATCTAAAGAAGAGGAAGATGTTCATCAAGGAAGAAGGAGAGGTAATCTTGGAGCAAGACCGCCACGGCAACATGTTGTTCAACGTGCTTCAAGAAGGACAATTTATGTTGAGGCTTCTGAAGGTGAAGGATATGATGATGCCCTTGAAGAACCAAATCTCTACGCATATCGAAGAGCACCCAACCCTACATATGCAAGAGATACATACAAGGTGAAAGCTGAGATCCCAAGTTTTAATGGAAATGTTGACATTGAAGGGTGCCTGGATTGGTTATATGAAGTGGAGACTTTCTTTGAGGTCATGGAGGTTCCGGAAGATCGTAGAGTTCCTTTGGTCGCATACAAGCTGAAAGGAGGAGCCGGTGCATGGTGGCGTCGCGTTCAAGAGGAGCGCAGGCTGAGAGGAGAACCTCGTGTTAGAACTTGGCGACAAATGAAAGGCCTCTTGAAAGGGAGATTTTTGCCCGCTGATTATGACCAGATCCTATTTATCCAATTTCAAAATTGTGCTCAAGGAAATAGGACTGTTTCAGATTACACGGAGAAGTTTCTAAGGCTACAAGTGAGGTGCAACCTTGCTGAAACTAAAGAGCAACAAGTTGCAAGGTACATCAATGGTCTCAATGATGCTATTCAAGATCGATTGATGATGCAACAAATCTGGTCCGTTGATCAAGCACAAGCTCTATCCTTAAAGGCCGAGAGGTTTGTGAGGATAAGAAAGACAACTAAGGCTCCATATCCTCCATATCCTCACACCGAAGGCTCATCTAGGAGCCAACCTAATAGAGTGGAAGAAAAGACCACTCCACCAAAGACAGAACAGCCCATCCCGAAGCAAAATAAAGGAAAGGGTAAGGCAAATGAAGGCCCAAAGTGCTATAAATGTGGTAAAGAGGGACACATATCCAGCGGTTGCCCACTAAGGATATTTGTTAACACGACTATCCATGATGGTGAAAGCGATGAGGAAGAATACGAATCTGAAGATGTAGACGGACCAAGAGGTTTGTCAAGAAGAAGGTGAAGAGGTGGTATGTGTGATCCAGCGTGTCCTATGTTCCACACCACAACTCGATGACACACAACGGAAGAAAAATATTTGAGAGCAAATGCATGGTGAATGGCAAGGTATGCAAACTAGTGATTGATAGTTGCAGCTGCGAGAATCTTATCTCCCAGAAGTTGGTGGACCATTTAAAGCTTGAAACCCATGATCATCCAAATCCCTACACTATTGGATGGATCAAGAAAGGAGTGAATATGAGGATCACCAAACAATGCAACCTGCCACTTTCTTTGGGTAAGCATTATCGCTCAAATGTGTTGTGTGATGTGGTTGACATGGATGCCAGCCATGTTCTTCTTGGGAGGCCTTGGCAATTTGATGTGGATACTACACACAAGGGCAAGGAAAATTCTTACTCTTTCATTTGGAACAAGAGAAAGATCATTATCTTACCAAACAAAACCGAAGGTAATACCTCTAAGGAGTAGGGGAAAACTATGTTAACTATCTCCCATACCTCTCATGAGTTTATGGAAGACTTGAAGGAGGCAGATTTGTCTGCTGCACTTGTTGTAAAGGGAGAAGAACACCTGTCTGTTGAAATTCCAGCAAAGGTACGTGGTTTATTGGCAGAATTTCAGAACATACTTGGGGAGCCACATTGCTTGCCACCGATGAGAGGAATTCAACATAGAATTGACTTAATTCTGGGAGCAAGTCTTCCTAATCTTCCACACTATCAAATGAGCCCAAAGGAGCATGATATATTGAAGGAGAAAGTGGAGGAATTGCTGCAAAAGGGGCACATTCGAGAAAGTATTAGCCTATGTGCTGTACCAGCCCTGCTCGCGCCTAAGAAAGATGGATCTTGGCGCATGTGTACGGACAGTAGAGCCGTTAACAAGATCACCATAAGGTATAGATTCCCTATTCCCCGTCTGGATGATATGTTGGATCAACTTAGTGGAGCAAGAGTGTTCACACAGCTAGATTTAAGAAGTGGGTATCATCAAATCCGTATAAAGACCCGGGGATGAATGGAAGACCGCCTTCAAGACAAAGGAAGGGTTGTTTGAATGGCTAGTCATGCCATTTGGACTCTCAAATGCACCAAGTACCTTTATGCACTTAATAAGTCAAGTCCTTAGACCCTTCTTATCCCACTTTGTTGTGGTCTATTTCGATGACATCTTGATCTATAGCAAGGATGAGGACGAACACTTTGATCACATTCGGAAGGTGCTAGAAGTACCAAGGAAAAATGAGCTCTACGTCAACTTGAAGAAATGTGTTTTCCTGCAAACACAACTTCTTTTCCTAGGATTCGTCGTAACATGTGACGGCATTCGTGTTGATGATTCTAAGGTTGAAGCAATCCGAGAATGGCCAACTCCTAAGACCATTTCTGAGGTAAGAAGCTTTCATGGCCTTGCAACTTTCTATAGGCGATTTGTTAAGAATTTCAGCACTATCATGGCACCAATTACCGAATGTTTGAAGAAAGGAAAGTTCCAATGGGCAGAAGCAGCTGAAGCCAGCTTCAATGAGATTAAATAAAAGCTATCACAAGCTCCTATCTTGGTACTACCTGATTTCAACAAGACTTTTGAGTTGGAGTGTGATGCAAGTGGAGTAGGCATTGGAGCTGTCCTATCTCAAGAAAGGAAGCCCATTGCTTTCTTTAGTGAGAAGTTAAGTGAAGCTAGACTGAAATGGAGTACCTATCAGCAAGAATTATACACCGTTTTCAGAGCGTTGAAAACTTGGGAAGTCTATTTGCGGCCTAAAGAGTTCATTATTTATAGCGACCATCAATCCTTGAAGCATTTTAGAAATCAAAGGCATGTTGACCGCATGCTAGCAAGATGGGCAACATATCTGGAGAGATTTAACTATCTCATCATGCATAAATCTGGAATAACTAACAGAGTGGCCGATGCTTTGAGTCGTCGTGCATGCCTCTTGACTTATTTTGAAGCTGAACTTCCGGGCATGGATCAAATAAAGGAGTTGTATGAGGGTGACGAAGACTTTGGCCATGTTTGGGTAAAGCACGCAAGGGGCCAAGCATTAGGTGATGACTATTTGATGCAAGATGGATATCTCTTCAAAAATGATCGTTTGTGCATTCCAAGAAGTTCTCTACGTGACAAGCTGGTTAGAGAGCTCCATTCAAGTGATCTTAGTGGCCATGTTGGACGGTACGAGACTATCGCTAATCTGGAAGCTCGCTACTTTTGGCCACAACTAAAGAGAGATGCTGGAAAGTTCGTTCAACGGTGCCCCGTATGTCAGACCTGCAAAGGCCAAGTCCAGAACACAGGGTTATACGTGCCTTTGCCTGTTCCTGTCGCTCCATGGGAGGACATTTCTATGGACTTCGTCTTGGGCTTGCCAAGAATGACACGAGGAAGTGATGCTGTATTTGTGGTCGTGGATAGATTCTCTAAGATGGCTCATTTCATCCCATGCCGCAAAACAACGGATGCTCATCATGTGGCAAACCTATTCTTTCGAGAAGTGGTCAGACTTCATGGAGTACCAAGGTCCATCGTCTCAGACCATGATAGCAAGTTTCTTGCTGCATTTTGGCTCACTTTGTGGAAGCAATTCAACACTGAATTGAAATTTTCTAGCACTACTCATCCACAAACAGATGGACAAACGGAAGTGGTGAACAAGTTTTTGGGTAATCTGATCCGTTGCATTTGTGGAGAAAGAAAGGGACAATGGGATTTGGCTTTATTTCTTGCAGAATTCTCCTACAATAACTCCAAGCATAGATCCACAGGAAGGAGCCCTTTTTCCATTGTCTACACTAAAGTCCCATCACATGTGGTGGACCTGGTGAAGCTACCATCAAGGGGAAACTCAAAATCAGCATTGTCCTTTGCTGATAATTACACCGAGTTATTTGAAGAGATTCGCGGTGCTTTGGAAGCACAAAATCAGAAATATAAACAACTTGATGATTGCAAAAGGAGGCTAAAATCATTCCAAGCCAGTGATAAGGTGATGGTCTACCTTCGAAAAGAGAGGCTGCCTTTAGGTGTTAAAGGGAAACTTAGGCAGCGAAGGTATGGGCCCTTCTCTATCGTGAGGAAGATAAATGATAATGCTTATGTGATAGATCTTCCAAGCGATATGGGTATCTCCAACACTTTCAATGTTGGGGACTTGACTCTCTACCATCCAGAATAAGCGCTCTATGAAGATAACTCGAGGGCGAGTTCCAAACAACCAGGGGAGAATGATGAGGAACAGTAGATGAGGAACATGAAAATATAATCATATGTCAAATCTGTTTGGCTACTTTTAGATACTTCAGTTGTGGTCTAGTATTTCTTTTCTTTTCTTTATCCTACCTACTGTTTTCTAGAGTCTTCTAGTTGTGAGTAGCTATGAGTAGAATGGTGAACCTTAAATAATGTTTCTAGAGTATTCCAGCTATAAGTAGAAGTATGTGAAGGCTTCCCAAAGCCCTATAAATAGAGGTCCTCACCTCTACTTTGTAGCGGAGACTATGTACCCTACCTATAATAGAACTTTTTGTTCTTATCTAAGATCTTGGAGTAGATCTTGTGCCCTAGGAGTTCTGGATTGAACTCTTGCTGCCCTATCAGCCTACATTCGCCTCTAGAGCGATATCTAGTGCATCACGTTAAGCTATTCCTTCAACACTTGTGTTGTACACATTGTAGCAGCAAGGTGGAGTTGCTCCTCCACAACCTTTGTGCTGCTTCACTCCATGATTGAACACCTAAACAGTCTCACAAATCTAGGCCTTGTAGGTCGCTAGCTACTTATTGGGATAGAAAAGCCCGGAAGAGGCCGAGTCAGAGTAGCAGAACCACTCTGAACTCCATTAGAAAACCAGCAGAAATCCTCCTCCGCCACGCATTGCTACCATAATAATGGTGTATTGTACGACACACACCGCGGGAGAAATCCAACAAAGTTCGGCGGCGGGCCTTCTCTACTTACCGAACCCCAACTTCCATAACAAGGATCCGCCTCCGCCACGGATTCCCAAGGTGAAACCCTGTTGTTTACTAGAGGCAGTCGTGGAAGCCGAACCACCCCAAGGAACCGCCTCCGCCATGGATTTCAGGGGCGTCTGATATGTATTTTTTGTTCGGTAGGGGAGGGCCCTGATGGTGCTAGTGATGGCTGGAGATATTGTCAGGACCTGATCCACGCCCATACTGAAGGAGAAGGAGGAAAGGCAAGTTCAGTTAAGCAACAACGCAGATGCGAGGATACCGATTCGGGCCAGATCAACGGCTCGGATGCAACCTCTCCGTTTACCTCTTTGTTTAAACTGATCACTTTATTGTAACCGTTAATCACTGTTTGTTACCGCGGTGAGCTGGACAAGGACTTATAAGCTGGGCTCCGAGGCGAGATCGGGCAAGCCTGTAATTCGAGAACTAAGTGTAGGTAGCTAAGAACCCTAGTTCGTACGGAAGGCAGGGTTTCCGTCCTTACAATCCACCCCTTGTATCCCATTTTTCATGAAATTCCAATGAAATCGAGTCGAGTTTCCTCCGATCTATCGAATTCTCGCATTCCAGGTCTTACAAAGGTATCAGAGCGCCGGTGAGATACCTCGGCGGAGAGTCAACGACGGCGAATCCGGGCGGTGGAGAACAGGAGGTTGGGTTTTCTCGTAAAATCCCCCTGTCCCTCCCAGTTCACGGCGGATGTGTCAGGTGGCGGCGACACGGTGACAGAGACATTCGGGCGCAAATCACCGAGTCCGATCCGGTTGCCGAGAGTCCTTTTTTCGGTGGTAAAATTCCTGGATCTGACAGGATCCGTGCGCCAGAGAAGGATTATGTTGAGCGAGGCTAACGGGATTTGTCTCAGTCGCAGATGGCCGACACAAGAGCTAAGGTCCAGATCACAGTGGATCGAGTGGAGAAGGAAGTAGCAGATTTGAGAGCGGAGGCAGGAGGCTTACAAGGGCTCAAACAGGAGGTGACAAAACTCATGTCAGAGATGGTAACTATGCCGAAAGTAGAGGCAAAATTGTCGGAGATGAATGAGGGAATTCAGCAAACCTTAGAGTTAATCTTACAGAAAATGAACATCTCAAGTCAGAAAGCAGAGCTAGTTTCTCCAGAGCCAAAAATCAAGGAAAGTCAGACAAATGCTAGTGGTCACATACCAGACACAAGACAAAACAATCTGCATAGTAAAGCAGATCCAGTGATGAGAAATTTAGAGCAAGAATTCGAAGGGCAAGGAAAACCGTCAGTCACAAACATAGCTGGGCTCTCAATTGGATTGCCAGTTTCACAACTAGTAACTGAAAGCACAAGAGTGTGTGCTGGTACACAACAAGAGGCACCAGTGTTGGGTCAGTTCAGATTAGCTCCAACAAATGTCAGTGCAACAGTACAGGTTCATACTCTGGGATTTTCAGGAAATAGTGGGTACTTTGCTCCTGTAAGTGCTCCACTTTTCTCCCCACCTCACACATATAATCCCATCACTGGCCAGTGCATCAACACCACAACAAGAGCTCAAGGAGTATCTCCTATATATCAAGCAGTAGGAAATCTATATGATATGCAGAGAAATCAACATTCTACCCAATTAGGAGGTCCATCATATTTCGCAGAAGCAGTTCTAAAAGGGCCAAGGTTGGAAATTCCCCTTTTTAATGGAGATGATCCTATTGGATGGCTCATAGCATGTGATTTTTTTTGACATGTCTGGAACTCCATATGAGCAATGGGTGAACTTAGCTACTGGTCACTTACAAGGCAGAGCTTCTAACTCGCTGAAAAATATTTGTGTGCCATGGCAAATGGTAACTTGGCAACAGTTTTGTCAGATGATAGCTGACAGATTTTCAGAAGCAAGTGTTCATGAATCTGTGGAATTATTGAAGAATATTCAGCAAACTAACATAGTAGCACAGTACATTGACAATTTTGAACAATGTGTAGTGCTAGTCAAAAGAGATCATCCTGGTCTCCAAGATTTTTTTTGCTGAGCTGTTTCATTGGAGGCTTAAGAAGTGACATTAAACATGAAGTTTGTGGAAAAAAACCTACTGGCATAACTGAAGCATATTGGTATGCCAAGGTGTATGAGAAGGCTGCAGCTGCTAGAAAATTACAGAACACTCATGCTTACAAATCTAAGAGCTACCAACCTGCATACAGGAACTCTACAACACCACTGCAAGTACAAGTTCCACCATAGGAGAAGTACAATGTACCTTTTCCTAAAGATGCTAGGGCTTGTTGGTACTACAGAGAACCATGGTCAAGACAACACAAATGCAAGATTGGTAAAACAATTCACATTCTACAGGAAGTAGATGAGGAGGACGACAGTGATAATACAGAAGAATACCTGGGGCAGGAACAGACGTATCATACATCTCCTAACACTCTTGATAAGGAGAAAAGCAATGATATCACCATAGAAAAACCCGCACAAGCCATGCATATTTCAGTTCATGCAGTGGAGGGCACTCCAGGAGCAAACACCTTTTCACTGATCTTAGAAATTGCAGGCAAGAAAGCTACAACTTTGTTTGCCAGTGGATCATAAGACACCTTTATTAGCACTGACTTTGCTATCAAAAGCAATTGCAATCAACAACCAATACAACCAAGGAAAGTAACACTTGCTGGGGGAGGAAAACTGATATCCACATCCAAAGTTTCTCCTATGGATTTCAAAATCCAAGGAAATACCTTCTGTAGCAGCTTCAAAGTGTTAGATTTGCAGGCTTATGGTATCATCCTAGGAGCTGACTGGATATATCAATATAGTCCTATATGTCTGGATCTAGTGGAAAGAATTCTGATTGTGACAAAGAATGAATAGCCAGTTACTCTCTTTGATCATACAAATCCCAAAAAAGAAATGCATCTTGTCTGCAGCTAAAATGGAGAAACTTCTATCAAAAGGAGTGATGGGATATATATTAGAGATTCAAGAAATGGAGTCTGAAAACAGTAAGGAACAGTCAGACCCTCCATCAGCTCTACAGCCTCTATTACAGAAATATGCTGCTATATTTCAGGAATCAGAGAAACTACCTCCAAAAAAGGGCATGTGACCACAAATTTTGTTACAGGAAGGAGCCAAACCTCCTAACTTAAGGCCTTACAGAGTACCTCATTACCAAAAAGCCGCAATGGAGGAAATAATGAAACAGTTAATAAAAAAGGAGAAACACAGGAGAGTTTCAGTCCTTTTTCCTCACCTGCAATTATTGTCAGAAAGAAATATGGAGGGTGGAAGCTGTGTGTGGATTACAGAGAGCTGAATGCAATAACTATAAAGAACAAATTTCCCATGCCAATTATTGAAGATCTTTTGGATGAATTAAATGGAGCAAAAGTATTCTCAAAGCTAGATCTGAGATCTGGATATCACCAAATTAGAATGGCCCCAGAGGACATTCCAAAAACAGCCTTCAGGACACACATGGGACACTGAATATAAAGTGGTGCCTTTTGGATTATCATGTGGTCCAGGTACTTTCCAAGGACTGATGAACACTGTGTGTGAAGAGATCAATGAACCAGAAAAGGAAAAATTTATTCTGGTATTCTTTGATGATATGTTAGTGTTTAGCAAATCTATGGAGCAACACTACACACATCTAGAAAGAACTTTTGCTAATTTGCCAAAAACATGAGTTATATGTGAAACTATCAGAGTGCACTTTTGCAACTCATCAGGTATCTTATCTAGGACACATTATATCAGAGAAAGATGTAGCTACTAATCCAAGTAAGATTAAGGCAGTCAGAGACTGGCCTATACCTGAAAATGTTAAGCAACTAAGAGGATTTCTGGGATTGACTGGATATTACAGAAGGTTTGTGAAGCAATATGGACAAAAATGCAGGCCTCTCCATGATATGCTAAAGAAAGATGTTTTTCAGTGGGGACCTGACCAGAGCAAAGCATTTCAAACTCTGAAAACAACAATGACCAGCTGTCTTGTGTTAACTCTCCCAAACTTTGGTCTGCCTTTCACAATAGAAGCTGATGCATGTGCAAAAGGAATTGGAGCTGTACTTATGCAGCAAGGTAGACCTATAGCTTTTCTCAGCAAAAGCTTAGGCCCAAAATCAGCTGCTCAATCCATATATGAAAAAGAGGCAATGTCCATCTTGGAAGCTCTCAAGAAGTGGAGACACTATGTGTGGGGAAACAAGTTGATAATAAAAGCAGACCAACAATCTTTGAAGTATATGACTACTCAAAGATTAACTGAAGGAGTACAACACAAATTGCTCCTCAAGCTCCTGGAATATGACTACACAATTGAGTACAAGAAAGGGAGAGAAAATACGATGAGCAGATGCTTTGTCCGGAAGGATATCTTGTGCAACATATTGATCAACAGCAGGACTGTAGTAATTCCAGCCTGGACTGAAGATGTCATGAAGAGTTATCAAGGAGATCAGGACACTGATAAAATCTTAAAGAAAGTAGCTGCAGATAATGAGGAAACCCAAAAGTTTACCACACATCAGGACCTGTTGAAATACAAAAACAGACTATATGTTGGAGCTACATCTGATTTCAGATAGCAACTGTTGCAAACTTTTCATTCTTCTGCAATAGGAGGCCATTCTGGAATTAAAGCTACTTATTTCAGGATCAAAAAGGTATTCTACTGGCCCAACATGAAGAAGGACATTGAAACTTTTGTCAGTTAGTGTCCAGTCTGTCAGCTCAATAAGGTGGAACACATATATCCTACTGGCCTGTTGCAACCTCTCCCTATACCTGATATGGCTTGGGCTCATATCACTATGGATTTCATCACAACACTACCTAACTCACAAGGGAAGGAGGTTATTCTTGTGGTGGTAGACAGATTTACTAAATATGCACATTTCTTGCCCTTAGCCCATCCATATTCAGTTCAGGCAGTGTTTGACACACTGATGGATAATGTGATCAAGCTACATGGAATGCCTGTGTGTATTGTTTCTAATAGAGATCCAATTTTCACAAGTGCTTTATATCAGGAATTATTTAAAGTTTTTGGAGTTCAAATCAGATTCAACACTACTTCACATTCTCAAACAGATGGTCAGTCAGTAAGGGTAAATCAATGTCTGGAAGCTTACTTGAGAGGCATGGTATTCCAAGAACCAAAAAAGTGGATGAAGTGGTTACCATTGGTAGAGTTATGGTATAACACAAGCTATCAGTCATCCTTGAAATGCACTCCCTTCCAAGCCCTGTATGGTTACAAACCACCACAAATTGGAGAATTTGCTGCAGAACAGCCCCTGTCTCCAGAAGCAACTCTGACAGTATCTCAGAGAGAACACATGGTCCAAAGACTGAAGGCCAACCTAGAACATGCTCAGGGCAGGATCAAACATTTTTCAGACCAGAAACGCATAGAAAGACAATTGGAAGTTGGAGATCTAGTGTTTCTGAAGATACAACCATATCGACAAAATGCATTTGGTCTTCGTGGATCACTCAAGATTAGATCGACGTTCTATGGACCCTATGAAATTCTGGAAAAAGTAGGTGCAGTTGCTTACAAACTACAACTACCAGAAGGAACAAATATCCATCCTGTGTTCCACATCAGTAAACAAAAGAAGCACATTGTTCATCGAGCAGTTCCACTCCCTCACGTTCCTCTTGTCACTCCAGATGGATATGTCAAAACCATTCCAGTAGTAGTTCTTGATCGCAGAGTCATTCAGAGGAACAAGACACCAGTGGGACAGTGCCTAGTTCAATGGGAAAGTCTTGCTCCAGATGATGCCACGTGGGAAGATGCGGCGTTTCTCAACAAAACATTCCCAGGGCATAAGCTTTTTCGCCTTGAGGATAAGGCAGTCGTCATGCCGACGGCATTGTCAGGACCTGATCCACGCGCATACTGAAGAAGGAGAAGGAGGCAAAGCGAGTTCAGTTAAGTAACGGCGCAGATGCGAGGACACCGATTTGGGCCAGACCAATGGCTAGGACGCAACCTCGCCGTTTACCTCCTTGTTTAAACTGATCACTGTATTGTAACCGTTAATCACTGTTTGTTACCGCGGTGAGCTGGACAAGGACTTATAAGCTGGGCTCCGAGGCAAGATCGGGCAAGCCTGTAATTCGAGAACTAAGCGTAGGTAGCTAAGAACACTAGTTCGTACGGAAGGCGGGGTATCTGTCCTTACGATCCACCCCTTGTATCCCCTTTTTCATGAAATTCTAGTGAAATCGAGTCGAGTTTCCTCCGATCTATCGAATTCTTGCATTCCAGGTCTTACATATATGGCAGAGGAATTCGGATCCGTTTCTTGCTCTGTGGGACTTCAATCGGATTTGCAACGAATTTGGGATTTTGGGAGAGAAATGATATTTCGGCAGGGATCGCTGGGGAAGAAGACGAACATGAGAGAGAGAGAGAGAGAGAGTCTAGAACAGAAATCCTAATTTTTTTAGCAACAGAACGGGATTTCTATGAATCAATCTCTGCGCGGTGGGCCAAAGAGACTACTCGGCGAGGCTGGGCACGCGTGCTGGCACGGCCCGTTTACTTGTTTTTGAGTTTTTAAATATATATGGCCCAAAAGACAGCCCAACAAGCCAAAAACAGCCTATAAGGCCTAAAAGCAGCCTGTCACGCGGGCCAAATATGCCGGTGGGCTGTCCCGTAAAAACTGTTAACGTAATTCAATAAAAATGTTTCATGTTGCAAAAAAAAGTTTAGTATATTAAAAAAATGTACATCACATTCAAAAAAGTCTTCATAAGTTTAAAAAAAATGTGTTCACGACATTAAAAAAAATGTTTGTACAATGTACACAAATGTTGGCCCAGTTAAAAAATGATGTTTTAATCATTTGAAAAATGTATCAACATGTTTCCAAAAAAAATGTTTAACATGTATATGAAAAATATATCCAAAACATGTTTTGTAAGAATGTTAAACATGTATTTCGAAAATGTTAAGCGGATATAAAATAATGTTTTAAATATATACAAAAAATGTAGAAACATGTATGGAAAAAACTAGACATGCATTGAAACAACAAACCTGATGAGAATCAACAAAAGAAACAAAACAAGCAAAGAAAAGAAAGAAAGAATCTAAATAAAACCAAAGCATAAAGAAGAATTATGAAATACCAAAAACCCGTTGAAAAAGCAAAGAAATCCGAACCATAAAAGAAAAAGAAGAAGAAAACCAAAAAACCAGTGGAAAAAAATCCCCCAAAACAAAAGAGAACGAAACCAAAAAAACGAAGAAACCAGATCAAAATTATCGATCGAACGAGGATTCTATAAGTGGGACGGCCTGATACTTGTCCGCCCATTCCGATCACTACGGGCAAGACAAAGCCTTTTCATGGTACACAGTCACGAAGTCAGGCACTACACGACCAATATAATAAACGTGTCATCATAAGTCGTGTCGTACCAGACACGTTTAATCCTGTGCTAGGTTGTGCCGAGCCAAATGGTCAAGTCTGATCGAGCGTGACCCCGGATTGGCCCATGGAGCGCGAGCCCTATCTCTCACTCGATGTGAGACAGTAGGATGTCTTGACTCAGGCAGCCGCCCGACCGGGTAGGCCCAGCGCAGACACAGGCTTTCAACGCTTTTATTTTTCTTCCATTTTTTCATGCTTTGTTGCATTTGTTTTTTATACTTTTGCTTGTATCTCGAAATATTTTGAATATATAAATTATAAAAAATAATTTATATACAAACATTGAAATACGTTAATCATGCATTTAGAAAATATTAAATGTCTCCGAAAAAAGAAAAGAAAAGAAAATATTAAATGTGTAAACATAAAATGAAAAAAGTGTATGGAAAAGGGTAGAAGTAAAATACAGTTTTTCAATATTTTTAACAAAATATTAATGATGCTCTGAAATATCCTGAGCTTGTCCAAGAAATGGTCAAGTGCAGTAGGAAAGATGCATACGGCGGTGAAGGATTTTGCCAGAGACTCACATTGTGGCCTGGAGATGGATCCATAACTCACAGGCTAAGACAAGATGGGCTGCTTCACTTCCTCAATTCAACCAAACTAGCAAAAACCATGATATAGAGTCAAACAATATATATATTCAATTAAAGGATTTGGACTTTCAGCTCGGGCTATATTTTCTGTCAAATGGCGAATTCAACATTTTCGGAACAACACGGAGCCTTTTAAACTCCTTCCATTCCTCTAGAAACCATTTTTGATCCTCCAACCCGCACCACTCAAAAACTGTTGAATCCTTTTTACCATTTATTTATGCCCGGAGGAAAAGGAAAGGAAGTCACATATTAATTGCAAAAGGGCAAAAGATCAAAGTTCAAATGTATGATGGAAAAAAATACGGACTATAAATAACACGGGTTAAAATCAAATTCCCCACCGTGAAGGGGCACAGGGCTTTGATGAAATGCTAGAATGCCACCATTAGATGTGGGGGATGCATGTAACGGCTCAAGCCTGTCAATGGAGCTCCATCGACAAGGAGATGGATCGAGTCCGGACACGCTATTATACCAGACACATTTTGCAAATGCCTTGCATCTGAATGATATAAGCCATTGGCCTCCGCAATCAAAGCAAGTCATGCTTGCATATAATTCACTTAAATTGAAGAATATAGTTTAAAGTACACATGAATCAAGAACCACATTGACCATTTCCTGGCTATCAATAATAAAAAAAAACAGAAGAGGTTATAACTCTCTGCGCCTAATGCGCAATGTATAGCAGCAATTCTATCACATCATCCAATATATAGGCACAACCGACCAAACTAAGCCCGTCATCATCCAAACATTACCCTCGCGGATTACTCATTGACTGTACCATCATCCGATTATTATGTCTGCGGATGAGGACAATCCATGTCTGAGTTGCTCCCTGATGCGGTGCTTGCTGGCTTCATCCACCGGAAATCTTGGAGATATGGCAGTGCACTTCTTGCATGGGGATATAGCAGGCAACTCAATTCTCTTTAAGCACACGGCTCGTTCCATACCGAGCCGTATATAATTCATCACCTTGTATTCCTCCTCGAACCCTTTCATCATGAACAATTTCAATTTCAAGTGCTTGAAATTGGATGCTTGCCGCACCAAGTTGGTCTTCTCGGCATCATCCTCGGACTTATTGAATTCACATGAATGACGAGATAACTTCATGAACCGAAAAAATAAACTATATTAGAAATTGGCATCCTCAACATCAACATTTCAAAATGTAGCACAATGGCATGACATGAGTTAAGACATAAAAGTAAATATGTGCTTAAAAAAGTTTAGAACCTTTCTGGAATTAGAGTTCTTGGAGGTATCTGAAGAAATGGAATTTCCTATATAGCATTTGTAATAAAGCAATGACTTTCTAGGATTCCTATAACATAGTAGTAAATAAACTAAGAAAAAATCGATAGGAATTTTGGGGGAATCTAACATGAGGTTAGACATAATGGTCCCTCTATAAAGAAATACAAGAGCATTTAGAATTTAAGATCACTACTTTATAGTGATCTAAACGCTCTTATATTTCTTTACGGAGGGAGTAGAAAATATCCATTGCCTTTACGCACATTTCTTATGAAGCACACAAACAACCTTGAAGAACAACTTATACGCCATGTATTCAGGATTACACCATCATCCCTATACAATTCACGGGTTCTCCCTCTTGATACATCCTAGAGAGCCCTGTATGTACTACATTTGATAGAATATATATAGTACTTAAGTGGTTTAATATTACACATGCATGCTAGTACCCTATATGTTAATGCTGCATATATGGAAAATGTAAACATGTCATTATATGGCCAAAGTGTGGATTGAAAGAACCGAATGACAGGCTTACATGAAAATTCTCCAGTGAAGGTGCGCCTTCAAGTATAAACATAGTCCAATCCAAATCACATTCAGTAAATATACCGCAAAGGTGCACATCTCTCAGTTTGCTGAATATAGGGGTGAGATGTTGTGGACCTTCAGGTTCAACCCATATCTGCAGTTAAAAGAAGAGAAATATGGAGAATATTGTAACAGGAAGCAAGAAACACATGTTTAAATAAATTGATAATAATTAGAAGTAGAGAGAATTGTAGTAAAACTTACCATTTGAGTGTAAAAATTCAAAAGCAGATTCGACAGGTTTATGTCACTAGATAAATATTGGCTCAACACGAATGGCTTCTGCCAAGACTGGGCAGGACAAGAAAAGCAGACGTGATCAAGCTGGGGAACATAGCCAAAAGACACTGGGGGGTTTTCACAAAACCAAACATCATATAACAGTTCCCTCAGTTTAGGAAGACAGATTAGCTCAACGTGTATGCATCCAACGCATCTAAGTTCAAGTGAGCTGAGCTCCTTTAAGTTCAAGTGAGCTGAGCTCTGAGCTTGGGGCATCTAATTCAAGGACAGATTCCTGGGACATTTCACAGGATCTCAAGGAAAGCATCTTAAGTTTACTACAAGTGTTAAGAAGATTGGTGACATTTGAGTCTTGAAACGCAAGGTTCTGAAGGATTAGTCTAGTGAGCAATTTGAAGGCACCAGGGTATGCACCAAAGAATGACATAAACCGCTGTCCATACAAGGCTAACCGGGCATCACTTGGAGAAGCAATATCTGGGCACATTGTGAACTCAAGCCATTCAGGTTCGCCGCTCTTCACGACATCCCAAACGTATTGCCAATTGTTGACAAGTCCCTAATGTTGAAGCTGAGCTGCAATCTTTTGATGGTTCGAGTGCACTTGCAAGTCGGAGGAGACAGCAGTCTCCTCGTTGCGTCCGTGTATGCCTTCATTGTTTTATCTGTCGTTTAACCGGCCTTACGGACGTCTGAGACAGTGACGAGCAGATGAGAGAGTTGATGAGGAAGGTGCCTCCATCGTATTGCGATAGTGCCAGCTCGAATCACCGTGCTAAGGTCAAGGCGTTCTAGGATTGAAGAATGTCATTGGGTAGTATGCTAATTCTATCTTCATCTTTGCTTGCCACAATAGAATCTTCTCCTTCAGTTGGATCAATTATGTCTTCAATTTTGCTCTGCAAAACAGTAAAGTGAAGAAAATAAGGTCTTTCTTGATGTAGCAATAGTAATAAATAATAAGAAAGGGGAAGGAAGCAATGAACTTACATAGTTGCTTGTTGACTCCATGATTGAACACCTGAGAAAGAGACTAGGCCTTGTAGGTCGGTAGCTTCTTACTGGGATAGAAAAGCCCGGAAGAGTCCGAGTCAGAGTAGCAGAACCACTCCGAACTCCATTAGAAAACCAGCAGAAATCCTCCTCCGCCACGCATTGCTACCATAATAATGGTGTATTGTACGACACACACCGCGGGAGAAATCCAACAAAGTTCGGCGGCGGGCCTTCTCTACTTACCAAACCCCAACCTCCATAACAAGGATCCGCCTGCGCCACGGATTCCCAAGGTGAAATCCTGTTATTTACTAGAGGCAGTCGTGGAAGCCGAACCACCCGAAGGAACCGCCTCCGCCATGGATTTCAGGGGCGTCTGATATGTATTTTTTGTTCGGTAGGGGAGGGCCCTGATGGTGCTAGTGATGGCTGGAGATATGGCAGAGGAATTCGGATCCGTTTCTTGCTCTGTGGGACTTCAATCGGATTTGCAACGAATTTGGGATTTGAGTCTACAACGGAAATTCTAATTTTTTTTAGCAACAGAACGGAAATTCTATGAATCAATCTCTGCGCGGTGGGCCAAAAAGACTACTCTGCGAGGCTGGGCATGCGTGCTGGCACGGCCCGTTTACTTGTTTTTGAGTTTTTAAATATATATGGCCCAAAAGACAGCCAACAAGCAGAAAACAAACTATAAGGCCTAAAATCAGCCTGTCACGCGGGCCAAACGTGCCGGTGGGCTATCCCGTAAAAATGTTAGTGTAATTCAATAAAAATGTTTCATGTTGCAAAAAAAAAGTTTTGTATATTAAAAAAATGTACGTCACATTCAAATTTATCTTCATAAGTTAAAAAAATGTCTTCACGACATTTAAAAAATGTTTGTACAATGTACAAAAATGTTGGCACAGTTAAAAAAATGACGTTTTAATCATTTGAAAAATGTTTCAGCATGTTTCGAAAAAATGTTTGACATGTATATGAAAAATATATCCAAAACATGTATTTCTAAAATGTTAAGCGGATATAAAACAATGTTTTTAAATATATACAAAAAATGTAGAAACATGTATGAAAAAAACTAGACATGCATTGAAACAACAAACCTGATGAGAATCAACAAAACAAACAAAACAAGCAAAGAAAAGAAAGAAGAATCAAAATAAAAGCAAAGCATAAAGAAGAATTATGAAATACCAAAAACCCATTGAAAAAGCAAAGAAAACCGAACCATAAAAGAAAAAAGAAGAAGAAAACCAAAAAACCGGTGGAAAAAATCCCCCAAAACAAAAGAGAACGAAACCAAAAAAACGAAGAAACCAGATCAAAATTATCGATCGACGAGGATTCTATAAGTGGGACGGCCTGATACTTGTCCGCCCATTCCAATCACTACGGGCGAGACAAAGCCTTTTCATGGTACACAGTCACGAAGTCAGGCACTACACGACCAATATAATAAACGTGTCATCATAAGTCGTGTCGTACCAGACACGTTTAATCCTGTGCTAGGTTGTGCCGAGCCAAATGGTCAAGTTTGATCGAGCGCAACCCCAGATTAGCCCAGGGAGTGCTAGCCCTATCTCTCACTCGATGTGAGACAGTAGGATGTCTTGAGTCAGGCAGCCGCCCGACTGGGTTGGCCCAGCGCAGACACAGGCTTTCAACGTTTTTATTTTTCTTCCATTTTTTCATGCTTTGTTGCATTTGTTTTTTATACTTTTGCTTGTATCTCGAAATATTTTGAATATATAAATTATAAAAAATAATTTATATACAAACACTGAAATACGTTAATCATGCATTTAGAAAATATTAAATGTCTCCTAAAAAGAAAAGAAAAGAAAATATTAAATGTGTAAACATAAAATGAAAAAAGTGTATGGAAAAGGGTAGAAGTAAAACACAGGTTTTCAATATTTTTAACAAAAAATTAATGATGCTCTGAAATATCCTGAGCTTGTCCAAGAAATGGTCAAGTGCAGTAGGAAAGATGCATACGGCGGTGAAGGATTTTGCCAGAGAATCACATTGTGGCCTAGAGATGGATCCATAACTCACAGGCTGAGACAAGATGGGCTGCTTCACTTCCTCAATTCAACCAAACTTGCAAAAAACATGATATAGAGTCAAACAGTATATATATTCAATTAAAGGATTTGGACTTTCAGCTCGGGCTATATTTTCTGTCAAATGGCGAATTCAACATTTTCGGAACAACACGGAGCCTTTTAAACTCCTTCCATTCCTCTGGAAACCATTTTTGATCCTCCAACCCGCACCACTCAAAAAACTGTTGAATCCCTTTTTACCATTTATTTATACCCAGAGGAAAAGGAAAGGAAGTCACATATTAATTGCAAAAGGGCAAAAGATCAAAGTTCAAATGTATGATGGAAAAAAAATACCAGACTATAAATAACCTGGGTTAAAAATCAAATTCCCCACCAGGAAGGGGGCCTGGGGCTTTGATGAAATGCTAGAATGCCACCATTAGATGTGGGGGATGCATGTAACGGCTCAAGCCTGTCAATGGAGCTCCATCGACAAGGAGATGGATCGAGTCCGGACACGCTATTATACCAGACACATTTTGCAAATGCCTTGCATCTGAATGATATAAGCCATTGGCCTCCGGCAATCAAAGCAAGTGCGCACTGCATATAATTCACTTAAATTGAAGAATATAGTTTAAAGTACACATGAATCAAGAACCACATTGACCATTTCCTGGCTATCAATAATAAAAAAAACCAGAAGAGGTTATAACTGTCTGCGCCTAATGCGCAATGTATAGCAGCAATTCTATCACATCATCCAATATATAGGCACAACCGACCAGACTAAGCCCGTCATCATCCAAACATTACCCTCGCGGATTACTCATTGACTGTACCATCATCCGATTATTATGTCTGCGGATGAGGACAATCCATGTCTGAGTTGCTCCCTGATGCGGTGCTTGCTGGCTTCATCCACCGGAAATCTTGGAGATATGGCAGTGCACTTCTTGCATGGGGATATAGCAGGCAACTCAATTCTCTTTAAGCACACGGCTCGTTCCATACCGAGCCGTATATAATTCATCACCTTGTATTCCTCCTCGAACCCTTTCATCATGAACAATTTCAATTTCAAGTGCTTGAAATTGGATGCTTGCCGCACCAAGTTGGTCTTCTCGGCATCATCCTCGGACTTATTGAATTCACATGAATGACGAGATAACTTCATGAACCGAAAAAATAAACTATATTAGAAATTGGCATCCTCAACATCAACATTTCAAAATGTAGCACAATGGCCGCAGCATGAGTTAAGACATAAAAGTAAATATGTGCTTAAAAAAGTTTAGAACCTTATGGAATTAGAGTTCTTGGAGGTATCTGAAGAAATGGAATTTCCTATATAGCATTTGTAATAAAGCAATGACTTTCTAGGATTCCTATAACATAGTAGTAAATAAACTAAGAAAAAATCGATAGGAATTTTGGGGGAATCTAACATGAGGTTAGACATAATAGTCCCTCTATAAAGAAATACAAGAGCATTTAGAATTTAAGATCACTACTTTATAGTGATCTAAACGCTCTTATATTTCTTTACGGAGGGAGTAGAAAATATCCATTGCCTTTACGCACATTTCTTATGAAGCACACAAACAACCTTGAAGAACAACTTATCTGCCATGTATTCCAGGATTACACCATCATCCCTATACAATTCACGGGTTCTCCCTCTTGATACATCCTAGAGAGCCCTGTATGTACTACATTTGATAGAATATATATAGTACTTAAGTGGTTTAATATTACACATGCATGCTGGTACCCTATATGTTAATGCTGCATATATGGAAAATGTAAACATGTCATTATATGGCCAAAGTGTGGATTGAAAGAACCGAATGACAGGCTTACATGAAAATTCTCCAGTGAAGGTGCGCCTTCAAGTATAAACATAGTCCAATCCAAATCACATTCAGTAAATATACCGCAAAGGTGCACATCTCTCAGTTTGCTGAATATAGGGGTGAGATGTTGTGGACCTTCAGGTTCAACCCATATCTGCAGTTAAAAGAAGAGAAATATGGGGAATATTGTAACAGGAAGCAAGAAACACATGTTTAAATAAATTGATAATAATTAGAAGTAGAGAGAATTGTAGTAAAACTTACCATTTGAGTGTAAAAATTCAAAAGCAGATTCGACAGGTTTATGTCACTAGATAAACATTGGCTCAGCACGAATGGCTTCTGCCAAGACTGGGCAGGACAAGCAAAGCAGACGTGATCAAGCTGGGGAACATAGCCAAAAGACACTGGGGGGTTTTCACAAAACCAAACATCGTATACCAGTTCCCTCAGTTTAGGAAGACAGATTATTTCAACGTGTATGCATCCAAAGCATCTAAGTTCAAGTGAGCTGAGCTCCTTTAAGTTCAAGTGAGCTGAGCTCCGAGCTTGGGGCATTTAATTCAAGGACAGATTCCTGGGACATTTCACAGGATCTCAAGGAAAGCATCTTAAGTTTACTACAAGTGTTAAGAAGATTGGTGACATTTGAGTCTTGAAACGCAAGGTTCTGAAGGATTAGTCTAGTGAGCAATTTGAAGGCACCAGGGTATGCACCAAAGAATGACATAAACCGCTGTCCATACAAGGCTAACTGGGCATCACTTGGAGAAGCAATATCTGGGCACATTGTGAACTCAAGCCATTCAGGTTCGCCGCTCTTCACGACATCCCAAACGTATTGCCAATTGTTGACAAGTAAGGGTCCGTAATGTTGAAGCTGAGCTGCAATCTTTTGATGGTTCGAGTGCACTTGCAAGTCGGAGGAGACAGCAGTCTCCTCGTTGCGTCCGTGTATGCCTTCATTGTTTTATCTGTCGTTTAACCGGCCTTACGGACGTCCTCGAGGCGATGACGAGTAGATGAGAGAGTTGATGAGGAAGGTGCCTCCATCGTATTGCGATAGTGCCATTTCGAATCACCGTGCTAAGGTCAAGGCGTTCTAGGATTGAAGAATGTCATTGGGTAGTATGCTAATTCTATCTTCATCTTTGCTTGCCACAATAGAATCTTCTCCTTCAGTTGGATCAATTATGTCTTCAATTTTGCTCTGCAAAACAGTAAAGTGAAGAAAATAAGGTCTTTCTTGATGTAGCAATAGTAATAAATAACAAGAAAGGGGAAGGAAGCAATGAACTTACATAGTTGCTTGTTGACTCCATGATTGAACACCTGAGAAAGAGACTAGGCCTTGTAGGTCGCTAGCTTCTTACTGGGATAGAAAAGCCCGGAAGAGTCCGAGTCAGAGTAGCAGAACCACTCCGAACTCCATTAGAAAACCAGCAGAAATCCTCCTCCGCCACGCATTGCTACCATAATAATGGTGTATTGTACGACACACACCGCGGGAGAAATCCAACAAAGTTCGGCAGCGGGCCTTCTCTACTTACCAAACCCCAACCTCCATAACAAGGATCCGCCTCCGCCACGGATTCCCAAGGTGAAATCCTGTTATTTACTAGAGGCAGTCGTGGAAGCCGAACCACCCGAAGGAACCGCCTCCGCCATGGATTTCAGGGGCGTCTGATATGTATTTTTTGTTCGGTAGGGGAGGGCCCTGATGGTGCTAGTGATGGCTGGAGATATGGCAGAGGAATTCGGATCCGTTTCTTGCTCTGTGGGACTTCAATCGGATTTGCAACGAATTTGGGATTTGAGTCTACAACGGAAATTCTAATTTTTTTTAGCAACAGAACGGAAATTCTATGAATCAATCTCTGCGCGGTGGGCCAAAAAGACTACTCTGCGAGGCTGGGCATGCGTGCTGGCACGGCCCGTTTACTTGTTTTGAGTTTTAAATATATATGGCCCAAAAGACAGCCAACAAGCAGAAAACAAACTATAAGGCCTAAAATCAGCCTGTCACGCGGGCCAAACGTGCCGGTGGGCTATCCCGTAAAAATGTTAGTGTAATTCAATAAAAATGTTTCATGTTGCAAAAAAAAAGTTTTGTATATTAAAAAAATGTACGTCACATTCAAATTTATCTTCATAAGTTAAAAAAATGTCTTCACGACATTTAAAAAATGTTTGTACAATGTACAAAAATGTGGGCACAGTTAAAAAAAATGACGTTTTAATCATTTGAAAAATATTTCAGCATGTTTCGAAAAAATGTTTGACATGTATATGAAAAATATATCCAAAACATGTATTTCTAAAATGTTAAGCGGATATAAAACAATGTTTTTAAATATATACAAAAAATGTAGAAACATGTATGAAAAAAACTAGACATGCATTGAAACAACAAACCTGATGAGAATCAACAAAACAAACAAAACAAGCAAAGAAAAGAAAGAAGAATCAAAATAAAAGCAAAGCATAAAGAAGAATTATGAAATACCAAAAACCCATTGAAAAAGCAAAGAAAACCAAACCATAAAAGAAAAAAGAAGAAGAAAACCAAAAAACCAGTGGAAAAAAATCCCCCAAAACAAAAGAGAACGAAACCAAAAAAACGAAGAAACCAGATCAAAATTATCGATCGAACGAGGATTCTATAAGTGGGACGGCCTGATACTTGTCCGCCCATTCCAATCACTACGGGCGAGACAAAGCCTTTTCATGGTACACAGTCACGAAGTCAGGCACTACACGACCAATATAATAAACGTGTCATCATAAGTCGTGTCGTACCAGACACGTTTAATCCTGTGCTAGGTTGTGCCGAACCAAATGGTCAAGTTTGATCGAGCGCAACCCCGGATTAGCCCATGGAGTGCTAGCCCTATCTCTCACTCGATGTGAGATAGTAGGATGTCTTGAGTCAGGCAGCCGCCCGACTGGGTTGGCCCAGCGCAGACACAGGCTTTCAACGTTTTTATTTTTCTTCCATTTTTTCATGCTTTGTTGCATTTGTTTTTTTATACTTTTGCTTGTATCTCGAAATATTTTGAATATATAAATTATAAAAAATAATTTATATACAAACACTGAAATACGTTAATCATGCATTTAGAAAATATTAAATGTCTCCTAAAAAGAAAAGAAAAGAAAATATTAAATGTGTAAACATAAAATGAAAAAAGTGTATGGAAAAGGGTAGAAGTAAAATACAGGTTTTCAATATTTTTAACAAAAAATTAATGATGCTCTGAAATATCCTGAGCTTGTCCAAGAAATGGTCAAGTGCAGTAGGAAAGATGCATACGGCGGTGAAGGATTTTGCCAGAGACTCACATTGTGGCCTAGAGATGGATCCATAACTCACAGGCTGAGACAAGATGGGCTGCTTCACTTCCTCAATTCAACCAAACTAGCAAAAAACATGATATAGAGTCAAACAGTATATATATTCAATTAAAGGATTTGGACTTTCAGCTCGGGCTATATTTTCTGTCAAATGGCGAATTCAACATTTTCGGAACAACACGGAGCCTTTTAAACTCCTTCCATTCCTCTAGAAACCATTTTTGATCCTCCAACCCGCACCACTCAAAAAACTGTTGAATCCCTTTTTACCATTTATTTATGCCCAGAGGAAAAGGAAAGGAAGTCACATATTAATTGCAAAAGGGCAAAAGATCAAAGTTCAAATGTATGATGGAAAAAAAATACCAGACTATAAATAACCTGGGTTAAAAATCAAATTCCCCACCAGGAAGGGGGCCTGGGGCTTTGATGAAATGCTAGAATGCCACCATTAGATGTGGGGGATGCATGTAACGGCTCAAGCCTGTCAATGGAGCTCCATCGACAAGGAGATGGATCGAGTCCGGACACGCTATTATACCAGACACATTTTGCAAATGCCTTGCATCTGAATGATATAAGCCATTGGCCTCCGGCAATCAAAGCAAGTGCGCACTGCGTATAATTCACTTAAATTGAAGAATATAGTTTAAAGTACACATGAATCAAGAACCACATTGACCATTTCCTGGCTATCAATAATAAAAAAAACAGAAGAGGTTATAACTGTCTGCGCGTAATGCGCAATGTATAGCAGCAATTCTATCACATCATCCAATATATAGGCACAACCGACCAGACTAAGCCCGTCATCATCCAAACATTATCCTCGCGGATTACTCATTGGCTGTACCATCATCCGATTATAAAGTCTGCGGATGAGGACAATCCATGTCTGAGTTGCTCCCTGATGCGGTGCTTGCTGGCTTCATCCACCGGAAATCTTGGAGATATGGCAGTGCACTTCTTGCATGGGGATATAGCAGGCAACTCAACTCTCTTTAAGCACACAGCTCGTTCCATGAAGAGCCGTATATAATTCATCACCTTGTATTCCTCCTCGAACCCTTTCATCACGAACAATTTCAATTTCAAGTGCTTGAAATTGGATGCTTGCCGCACCAAGTTGGTCTTCTCGGCATCATCCTCGGACTTATTGAATTCACATGAATGACGAGATAACTTCATGAACCGAAAAAATAAACTATATTAGAAATTGGCATCCTCAACATCAACATTTCAAAATGCAGCACAATGGCCGCAGCATGAGTTAAGACATAAAAGTAAATGTGTGCTTAAAGAAGTTTAGAACCTTTCTGGAATTAGAGTTCTTGGAGGTATCTGAAGAAATGGAATTTCCTATATAGCATTTGTAATAAAGCAATGACTTTCTAGGATTCCTATAACATAGTAGTAAATAAACTAAGAAAAAATCGATAGGAATTTTGGGGGAATCTAACATGAGATTAGACATAATAGTCCCTCTATAAAGAAATAAAAGAGCATTTAGAATTTTAGATCACTACTTTAGTGATCTAAACGCTCTTATATTTCTTTACGGAGGGAGTAGAAAATATCCATTGCCTTTACGCACATTTCTTATGAAGCACACAAACAACCTTGAAGAACAACTTATCTGCCATGTATTCCAGGATTACACCATCATCCCTATACAATTCACGGGTTCTCCCTCTTGATACATCCTAGAGAGCCCTGTATGTACTACATTTGATAGAATATATATAGTACTTAAGTGGTTTAATATTACACATGCATGCTGGTACCCTATATGTTAATGCTGCATATATGGAAAATGTAAACATGTCATTATATGGCCAAAGTGTGGATTGAAAGAACCGAATGACAGGCTTACATGAAAATTCTACAGTGAAGGTGCGCCTCAAGTATAAACATAGTCCAATCCAAATCACATTCAGTAAATATACCGCAAAGGTGAACATCTCTCAGTTTGCTGAATATAGGGGTGAGCTGTTGTGGACCTTCAGGTTCAACCCATATCTGCAGTTAAAAGAACAGACATATGGAGAATACTGTAACATGAAGCAAGAAACACATGTTTAAATAAACTGATAATAATTAGAAGTAGAGAGAATTGTAGTAAAAACTTACCATTTGAGTGTAAAAATTCTAAAGCAGATTCGACAGGTTTATGTCACTAGATAAACATTGGCTTAGCACGAATGGCTTCTGCCAAGACTGGGCAGGACAAGCAAAGCAGACGTGATCAAGCTGGGGAACATAGCCAAAAGACACTAGGTTTTTTTCACAAAACCAAACATTGTATACCAGTTCCCTCAGTTTAGGAAGACAGATTAGCTCAACGTGTATGCATCCAAAGCATTTAAGTTCAAGTGAGCTGAGCTCCGAGCTTGGGGCATCTAATTCAAGGACAGATTCCTGGGGCATTTCACAGGATCTCAAGGAAAGCATCTTAAGTTTACTGCAAGTGTTAAAAAGATTGGTGACATCTGAGTCTTGAAACGCAAGGTTCTGAAGGATTAGTGTAGTGAGCAATTTGAAGGCACCAGGGTATGCACCAAAGAATGACATAAACCGCTGTCCATACAAGGCTAACTGGGCATCACTTGGAGAAGCAATATCTGGGCACATTGCCAACTCAAGCCATTCAGGTTCGCCGCTCTTCACGACATCCCAAACCGTATTGCCAATTGTGGACAAGTAAGGGTCCATAATGTAGAAGCTGAGCTGCAATCTTTTGATGGTTCGAGTGCACTTGCAAGTCGGAGGAGACAATAGTCCCCTCGTTGCGTCCGTGTATGCCTTCATTGTTTTATCTGTCGTGTAACCGACCTTACGGACGTCCGAGACAATGATGAGCAGATGAGAGAGTTGATGAGGAAGGTGCCTCCGTCGTGTTGCGATAGTGCCAGCTCGAATCACCGTGCGAAGGTCAAAGCATTCTAGGATTTGGAGAAGAATGTAATTGGGTAGCGCGCTAATTCTATCCTCATCTTTGCTGGCAACAATAGAATCTTCTCCTTCAGTTGGATCAATTCCATCTTCAATTTTGCTCTGCAAAACAGTAAACTGAAGAAAATAAGGTCTTTCTTGATGTAGCAATAGTAATAAATAACAAGAAAGGGGAATGAAGCAATGAACTTACATAGTTGCTTGCTGACTCCATGATTGAACACCTGCAAAAGAGCAAGGATACAAAACAGTCTCACAAATCTAGGCCTTGTAGGTCGCTAGCTACTTATTAGGGTAGAAAAGCCCGGAAGAGGCCGAGTTAGAGTAGCAGAACCACTCCGAACTCCACTAGAAAAGCAGCAGAAATCCTCCTCCGCCACGCATTGCTACCATAATTTTGGTGTATTGTATGGCACACACCGCGGGAGAAATCCAACAAAGTTCGGCGGCGGGCCTTCTCTACTTACAGAACCCCAACTTCCATAACAAGGATCCGCCTCCGCCACGGATTCCCAAGGTGAAACCCTGTTGTTTACTAGAGGCAGTCGTGGAAGCCGAACCACCCCAAGGAACCGCCTCTGCCATGGATTTCAGGGGCGTCGGCTCATCTGATCTGTATTTTTTGTTCGGTAGGGGAGGGCCCTGATGGTGCTAGTGATTGCTGGAGATATTGTCAGGACCTGATCCATGCGTATACTGAAGGAGAAGGAGGCAAGGCAAGTTCAGTTAAGCAACGGCGCATATGTGAGGATACCGATTCGGGCCAGATCAACGGCTCGGATGCAACCTCGCCGTTTACCTCTTTGTTTAAACTGATCACTGTATTGTAAACGTTAATCACTGTTTGTTACCGCGATGAGATGGACAAGGACTTATAAGCTGGGCTCCGAGGCGAGATCGGGCAAGCCTGTAATTCGAGAACTAAGTGTAGGTAGCTAAGAACCCTAGTTCGTACGGAAGGCGGGGTATCCGTCCTTAAGATCCACCCCTTGTATCCCCTTTTTCATGAAATTCCAGTGAAATCGAGTCGAGTTTCCTCCGATCTATCGAATACTCGTATTCCATGTCTTACAAAGGTATCAGAGCGCCGGTGAGATACCTTGGCGGCGAGTCAACGGCGGCGAATCGGGCTGTGGAGAACAGGAGGTTGGGTTCTCTCGTAAAATCCCTCCCGTCCCTCCCAGTTCGCGGCGGCGGTGTCAGGTGGCGGCGACACGGCGGCGGTGACATTCGGGCGCAGATCACCGAGTCTGATCCGGTTGCTGAGAGTCCTTTTCTCGGTGGTAAAATTCCGGGATCTGACGAGATCTGTGCGCCAGAGAAGGATTCCGTTGAGCGAGGCTAACGGGATTTGTCTCAGTCGCAGATGGCCGACACAAGAGCTAAGGTCCAGATAATAGTGGCTCGAGTGGAGAAGGAAGTAGCAAATTTGAGAGCAGAGGTAGAAGGCTTACAAGAGCTCAAACAGGAGGTGAAAAAACTCAGGTCAGAGATGGTAACTATGCCAAAAGTAGAGGTAAAACTGTCGAAGATGAATGAGGGAATTCAACAAACCTTACAGTTAATCTTGCAGAAAATGAACATCTTAAGTCAGAAAGCAGAGCTAGTTTCTCTAGAGCCAAAAATCAAGGAAAGTCTGACAAATGCTAGTGGTCACATACCAGACACAAGACAAAACAATCTACACAGTGAAGCAGATCCAGTGATGAGAAATTTAGAGCAAGAATTCAAAGGGCAAGGAAAACTGCCAGTCACAAACATAGCTGGGCTCTCAACTGGATTGCCAGTTTCACAACTAGTAACTGAAAGCACAAGAGTGTGCGCTGGTACACAACAAGAGGCACTAGTGCTGGCTCAGTTCAGATTAGCTCCAACAAATGTCAGTGCAACAGTACAGGCTCATACTCTGGGATTTTTAGGAAATAGTGGGTACTTTGCTCCTGTAAGTGCTCCACTTTTCTCCCCGCCTCACACATATAGTCCCATCACTCGCCAGTACATCAACACCGCAACAACAGCTCAAGGAGTATCTCATGTATATCAAGCAGTAGGAAATCTATATGATATGCAGAGAAATCAACATTCTACCCAATTAGGAGGTCCATCATATTTTGCAGAAGCAGTTCTAAAAGGGCCAAGGTTGGAAATTCCCCGTTTTAATGGAGATGATCCTATTGGATGGCTCATAGCATGTGACTTTTTTTGACATGTCTGGAACTCCATATGAGCAATGAGTGAACTTAGCTACTGGTCACTTACAAGGCAGAGCTTCTAACTAGCTGAAAAATATTTGTGTGCCATGGAAAATGGTAACTTGGCAACAGTTCTGCCAGATGATAGCTGACATATTTTCAGAAGCAAGTGTTCATGAAGTTGTGGAATTATTGAAGAATATTCAGCAAACTAACACAGTAGCATAGTACATTGACAATTTTGAACAATGTGTAGCTCTAGTCAAAAGAGATCATCCTTGTCTCCAAGAATTTTTTTTGCTGAGCTGTTTCATTGGAGGCTTAAGAAGAGACATTAAACATGAAGTTTGTGGAAAAAAATCTATTGGCATAATTGAAGCATATTGGTATGCCAAGGTGTATGAGAAGCCTGCAACTGCTAGAAAATTACAGAACACTCCTGCTTACAAATCTAAGAGCTACCAACCTGCATACAGGAACTCTACAACACCACTGCAAGTACAAGTTCCACCACAGGAGAAGTACAATGTACCTTTTCCTAAAGATGCTAGGGCTTGTTGGTACTGCAGAGAACCATGGTCAAGACAACATAGATGCAATATTGGTAAAACAATTCACATTCTACAGGAAGTAGATGAGGAGGACGACAATGATAATACACAAGAATAACTGGGGCAGGAACAGACATATCATACATCTCCTAACACTCCTGATAAAGAGAAAGGCAATGATAACACTGTAGAAAAACCTGCACAAGCCATGCATATTTCAGTTCATGCAGTGGAGGGCACTCCAGGAGCAAACACCTTTTCACTGATCTTAGAAATTGCAGGCAAGAAAGCTACAACTTTGTTTGACAGTGGATCATCAGACACCTTTATTAGCACTGACTTTGCTATCAAAAGCAATTGCAGTCAACAACCAATGCAACCAAGGAAAGTAACACTTGCTGGGGGAGGAAAACTGATATCCACATCCAAAGTGTTTCCTATGGATTTCAAAATCCAAGGAAATATCTTCTGTAGCAGCTTCAAAGTGTTAGATTTGCAGGCTTATGATATCATCTTAGGAGCTGACTTGATATATCAATATAGTCCTATATGTCTGGATCTAGTGGAAAGAATTCTGATTGTGACAAAGAATGGATAGCCAGTTACTCTCTTTGATCATACAATTCCCAAAAAGAAATGCATCTTGTCTGCAGCTAAAATCGAGAAACTTCTATTAAAAGGAGTGATGGGATATATATTACAGATTCAAGAAATGGAGTCTAAAAACAGCAAGGAACAACCAGACCCTCCAGCAGCTCTACAGCCTCTATTACATAAATATGCAGCAATATTTCAGGAATCAGAGAAACTACCTACAAAAAGGGCATGTTACCACAAGATTGTGTTACAGGAAGGATCCAAACCTCCTAACTTAAGGCCTTACAGAGTACCTCATTACCAAAAAGCTGCAATGGAGGAAATAATCAAACAGTTAATAAAAAAGGAGAAATACAGGAGAGTTTCAGTCCTTTTTCCTCACCTGCAATTATGGTCAGAAAGAAAGATGGAGGGTGGAGGCTGTGTGTGGATTACAGAGAGCTGAATGCAATAACTATAATGAACAAATTTCCCATGCCAATTATTGAAGATCTTTTGGATGAATTAAATGGAGCAAAAGTATTTTCAAAGCTAGATCTGATATCTGGATATCACCAAATTAGAATGGCCCCAGAGGACATTCCAAAAACAGCCTTCAAGACACACATGGGACACTATGAATATAAAGTGGTGCCTTTTGGATTATCATGTGGTCCAGGTACTTTCCAAGGACCGATGAACACTGTGTGTGAAGAGATCAATGAACCAGAAAAGGAAAAATTATTCTGGTATTCTTTGATGATATGTTAGTGTTCAGGAAATCTATGGAGCAACACTACACACATCTAGAAAGTACTTTTGATAGTTTGCAAAAACATGAGTTATATGTGAAACTGTCAAAGTGCACTTTTGCAACTAATCATGTATCTTATCTGGGACACATTATATCAGAGAAAGGTGTAGCTACTGATCCAATTAAGATTAAGGCAGTCATAGACTGTCCTATACCTGAAAATGTTAAGCAACTAAGAGGATTTCTGGGATTGACTGGATATTACATAAGGTTTGTGAAGCAACATGGACATATCTGCAAGCCTCTCCATGATATGCTAAAGAAAGATGCTTTTCAGTGGGGACCTGACCAGAGCAAAGCATTTTAAACTCTAAAAACAACAATGACCAACTGTCCTGTGTTAACTCTTCCAAACTTTGCCCTGCCTTTCACAATAGAAGCTGATGCATGTGCAAAAGGAATTGGAGCTGTACTTATGCAGCAAGGCAGACCTATAGCTTTTCTCAGCAAAAGCTTAGGCCCAAAATCAGCTGCTCAATCCTTATATGAAAAAGAGGCAATGGTCATCCTGGAAGCTCTCAAGAAGTGGAGACACTATGTGTGGGGAAACAAGTTGATAATAATGACAGACTAACAATCTTTGAAGTATATGACTACTCAAAGATTAACTGAAGGAGTACAACACAAATTGCTCCTCAAGCTCCTGGAATATTACTACGCAATTGAGTACAAGAAAGGGAGAGAAAATACAGTAGCAGATGCACTGTCCAGAAGGGATACTGTGCAACATATTCAGTGCAACAATGTGACTATAGCAATTCCAGCCTGGACTGAAGATGTCATGAAGAGTTATCAAGGAGATCAGGACACTGATAAAATCTTAAAGAAACTAGCTGCAGATAATGAGGAAACCCCAAAGTTTACCACACATCAAGGCATGTTGAAATACAAAAACAGACTATATGTTGGAGCTACATATGATTTCAGACATCAACTGTTGCAAACTTTTCATTCTTCTGCACTAGGAGGCCATTCTGGAATTAAAGCTACTTATTTCAGGATCAAAAAGGTATTCTACTGGCCCAACATGAAGAAGGACATTGAAACTTTTTTCAGTCAGTGTCTAGTCTGTTAGCTCAATAAGGTGGAACACATATATCCTACTGGCCTGTTGCAACCTCTCCCTGTACCTGATATGGCTTGGGCTCATATCACTATGGATTTCATCACAACACTACCTAACTCACAAGGGAAGGAGGTTATTCTTGTGGTGGTAGACAGATTTACTAAATATGCACATTTCTTGCCCTTAGCCCATCCATATTCAGTTTAGACAGTGTTTGATACACTGATGGATAATGTGATCAAGCTACATGGCATGCATGTGTGTATTGTTTATGATGGAGATCCAATTTTCACAAGTGCTTTATATCAGGAATTATTTAAAGTTTTTGGAGTTCAAATCAGATTCAGCATTGCTTCACATCCTCAAACAGATGGTCAGTCAAAAAGGGTAAATCAATGTTTGGAAGCTTACTTGAGAGGCATGGTATTTCAAGAACCAAAAAATTGGATGAAGTGGTTACCATTGGCAGAGTTATGGTATAACACAAGCTATCATTCATCCTTGAAATGCACTCCCTTCCAAGCCCTGTATGGTTACAAACCACCACAAATTGGAGAATTTGCTGCAGAACAGCCCCTGTCTCCAGAAGCAACTCCGACAGTATCTCAGAGGGAACACATGGTCCAAAGACTGAAGGCCAACCTAGAACATGCTCAGGGCAGGATCAAACATTTTGCAGACCAGAAACGCACAGACAGATAATTGGAAGTTGGAGATCTAGTGTTTCTGAAGATACAACCATACAAACAAAATGCATTTGGTCTTCGTGGATCACTCAAGCTTAGATCGAAGTTCTATGGACCCTATAAAATTCTGGAAAAAGTAGGTGCAGTTGCTTACAAACTACAACTACCAGAAGGAACAAATATCCATCATGTGTTCCACATCAGTCAACTCAAGAAGCACATTGGTCATCGAGCAGTTCCACTCCCTCACGTTCCTCTTGTCACTCCAGATGGACATGTCAAAACCATTCCAGTAGCGGTTCTTGATCGCAGAGTCATTCAGAGGAACAAGACTCCAGTGGGATAGTGCCTAGTTCAATGGGAAAGTCTTGCTCCAGATGATGCCACATGGGAAGATGTGGCGTTTCTCAACAAAACATTCCCAGGGCATAAGCTTTTCCGCCTTGAGGACAAGGCGATCGTCATGGCGGCGGCATTGTCAGGACCTGATCCACGCGCATACTGAAGAAGGAGAAGGAGGCAAGGCAAGTTCAGTTAAGCAACAGCGCAGATGCGAGGATACCGATTCGGGCCAGTGTTAGGAGCTAGGGTTCTGCCCGGTCTTGGCCGTAGGCAGTAGGGAAAGCGGGGGCTGGGCGTGGCGATGAGCGGTCACTTGTGACGGTTAGGCGCCGTCATGAGGAGAGAGGAGGAGATGGCGGCTAGGGTTAGAGGCGGCTAGGGTTCCGCTCCTCCGGGAGCCAGGCAATAGAGATAATAATCTTCTTATTGCTTAATTCCAAAAGAGTCTTACAGCCTATATTTATAACCTAAATAACTTGCATAAGAATTAACCTAAGATAACTTGCATAAGAATTAATCCTAAGATAACTTGTGGGCTAAGATTGCCGGTGGGCCTCTGGCCGTAACACTTCTCCCTTTGCACAAACAGCTCGTCCTCGAGCTGTAAGGTGGGGAAGTGCTTGAGGACTCCTCGAGGCGATCAACCAGCGTCAAACACCTTCTCAACAGCTGGTGCGGTCAGGTCGGCGGCGACGGCATCCTCCGGAATGTAGTCTGCAACCTCCAGGTAGAAGAGTCGCGGGCAGGCATGGCCGGGCGTGTAGGGCTCGTCGCAGTTGAAGCACAACCCTTGGCGGCGACGCTCGAGTAGCTCGGCTGAGGTGAGCCGGCGGAATGGGCGTCCCGCGGTCGCGGTGAGGGGTGCCGCAAAAGCCTGCGCAGGTCGACCCTGCGCGGAATCCGGCCCGGGTAGCGACCCAGCGGTCCGGGACGGTGATTCCTGCTGGATGGCCATCGCGCGGCGCTCGAACGCGCGGGCGTAGTACATGGCCGAATGGAGATCCTGGGGTGCGCGAAGCTCCACGTCGACGCGAATGTGATCCGGAAGGCCGCCGACGAAGAGCTTAGCCCGCTGCAGGGCCGTCACACCTGCCGCGTGACACGCCAAGGCCTGGAAGCGATCAGCGAAATCCTGCACCGTGGAGGTGAAAGGCAGGCGGCCCAACTCGGCCAATCGGCTCCCGCGTAATGGCGGTCCGAAGCGAAGAAGGCACAGCTCGCGGAAGCGCTCCCACGGGGGCATGCCGCCCTCGTCCTACTCGAGGGCGTAGTACCATGTCTGGGCGGCCTCGCGGAGATGGTAGGAAGCCGCCAAGTCGCCCGACGCGGTGTGCTGTTGCCGCGGAAGAACTGGTCACTGGTTGAGCCGATTAAGCGGGTCGCCCGAGCCATCATAAGTGGCGAAGTCGAGCTTGGCGAACCGGGGCGGCTGCTGGTTTGGCGCGCCATGGCCCACTGCCTCGGCAGTGCGGAGAGCTGATGACGGTGCTCGGTCCATGGTGGGAAGGCCGACGTAGTTCCCGGTGGCGCCCGACGCCTCAGGCTGCAACTGGGAACCCGACGGCGGCCGGGCCTCCGTGTAAGCCGGTGGAGGGGACGTCCCGTGGATCCAGCCTGGAAGTGAAGACGGTGACGACGGAAAGCGGACCTCCTGGATCGGAAGTCCGCTCGGCGCGGACCGTTCCAGGCTAGGGCTGGGTGGGGGCGGTGGTGGCACCTGCACGGTGGCCGCAGGGAGGGACGGCGCGGCTGGGGACGACGCGTCAGGCCGCCATCGCGGGCCCCTGGTGGCGGTGGCGGTGCGGGTGGTGCGCGAAGCCGCCGCGGCCACGGAAGCGGACGGACGGCCCAGATCGGCCATCGCGCCCCTGGCGGCGGTGGCGGCGCGGGTGGCGCCGCGAGTGTCGGTGCCGGCCACTGTGGCCAAGGTGGCGTCGAGGCCGTCGGAGGGAGAAGCACCGGGTAGCCTCCGGTGATGGCCCCGATCGAGTACCTGCAGCGCCCCGACCCGCGGCCACGGCTGGATGGAGTGGTGGAGGTGCCCGTCTGATTTGCGGTAGAGGTGGATGCCTCGGACGCGGCGACGAGGTCGTTGAGCACGCCGCCATGGCCTCCAGTGTGAATCGCTGCGCCGGGGGGAGGGTGGCGGCGTGTGTTGGACGGGAGCTGGTGGCCGCCGTGTCCCGGCCGTGCCGGGTGCGGGAGGGTTGGCGCCGAGAGCGACGCCGTGGCGCGCACCGAGAGCGAGGTCGTGACGCCCGGCGCGGAAGCGGCGGCGGTGCTGGAGTTGGCGGCAGCAGCGGTGGTGGAGTTGACGGGCAGCGACGGTGGTGGCGGTAATGGCGAATTGAGGCGGCAAAGACATGGTGAAACCGGTTACGATACCAAGGTGTTAGAGCTAGGGTTCTGCCCGGTCTTGGCCGAGGCGAGGGGAAAGCGGGCTGGGCGTGGCGATGGCGGCAGGCGGCGTTTGGCGCCGTCGCGAGAGAGGAGGGAGATGGCGGCGGCTAGGGTTAGAGGCGGCTAGGGTTCCGGCTCCTCTGGGAGCCGGGCAATAGAGATAATAATCTTCTTATTGCTTAATTCCAAAAGGAGTCTTACGGCCTATATTTATAACCTAAATAACTTGCATAAGAATTAACCTAAGATAACTTGCATAAGAATTAATCCTAAGATAACTTGTGGGCTAAGATTGCACGGTGGGCCTCTACGGCCGTAACAGCCAGATCAACGACTCGGACGCAACCTCACCGTTTACCTCTTTGTTTAAACTGGTCACTGTATTGTAACCGTTAATCACTGTTTGTTACCGCGGTGAGCTAGACAAGGACTTATAAGCTGGCTCCGAGGCGAGATCGGGCAAGCCTGTAATTCGAGAACTAAGCGTAGGTAGCTAAGAACCCTAGTTCGTACGGCAGGCGGGGTATCCGTCCTTATGATCCACCCCTTGTATCCCCTTTTTCATGAAATTCCAGTGAAATCGAGTCGAGTTTCCTCCGATCTATCAAATTCTCACATTCCAGGTCTTACAGATATGGTAGAGGAATTCGGATCCGTTTCTTGCTCTGTGGGACTTCAATCGGATTTGCAACAAATTTGGGATTTTGTGAGAGAAACGATATTTTGGGAAGGATCGCTGGAGAAGAAGACGAACATGAGAGAGAGAGAGAGAGTCTAGAACAGAAGTTCTAATTTTTTTTGAGCAACAGAACGGAAATTCTATGAATCAATCTCTGCGAGGTGGGCCAAAGAGACTACTCTGCGAGGCTGGGCACGCGTGTTGGCACGACCTGTTTACTTGTTTTTGAGTTTTTAAATATATATGGCCCAAAAGACAGCCCAACAAGCCAAAAACAGCCTATAAGGCCTAAAAGCAGCCTGTCACGCGGGCCAAACGTGCCGGTGGGCCTCCCCGTAAAAAATGTTATTGTAATTCAATAAAATGTTTCTTGTTGCAAAAAAAAAGGTTTTGTATATTACAAAAAAAATGTACGTCACATTCAAAAAAATCTTCATAAGTTTAAAAAAATGTGTTCACGACATTTAAAAAATGTTTGTACAATTTACAAAAATGTAGGCCCAGTTAAAAAATGATGTTTTAATCAATTGAAAAATGTTTCAACATGTTTTCGAAAAAAATGATTAACATGTATATCAAAAATATATCCAAAACATGTTTTGTAAGAATGTTAAACATGTGTTTCGAAAATGTTAAGCGGATATAAAACAATGTTTTAAATATATACAAAAAATGTAGAAACATGTATGAAAAAAAACTAGACATGCATTGAAACAACAAACCTAACGAGAATCAACAAATGAAACAAAAAAAAGCAAAGAAAAGAAAGAAAGAATCAAAATAAAACCAAAGCATAAAGAAGAATTATGAAATACCAAAAACCCGTTGAAAAAGCAAAGAAAACCGAACCATAAAAGAAAAAAGAAGAAGAAAACCAAAAAATCGGTGGAAAAAATCCCCCAAAACAAAAGAGAACGAAACCAAAAAAACGAAGAAACCAGATCAAAATTATCGATCGAACGAGGATTCTATAAGTGGGACGGCCTGATACTCGTCCGCCCATTCCAATCACTACGGGCGAGACAAAGCCTTTTCATGGTACACAGTCACGAAGTCAGACACTACACGACCAATATAATAAACGTGTCATCATAAGTCGTGTCGTACCAGACACGTTTAATCCTGTGCTAGGTTGTGCCGAGCCAAATGGTCAAGTCTGATCGAGCGCGACCCCGGATTGGCCCATGGAGCGCGAGCCCTATCTCTCACTCGATGTGAGGACAGTAGGATGTCTCGAGTCAGGCAGCCGCCCGATTGGGTAGAACCAGCGCAGACACAGGCTTTATACGCTTTTATTTTTCTTCCATTTTTTCATGCTTTGTTGCATTTGTTTTTTTATACTTTTGCTTGTATCTCGAAATATTTTGAACATATAAATTATAAAAAATAATTTATATACAAACATTGAAATGCGTTAATCATGCATTTAGAAAATACTAAATGTCTCCTAAAAAAGAAAAGAAAAGAAAATATTAAATGTGTAAACATAAAATGAACAAAGTGTATGGAAAAGGGTAGAAGTAAAATACAGGTTTTCAATATTTTTAACAAAATATTAATGATGCCCTGAAATATCCTGAGCTTGTCAAAGAAATGGTTAAGTGCAGTAGGAAAGATGCATACGGCGGTGAAGGATTTTGCCAGAAACTCACATTGTGGCCTGGAGATGGATCCATAACTCACAGGCTGAGACAAGATGGGCTGCTTCACTTCCTCAATTCAACCAAACTAGCAAAAAACATGATATAGAGTCAAACAGTATATATATTCAATTGAAGGATTTGGACTTTCAGCTCGGGCTATATTTTCTGTCAAATGGCGAATTCAACATTTTCGGAACAACACGGAGCCTTTTAAACTCCTTCCATTCCTCTGGAAACCATTTTTGATCCTCCAACCCGCACCACTCAAAAAACTGTTGAATCCCTTTTTACCATTTATTTATGCTCATAGGGAAAGGAAAAGAAGTCACATATTAATTGCAAAAGGGCAAAAGATCAAAGTTCAAATGTATGATGGGGAAAAAAAATATCAAACTATAAATAACCTGGGTTAAAAATCAAATTCCCCATCAGGAAGGGGGCCTTGGGCTTTGATGAAATGCTAGAATGCCACCATTAGATGTGGGGGATGCCTGTAACGGCTCAAGCCTGTCAATGGAGCTCCATCGACAAGGAGATGGATCGAGTCCCGACACCCTATTATACCACAGACACATTTTGCAAATGCCTTATCTGAATGATATAAGCCATTGGCCTCCGGCAATCAAAGCAAGTGCGCACTGCATATAATTCACTTAAATTGAAGAATATAGTTTAAAGTACACACGAATCAAGAACCACATTGACCATTTCCTGGCCATCAATAAAAAAAAAAACAGAAGAGGTTGTAACCTGTAACTGTCTGCGCCTGATGCGCAATGTATAGCAGCGATTCTAACACATCATCCAATATATAGGCACAACCGTCCAGACTAAGCCCGTCATCATCCAAACATTATCCTTGCGAATTACTCATTGACTGTACCATCATCCGATTATTATGTCTGCGGATGAGGACAATCCATGTCTGAGTTGCTCCCTGATGCGGTGCTTGCTGGCTTCATCCACCGGAAATCTTGGAGATATGGCAGTGCACTTATTTTTGCATTGGATTTTAGCAGGCAACTCAATTCTCTTTAAGCACACGGCTCGTTCCATGACGAGCCGTATATAATTCATCACCTTGTATTCCTCCTCGAACCCTTTCATCACAAACAATTTCAATTTCAAGTGCTTGAAATTGGATGCTTGCCACACCAAGTTGGTCTTCTCGACATCGTCCTCGGACTTACTGAATTCACATGAATGACGATATAACTTCATGAACCAATTTTTTAAAATTAGATTAGAAATTGGCATCCTCAGCATCATCAGCATTCAAAATGAAGCGCAATGGCAGCGGCGTTAAGACATAAATGTAAATGTGTGCTTACTAAAAAGTTTAGAACCTTTCTGGAATCAGAGTTCTTGGAGGTATCTGAAGAAATGAAATTACCGATATAGCGTTTGGAACAAAGCAATGAATTTCTAGGATTCCTATAATAATATAGTAAACTAAGACAAACTCCATAGGAATTTTGGGGGAATCTAACATGAGGTTACACAAAATAGAACATCCATTGTCTTTACGCACATTTCCTACGAAGTACATAAACAACCTTTATAAGAACAACTTCTCTGCCATGTATTCTAGGATTGCACCATCATCCCTATACATCCCAGAGAGCCCTGTATCACTGTATGTACTATATTTGGCAGAATATAGTAATAAGTGGTTAATATTACACATGCATGCTGGTACCCTATATTTTAATGCTACATATCTGGAAAGTGGAAGCATGTATGTATGGCCAAAGTGTGGATTGGAAGAACCGAGGTGACAGGCTTACATGGAAATTCATGATGAAGGTGCGCCTTCAAGTATAAACATAGTCCAATTTAAATCACATTCAGTAGATATACCGCAAAGGTACGATCTGTCTCGGTTTGCTGAATATAGGAGTCAGCCGTTGTGGACCTTGTGCTCAACCCAGATCTGCAGTTAAAGAACATAAATATGGGGAACACTATAACATGAAGTAAGAAACACATCTTTATTTATTTTTGATAATAAGTAGCTGTAGAGGAATTGTAGTAGAAACTTACCCTTTGATTGTAAAATTAAAAGCAGATTCCCAGGTTTGTGTCACTAGATAAACATTGGCTCGAGTGAATGGCTTCGCTAATCTTGGGCAGGACAACCAAAGCCGAGTTGATGAAGCTGAGGAACATAGCCAAAAGACATTGGGGGGTTTTCACAAGACCAAGCATCATACATCAGTTCCCTCAGTTTAGGAAGACAGGTTAGCTCAACGTGGAAGCATCTAAAGAATCTAAGTTCAATTGATCTGAGGTCCGAGCTTGGGGCGTCTAATTCAAGGACAGATTCCTGGGGCAATACGCAGAATCTCAAGCAAAGAATCTTAAGTTTACTGCAAGTGCTAACAAGATTGGCGATATCCGAGTCTTGAAACGCGAGGTTCTCAAGGATTAGTCCGGTGAGGGATTTGAAGGCGCCAGGGTATGCACCAAAGAATGACATAAACCGCTGTCCATACAAGGCTAATTGGGCATCACTTGGAGAAGCAACATCTGGGCACATTGCGAACTCGAGGTATTCAGGTTCGCGGCTCTTCACGACATCCTGAACCGTATGGCCAATTGTGGACAAGTAAGGGTCCATAATGTAGCACCTGAGAATCAATATTTTGATGGTTCGAGTGCACTTGCAAGCCGGAGGAGACAGCAGCCTCCTCGTCGCGTCCGTGTATGCCTTCATTATCTCATCTGTCGTGTAACCGGCCTTACAGACGCCGAGAAATCTGATGAGCGATGAGATAGTTGATGAGGAAGGTGCCTCCTTTGTGTTGAGGCAAAGTGCGGCCCGAATCGCCGTCGCGGAGATCAAGGCGTTCTAGGATGTGGAGAAGAATTTCTTTGGGTAGCGCTAATTCTGTCTTCATCTTTCTTTGGCAACAATAGAGTCTTCTCCTTGATTGGATCAATTCTATCTTCAGTTTTGCTCTGCACAAACAGTAAACTGAAGAAAATAAGTTCTTTTTCGAGGTAATGAGAAAGGGGGAAAGAAGCAATGAACTCACAATGTTGCCCGATGACTCCATGATTGAACACCTGATGAGAGAGAGAAAGGATGCCAAACAATCTCACGAATCTAACACAGGAGGCCTTGTAGGTAGTAATTGAGATAGAAAAGCGCAGAAGAGGCAGAGGCGGAGTAGCAGAACCACCCCGGCATCCGTTAGAAAACCAGCAGAAATCCTCCTCTGCCACGCGTTCCTATTATGTGTTGTAGCATGACACGCACCGCGGGAGAAATCTAACAAAGTCCGGCGGCCGGCCTTCTCTACTTACCGAACCCCGACTGACTTCCATAACAAGGATCCGCCGCCGCCACGGCCGCGGATTGCCATGGTGAAACTTGCCACCGGGAGTATGAAGCACTGATGCCAAGCGGAGGCGGCAGGAACCGGCAGAGGAGGAGGAGCAGAGCAGATCTTGCTTGTTGGGGAAGAGAGCAAGCTTCGAGCGTTGGATTCCCCGATTCGGAATGCAACTTCGGGAGGTAGCAGAGCAGGTGCGGACGGCGCCGTGCAGGTCGAAGTGGACTCCGGCGGCGGGGACTACCGTGGAAGGAGGCGGTGTCAGACCTATCTCTGAATCTTACTGAACACTTCCTTCTGAGCTGAGGACGTAGTCGGCGTTGATCCTTCATCGGACGGACTAAGGGCATCTCAAGGCGGACCAGTGCGCATCCGTCCGGACCGCTGGAGCCATCCAACGCGGGCTTGTATTGGCCTGCGGGACGGTCCGGACGCGATTTCTCCCGAGACAAAAGTGGGGAGGTTTGCGAGAGTCCGGACACGCGAAACGTACGAATCCAACAGGCCCACCCAAAATCCTTCCTGGATCCCGCGACTTCATCCTCCTCATTTTCTCTCCTTCCTTATTTCTTTCTTGCCTTCGCCGCCGCTCCATCACCCCGGCCACCAGGCCACACCCTTGTCGGAACTCCGCGTCTCCGTCACCTCCGACGCTCCAGCAGGGCTCCCCGCCGCTTCTCCTTCTCCGTTCAATCCCTGTCCTCCGACCGTCCCGCCAGGTACCCAAGGCCGGTCCTAAGATTTCAGGGGCCCGGGGCGAAACTAGCTTGGCCCCCCTTAGTACAACATCGAAATAATAATAAGCATGTTTAAATTGCATTTAACAACTATGTATAGGATAATTAATTTATCGAGAAACTTAAATTACTCACTGCAGGGAATATGTAGCAACGATGTTTCACATGACATGAAAGATAATTTTTTCACACACCTCTTGTGAAGCCAGACACAAGTAAAACTCTCTATATTAGGTGGGCAAGAGTTGATTTGTCCACCAATAATCTATCCTGAAGAAAATCGAAAGTATCAAAAGATCCATATAGAGAGGGTAAGCTAAATCATGCATGCCGTGTATACTAGGAAACATGAAGCTTGAGAGTGCATAATTAAAATTTCCCCCAGAAGAGTGCATAGATTGGAATTGCATTCTTTTTTTTTTTTGCAGGTGAGCCTGAAAATGCATGGTGTCACAGCCATGAGCTTGATTTCAACAATGAAGTTTTATATAAGCTAGTTCTTGGCTACTAAAATAGTAGACGTATACATAGAAGTTCAAATCAATTAGGAATACACTTGGGCCTCTAAAAATTCCATTGACGTAAATTCCTATATAGTGGCTCACAAACAGGGTTCCTTTTTTCAGAAGGGAGGAATAAGAGAGATGCATTAGAGCATGTCTAGCAGACCCCTTATATCGCGAACCCTTATTGTGCGTTTACAGTTCGCGAAAAACGTATTTTGCGGGCTAGCGTAGGCTACGGCCGAACAGACACGCAAACACGTGTCTGTTCGGTCACAGCCCGCGCCAGCCAGCAAAACACGTGTTTTTTCTTCTTCTGAATTTGACACATATCTCACATATTACGCAAAATTATGAATTCAACATAAGGTAAAATGTGAATATTATGAATCACCAGAAGCAATGGCAGAGCTGACCACTGTCCAAGCTGGTCTTCTTGACCTTAATGCTGATGAACAGATTCATGATTCTTGGTCTTGGACACCTGGCAAAGGTATCTTCTCTGCAAAGAGTTATTATACTGTGATGCATGCTCACATGGCCACTGATACTCCATCCAAATGGATTTGGAAAAGCAAGGCGACAATGAAGATAAAGGTGTTTGCGTGGTTAATGCTGAATGATAGGCTAAATACAAGAGACTTACTGGTGAGGAGACGATGGTGATCAACTCAGGAGGACAACACATGCCCTTTATGCTTTGCCCATGCTTATGAGGACAGAGATCACCTTTTCTTCACCTGTCAATTCAGCACAAGAGTATGGAATTACTTGCACATCCAGTGGTTAGGTGGGTTAACCACATCTCAGTGTTTAGTTGCTGCAAGGAGGAGCTTTGGGCACCCTTTTTTCAGGGAAGTTGTTTATCTTGCAGCCTGGAATATATGGATCTTGAGGAATGGCAGGATCTTCAGACATGAAAGGCCAACCTTTGCTGCTTGGAGGAGAAACTTCATTCATGATGCCACTCTACACTCTCATAGATTGAAGCCTAGTTTAAAACCATTGCTGCTAACTTGGGTCAACTCTTTGACATAGTTGGTTGTATGTATTCTTGTATATGGGACTGTATTTATGTAAATCGCTAGCTAGGTAAGTACCCTCTCCCCCCCATAGTTAGCTACTTTCTAAGAACTTCTTGTTTTGTTTGGTGGTTGAGTTTTGATAAAATACTGTGGGGCTGTTGCCTCACAGTTTCCAGTCAAAAAAATTTATTATGAATCCAAATTACAATAATTATTCAAATCACCGAATTAAACTAATAATTTAATTCAAGAATTGTCCCGATATAACAATGATCCAATGATACAAATCACACATGAATTAAATGAAATGAATGTAAAATTGTCCGATTTTACCGCCTATGCCTTTGCCAGTGGTGCTCAATGAGATCCTCCTGAAGCTGATAGTGGGTGTTTGTGTCTTCAATCGGCCGGTATGTCGGAAGGAATGCTTGTATTTGATCAGGGTCTCTAGCTGGCTTCACACGGCTACCGACATTGTCGTAGAAGAAGTCCAAGTTCATGTCCCTCTCATCTTCGATGATCATGTTGTGAAGAATCACACAACATGTCATGATGTTGTTCAGGGTTCGCTTGTCCAAAAAACGAGCAGGACCACGAACAATGGCAAATCTAAATTGCAAAACCCCAAAAGCTCTTTTAGTATCTTTCGGGCAACCTCTTGTGCCTTTGCAAATTCAATATGCTTTCTACTTTTGGGATTTTTTATGCTCTTGACAAATGTACACCAAGAAGGATAAATACCGTCTGCAAGATAGTACCCCTTTGTGTACTCATGCCCATTCATCGTGTAGTTGCAAGAAGGAGCATCACCACTAGCAAGGCTAGCAGACAAATGAGACCGCTGCAACACATTGATATCATTGAGAGTACCCGGTGTACCAAAAAGCAATGCCAAATCCATAAATCCTTCGATGGTACGACTTCTAGCACAATTGTTGCATCATGAGACTTGCCACAATACTGCCCGTGCCATGCCTTCGGGTAGTTTTCCAAGTCCAATGAATGCAACCAACAATTCCTAGCATGCCGGGCCATCCTATCTTCTCATTTGCTACCATCAATTTTGTGTGTGTCTTCCTCGTTGGGTGCACAAAGATAAATAGGGCCAAAGATGCGGATGATCACTTTGGCGAACCTACGCACTGACTCAATTGTAGTATCGTCGGCATAGTCAGTCGAAATGCCATATGCAATCACCCGCATAATTGTCGAGATTTTTTGATATGCGCTAAAACCCAACAAGCCTGTGACTTTTCTCCTTTGAGTAAAAAACCAAGAATTTGCCTCGCAAGCTTGCACTATTTTTACAAAGAGGGATATGCGCATTCGACGCCTTCTCCGGAAGAGGTGCGGTGGATGATGAAGTCATGTACCTAGGGTAGGGTCACGGACCTGTCCTAAGTACCCTTCCCAAGGACATCCTCAGAAGAAGCTGCCTTCCAGTCGACCAAGAGAGACTTCACTCGACGGACTCGAAGGACTCGACCATGAAGCCTCACTCGACCACCAGGAGGTCAAGAGCCACTCTGCATCCAAACGGTCTGTAATTAAGTAGTCTTTATGGCCATGATGACACTTTATGTAAGGCGTTACCAGTAACGTCCGGCCTTAATGTACTTTAAACCCTACATAACTGAGGGCCGGAGGGGTCTGGCAGACACTATATAAGCCACCCCCCCTCCTTAGTGTAAAGGGTTTGCACCCCTGTAATCTATACACGCATAATCCAGTCGACCGCCTCCGGGCTCCGAGACGTAGGGCTGTTACTTCTTCCGAGAAGGGCCTGAACTCGTAAATCCCTTGTCTGTACAACTGCTCCGTAGCTAAGATCTTGCCTCTCCATATCTACCCCCCATTCTACTGTCAGACTTAGAACCACGACAGTTGGCGCCCACCGTGGGGCAGGTGTTTTAGCGATTTTTGGAGAAGTTGCGATTATTCCGATTGCTTTCATCATGGTTTCTGGTGGAGTTTTGGTCGAGGGCCGCGAGATCCGTCTCGGCGCGCTCACCTTCATCGCCGACGACTCTGCTTGGCTCCAGGAGGCTCCACTCGACATCGACGCGCTCCCCGTCCGCGGAGCGACGCATTTTCGGGCGTGTGTCCACGGCATTCTACTGCGACAACCGTCGACTCCGTATCGGCCGACTCCCGTGTCGTCGCCCCTCCCTGTCTCCCGCCAGCACAAGCGCTCTGGTCGGTCGAGGCTCCAGCGGTGGGTGAGGCACGCAGTGGCTCGCCAATCGGCCACCACCCAAGTCACGGCAATCGAGCCCGACGAATCTCTCTACGGCCTGTTCGATCTGTTGACTGGCTCCGCAGAGACCGCATCCGAGTGCGACAGCAGCGATCCAGCGGCTGAGGTTCTGATGGTCAATGGGCCTTGTAGTCCTCCCGGTTTCCCCCACGCCGATGGGGTAGACGGCGGAGGCGACCCCGCTCAGGCCCACGAGGAATATCAGCCCGAGCCACTTACTTCCCTGCAAAGAGAAGATCTTCGTCGCCGGGACGTGGATGCCCTACATACTCCCATCGCGGGAGAAACCCCCGAGGCGCGCGCCTTGGAGGAGGCACATTTGGCCAACTTGGCTGAACGCACTCGACTGGAGAACCTCTAGTGAGCACTCGACGAGCGCGTGCGGCAACGAGTACCTGACTCCAGTCGACGTCAACTCTTCCATGGTGACTCGGTATATCGAACCCGATTCAGAATTTAGCGGTACCGCAGCCCGTATAGCAGAGTCAATTCAGCCCTCTCGATCGGAGGTGGCAGAGGCAATCAGATCGAGATTTGCTCCGAGCAGCGAGGAGATCGAAATTAGGCGTGTCACGCGACGCATAGCAGGATTCACAATAGATCCGTCGTTGTGAATACAGTTCAGTCGGCTCACAGCCCAAGATCGCCTCCGCGGCGTGAGGGACGCGAGGGTCGACATGCCCAATATGGTGACCGATTCGATCATGATGATAGGCATCGAGTGCCCACTCCTCCCCCAAGGGGTGGGTCTTACGCTCATCGGCAGTTAGATGACAGGCGCCAGCTCAGTGTGGGGCGAAGAGCTCCGGTCGACCCCAGGGAACCAGGCTTTGACGCGCGATCCATCATCGTGCAAGGTCTGGTCGATCGGAACAAGGCTCATCGAGGTGGCCACGACAGAGATGCGCCCACTAGCAGCCGAGTCCATGTTTCAGGTCCAGAATGTTTCAGCAGGGCTATCAGAGCCGCGGTGATTCCCCAACTTCGGTGGCGATGGGGTAAGTAAGTTCACGGTGAGTCCAAGCTGAAACCTGGCTTGAAGACTATCGAGTGGCGGTACAGATTAGCGGCGGGAATGATGAGGTGGCTATGAAGCATTTACCACTCATCTTTGGAAGGTTCGGCAGGCGTGGTTGAATCGAGTTAGCTCCTACCAGCATTTACACTTGGGAAGATCTTTCCCGAGTGTTCGTCAGGACATTCGAGGGAACTTGCAAGCGACCAGCTGGATTGACAGAGCTGCAAGTTTGCGTGCAGAAGTCAAATGAAACCTTGAGAGATTACATTCAGAGATGGATCACTTTGCATCATACCGTGGAGAACGTGTCTGATCATCAGGTAGTCTGTGCCTTCAAGGATGGTGTTAAGAACAGAGAATTAAGTTTGAAGTTTGGTCGGACCGGAGATATGACCCTGAGTCGAATGATGGAAATTGCCACCAAGTACGCTAATGGTGAAGAGGAGGACCGACTCCGGAGTGGCAAGTACAAGCCGAGTCAGTCGGAGAAAGGAAACTCCAGTCGGAAGCAGAAGCGGAAGGCCGAGCCAGCGGCTCCCGGAGAGGCTCTAGCCATGACTCAGGACAAATTCAAGGGAAAACCCAAAGGATCCTGGAACCCCAAGAAGGTGAAGGATAAAGAAGGAAATGACGTGATGGATCTGCCATGCCACATCCACACGAAGAAAGACGAGGAGGGTAATTTCATCTACCCGAAGCATACCACTCGCCAGTGCCGGCTCTTGATCCAGCAGTTCCAAGGTAAACAGCCCAAGGACAAGGAAAAGGAGTCGGACAAAGCTGAGGACAAGGAGGACAGTGATGGAGGATATCCTCATGTTAACTCCACTATGATGATCTTTGCTGATGTGGAGAGCAAAAGCCGATTGAAGGTTATCAACCGTGAGGTTAATATGGTCGCCCCGGCGACGCCAAGTTATCTGAGATGGTCCCAAACTCCCATTACATTCGACCAGTCCGATCACCCAACTTATATAGCCACCCCTGGGAGGCAAGCTTTGGTGGTCGACCCGGTCGTTGAAGGCACTCGTTTGACGAAGGTGCTAATGGATGGTGGTAGCGGACTAAACATATTGTATGCGGAGACGCTGAAAGGAATGGGCATTCCGATGTCCAGACTAAGCGCCAGCAACATGAGTTTTCATGGAGTTATACCTGGAAAGAAGGCTGAGTCACTCGGCCAAATAGCTCTGGACGTGGTGTTCGGTGACTCGAAGCATTTCCGCAAGGAGAGGCTGACATTCGAAGTCATGGATTTTCAGAGTGCTTACCACGCTATTTTGGGGCGACCAGCTTACGCGCGGTTCATGGCTCGACCATGTTACGTGTACCTCAAACTGAAGATGCCCGGCCCCAAGGGCGTGATCACTATCACTGGCAATCGGAAGAAGGCAGAAGAGTGTTTTCAGAAAGGCTCGAAAATTGCCGATTCCCAGATAACAATGGTCGAGCTGGAGGGGTACAAGAAAAATGCAGATCCGAGTGATTTGTTGCGAGCCAAGAATCCTGCCACAGAATCAACATTTCAGTCGTCCGGTGAGACGAAGCCCGTTCACATTCACCCGACCGACCCCAATGCAGCTCCGACGCATATTTCCACAACACTCGACCCTAAATAGGAATAGCGCTCATCCGGTTCCTCCGTGAGAAGCTGGGACATCTTTCACATGGAAGCCGGTGACATGCGGGTGTTCGAGGGGCTGGCTGAGCATCACCTTAGAGTCGACTCAACAGCAAAACCTGTCAAAGAACATCTTCGACGGCCCGCCGTCCAGAAGAGGAAGGCCATTGGCGAGGAGGTGGCTCGACTGTTGGTGGCAGAGTTTATCCGAGAGATATACCACTCCGAGTGGCTCGCCAATGTCGTCATGGTTCCCAAAAGGACAAGTCACTCTGCATGTGCATCGATTTCAAACACATCAATCGGGCCTGCCCGAAAGATCACTTTCCTCTCCCTTGCATCGACCAGATTGTCGACTCGACTGCGGGATGCGAGAGATTGTCTTTTCTGGATGCCTATTCCGGATACCATCAGATCCGTCTGTATGGACCCGATGAGATCAAAACCGCTTTCATCACTCCATTCGGGTGCTTCTTCTATGTCACCATGCCATTCGGCCTCAAGAATGCCGGAGCCACATTCATGAGGTTGATTCAGAAGTGTTTACTCACTCAAATCAGTCGGAATGTGGAAGCGTACATGGATGATATTGTGGTCAAATCGTGAAAGGGTTCTGACCTGTTGACTGACCTCACTGAAACATTTGCCAATCTCAAGAGGTATGATATCAAGCTCAATCCATCAAAGTGCACATTCGGAGTTCCTGGTGGAAAGTTACTCGATTTTCTCGTTTCCGAACGAGGAATCGACGCTAACCCAGAAAAAGTTGGCACTATACTCCGAATGAAACGCCCTGTGCGGGTGCACGATGTCCAGAAGCTTACTGGATGCTTGGCCACGTTAAGTCGATTCATCTCTCGACTCGGTGAAAAGGCATTACCTCTTTACCGACTGATGAAGAAGGCAGACAAGTTTGAGTGGACTCGAAAGCGATCAGCGTTGCCGAGCTAAAGCTCTGCTCTCCACCTAGCCGGTGCTTGCTGCTCCAATCAGCAAAGAGCCTCTGTTGCTTTATATTGCAGCCACATGACAAGTCGTCGATCTGAGGCTTACGGTCGAGCGGGAAGAAGAAGGGAAAGCCTTCAAAGTTCAGCGCCCAGTGTATTATCTTTCTGAAGTTTTGACTCCATCAAAGCAAAGATTTCCTCATTATCAAAAGCTTGTGTATGGGATCTACATGACCACGAAGAAGGTCGCTCATTATTTCTCTGATCATTCCATTACGATCGTCGGACGCTCCACTTCGAGATTACTGCTGAGAGATGCAACTGGTCGAGTGGCGAAATGGGCGATTGAACTCCTTCCCCCTGATATCAAGTTTGAGGCAAAGAAAGCCATTAAGTCCCAAGCAATAGCAGATTTCCTTGCCGAGTGGATCGAACAACAACAGCCGACTCAAGTTCACTCGGAGCATTGGACCATGTTTGTCGTGGATTTGTCACGTCAGATGTCCTAGTGTCAGGACTTAGTCGCGAGGCCAACGCATCTATGTGATAGCTTGAGAGGGGTTGAGTGGGACGAGAGACGCAGGGCGGATCAACACATAAGACTAGGATTTAGACAGCTTCGGGCCCCGGGAAACATCATCCGGTAATAACCCTACATGCTGTTTGAGGCTAGGTCTCATTATCATCACGAGGGAGTCGCCGTAAACCGGCTCTCCTTCTTGTGTCTAGCCCTAGATATTGTTTCTTGTTGCTTGTAGCTTGTCCCTCTTTGGGGAGCCCTGCCCCTCCTTATATATGTTGAAGGGGCGGTTTACATGACTAGTCCTAGTTGGACTAGGATTACTCTATTACAAGTGGAGTCCTAGTCTTGCTTCCTTTGTAGGAGAATAGTCCTTATGCTTTCCTCATAAACCGGCCCACCATTAAATGTGAACCGGCCTTCTGGGCCTTGGGCCTCGTCATCCATCTAACCCGCCCACCGGGTTACTAATGAACCGCCAAGATCGGGCGAGTATCCCGTGAACCGCCAAGCTCCGGGCGGGTTACCTGTGAGTCGTCCAGTCCGGCCGGGTTAAACTTCCGGCCGGTTTACACCGCGGGGTATATCCCTGACATTAGGCCCCAGTTTAATTTAGATTTATCCATGTTAAACTGATCCTGATCATCCTTAAGTCCTTGTCACTTCCTTCTTCTAGAAAATCCGGTTTTAATAGGCCAGCTTCATAATCAACTTGCTGACATTAGTTTCTCTTAGAAAATATATTGTGAATAATAACTCCTTCGATTCAGCTCCCAATGCTTAACAAAAATAATGGTCCTTGAAATCCTCATCTGATCTTCAGCCGGTCTAAGAATGTAAAACTTGCCGGTTTATAAATATTGATAGTACCGGTTCATACCATAATAAAAATCCAGCCATGTTGGCTATTCAAGATAATATAATCTGGTATGAAAACCTTATTCATTCAATATCATAATGAAAATTCAGCCAAGTTTGGCTATTTGAATAATATAACCCAATGATTTATAAGCGCATGATTCCAATGGCGCAATCCAAATATATGCTGGCGACTTATAGTCCAAAGCCAGGCCGGTTTAATAAACACCGGACAATTTCTCATCATAGACTGGCGATTTATCGTCTTAAAGCCAGGCCGGTTTAATAAACTCCGGTGATTTATAATCATGCTTTATTCAACCTGTTTACGCATACAACAAGTTTAAAGTGTCTGGCGGTTTACATGGGACGAATCATAATGCTTAACATATAACTCATGTTTATAACCAAGGCTGCACTTAAGAATAATCAAATATGAAATATATCATACCTGTGACATTGAATAACATCATTGGTTTACCAACTTTTTGTAGTAAGGGTGATAACCCCAATCTTGAGTAATGATAACTCCTTTCATACTATGTCGGTTTATGATAAAACCGTACCGGGTTGTGATAAACACCGGTTTAACCATATATAATGCTGGCGACTTATAGTCGAAACCAGATCGGGCTGATAGTCTCCGGATTATGATTTGATCATGTACTGAAAGCTTGTAATTGAAAGCCAAGCCGGGTTAATGGACACCGGTTTACTCCATAATAAGATGGTAACATAAAATCAAAAAATCAAACCGGGCAAATAATCTCCGGATTTAAGAATTGACCGTGTTCCGTAAATTGACAGTCGAACCGGTCTGCGAATTTTGTCGGTTTAAGAACGCAACAAAGAAGAAATATTTATTAAAGAAAATTTCAAGCAAAGGCAATAATAAAACCATTTGCAAAAAACATGCTATACTGAGCTGATCAGATGGTGTTACCGTGGTCGGACAGGACCAAGCCCCCAATAGGAGTGACAATGGTTCAAGTCAGCCAGGTCCCCAAATGAAACCGTGGCATATATGCCAATCAAAAGGCGTGGCAATGGTTCGGGTTCGACCAAGCCCCCAAGTGATTTTGTGGCCTTAGGCCGATCAAGAGGCGTGACTGGTTCAGACTTGACCATGTCCCCAAGTGATCTGGTGGCTTTCGCCTATCAAAAGGTGTCGCGTTGGTTCGGACACGACCAAGGCCCCAAGTGATATAAAAAGCAAATTTCAAGGGGTAAACCGGAGGCCGCTTTAATATAGAACCTCCATGTAACCACACATGATGTAAAAAAGAACAGAGACCCCGCTTTATGAAGCAGAAGCCCCCATGTGATCAATAATATGTTAGGCCAATAAGGCATGATACCCATGTTTAAACCGCGCATCATGGCAGCAGGTCCTCTTTGGCACCCTTTAACTTTTTGCAAGAGATAAATCCTTTTTGAACCAGATGTTAAACCGGATATTGAGAGCTTCAAAGCTTTATGGGAGACATCCTTCCCTTGAACCGGATCTTAAACCGGAATCTTCATTTTCATTAAACTCAAACTTGCGAGAAGTAAATTCCTTTTTGAACCGGAAATTCTTAAACCAGATTTGAGGGCTTCAGTGAGACTGGCTTCCCTTGAGCCGGATTTTAAACCGGAATCTTTTCTGATGACCCGGAACTTCTTCATTGAGCCGGGATTTTGTAATTGTCATATACTTTCTAAGCGGAAATTTTCGACGGCCTTCAAATATGATAGCCTCCGGGACGGGTTATCTCTCCTCCATTGTCACAGGGGTTTTAAATTTGCTGAAACGGCAAGACTTGTTGCGTCATATCATCGTAGCCCCCGAGTCTCAAGGTGACTCGAAGAGTTGGCTTGAGATTCTCCATATTTGACCGTCATATAAACCAGCATAACTTGTATATCATTGGTGTTGATAGCATGATGTGAATCCACAGAAGGTTGAGGTGACTGCGGCGGGCTATAAATGATCCCGTATGAGCCGTGTCAGCAACTCGGCCAATGGTTCCTTCCAACTGGTGATTTGAAGCTAACCAAATTGTAGTGGCGACGACTTGTGTGCCTGTCCATTGAGCCATCCAGTGCAGACGACGGTTGATAGTATATGATAATTTGCCTCCTATTTGTTGAAAGAAAACCGGGCTACCCAAGCTGTGACTTGCTCATACTCAATAAACAGCTCATGCGGACAGGTGCGGCCCGGTGTGTTGATGTAGACCAGGCTGCGAGAAGCGGACGAAAAAGATGACCTCCGCGTCAGAAGTGGCTCAAACAGATGAACCGGCTGCGGTGTTGTAAACCGGTGCGAACGGGCGATTCAACCACGTCGTTTTGATGTAATGAACAATTGTCCTGCATCAACAGTATTGCAGACCAAGACAAAGATAAACTGCTCTTTCACAACAAATAATATGTACCAACAAAATATATTTTAGATGGATATCACCTGATGTGCCAGGCCGAAAATAATCCGCCATGAAATTGATGATCGATAGGTGATGTTTGAAGTTGCTCACGGGTGAACCGGCCGCGGCGTGGTAAACCGGTGTGGACGGGTGAGTCAGCCGTGACGTTTGTAAGCTGGCGAGGATATGCGAGTTGTCCGTGGCGTCGTAAGGCGGTGCGGACGGAAAAGGTGTCCTCCGTGTTGTAAGCCGGCGTGGTCGCGGCGGCACGCCGCAGCGTTATAAGCGGCGCGGTCGCGAGAGACGGCCATGGCGTTGTAAGCCGGTGCGGGAGTCTGTTGAGCAACGACGACCACCTGTGCCGAACGCTGTCGGCGCACCTCCATCTCCATGGTATAATGCCACTTTGTAATGGATAATTCTCCTGCACATAAAATACAGCAGGGCAAAGTAGTTTTGCTCGGATGAATTAATATATACTTAAAATAGACAGAAAAAATAGCACCTGGTATTTTTATCGCATGAACACGGATGCTGATGATCAAAGATATAGCAAATGTCTTGATATAGCTCTTGACGTGAGCAGTAGCAAAAGCAATCGATCCAACTTGCCTCTGCCCCACTGTTGTACTGATTTTTACGTGCAGACGCAACAGTCTTCTAGCTGAGACAACAAGAGATATAGCGGCATACTGTAGACGCCCTTTTTTTTTGAACAGCCCTGCCAGCCTCGTGCAATATATTCTTTTGGAGTTGTTTCTGTGCAGGCGTTAGCTGGCGCTTCTCCTCTTCAGTTCTCCTTATGACAGCCAACACAGACCGCTGGGGAATGGTCTTCAAAGCAATTATGCATGCGTGAACTTCTTTTCCACGTGAATACTTCAATGGAAACAGCTTTGTACTTTGACCAGTATTGTTTTCGCTTGGTTCACCGAGCAGCAATGATGGAAGTCCGATTTTAATAATGACTCAGAGTGCAGCCGTTCGGCGAGGATGGCTATAAGCAGCTTGATACGAGACGACGGGCGGCTCGCAGGTCAGCAGCAGGCATGGGGTCATGGAAGCAGCGGCGGCTCGCGATGAGGGTCAGGCCCGTGGTGCCGGAGATGTCTTGGTAGCAACCGGCAACTCAAGTGAGGGCCGCGACTGGGATAAAGGCGTCTGCGGACTACTACTTGAAGTAGTATTTTCCCTTCTGTCTTTGCGTCAGGAAGTAGCAGCAAATACGTATACTGATGCCTTGAATTTTGAAGAGCATGTACACGGTCACACGCGATGGCAGCTTGGCGTTTGTCCCGCCGTAGATGAGGCGAGGCCAGCTTTAAGGTGAATCCATGATGGCGTTGGTCATGGAAGCAGAGGCGGCTGAACCACCGCGGCGGGGGCGACTTTGAAGCATGGTGGCACCGGGCTGACATAGAACAGTGAGACAGCGAGACAGCGAGTCTACAAGGCTGCGGGGAGCAGTGTTTTTTTTTTTTTGAAGCAGGCAACGGAGAGAGCCGGCCACGGAGGCTGAAGCGGACCGCATCTCACAGGGCTCGGCGACTCAGCAGGCCGCGGGGGCAGCAAGGTGACCCGGCGGAGGTGTGCTGCGGCAACAAGGTAAACCGGCAGTAGCCGGCGCGGGGACCGTAGACGGTAGCTTGAGCCGGCCATGGCGGAGTTTGAATTCATCCCCCGTCTATCTCCTCGTCTCCGTTGCTGTGGGTTTGAGGTTTGACTATCCGTGTCTTCCTGGTTATAGCCGTGTGTGAACGGTGATTTGACCCTCCAATGGTTGCCCTTCACGTGCTCCGGCGAGGGTGGCGCGAAGCCAACGCGGGTCGAGGCAGGTGGCTACTCGGCGCAGCTGTGACTGAAGAAGCTCGGGGGCGCTGGAGGAGTAAACGGCCGGGCGGACAGAAACTGGCGCTGGCCGCGGACGGAGGTGACTGAACGAGGCTGTGGCTGCAAGACCGGGATAAGCACGGGGCGGCGCCGGCGACTCACGGAGACGGGGCGACTTGTAGCCTGCGGCCCCGCGGCAGGAGCAGAGGCGCTCAAGCGGCGCCGCGACGCAGGATCACCAGGAGGCATTGAACGGCGTGAGGGACGGTGGCGGCGCTGGCGAGGCGAGCCTCAGTAGAACCATAGCGGGGAGGCAGGCCCAGGGCCGGTCCTGACATTTCGGGGGCCCGGGGCGAAATAAAAACTGGGGGCCCTTAACATAAGCATTGAAATAATGAGCTATGGAGAAAATAGACAACTATGTGTGTTGCAATGTGTTGTTTCATGTCATGCTTGAACTACAACCACCGCAGGAGTATATTATTGTACGAAAAATCTTTAAACAATTTGCATCCAAAATGCATAGTTGGGTTCACAGTTTGACTTCTTAAAATGACTATATGGTAAGACTATTACTACAAATAGGAGTATCTTGAAATTTGATAGATGAGGAAACTTCATACGAGTGATGTAGAAAATATTCCTTCGTATCTTCACAAATTAAATACCTCCATATCTTCAAAAATTAAATCTATAGTGCTGCGAGAAAGTTCAAATTAAATTACTCCCACCTAGCGGGTTGTGCAAATGACTAAATTAAGAATTAATTACCTAATTGTAATTGCTCAGTTCATATATAAATCAACCGCCAGCATCCAGAACCTTGTTGTTCGCTTGATCCTTTGAGATCTATACCACCACATGAATATCAATATTAAACTGCAGAACCAGAAAGATTAATTATACCAACAGTGGAAGATGTAGACCGGCCGGCAAACAACAGCACCGGTCTGCCGCTGATCTCCGATCCGGCGCGCACCGCGTTCGTTGGATCTGAGCCTCGTCCTTGAGCGAGCTCTCCTGGTTCATCTGCCATGATGATCTGGGCGTGAGGGGGGAAGGCAATGGCTGCTGCGTGCGTGATGCTGCTGCATGCGTAGGTTCCTGGATCCCCGGAGTCGATGCGTGAGTTATGGCGATCGTATCTGGTGCTCCATCGGTAGCCGCAACTACTTGGCGATGGGCCAGCCGCACCAATGATCTTTTTTTACTTCAGCCAGAAAATAGCCCTAATGCAAGAAAATACATACTCGGGGGCCCCTCCACCTTGGGGGCCCGGGGCGGCCGCCCCCCCTGCCCCCCCTCAGGGCCGGCCCTGGGCAGGCCGGCTTGAGGAAAATCACTTGCGGCGAAACCGGGTCACAGCCGTATCCACTTCCGGGTCGTGGTCATCTTTTCCCTTTCCTGATCCGATTTCCACCGTTGACAGCTGTCAGTACTCCAAAATCAATCTACCTTTGGTTAATCTTTTAGGTCTCGTCAACTCGACGTCTTTGCGGCGACCAGCGGCACACTTTTTAACTCTGATTTGATTTAGAACGCCGCGGCAATCAATTGTAGCCAATTACTCGGAGTTGACGTAGATCCTTTTGAACCGACTATTCTCGATCCAAAAATTCATGAACTCGTCGATCCCTCCAAAGACTCATCACCACCGTGCGCGTGCCCCACGGTGGGCGCCAACTGTCGTGGATTTGTCACGTCAGATGTCCTAGTGTCAGGACTTAGTCGTGATGCCAACGCATCTATGTGATAGCTTGAGAGGGGTTGAGTGGGACGAGAGACGCAGGGCGGATCAACACATAAGACAAGGATTTTGACAGCTTCGGGCCCCGGGAAACATCATCCGGTAATAACCCTACATGCTGTTTGAGGCTAGGTCTCATTATCATCACGAGGGAGTCGCCGTAAACCGGCTCTCCTTCTTGTGTCTAGCCCTAGATATTGTTTCTTGTTGCTTGTAGCTTGTCCCTCTTTGGGGAGCCCTGCCCCTCCTTATATATGTTGAAGGGGCGGTTTACATGACTAGTCCTAGTTGGACTAGGATTACTCTATTACAAGTGGAGTCCTAGTCTTGCTTCCTTTGTAGGAGAATAGTCCTTATGCTTTCCTCATAAACGGCCCACCATTAGCGTGAACCGCCTTACGGGCCTTGGGCCTCGTCATCCATCTAACCCGCCCACGGGTTACTAATGAACCACCAAGACCAGGCGAGTATCCGTGAACCGCCAAGCTCAGGCGGGTTACCCTTGAAGTCGTCGGATCCGGCGGGTTAAACTTCGGCGGTTTACACTGAGGTATATCACGACAATGTTCTTTGATGGCTCTAAGATGTTAAATGGTTCTAGTCTTTGGGGTAGTTTTGGTTTCCCCGGAGGAGATAAGCTCAGATATGTGCTCGATTCACTTTGATTCCTCCAACAATGAAGCGAGAATCTGAGGCCCTTTTGTATGGGTTGCGCATGGCCATTTCTTTCGGCGTCCGTCGCCTTATGGTTTATGGCGACTCAGATTTGGTGGTCAACCAAGTGATGAAGGAGTGGGGCGTTAGAAGCCCAGCCATGATTTGGATCTTGCAATGCGGTGAGGAAGCTTGAAAAGAAGTTGAAGGTTAGAGCTCCATCATATACCCCATTGAAAAATCAAGCGGTGATGATTTGGCAAAAATAGGTTCAAGAAAAGCCATTCCAGTGATGTGTTCTTGGAGCATATCCATACTCCATCGATCAAAGAAGATCGTTTTACGAAGAAGCTCCGCGGCCCAAGAGTGCCACAGATCCGGCGAGGTTGAAGTTCAGCGATGGTCGACCTGGTCATGGAGGCTTTAGTGATCACTCCCGATTGGACGATTACCATATATCGCGTATATCTTGAGAGAAGAGCTCCGGAGGGCGAGGAAGAGGCTCGACGGATCATTCGCCGATCAAGGCCTTCTTGTGATCAAGGGGCATTTATCTGAGAGAAGCGCCTTGTTGGAGTTGGTCAGAAGTGCATAACGCCAGAAGAAGGTCGGATAATCCTTGATGACATCCACTCGGGGACCTGTGGCCATCATGCGTCCTCTCGGACCATCGTGGCCAAAGCATACCGAGCCGGATTTTACTGGCCAAGGGCGAATGAAATGGCAAAGGAGATAGTCGACAAGTGTGAGGGATGTCAATTTTACTCCAACATGTCACACAAGCCTGCATCAGCTCTGAAGACCATACCACTCGTTTGGCCCTTCGTAGTATGGGGATTGGATATGGTTGGGCCCTTGAGAACAGGCCGAAGCGGTTTCACACATGTGCTGGTAGCAGTCGACAAGTTCACCAAGTGGATCAAAGCTAAGCCCATCAAGAACCTTGGCGCTTGATCTTGCTGTCGGCTTCATCGGAGAATTGATATTCAGATATGGAGTCCCACAGCGTCATCACGGACAATGGGTCAAACTTCGATTCGGAGGAATTCAGAGCATTCTGCACATCTCAGGGCACACGAGTCGACTATGCTTCAGTCGCCCATCCCCAGTCGAATGGACAAGTGGAGCGGGCTAATGGCTTGATTCTCAAAGGGTTAAAACCCCGACTGATGCGTGATCTCAAGCATGCGGCTGGAGCATGGGTCGACGAACTTCCCTCGGTGCTTTGGGGTCTAAGGACCACGCCTAACCGGTCGACTGGAAGACTCCGTTCTTCTTGGTCTATGGGGCTGAAGCGGTCTTGCCGAGTGACCTGCTCCACAACGCTCCTCGGGTCGAGCTCTACAAGCTGAAGCGAGAACAAGCGGCGGGATCGATCGACCTTTTAGAGGAAGAAAGGGAGATGGCTCTGGTCCGATTGACCATTTACCAACAAGACTTGCATCGCTTCCACGCCAAAAATGTGAAGAGTCGAGCCTTCCAGGAAGGAGATTTGGTTCTCCGAGTGGATAAACAGAAACCACACAAGCTTGCTCCTTCTTGGGAAGGTCCCTTCATCGTCACCAAGGTTCTCCACAATGGAGCGTACCGTCTCTACAACGTCGATCACAACATCGACGAGCCTCGAGCTTGGAACGCGGAGTTGCTCCGCCCCTTTTACACCTAAGTATTCACTCGGATGAGTTGTAATAAAAGTACTTTTGTAGTTCATGTTTCACAAGATAATAGTGTCATAATTTCCCCAATGATTGATGTCACTTTTATTTATCCAATAAAATTCCCCCTCAGTGGGTGGCTTAGCTGCGAATCCGTTTCGCCTAAGTTTGTAAAAAAAAAATCCTCGCCGAGTGGAGAGCCAGCCTCCCACTCGGGGGCTTAGCTGTGAATCCGTTTCGCCTAAGTTTCAATAAAATCCTACCAGTGGTGAGCCAGCCTCCCGCTCGGGGCTTAGCTGCAGTCAAGTACTCGCCTAAGTTTCAATAAAATCCTACAGTGGTGAGCCAGCCTCCCACTCGGGGGCTTAGCTGCAGTCCAAGTACTCACCTAAGTTTCAATAAAATCCTACCGAGTGGTGAGCCAGCCTCTCACTCGGGGGCTTAGCTGCAGTCCAAGTACTCGCCTAAGTTTCGAAAATCCTACCGAGTGGGGAGCCAGCCTCCCACTCGGAGGCTTAGCTGCAGTCTAAACACTCGCCTAAGTTCAAATTCAAACGTGCGCTCCGCAAGGAGGAAGAGGTGCAGGTCGACTGCTACCCTCTCCTCCGAGCTACGCCACAAGTACAACGTGCACTCCGCAAGGAGGAAGAGGTGCAGGTTGACTGCTACCCTCTCCTCCGAGCTACGCCACAAGTACAATGTGTGCTTTGCAAGGAGGACGAGGTGCAGGTCGACTGTTACCCTCTCCTCCGAGCTACGCCACAAGTACAACGTGCGCTCCGCAAGGAGGACGAGGTGCAGGTCGACCGCCACCCTCTCCTTCCGAGCTACGCCACAAGTATAATGTGTTCTCCATAAGAAAGACAAGGTCGATTAACGCCTTATTCTTCAGAGAGACGCCGTGAAAATTCTATCGAGTGGAGAGCAGACCTCCCACTCGGAAGCTTAGCTGCAGCCCAGTGCTCGCCTAAGTTTTGAAAATCCTACCGAGTGGAGAGCAGACCTCCCACTCGGAGGCTTAGTGCAGCCAGTGCTCGCCTAAGTTTTGAAAATCCTACGAGTGGAGAGCAGACCTCCCACTCGGGGCTTAGCTGCAGCCAGTGCTCGCCTAAGTTTTGAAAATCCTACAGAGTGGAGAGCAGACCTCCCACTCGGAGGCTTAGCTGCAGCCAGTGCTCGCCTAAGTTTTGAAAATCCTGCAGTGGAGAGCAGACCTCCCACTCGGGGCTTAGCTGCAGCCAGTGCTGCGCCTAAGTTTTGAAAATCCTACCGGCGGAGGCAGACCTCCCACTCGGGGCTTAGCTGCAGCCAGTGCTCACCTAAGTTTTGAAAATCCTACCGAGTGGAGAGCAGACCTCCCACTCAGGGGCTTAGCTACAGCCCAGTGCTCGCCTAAGTTTTGAAAATCCTACCGAGTGGAGAGCAGACCTCCCACTCAGGGGCTTAGCTGCAACCCAGTGCTCGCCTAAGTTTTGAAAATCCTTCCGAGCGGAGAGCAGACCTCCCACTCGGGGGCTTAGCTGCAGCCTAGTGCTCGCCTAAGTTTTGAAAATCCTACCGAGTGGAGAGCAGACCTCCCACTCGGAGCTTAGCTGCAACCCAGTGCTCGCCTAAGTGTACTGGGGAACGAGTCGATTGCAATAAGCACCTCACTTTATCCTGCGAAAGACACCTCAAACCAAATGCAAACATATTTAAATGTCGAATCCAAGTTTGGATAACACCTAATGGAACCGAAAGTGCTCAGGCGCTAAGCCTGTTAGGTTTGTCGGTTACAAAAAATCAGTCGGCATACTGAGGCAAATTTAAGGTATCAAGCTCAGAAGTTTTTTACCCCTCCTATGGAGGGCTGGAAGGTGCAACAAACTCATCCAGGTCGATTCCGTCTGTGATCCGAGTGGCGGCGGCGATGAAGGTCTCCATGAAAGACCGGAAATCGTGCTTCTTGGTATTAGCCACCCTAAGGGCCGCCAGCTTGTCCTCTCATGCATCCTTGCAGTGAACGCGAGCGGACATAGAGCAACATCTGCGCCACACTGGCGAAGACTTCTTCCACTCCTGCACTTGACTTGGGATGTGTTGATCGAGTCATCGAGACTCAAGGTCATTCGGAGCGTCTCTCTGGGCGAGTGTGGTGTCGATCGGGAAGTGGCGACCTTGACCTTGCGAGATAATCGGCGATGGCAGCAACACGAGATTCGAGCGAACACGTTCATGGCGACTTCATCCTTCACAAGAGAGTTGATGGGATCGGGTTTATTTCGATCGACCGGTCTCCTCTTCGAAGTTCTGGCAAAATTCTGCAAGCACAACCACCGAGTCAAGACAATAGTCGGATGGAAAGATCATAGTTAAAATATCTATTTGATACAAAAGATTACCTTCAAGCATGAGGAATAGCTTCTTGGCGAGTCCGCCCAGATAAGCCTCCAGATTGTTCTTCTTTCCCACCAACTCACTGGCCTTGTCACTCTGGGCAATCTTATCACTTTTTAGTCGACTGACCTCTTTGTTGGCAGCATCAAGAGCAGCTTTCAGATTGGTGTTTTCTTCTTCAAGCTTGGTGATCGAAACCAGCTTCTCATCTGCGAGCTTGGTTTTCTCTAAAGCCGCTTTCTGCATTTCAGCCAACTCAAGGTCTTTCTTCTTAAGAGAATCCCTCACTTTGCCTTCAAATTCTGGCGGTGAGGACTACTGAAACAAGCGAGAGGCAAAGGAAGTCGTCGGCCTCACCAAACATACCTTTAGCTTCCTCCTTCGCCTTCGTTAAGTTCTCTGGGCGACTTGAGATCAAGCTCGAGCTGGATGTGTTTGTTCTCCAACTCGGTATAACGAGCACGCAAGGTCGCAGGATTTCTACGAAGAACCAATCGACAGATGTCAAAGACAATTCACTTTCGAGTGACTAAGGAAAAATCATACGTTTCTAAGACTACGGCCGAATACAAGCATTCGACCATAGTCTCGGGGACTACACCCAGTGGGTGCACTCAGCGTGCCCCCACTAGTTATATCAAGTTAGAGTCGACTAGTCGACCCATAAAAAACAGGAGGTATTCTTCAGACTGTAGTCGACTACCAGCAGTCGACCACAGTCTCGGGGACTACACCCAATGGGTGCACTCAGCGTGCCCCCACCGGTCTGTACATCCATTCGACGATCTAATTGAATAAAGGAAAAACTTAAGAAATAAAGACTATGGTCGACTGCCAGCAGTCCACCATAGCCTTGGGGACTACACCCAGTGGGTGCACTCAGCGTGGCCCCACTAACCCAGAGTTTCAATCGACACACCCAGTGGGTGTCGGACAATCACTAGGAATTTCAGAAAGAAGAATTTTCAGATATCATATCCTAACAGAACAGGTGGTGACCGAGTGACCTGAACATTACTCTGGAGAGCTGAACTGGCGTCATAGGCTGCCTGGCTGGCTTCTGGGATGGCCTTCACTTGCTCCATCATAACTCCCGCCTGGCGTATTGCTTCTTTCGCAGCACTGGCTTGGTCCTCCGGGACGTAGTGAGTCGAGAAAAGTGAAGGTTGTGCAGCACTCGACGACGAGGGACGAGCACTCGTTAACGGCACCGCAAAAGATACGGTAGGCCGAGTGATGTTCTCTCCCTCCGTGACCAGTGTCTCGGGTGCTGGCACGTCTTGAGTTGCTTTGCTAGCAGACGTTTTCCTGTTCCTCCTCTGCTTCAGTGGTTCTTCATCATCGTCGTCAGGAAGGTCAATAACGACGTTAGATGGAGCTGTAGAAAAGAATCAAAATTAGAGACAACGAGCCGATCGACTGAAGACAGAACTATGAAGGACATACCAGGTTTAGAAGTGGCGGCGTCTTCCATCTCATGATCTTCAGCCCTTGCCGAAGTATCAGAAGTAGCAGCACTGCAATTCCAGAAGTCAGTCGGTTGACTCATGAGTCGACCAAGAATAAATTCATGTGGAACAAGAAGACTCGAGTAGCACCATTACCCTGATATGGTGGGAATCACCATCTTCATCTTTGGCAAGACCTTCGCCGGCTTTGACGGCACCACTCGAGATTGCTTCGGAGCTTTCTCAGTCGGCGCCGGAGAAGTGGTCGAGGGCGCTTCGTCGCTTGCGACATCGCGACCCCTACCACGCTTCGGTTGCGGGGTCATGGACAAGCTTGGCGTCTTTCAGCGAGGAGGTGCAACTTCCTCCTCCTCCTCCTCTTCTTCCTCCTCACGAGTCATCACCCTCATCATCATCATCGACATCGAATCCCACTCCTCCGGGCTTCGCCCCCTCCCTTCCTCCTCCTCGATTCGGCGTCTGCGCTCCATTGGGCAGCAGTATAACTTCGGTGGTGGCTGACAGACAACAAAACAAAACAAAGGTCAATCGACCAAATTTGCAGCAAAGCAGAATGAATAAAGCAAGATTACAATTGAGGATAAGTGGGCATACCGTGTCCGGTGTGTAGGTATGGTCGAGTGGCGGAATCCTCCTAGCCCCTCGAGGGTTGTCCTTATTCCCTGTGATTGCGGTCATCCACCTCTCCGGTGTGGCGTCGTCATGCTTACGGATGGACCAGTGTCATCCTCGGTTCCTGATACAGACCACATCGGGTGGCCTCGGTAGTGAAGCGGTTGGATCGCCGTCTAAGGAAGACCTCGGAAGGTCCATGCCCGTCCTCCGTCCGAGCAGGCTGGACTACACACTCCATCAACATTTTACTTGGGCTTTCTCTTGAGGAAGCACCTTGAGAGAAGAGGGCTTGTTCACTCGGTCCATGGAGAATGGAGGAGACGATCGACTGCCCGGCATCGACTCGTCTTGATGATAGAACCAGGTCATTGCCATCCTCGACCGACTTAGGAAGGGTCATGGCAGAAAAAGTACTCTTGCTCCTCATCTGAATCCCAAGACCCCAGACATCTGAATAACCTTAGTCCTATCATCATCCGGACTCGCCTTTTTCACCGTCTGTGGCTGACGGTGAATATGTGTAAAAGACCCAGTGTGGTCGACAACCCAGGAAGTTCTCGCACATGGACACGAAGGCAGTAAGGTAGGCAATGGAATTTGGGGTGAAATGGTGGAGTTGCGCCCCAAAGAAGTTTAGGAACCCTCGGAAGAAAACACTCGGCGGCAGAGAGAACCCACGATCTACATGAGTAGCTAGGAGAACGCACTCACCCTCCTGCGGCTGCGGTTGCCACTCATTCCCCGGAAGCCTCGTCGACCCATGGGAGATCAGACCTTCGTTGGCCAGGTCATTGAGATCCGCCTCGGTGATGGTCGAGTGGATCCAATCCCCTTGGACCCAACCTTGCGGCAGGCGGGACCTTGACAAGGATCCGCCCCGACTGGGCGCTCTCCCCTTCGCCTTCCCCGTCGCCGTCGCCTTCTTTGCGCGCTCCAAGTCCGCCGTCTTCTCCTTCACCATTGTCGCCGGCGAAGCACACGAGGGGTGAATGGGCGGTGGCGAGAGCAGGCACTGCGGGCGGAGGCAAGAGTAGGCACTACGGGCGGAGGTGGAGAGGGCAGAGGGAGAAATGCGGAGACACTGTTCAAAAACCCTCGCCCGACGCCTTATATAAGGACGCTTCCGAGTGGCTGACAGGTAGGCCCGGGTGATCCTATCACATCCCGAAACAGTCGCGCACGCGTGATACGTGGCGAAAAAGGCGGCGCGGAAATCGAGGTGTCTTCGCCTTATCCCATCCGAGCGTCGCGGTCCGCCCCGCTTCGCGTGCTTCCCAAAATTCGGATCCCACAAAATCCGCTAACAGCAGATCAATCTGTCAGACGGTAGGTTTCCTATGATCCATCGCTCGGAAGTTTACTAAGTTCAAAAGTTCACTCGACAGAAGAAAGGAATGGATCAAGGCGACTGAAAGAAAAGTTGCTACCATCATCAAAAAGATTATTTGTCCAAAAATAAGACACGTTTAGAACACAAAAGCAGGTCGGAAAAATTATCAACTCCTTCCTCACTCAAGCCTTGATCCATTCGGGGGCTAATGATGAAGTCATGTACCTAGGGTAGGGTCACGGACCTGTCCTAAGTACCCTTCCCAAGGACATCCTCAGAAGAAGCTGCCTTCCAGTCGACCAAGAGAGACTTCACTCGACGGACTCGAAGGACTCGACCATGAAGACTCACTCGACCACCAGGAGGTCAAGAGCCACTCTGCATCCAAACGGTCTGTAATTAAGTAGTCTTTATGGCCATGATGACACTTTATGTAAGGCGTTACCGATGCGCCCGGCCTTCATGTACTTTAAACCCTACATAGCGAGGGCGGAGAGTCCGCGAGACACTATATAAGCCACCCCCCTCCTCAGTGTAAAGGGTTCGCACCCCTGTAATCTATAGATGCATAATCCAGTAGACCGCCTTCGGGCTCCGAGACGTAGGGCTGTTACTTCTTCTGAGAAGGGCCTGAACTCGTAAATCCCTTGTCTGTACAACTGCTCCATAGCTAAGATCTTGCCTCTCCATACCTACCCCCATTCTACTGTCAGACTTAGAACCACGACAGCGGATAGGTGGGATTGTCCGTGAAATAGTCTTGCATCAACAACATGTTCCCGAGATGGCAGTTGCTAGTGATGCAAAGATGGCTGACAGCGGATCCTCGCCGTTTCTTGCGGTTCTGATCCTTGAGCTTCTTCACGGTGAGGACCGCCACCACCATCTTCTGCCGATGGCGCTCGAGCATCGACTCTACGTCCGAGTCGTCGGATGAGGATGAATCCTCGAGCAAAAATTACTCGCAAGGGCTCAAACCCATCTTCAAAATCACACCGAAGCTCGCATCAATGGAAATTCATCTACTGCCCTCGATGTAGAAGGGGCGGAAAAGGCGGTTCACTAGTTGCGGTTGATCTAGGACAACGGCGACCCGGGGGTAGCTCGGCGAATCCGGGGCAGGCGACGACTCGTGGCGGTCAATCCGGGGCGGAGGCGACCCGGGGGTGGCTCGGCTCGGCGGATCTAGGGTGCCGACGGAGCGGCGCAATGGACCCGGGTCTAGTGTTGTAACGCCCCAGGAATTAAGCTAGAGTGAACTCTGACTAATGATGTCATGTCACCTCCTTTTGCTAAGCTTAATTGCTCCTGGATAAAACCCAAGGTAAATTTAAATTCAAATGCAAGTCAATTTTTTATTTTTCAAACTATAAAACTAAAATGTTCAAATTATTATATAAATTCCCCTGATCATTTGTCATGTTGAAACCAACATCGTTTGACTCACAAATAAATTCCTAGGAAATTAATAAGTGGTCCGGCAACAAATTAAATGGCCTTTTCAAAATAAACAATTATTTATTTAACTCCAATTGCCCCCAAACTTTTTATGCTACCTCAAAATAATCTCTACTATTTATGAGCCAAGTTTAGTGTGCAACAAAATTCATTTGATAGAAAAAGAAAATGCAGAGCCCTGAGGAATAAAGAAATAAAGAAAATGGAAAAGAAAAAGAGCAAGGCAGACACTGTGCTACTTGGCCTTAGTTAAACAGCAAGGCCTAGCTCATCTGCCCTCTTTTTCTTCGCTTTCCGTTCATCCATGGCACCGTGGCGGGCATCCCGCGGCCATGGACATGCCTGACCACGTGCCGGCCATCCCCCGTCCTCACCGGCGTTTATAAGACCCCCTGTCGGTGTCAAAACCGGCGGATCTCGGGTAGGGGGTCCCGAACTGTGCGTCTAGGCGGATGGTAACAGGAGACAAGGGACACGATGTTTTTACCCAGGTTCGGGCCCTCTCGACGGAGGTAAAACCCTACTCCTGCTTGATTGATATTGATGATATGGGTAGTACAAGAGTAGATCTACCACGAGATCAAGGAGGCTAAACCCTAGAAGCTAGCCTATGGCATGATTGTTATATGTCCTACGGACTGAAACCCTCCGGTTTACATAGACAACGGAGAGGGCTAGGGTTACACAGAGTCGGTTACAATGGTAGGAGATCTACATATCCGTATCGCCAAGCTTGCCTTCCACGCCAAGAAACGTCCCATCCGGACACGGGACGAAGTCTTCAATCTTCCTAGTCTTGGAGTCCGGCCGACGGTGATAGTTCGGTTATCCGGACACCCCCTAGTCCAGGACTGCCTCAGTAGCCCCGAACCAGGCTTCAATGTCGATGAGTCCGGCTCGCATATCGTCTTCTGCATTGCAAGGCGGGTTCTTCTCCAAATTCCATGTACTCGCCGAATGTTGTCCGGCTTCTTATAAATGCTGCGCTCCTTGGCTTCCACGTCCAATAATGGCCATCTTCCACATGTCGTACGAATGCGAAAAGCCAGGGTATTTTTATATTCTACCCCCTAGCTGCGCGAGTGAGCTTCCTATAAACAAAGGCGAGGATCCAGATCCGAATCACACCATCCTCCTTCCGCGAGCATTCATCGGAGCACCTCTGACCAAAAATCCATTCCATCATGGACAGCCAACGCGGCTCCTCCTCTCGCTCCCAGACCTCGGCCGGGAGATTGGGGAGATGCTCGGTCCCGCATAGTGGCTGGTGGCGCTCGAGTGAGGATTTCTCCCGGCCTTTATGATGCAGTTCGAGCCGGACTTGCCACCTACAAGGGCGGAAAACAGGCGGAGGCGTCCCCAATCTCTCAAAGGAGGCGGGTATGCCGTCCCTTATCTAATAAGAGGACTCGGATTTCCCATACATCCGTTTCTCCGGGGCTCTGGAGTTCTATGGACTCGGCTTCACCACCTCCGCTTTGCCTCCATCACGCACAGCGGGCTTTGTAGCCCTTTGCGAGCTGTTCTTAGGCATCGAGGCCCATTTTGCCTTGTGGAAGAGATTGTTACGCCTCGTGCCCGTTCTCATGAGGGGTCGATATATCAAGTGGGCGGGCGAAATATGGCGCATCGCGAGGACGGATATCTATCCGGAACCCGAAAAGCGTCCGAAGACTGGCCTTGAATGGTTTTACATGGAAGGCGCCCGCTGCGGACCCAGTTCGGATCGGCCTCCGGAGTTCAACAGCGCTCCTCTGCGGAAACTCTGAGTCGGCGCCATGAGCCCTCAGCGGGAGAATGATGGGGGCGTTCAATATCGATGGGCGAATAAGGTTATTGGCTCATTCCGGATTAACCATGATTGGAGTCATGGCCACATGCATCATCACGAGGTGCGGCCGCTCCATCTGAGGGCCACCCATGTGGGATTTCAATGGGGAGGATGATGCCACCCGTCATGGCGCAAGGGGCGGGATCGATAGATGATCTGGTGAAGATCTGTCGGCTGTACAAAGGGAAGAAGAAGGACTTCCTCCATGCGAGTCCATTAAATGGATTTTCGATGAACAACCCTCGGAGCTGGGTAAGTGGACGTTTGTCTATCCGATCCATATTCCAAAGTTGAGTGTCTCACTTTGTGATTTTGGCGAGGAACTGCACCGGCCGTGAAGAATATACAGCCCGGCTCCACAACCCGAGGATCCGAAACGATCCCTCGATCTGGCCTCCGAAGAGGATCCGGACATAAAGGTGGAGCTGATTGATGGGGTGTTCCACCAACTTAGCATTGACAATGCTTTGGTTGCCATTACGGCCGACTACCCCGGCATATCTCCGTTTCCCCAGGTAACTGTGACCGGAGTCTTGATACCATTACTTATCCATGCTTATTTCTGACCACCGTATACCAATGGTGTTCGGCAGGAGGTGCCTCCGGAGCGGGAAGCCGAACCCGCGGCGGCTGGCCAACAAGGGGCAGCTCGGCCTAGCAGGAAGAAGAGAAGTGCAGCGAGGATCGAGACGTCGCCGCAACGGTATGGCTCGCCACCATGTTTCAGAAAAAGGTTCCTAGAAGGCATATTAATACTCGTGGTTTTTTCAGGAGAAAGAGCGCTCGCCGGACTGTGTCCGGGGAGATTGCCAATCAAACCTCCGCCGACCAGGCTCCAACGCCAGGTCCGGAGGGGTAGGCGAACGCCGGGCATGCGTCGGGTGCTCCTCCAACGGAGGACGCCGACAGGTTGTCCGCCACTAGATGTGAGGTGGAGAGCGCCATGAATCACAGGCGCCGCCGGACAGTTCTTCGTGATGCATGCTTCTCCCGGGCGTTAAATGCCTTCAATTAGGAGATGCAGACCTCCGTGCTGCTCAAGATGGTCTAGCGAGCCACGGAGTAGTATGTAAAAGACATACTGGTGAGTAATTTTGCGATTATATATGCGGTGGCCGAGACTTAAAATAGTTAGAATAACTGATTTAAGGATCATTTGTTATCTTGAGGATCTTACGGAGAAGAATACCCACCTATCCCGGGGCTGCAAGAGTGCAAGGCCCAACTTGAGGCCACACTAGCCCCCCCTGTGGGGAGCCACGAGACCCCTCACGGTAATACATACTTGAAGATAAGTAGTTTGTGAAGTCGGCGTGTGTATAAGTCGACAATAATATTGCAGATGGTGCGGACTAGATCCGGACAGGCAGCAGCTGCTAAGCCAGCTAAAGGCGGCGAGAAGAGTCTTGACAAGGGTGCGGCGGGAGAAAAATAACCTCAAGATGCCAACACTCGGTGGGCGAGGACTAAAAGATGTTAAGGTCAAGCTGTCTTACTCCATGAAGGAGAATCTGCGGCCGTCGCGGCATTTATAGTAAGTGCTTGAGCAGACCTTTGAAAACAAGAGTTGGCGAGGAAGTCGATTAACGAGAATATATGCGTAGGTATGCTCACGGGCCGTCTGCGGAGGAGATGCCAGTTCAACGGGTGACCAACTTCGAGTTGTTGCAAGCTGCCGCGAGCGAGTTCGGTGAGGTGATGGCGGCATCGCCCGAGGCCTTATGGTCGTCCGTCTACTTACCCGAGGGTCTTGGAGGCTTGTGGAGAAGCTTGAGGGAGCAGCGGCGCTTCCATCTATGGAAGATATCAGCCTGCCGTCAAGGCGCCAGGAGGCTGGGCCATGGTGAAGGCGAGGTACGAAGGTCGATCAAACCACATGGCGAGGTCGGACTGTGGGGCCCGATGGGAAGGAGATCCTGTGAGCTTAATGTGCGGCCAAGTAGAGTTGGCGCAAAAGTATTCCCAGCGGGGACTGTAAACTAGACAGCTGTTAGATGGTATTGAAGAGAATACAATCGGTCAATTTGACTATGTAATTTAAAATGACATGTAAGATGCCTTCTAGCCAGATTGTAGATCGTTTGTCTTTGCGGACCTTTTAAGCTTCAACCTCGGGACCCGACGATGCAGGTGTGTCCGAATACTCTCACGGTTATGTAAAAACCGGGGCATGCATGAAGACCAGGCGTAGGGGTCATTAGTGCTTTATCAGACAAGTGCCCAACTAGTTATGTTATATTACATGGTTAGTAAGAAACATCTTCCAGGGAGAATAGTTCCGTTAGGGGTTCCTTTCCCTGGGAGGCATGCCCTAAAGTGCATGTCCGGACTGCGAAAAGAGCAGAAAAGCATCTGGGGGCAGATAAATAGATAAGTAAGAAATCATATTTCAAGTCACCGACCGAATATTCCCTTAAGAACGCTAGCTTTCGGCTTCACCCAGTCTGAGGTACACATCCGGTGACCGGCAAGAACAATCGCAGAGGTGCTCCCTTTACCTCCTAGCCGAATAATCGGGAACGTAGGGGTAAGCACAGGAGCCAGGCAACCCAGCTTGTCCAAAACTTAAGTCATATCGATGCATATAATTGTGAATAAAAGGTACATGCGGAAGTGTGACTCATGTGTTGGGAATGAAGCCCGTATAAATAAGCTTCTGTTAAAGAAGCCCCCAGGTATAATGAGTGCGAGCAGCACGTCAAGTGTGTGCGGATAGTGCACAGATCAGCCTTCAAAGGCTTTTAAGAAAAAGGGAGGGAGAAAGAGAGAAACAAAAGACAGCTAAATTATAAAATGTGGACGGAGGAAGGAGACGAACTCTGAGTCCGGCGCTAGGCGTAGAATCTTCGGAGACGGGCTGCGTTCCATGGGTTCGGCTCGAGTCGGTTGTCCGATGCGTTTCGCAGACGGTATGCCCCGCCGGTTAGGACTTGGTCGATGATGAAGGGACCTTCCCATTTGGGCTTGAGTTTGTCCTTTTTCTTGTCCGGCAGGCGTAGAACTAGTTCGCCAACATTGTAAGTTTTGGCCCGTACTTCTCTGCTTTGATATCTTCGAGCCTGATGTTGATAGAATGCGGAATGAGTCTTTGCCACGTCGCGCTCCTCCTCTAAGGCGTCCAAACTATCCTGCCAATCCAGCTCGGCTTCTCTTTCTTCGTACATACGCACGCGAGGTGAGTCATGAATTATGTCGCAGGGCAAAACTGCCTCTGCACCGTACACCATGAAAAATGGTGTGAATCTGGTAGTGCAATTCGGCGTGGTCTGCAGCCCCCAGAGTATGGAGTCGAGCTCCTCTACCCAGTGCGTGTTGGATTCCTTGAGGGACCGCACTAGTCTGGGTTTAATGCCGCTCATGATTAGACCATTTGCACACTCGACTTGACCATTAGTTTGAGGGTGATAGACTGAAGCGTAGTCGAGCTTGATGCCCATGTTTTTGCACCAGAGTTTAACCTCGTCGGCCATGAAGTTTGTGCCGTTATCAGTGATGATGCTATGTGGGACACCGTAACGGTGTACTACCCCTGATATGAGGTCTATCACGGGTCCGAATTCGGCCGTCTTAACTGGCTTAGCCTCTATCCATTTGGTGAAGTTGTCTACCATGACCAATAGGTATTTTTGCTTGTGGGTTCCCCCTTTAAGGGGTCCAACCATGACAAGCCCCCAGACCGCGAACGGCCAGGTGATGGGTATAGTTTTGAGGGCGGTGGGTGGCATGTGGCTCTGATTAGCGAAGAGCTGGCAACCGACGCATCGTTGGACTAAGTCCTGAGCGTATGCCTGGGCAGTCGGCCAATAAAATCCTGTATGGAAGGCCTTGCCTACAAGGGCCCGGGCTGCGGCGTGGTGCCCGCCAAGTCCGGCATGAATTTCAGCCAGAAGATTTCACCCTTCCTCTTCAGAGATGCACCTTTGAAGGACTCCGGTTGTGCTTTTCTTATAAAGCTCTCCCTCATGGACCTTGTAGGCTTTAGATCGCCGTACTATGCAGCGGGCCTCGTTTTGGTCTTCGGGAAGTTCCTGCCTGTTTAAGTAGGCTAGGAATGGTTCGGCCCACGGGCAATGAGCGCCATTATTTCGTGGGCTGAAGGTGTTATTTCATTGGCAGAGCCATCGATTGTGTCAGAATGTTCGGTGCTGGGTGGTGCGGTTGGTTCCGGGTTGTTGTTTCCGGACTCCCCTTCCCATAATACGGATGGCTTGAAAAGCCGCTCCAGGAATATGTTGGGAGGGACGACGTCGCGCTTTGCGCCGATGCGTGCCAACACGTCAGCCGCCTGGTTATTATCCCGAGCTATATGGTGGAATTCGAGTCCTTCGAACCGAGCTGACATTTTTAAGACGACGTTACGGTAGGCTGCCATTTTCGGATCCTTGGCATCACAGTCTCCATTTATTTGGGATATTGCGAGGTTTGAATCCCCGCAGACCTCTAGGCGTTGAATGCCCATGGAGATTGCCATCCGGAGACCATGTAGAAGGGCCTCGTATTCGGCTGCATTGTTGGAGTCCGTGTACATTATCTGGAGTACATATTGGACTGTGTCTCCAGTTGGGGACGTCAGAACGACGCCAGCCCCATACCGGCCAACATTTTGGAGCCGTCGAAGTGCATGATCCGATTGGAGTATGCACCGTACTCTTTAGGGAGTTTGGCTTCGGTCCATTCAGCGATGAAGTCAGCCAAAACTTGCGACTTGATGGCTTGCCGTGGTTTGTAGGTTATGTCGAATGGTAGGAGCTCGATGGCCCATTTTGCAATCCTGCCCGTTGCATCGCGGTTGTTTATAATGTCGTTAAGAGGTACTTCGGAGGCTACTGTTATCGAACACTCTTGAAAGTAGTGTCGCAGCTTTCGGGATGCCATGAACACCGCGTACGCTATCTTTTGATAATGTGGATACCGGGACTTGCATGGAGTTAGGACAGTGGATACGTAGTCCACTGGTTTTTGAAGAGGGAATTTGTGTCCTTCTGTTTCTCGTTCGACGACGAGCACCGCGCTTACAACTTGATGTGTTGCCGCGATGTATAATAACATTGGTTCGCCCAAGTTGGGCGCGGCCAGGACCGGATTTGTTGCCAATATGGCCTTTATTTCTTCGAGTCCGGCCGTGGCGGCATCCGTCCATTCGAAGTGTTCGGTGCGCCGGAGGAGGCGATAAAGGGGTAATGCCTTTTCTCCCAAGCGGGAGATGAAGCGGCTTAGAGCCGCCATGCATCCAGTCAATTTTTGTATTTTCTTGAGGTCTTTTGGGATATCCAATTGTTACAGAGCTCGGATCTTGGCTGGGTTTGCTTCAATTCCTCTACCGGATACAATGAAGCCCAAGAGCTTTCGGTGATACCAAAGCGCATTTTTCCGGGTTGAGCTTAATGTCATATGCTCGGAGGTTGTCAAATGTGAGCCTCAAATCGTCTACTAGAGTTTCGACGTGTTTAGACTTGACGACCACATCGTCTATGTATGCCTCCACTGTTTTGCCGATCTGGGTTGCCACACATGTCTGAATCATGCACTGATATGTTGCGCCGGTGTTTTTGAGCCCGAAGGGGCATTGTGTTGAAGCAGAATGGTCCATATGGAGTAATGAATGCCGTTGTGGCTTGGTCTGGCTCCGCCATCTTGATTTGATGGTAGCCGGAGTATGCGTCGAGGAAGCACAATGAATCGTGCCCTGCGGTAGCATCTATAACTTGATCGATGCGGGGAAGGGGGAAAGGATCCTTTGGACAAGCCTTGTTAAGGTCCTTGAAATCGACACACAGGCGCCAGGATTTCTCCTTCTTTGGTACCATTACCAGGTTTGCTAGCCAGTCCGGATGTTTTATGTCTCTGATGAATCCGGCTTCTAATAGTTTGGCTAGCTCCTCTCTCATTGCCTGTCTTTTGGGTTCGGAAAATCACCGTAGAGCCTGTTTGACTGACTTGAATCCTTTTAGGATATTTAGGCTGTGCTCTGCCAACCTGCGTGGGATTCCTGGCATGTCTGAAGGGTGCCAGGCAAAGATGTCCCAATTTTCCCGAAGGAATTCTCGTAGTGCGGCGTCTACATCAGGGTTTAGTTGTGCCCCAATGGAGGCCGTCTTTGTGGGGTCCGTTGGATGGACTTGGAATTTGACTATTTCGTCCGCTGGCTTAAAAGAGGTGGACTTGGATCTCTTATCGAGTATCACGTCGCCCTGTTCACCGTGGGCCTTGTGCGATGAGTTCCTCGCCGCTAGGGGCCGGATAGTGCCTCTAGGGCTAGTGCGGCTGTCTTATTTTCGGCGCGGAGTGCTATGTCCGGATCGCTGACAAGAGTGATGATTCCGTTGGGCCCGGGCATTTTGAGCTTCATGTACCCGTAATGGGGTATAGCTTGAAAAATTGTGAATGCCTCTCGCCCTAATAAAGCGTGATATCCGCTACTAACCGGGGCCACTTGGAACGTGACCTCCTTGGACCTGTAATTGTCTGGCGAGCCGAACACCACATCCAGTGTAATTTTTCCTATGCAGCGTGCTTCCCGACTAGGGATTATTCCTCTAAAGATTGTGCTGCTTCGCTCAATGCGGCTCCAGTCTATTTCTATTTTTCGAAGGGTTTCCTCGTAGATGAGGTTTAATCCACTGCCGCCATCCATGAGTACCTTAGTAAGGCGAAAGCCGTCCACTATTGGACTGAGGACCAATGCGGCTGGTGCTCGGGCTGTTTGGAATTTAGGTTCGTCACTGGCGTTGAAGGTAATAGCCGTGTCGCTCCATGGATTTATTGTTGTTACTTGGTAGACTTCGGCGAGGCTGCGGAGTGTTTGTTTCTGCATATTATTTGATGCGAAAGTCTCAAAGACTGTTAATACCGTACTGGTACTGCTGGGCTGGTTCTCTGGGGCTAGAAGCTCTTCGCCACTTTTGGCCACCTGCCGTAGTATCCAACATGCTCGAAGGCTATGTGTTGGAGTGGCGTCCTCTGTACTATGGATTTTACAGGGTCCACTGAGCCATCCCTCCAATACGGTTCCGTGCCCTTTAGGGGCTTTTTGCTTTTTGGTTTTTAACCCAGGTGCCTGAATATGATGCACCCTTTTATTACGGACTAGGGCTGTGTTCGGAGCCGAATTGTCCCAAAATTTAGTTTCGGTTTTCCAGGCACTCTCCATCGCACAGTACTTTCGTACTATGGACGCCAAGTCAGCAAAGCGTGTAATTTCACGACGACTTATGGCGTTCATGATTCCCTTGTCCGTGCAATTGTTGCAGAAAATTGAAATTGCGCTTTCCTCACGGCAGTCCTTTATCCTGTCCATAACGGGAGGAATCGCCCGATAATGATGTAATTGTTTCAGTGGGCTCTTGCCGGATTCGAGATAGATCGCTTGTGTTTGGGTGGGCGGGTGGAATTAAATTCGGAACCCCGCCCAATCTAAGACTCAAGGGCCGAAAAGTTTCCGAACTTGGAAGCTTGGATTGCTGGATGTTGTCCAATGAATCTGGCCCGCTGCCTAACTTTAGGTTCAGTGCTTGATTGACGTCCGTCCCTCTGAGGGAATCCGGCATGGAGGGGTCGGGAATTCGGACATAGCTCGTCCTTAATGTAGAAGAGGAGTCGCCGTGCTGTTCCTCCACCACAGCAACGTGGTGGGTAGCTTGGGGAGAGTTGATCTCTCTCAGATCGGTTTTAGGCCCAATCTGATCGTAGTCTGTAGCGACTCCCAGGGCGGCGATGCGGTCCAAGGGCTCGTTTACGGAAGAGAGCTCCATCGGACCTAGCTGCTTGGCGAGTTCCGAGTTGACGTGAAGATCGCTTTTGATGACCCGAGAGGTCATCATCGGCGCGGCGGCCAAACAGGCAGTCATAAGAAAACCACCTAGCCGGATAGTTTGGCCGGTGACCAAAGCTCCTTTGGCAATGGCACCGTCTTTAAAGACGGGACGAGGCATCCTTCCTGATTGCGATGGCACAGAGGAACTCTCAATAAAGCACCAATGTCGGTGTCAAAACCGGCGGATCTCGGGTAGGGGGTCCTGAACTGTGCGTCTAGGCGTATGGTAACAGGAGACAAGGGACACGATGTTTTTACCCAGGTTCGGGCCCTCTCGACGGAGGTAAAACCCTACTCCTACTTGATTGATATTGATGATATGGGTAGTACAAGAGTAGATCTACCACGAGATCAAGGATGCTATACCCTAGAAGCTAGCCTATGGTATGATTGTTATATGCCCTACGGACTAAAACCCTCCGGTTTATATAGACAACGGAGAGGGCTAGGGTTACACAGAGTCGGTTACAATGGTAGGAGATCTACATATCCGTATTGTCGGGGTGAGGGGCGACACCTATGGGGCCGGGGAGGCCCCTTCGTGAGTTCGGTACGAGGGCGGAGGATGCGCGGAGAGCAGATCGAGGCGATGCGCGCGGGGGGATTATTACCCAGCTTCGGGCCGCGATGGTCGCGTAAAACCCTACTGCTGCTTTGTGTTGTATTTGATCTTGCTCAAGAATGCGAGCGTATGGTGGTGTGGTGTTGAGTGAATCTAACTAGCCGAACCCCAGGCGCTAGAGTTGCCAAGGATCCGAACTTCCGAACCCCCTCTACGTTGTGCATGGGCCTCCTTTTATAGGGCAAGGGGTCACTGACAGGTGTCAACGTAGGAGAGAGGGGTAAAAGCGAAAAGAGGTGGTAGTTGGAGCAGTCGGGAACAGTGCAGCCACGAAGGCTTGAACAGTGGATTCTACCTACTTTTGACAGAGGGGACAAGAGCATTTAATGCCCGTCGCCGTCGACCCCAAAAGCTCCCGCCCTTGCGTCTCCGTTTGCCACGGCGATGGAGCCACCACCGTGGAGTGCCACCGCACCTCATGCTGCACAGCCATCCGCCACGCGCTCTGGAGAAGGCTAAAGGCGGCGTGGGTAGATGAGCTGGAGTGCGGCACGCAGCGCAGCTCTCCGGCAAGTACCTTGCCGGGTCTTGATCTTGCCGGGCCCGGAGCTTGTCGGGCTCAGTAACTTGCCGCTCCCGGGCCTCGCCGACGCGTATAGCGCCGAGGCGTGTCTTCGTGATGTAGTCTTCTAATCTCCCCACGAGCTCCCCGCCAGAGCTTGCATGAGTGACGTAATCTTGAGCTCGGCAGCCTTCCGGCAAGCTCCTCTTGCCGGGGCCTTGATCTTCTATCTTGCACACTTTGTTCTTGAATGGCTTGATATGGAGCAGGAATGGTCTCCGGCAAGCATGTGGTGGATCCAGCTGCGGGGAGCTGCGGCTGCCCGTGCACAAGTTGGGGTACTGAGGTACCCCCTACCTTAGTACACCGACAGGAGCCCCCGGGCCTGGGCCACACACGGTGCCGAGCGCTGTTGGGCCAGGCCCAAAACAGTGCACGGGCACACGCGAGGCCCATGGCGCGTCGAATCCACTTCCGCCTTTGCCGCCACCCCGGGCAACAGCACGCGTCGATTGCGGCGTCGTGGGATGGGACGTGCCCACGTTCTTTTATGAGGAGAGCGGAACGCCCCCCACTTCCCCATAAAACAGAGGAAGCAGGCGCGGTTCCCCTCCTCCGCTTTCATTGCTTCTTCTTCCTCCTCCAGAGATCCTCCTCGCACCCCGCTTCCGCATCTCCTCCGCCGTTTCTTGCGTTTGCGGCGCCGTCGGATTCTTCGTCGTCCTTCCCTCGCCGCCTCCGCCATGGCCCCGAAAACCAGGAAGGGGAAGGGGAAGGCGGAGAAGACCAAGAAGGAGAAATCCGAGCAGGCGGAAAAGCTCGCCCAGATGCGGAGGGAGAACGTCGTCTTCCCGCCGCGGCTCGGCGTGCAAGAACTCTGGGGCAAGTATTTCTTGTTCTGGGCCAAGAGGACCACGGCGCATCCTCGGACCAGAGCTCATCCGGCCGCCACCATGGACAGCTATCCTGGCGGGTACTATTTCTTCGCAGCTTTCTTCCACTGCGGTCTTTGTCCTCCTTTTTCTGAATTCTTCTGCGACATCATGAACACATACGACTTCCACCTTCTCGATTTCACCCCCAACGCCATCCTTACAATGGCGGTTTTCGCACATATGTGCGAAAACTTCATAGGGATATATCCGAACGTAGCTCTGTTCAGGCACTTCTTCACTCCTAGAGCAGAGCCCGGCTCCCCCCTCTCGGAGGGATTTCTTGGGTTTTCCGTCCGAACTTGAAGGGGTCAGACTTGCGGGAGCTCCGTCAAGTGGGAAGAGTGGCGTCTTGACCGGTGCTGGATCGTCAAGACGAGCCGCAGCCCTTCACCGCGCCGCGCACAATGCCCATTGCGCGCGGCAGAGACTGGAGCGAGCTGGATTCGGACGACATCAAGCTCGACGTCGCCCTCATCCGGATTCTTCGTCTTCGAGAAGCGGGCTGTCCGCTGCAGGTAGGCGCCGACTTCCTCCGCCGCCGACCGCCTCTCCAAAACAGGAAAAGGCCGGCCTGGGAGTACGGCGGCGCAGCGGATGTAATGAGGCTGCGCCCCGGGCTAAACTTTAACTTCACGACGCTGGAGCTGAGGGGGATGGTCCGGGAACTCTTCAGATATGACCCGGACCACCCAGAGTGGTTCAGCCTCCCGGGGTAGTGCCCCTCAACAAAGACGGCTCGGGATCGCCTCGCCATGATGCCCGCGTGCGACTCGCACGGCGTGGAGCGCTCATGGATTCCGCCCGAACCAATAGATGTCCTCAACTTCTTCGACACCCTTGAGGAGGTGGCGAAGGACAAGAACGAGACCCGGGGGCTGACACGGGACACTACGGACCAGGAGCTCGCGTACATAGCTTCTCGGGCCGAAGAGGCCGCTGCGGCTGCAGCGGCAGGAGCGTCCGGTTGTACGCCCGAGGAGGCAGAGGCAGCGGAGGAGTCCTACCAAACGGAGGTGGCGGAGATCTGCAGGCTGCTGCAACTTCCTCCCGGCGCGCTTGCCGGGGTCCCCTCTCTGAGGCACTCCGGGATCTCCGGGATCGTGGCTGAGGCCGCGGCAAGAGGTGGTGCTGCCGGAGGGAGCGGAGGCGCCGCAGGGAGCGGAGGCGCCGGAGGGAGCGGAGACGCCAGAGGAAAAGGGGTCGCAGCGCAGGGCGCTGGGTCCGGCGAGCCAGCCGGCGAGGAGGAAGAGGAGGATGCCGCGGTCGCCGAGGATGCCGGCGGGTCCACGGACCTTTATAACGACGACCTCTCCTCGTCGTCGGAAACCTCCCCGCCCGTCACGAGCCCTAAGCGTTCTCCATGCGCGCGCAAGGCGGCGACAGGAAAGCACGCAAGCCCCGGCAACTACCGGCTCGCCGGGCAGCGCAAGCTTCCCGGGGGAGTCGAGCCGCGCCGAGGGCGGCCGACGCACCAGACATGGCGGAAGCGACCCGCGCGCAGGCCACATCAAGGGCGCCTCGCAGGTCGGCGCCAAGCGGACAGGGGTCTTCTCGGGGCGCAGCGGCGGCTCCGCCCGCTTCTCGGGTCCCGGCCGCTACAGGGGCCGGGTCTTCGCAGCCCCCAGCCCCGAAGACCGTCAAGCGCCCGAGAGGGCCTTCGCCTCCTGCTCCTCGCGCCGACGCAACCCAGGTGCAGTATGATTTCTCCGCCTTGAGCGAAGACGACGAGGAGGAACAGGAGTAAGTACCCGAGATCTTCACCTTCTTAAATTTCGCCTCGATTATTGTTGAGGCTAATCTTGTTTTTGTGTTGATTTCAGGACCTTGACTGAGCGGGCGGCGAAGAAAGCCAAGGTGCCCGTGGTCGAAGTCGCGGACGACTCGCCCGCCGAGACGACCGGTGACGTGCCGGATCCAAGCTTGCCGGATCCGAGCGCTGTCCCGAGGAGCAGCCCCCAGCGCAGCCCCCAGCGTAAGTCTGGGTCCCACACCTTCGCTTGCCGGGCGCGTCTGGAGATTTCGTCTCGTGCCAATATCTTGACGTGTTTGTCTTGACTTGCGCAGAGATGGAGCCGCAGCGGCAGGAGCATCCGGAGGTCACCCTTGAGGAGCCGGCAGTCCCTCCATCTCCGCCAAGGGTGAATTCCCCGGCAAGGGAGAGTGTCCCGCCAAGGGCGGGTACTCCGCCAAGAGCGAGTACCCCGCCAAGGGTGAGCAGCCCGGCGAGGGCGGCCACTCCGCCAAGGGATAGTGCCCCGGCAAGAGAGCCCGCCGCTGACGACGTCCGCCAAGGTAAGTTCTGCGACTTTGTCTTCTTGGCGTTGTCTCTTTTTGGATATTTGCTTGAACTTCTTTTGCTTTTTCTTCTTCTTCTAGATCCTCCTCCTCCCCCCGAGCAGATGGAGACGGAAGTCGTCATCGAGGAGGAGGAGGACGTGCAGGGTGGCGGTGGTGACGCCCCTGTTGTCGAGGACATGGCGGGAGCCGCCGGGCGATAATGTGCGAGACCGCCCGGCTGCGATCAGCGGCCGGGAGGGGATGGCGACCGCACCGCCGGCCGGCGGCGGGAGCATCGGGCGCTGCGCCGGTCACCGATCCCTCCGCCGGAGAGGAGTGGCCCGGCTACTACTTGGAAGCCCCCAACGGCGTCTTCATCCAGGTGCCGTGGGGTTCCTCGTCATGGGCTCCAGCGAGGGCGAGGCCTTCGATGGGAGATCCCGCCCCGCTGGTTTGAAGGTCGTCGAGGGCCCGGCGGGAGTGGCGGACCCGATGAGGAGAAGCTTCACCAGCTCTGGCCCTTTACCGGGCAGACAGCGGCTTCGCTTCCGGGAGGCCCTTGCCGCCAAGGCCGCCGAGGAGATGGAGATCTTGTGGCGGAGCTCAGCGCCATAATCGGGCGGCTCTCCGCGAGGTGGCGGAGAAGCGCGAGCAGCTCGCGGAGAGTATGAAGGGTGGTTGCTGGAGAAGGCCGAGGCCGAAGAGCAACAACGGCTTGCCGGGGTGGAGCTGTCCCGGCGAGAAGGAGAACTCATCCAGCGGAAGGTCAACCTCGACGTTCACGAGGAAGACCTTGCCGCTCGGGAACAGGCCCTTGGCGGGGAACTGAAGGAGGCGAAGGACGCCGCGGCTGCCGCGGAAACCGCCAAGGAGGATCTTGCCGCCAAAGTCGCGCAGCTGGAGGAGTTCTTGAAGGTGAGCGAGAGAAGGTCGCGCGCTCCTCACAGAGCGCGAGAAGGATGCCCACACCAACTCAGAACTCCAGGGGTGCCTTTCCAACAAGGGCGACGAATTGAAGGCCGCCAAGGACTCCATCGAGGGTCTTGAGCTTCAAGTCTCCGCGCTGAAGGACTCACTCGATGCTGCCCGGGACCGGGAAACCAAGCTGAAGGAGGAGCTCCGCGAGGAGCGAACCTTGGTGGCCGGCGCCAACAAAGCGGCCGAGGATTTCCGCCGATCGCCGAGATATGGACCGAGGACTTGTATCTTCGCGTCCGCCATTGACCAGAGCTGCCTGGCGCCAAGCCGGAGCATCTCATCTATTCCCGGATCCAAATCTCGCCCACAGCGCCAAGCTCAGTCTCTTCTTCAGGGGGATCGCGCCGGCCCTTGCAAATCTGCGGGAGAAGATCCCCGCGCAACTTGCCGAGGAGACTCGCCGGATGTGCGCGGGAACCATGGAGCGCGTGCTGACGAAGATCGTATACCGGAACCCCGGCATAAACCTTGCCAACGTTCTTCGCAGCTTGCCGGCCGACGCAAACATGGAGGCTCTAAAGGAGCAGGTCGCCCACATCATCGCCAAGGTGAACAAAATCCCCAGGATGGAGGGCGACCGCGTAGACTAGGCCTCCTTTATCTTTATCTCTCTCTTTTGTTGCTGCACAGGTTGCTACGAACTCATTAGTCATTGCGACAAGTTATTCCTTGTAAGATATTACCTTTATTTTGATCAGCAGATGCAGTGTTATCTCCCTTGTTTTGATTCTCAACTCCGCATGTTTCAACTTTATGCTTCTAGGAGTTTTGCCGGCAAGGAGCCCTTGCCGCGGGCGCTGAGTGTCGAACTCGAAGCAGCCTGCTGGCCAGGGTCTTACCGGCAAGCAACCTTGCCGTGGCCTGTCGCGACGCACTTAGCTTGCTGAGCGGACTTGAAAACGAAACAAGGGCGCAACATTTTGTCGCAGCTCACTTAAATCGTTGAGCGTGCCCGACGACAAGATAAGGGTGCGGCTATCCACGGGTAGGTTCCTCCGAGCACAAGTTTCCCATACGAAGTGTGGTTGTTCAAGGAAGGCAACTGAAGATTTAAAATTTTGGGCTGTGATCCGGCAAGCTTCTCTTTCTTGAACAGCACTTGGTTCATCCTCCATTTCTTTCCCCCCCGGCAAACTTGCGCACGAGGAACGTTTCTTTTGCTTAAGAGACCAGGAAAGAGAAGAAGGAAACAGCATATGGCCTCTCGGCGTGCTATTGCTTGCCGGATATGCGTGTCGTACGAAAAGATGCCAAATAACTCATGCAAATAGCAAAGAAGAGCATGAGAAAAAGCAAATAGCGCAAGACACGGAAACTTTATTGCTGCACGGGGTCTGCGCCCGGCTTTGTACAAAGGGTTACATGCAACGACGGCAAAGCTTTTGTACAAAAGGTGGTTGCCGGAGCGGATCACGGCAACCGCGCCTTATGGGTAGAACTTGCGAAGATGCTCTATGTTCCAGGAGTTGCTCACTGGTAAGCCTTCTTCGGTCTCGAGGCGGACAGCGCCGGGCCTCGTGACTTGCCTCACCCGATAAGGGCCTTCCCACTTCAAGCGCCAACTTGTTGGAATTCTTGGCGGATGAACACGCCAAGAACAAGGTCGCCTTCCTCGAGACTCTGGCTTTGACCTTGCGGCTATGGTAGCGGCGCAAGGCTTGCCGGTATCGAGCAGCTCGTCTGAGCAGCTCGAGACGTCCCTCCTCGAGGAGCAATCGTCATCTTGTCGCAGTTGCTCTTGCTCAAGCTCATCATAAGCGAGCACTCGAGGAGATCCGTATACGAGTTCCGTGGGGAGAACTGCTTCTGCTCCATAGACTAGAGCAAAGGGTGTCTGTCCGGTGGCTCGATGTGGTGTCGTTCTGATTGACCAAAGAGCCGCCGGCAGCTCCTCTATCCAATTTCTTCCGCACTTGCGCAGCTTGTCGAAAGTTCTTGTCTTGAGTCCGCGCAACACTTCAGCATTGGCCCTTTCTGCTTGACCGTTGCTCCTTGGTTGAGCAACAGAAGCGAAACAGACCTTGGCGCCAAGGTCTTGGACGTACTGCATGAAGGTGCGGCTAGTGAATTGTGTACCGTTGTCGGTGATAATCCTGTTAGGGATCCCAAACGCACACAATCGACCAAGAACTTGACCGCCGATTGTTGTGTCACCTTTCTCATCGCTCCACTTCGCCACTTTGTGAACTTGTCGATTGCTACGCATAAGTACTCAAAGCCCCGACAAAGACGGGGAAGGGCCGAGGATATCGAGCCCCTGCATCGAGAAGGGCCAGGATAAAGGGATTGTTTGGAGAGCTTGAGCTGGGTGATGAATTTGCTTTGCATGGAATCGCACGCTTCACACTTGGTTACTAGTGCGATTGCATCTTGGAGGGCTTCTTGCCAAAGAACCCTTGCCGGAAAGCTTTCGGCAAGTGCCCTTGCGCCAATGTGGTGGCCGATATGCCTCCATGTATCTCGCCAACAGCTTCCATCCATCTTCCCGGAGATGCACTTGATCGACACCATTGAGCCTTCTTCTGCACAGCTCGTTGTCCACTAACCTGGTACATACTTGACTGTCTGGTTATCTTTTCTATTTCTTCCGGTCGCCGGAAGTTCTCCGCTTTGCAAGAAACGGACGATCTGCTGCGCCCATGCCGGAGCTTGGGGCTCGACGGCAAGGACTAAAGGCATGAGGGCCGCCAAGGAACCTCGGCTTCTACGGCAAGGATCTCTCGCTCGCCGAGCCGAGGGTCCCGGCAAGCTTGCCGGGGCAAGGCTTGGCGGGAACACTTGCTTCGATCGCACAGATCCGAGGATCTGCAGGAGCGAACTGTTCCTCGGCGTTACTCGCCGCTGATCCTGGGACTTTGGCGGCGGCCTCGGGGAGACCCGCCGCAAGTAGTCGCCGGAGACCAACTTTCTTCTTGGACTGCCCAATTGATGGTGTGACGGAGGGTTGAGTCAGCTTGAGCAAGAAGGTCCTGGTTCCACAGTAACTTCATCAAGCACACTTTGAAAGGCCATCTGCGATTTCATTCTCGAGCTCTGGGATGTGCTCCATCTGCAGACCTTCAAAACGCTCCTCAAGCTTCCTCACTTCATCTACATAAGCTTCCATCAAAGGGCTCGATAGCTCTTGTTAACTTGCGGACCACTAAGCGAGAATCTCCCCGACAATCAACTTCTTGATCCCAAGTTCGCCGCAATCCCGAGGCGGCGAGCAAACCTTCATATTCAGCGGTGTTGTTTGTCGCTTGCTCTCTTGGGAAGTGCATCCGATGACATACTTGAGGTGCTCCCGGTGGGCGCTGATGAGTACCACGCTTGACACCGCGCCTTTGCAGCGAGAAGGCACCATCAAAGTACATTACCCATTCACTTGCGCTTCTTGCACGGGTGCACTTGTTTCTTGGACTGCTTCATCGTGTTGGGGTCCATTCTGCTATGAATTCTGCCAAAGCCCGGCTCAGATGGTTGAAGTACTTTCAAACTTGAGTCCAAAGCTCGACAACTCCAGTGCCCACTCGACGATCCTGCTGTTGCCTCGGGTTGTGCAATATTCTCTTCAGCGGGAAGCGAGTGACCACTGTTATCTCGTGTGCTGGAAGTAATGGCGCAGCTTTCTCGAGGCCATGAGGAGGCCGGAAGCAACTTTTGCACACGAGTATCTTGATCTAGCCCTCGAGAAGGGAGCTTACAAAATACACCGGGCGCTGCACCATCTTTTTCCGCACCTCATCCACATTCTCTGCAGACTTGTCCTCGTCGGGGCAGAGCTTGCCGAGCAAGACTCGCTTGTCGCTGGACTCACTTGCCGGAGATGCAGCCTCCTCGTTGGACTCCCTCTCCACTACCAGCACAGCACTAACCACTTGGTTGGTTGTTGCTAGGTACAGCAGCAACTTCTCTTGTGGTTTAGGTGCGACAAGTATTGGAGTGGAGGACAGGTATCGCTTCAAATCTTGCAGTGCTGTCTCCGCTTCTGGAGTCCACTTCATGGGCCCTGCCTTCTTCAAGATTTTGAAGAAAGGTAGGGCGCTCGCAGACTTTGAAATGAACCTCACCGAGGGCAGCCACACAACCTGCGAGCCTTCGACATCCTTGACCCGCTTTGGGGCTTCGATCTGCTCAATGGCTTTAATCTTGTCGGGGTTGGCTTCAATCCCTCTCTGTGATACAAAGAACCCGAGGAGCTTGCCGGAGGGAACTCCAAAGACGCACTTCTCGGGGTTCAACTTTAGGCTGATTCTTGCGAGGTTCGAAAAGTCTCTTCCAAATCTTGAATCAGCGTATCCTTGCTCTTGCTCTTCACCACGATATCATCCATGTAAGCCTCTACATTTCTGTGGATCTGTGGCTCAAAAGCAGTATACACTACCCTTGCGAATGTTGATCCTGCATTCTTCAGTCCAAATGGCATGCGTATGAAGCAATAGGTGCCACATGGAGTGATAAACGCAGTCTTCTCTTCATCCCCTTTGGCCATAAAGATCTGGTGATAACCTGAGTATGCATCAAGAAAGCAGAGTAGCTCACATCCGGCAGTGGAGTCAACAATCTGGTCGATGCGTGGCAAGGGGAATGGATCCTTGGGACATGCTTTATTCACATCGGTGAAGTCTATACACATCCTCCATTTCCCATTGGCCTTGCGCACGACGACTGGGTTTGCTAACCACGTCGGATGGATCACACCTCTGACTAGGCCTGCTGCCTCTAGCTTCTTGATTTCTTCGCTGATGAATTCTTGGCGCTCCACGGCTTGCTTCCTTACTTTTTGCTTGACGGGCCGCGCATGAGGGCAAACGGCAAGCTTGTGCTCAATTACCTTCCTGGGAACACCGGGGATATCAGATGGTTGCCATGCAAACACATCGACATTCGCCCGCAGGAAAGCAACGAGCGCGCTTTCCTATTTGCTGTCAAGCGTGGCACTGATGGTGAAGGTACCACCAGTGCCGTCCTCCTTGGCGGACACCTTCTTGGTTGCCGGCGGAGCAGCCATTCCCTTTTTACCCTTGCCGGTGGAACTCGACGGGGCGTCCTCGACAGCAGCGCAATACTCCGAAGAGGTGCAGTTGCCGGAGTGGGCCCCGGAGCGCTTGCCGGACTTGGTCTTTGTCTTCTTCCCCCCGGGAGCTTCAGCGGCAAGTGTATCCTTGCCGGCCGCTGCTGCCGCGTCCCGGTAGATCTTGTCGGTGCAGATAAGCGCATCTTTCTTGTCGCCGTGGACAGTGATGACGCTTATCGGCCCCGGCATCTTGAGCACGTTGTAAGCATAATGGGAAGCTGCCATGAACTTGGCGAGGGCGGGACGGCCGAGTATTCCATTGTATGGCAGCGGAATATCGGCGACGTCAAAAGTGAGGCGCTCAGTCCTGAAATTGAGCTCCCCGCCAAAGGTCACCGGCAGGGTGATCTTTCCCTTGGGCTTGCTCCGTCCCGGGTTGATTCCTTGGAAAGAACCGGTCTCTTCGAGCTCGCCATCTGGAATTTGGAGCTTCTCGATCACAGCAGAGGAGATCAAGTTCAGGCCGGCCCCGCCGTCAACCAACATTTTGGTGACCTTGAGGTTGCGGATGGTGGGTGAGACCAGCATCGGCAAGCACCCGACCGCGGTGGTGCGGTCAGGGTGATCCTCAAGGTCGAAAATGATGGGCGTGCCGGACCATTTGAGGAGTCTGCGCGACTCCATGGGTGGCTCTGCTGCGTTCACCTCACGCACCCACTGCTTTAGTTGGCGGTGGGAGGTGTGCAGAGAGGCGCCACCGTCGACGCACAGGACCTCCGTGGCCTTCTGGAACTCCTGCTCGCTGTCATCCTCATCTTCCATATCCTCGTCGCCGTCTTCTTCATCCTTGTCGCGCTCGGAAGGTCGATCACCTTGTCGCCGCTTGGCCTTGCCGGGGTCCTCCCGACCATTGAGCGGCCGCTTCTTGTTCGGTTCTCCTCCGCCACCTTGGGCCCTCTCCTTGTCGCGCCTCTCGTACTCAGCTTTTTGCTGCTCGACGAGATAGTCGACGCGCTTGCAGTTGTAGAGGTCGTGGCCCTTGGTGCGGTGGATTTTGCAGTATTGCTTGCCGGGGCCGCCCTGCTTGTCGGCCGCCGCCACAGGGGCAAGCTCCTTGCCGAGTCGCCACCTGTGTTTGCTTGGCGGGAGCTTCCTTGCCGGACTTTTCGACGGCAAGCACCTGTTCCTTGTTCTTCTTCTGAAAGTTCTGCCGCCGGCGCTTCTTTGCCGGGGCGGCGTCGTCGGAGTCGCTTCCTCCTGCGCCAGCATCCTCCCCGGGGAGCCTTCTCCCCTCTTCCGCGCGGCGATTTATCGCCCGAGCATAAAGCTCGGCCGACGTCCCGGATCTTGGTCATCGCCATCTCTTCACGCATGCGGCGGTTACGCGACGTTTCGGTGGAACGCGCCGATAACCATGGCAGGGTGGATGTCGAGATGTTGTGTTGCACACGGCTGAAGCGTTGGATGTACTTGCGCAGGATTCTCCTTCCTACAGGCCAAAATGTGGAGATCGCTCTCTGGCCGTGGGGTTTGTGGCCGCCGGTGAAGGCGCCAACAAACTGATGGCAAAGGTCTGCCCAAGAAGAAATGGAGCCTTCCGCAAGTGCATAAGCCAAGAACGAACATTCGCCTAAGCACGAAGCGGAAGTAGTTCGCCGAATCTTCTCGTCGCGCCCCGCAGCCTGCACCGCGATGGTGTAGATCGAGGAATTCGAGGGTGCGTCTTGCCGTCGTACTTCTCCGCACGTCGGGCTTGAAATTCTTCATGCTGGGCCTTTGGGACGCGCCGCAGCTCGGGTGAACGCAGGCAGCCCGCCGCGACGACAAGTTGCTCGCTTCGCCGGCGGCGCGTCGGCAGTGCTTCCAGCTCTGGTCGATTGTCGCCGAAGTCTCTCGGCGGCGCCGATCGTGGTCCGGCGTCTTCGCCGCCGATCGTCAGGACTGGCGTTGATCTCGACGAGCCTGCTGGATCCGACGACGCCGTGGAGCCGTCGTCGGCGTTGTTCCGGCGGGCGGCGTCTTCGCTTCGCGGCGGGAGTGCAGTGGTTGCACCGGCGGTCTGTCGCCGCCGCCGCCGTCTTCTCGACTTGCCGCGGCTGTGAAGCCATTGGCTGCCGTGGTCGGTCGTTGTTGGCGAAGGCGATCAGGCTCTGGATGGTAGCCCTCCAGTCCTCGGCCTTGTCCGCTGCTGGAGGGAAGTCGAGGAGCATTTGCGCTCTTGTGAGCGCTTCCGCAGGGGTGGAAGGAAGCGGGAGCGAGCGGTGCGGGGAGTGGGACGCGCTCGGACTCCTAACGGTGTTAGAAGGAGTAGGGTCCTGCCCCGGCGCCTTCGCTTTGCCTGTGTCCGGACGGGGGTCCGGAACATCCCGCGAGCCTCCGGTACGTCCCTGCTCCAGCAGACGGATACCACCTCCCGTGGTATGGCGCTGCTGGGTAAATCGTCGTGCGCTGAGATGGACGTGGATCCACGGAGACCGAGGCGCGGTCATCCGTCCTGTCCTCGATTCGTGGTGGCGCGCGAGTGCCTCGCCGGTGTCCACCCTATCGACGGCGTCTCCTCCGCCCGCCGCTGGCTCCGGTGGCGGCGGGTGAGACGCAGACGGGTCTGCAACCCTTGAGGCCCTCGTCTTCGGGGCCATAGCGCAGATTGCCGGCGAAGTCGTTGTTAAACCGGAGAGGTTGATGAAGAACTCGGCCGCGCGAACGCCGGATCAGGTCCGCACAACCTCGACGCCCCCTACCTGGCGCGCCAAAGATGTCGGGGTGAGGGGCGACACCTATGGGGCCGGGGAGGCCCCTTCGTGAGTTCGGTACGAGGGCGGAGGATGCGCGGAGAGCAGATCGAGGCGATGCGTGGGGATTTTACCCAGCCGGGACGCGATGGTCGCAGAAACCCTACTGCTGCTTTGTGTTGTATTTGATCTTGCTCAAGAATGCGAGCGTATGGTGGTGTGGTGTTGAGTGAATCTAACTAGCCGAACCCAGCGCTAGAGTTGCCAGGATCCGAACTTCCAACCCCCTACGTTGTGCATGGGCCTCCTTTTATAGGGCAAGGGTCAGCGACAGTGTCAACGAGGAGAGAGGGGTAAAACGAAAAGAGGTGGTAGTTGGAGCAGTGCGGGAACAAGGCAGCTCTGAGGCTTGAACAGTGGATTCTACCTACTTTTGACAGAGGGGACAAGAGCATTTAATGCCCGTCGCCGTCGACCCCAAAAGCTCCGCCCTTGCGTCTCCGCTTGCCACGGCGATGGAGCCACCACCGTGGAGTGCCACCGCACCCTCATGCTGCAGACACCATCCGCCACGCGTCTCTGGAGAAGGCTAAAGGCGACGTGGGTAGATGAGCTGGAGGCGGCACGCAGCGCAGCTCTCCGGCAAGTACCTTGCCGGGTCTTGATCTTGCGGGCCCGGAGCTTGTCGGGCTCAGAACTTGCCGCTCCCGGGCCCTCGCCGACGCGATAAGCGCCGAGGCGTGTCTTGTGTGATGTAGTCTTCTAATCTCCCGGCGAGCTCCCTTCGCCAGAGCTTGCATGAGTGACGTAATCTTGAGCTCGAACGGCCTTCCGGCAAGCTCCTCTTGCGGGGCCTTGATCTTCTATCTTGCACACTTTGTTCTTGAATGGCTTGATATGGAGCAGGAATGGTCTCCGGCAAGCATGTGGTGGATCCAGCTGCGGGGAGCTGCGGCTGCCCGTGCACAAGTTGGGGTACTGAGGTACCCCCTACCTTAGTACACCGACACGTATCGCCAAGCTTGCCTTCCACGCCAAGGAAAGTCCCATCCGGACACGGGACGGAGTCTTCAATCTTGTATCATCATAGTCTTGGAGTCCGGTCGACGGTGATAGTCCGATTATCCGGACACCCCCTAGTCCAGGACTCCCTCACCCCCCATCACCGTTGACTAACCCTAGCTTTGTTTGATGCCCCTCTCTTTGGTCCGAGCTCACCCGAGCGCGGACGTCGTCACGCCGTCGTCTTCCACACGCATCAGCGCCTCTCCAAGCCACCGGAGTTTGTCCAGAATCTCCGCAGGGCTCCGCTTCATCACCTGCGCCATGAGATCGACATCGGGGAACCCCAGGAATGCTGCCCGTGCCCGTTCCCGTCGACTACATCCGCCACGGCCATGACTTCGATCCGCCGTCGTCGAGCCACCCCGAGCCCCTCCGACCTTGCCGTTCACTCCTCTGCATCCACTATGAGCTCCCAATGCTCTTGCACTGTTTCCCCTCCCTCCCCTTGCTCGTGCACATCACCTAGCCGCTGTCCCGCTCGCTTCCATGCTGACACCTGAGCACCACCGCCGCTTGAGCTCGCTCTCGCCACGCCCTGCCCGTGCCCGCAGGTTTCCTGCCGCACCCGCTGATAACCCACAAGTATAGGGGATCACAATAGTTTTCGAGGGTAGAGTATTCAACCCAAATTTATTGATTCGACACAAGGGAAGCCAAAGAATATTCTCGAGTATTAGCAGCTGAGTTGTCAATTCAACCACACCTGAAAGACTTAATATCTGCAGCAAAATATTTGGTAGCAAAGTAGTATGGAAGTAGCGGTAACTGTGGCAAAAGTAATAGTAGCAGTTTTGTAGCAATTGTAACAGTGGCAACGACAAAGTAACTTAGCAAAGATCAATATGTGAAAAGCTCATAGGCAATGGATCGACAATGATAATTATGTCGAATATCATTCATCATGCAACATTTATAATATAGGGTGACTCAGAACTAGCTCCAATTCGTCAATAATGTAGGCATGTATTCCGTATACAGTCATACGTGCTTATGGAAAAGAACTTGCATGACATCTTTTGTCCTACCCTCCCGTGGCAGCGCGGTCCTAATGGAAACTAAGGGATATTAAGGCCTCCTTTTAATAGAGAGCCGGGCCAAAGCATTAGCACTTAGTGAATACGTGAACTCCTCAAACTACGGTAATCACCGAAAAGAATCCCAATTATTGTCACCTTGGGGTATGCGAATCATAACACGTAATAGGTGTCTACAACTTACATTGATAGGATCAAGAACACATATATATTCATGAAAACATAATAGGTTCAGATCTGAAATCCTGGCACTTGGGCCCTAGTGACAAGCATTAAGCATAGCAAAGTCATAGGAACATCAATCTCAGAACATAGTGGATACTAGGGATCAAACCCTAACAAAACTAACTCGATTACATGATAAATCACATCCAACCCATCACTGTCCACAAAGGCTACAAAGGAACTACTCACTCCTGGCAGTGAGCATCATGAAATTGGTGATGGAGAAAGGTTTGAGATGACGATGGCGATGAATCTCCCTCTCCGGAGCCCCGAACGGACTCCAGATCCGCCCTCCCGATGAAGAACATGAGGTGGTGGCGGCTCTGTATCGTAAAACGCAATGAACTCTTCTCTCTGATTTTCTCTCTCTGCAAATAGGTAATTATAGAGTTGTAATTAGGGTCGGAGGAGCTCCAGGGGGCCCACAAGCCTGCAAGGCGCGCCCCAGGGGGGTGGGTGCGCCCCAGGGCTTGTGGCTGATACGTCCATTTTGCATCATGCTTTTTAATCAATATTTATTGCATTATGGGCCGTTACTACACATTATGTCACAATACTTATACCTTTTCTCTCTTATTTTATAAGGTTTACATGAAGAGGGAGAATGCCGACAGCTGGAATTCTGGGCTGGAAAAGGAGAAAATATTAGAGACCTATTCTGCACAACTCCAAAAGTCCTGAAACTCCAAGAAAGTCAGTTTTGGAATATATTAAAAATATTGGGCGAAGAAAGCACCAGAGGGGGGCTACCCACCAGCCATGAGGGTGGAGGGCACACCCATGCCTCGTGAGCCACCTGGCAGGCCCCCGATGCCCATCTTCTGCTATATGGTGTCTTCTACCCTGAAAAAAAATCATAAGAAAGCTTTCGGGACGAAGCGCCGCCGTCTCGAGGCGGAACCTAGGCAGGACCAATCTAGGGCTCTGGCGGAGCTGTTCTGCCGGGGAAACATCCCTCCGGGAGGGGAAAATCGTCGCCATCGTCGTCACCATCGATCCTCTCATCGAGAGTGGGTCAATCTCCATCAACATCTTCACCAGCACCATCTCCTGTCAAACCCTAGTTCATCTCTTGTATCCGATCTTTGTCTCAAAACCTTAGATTGGTACCTGTGGGTTGCTAGTAGTGTTGATTACTCATTGTAGTTGATGCTAGTTGGTTTATTCGGTGGAAGATCATATGTTCAAATCCTTAATGCTATTCAATACCCCTATGATTATGAACATGAATATGATTTGTGAGTAGTTACGTTTGTTCCTGAGGACATGGGAGAAGTCTTATTATAAGTAATCATGTGAATTTGGTATTCGTTCGATATTTTGATGAGATGTATGTTGTCTTTCCTCTAGTGGTGTTATGTGAACGTCGACTACATGACATTTCACCATGATTTGGGCCTAGGGGAAGGCATTGGGAAGTAATAAGTAGATGATGGGTTGCTAGATTGACAGAATCCTAAACCCTAGTTTATGCATTGCTTCGTAAGGGCCTGATTTGGATCCATATGTTTCATGCTATGGTTAGGTTTACCTTAATTCTTCTGTCGTAGTTGCGGATGCTTGCGAGAGGGGTTAATCATAAGTGGGATGCTTGTCCAAGGAAGCGCAGTACCCAAGCACTGGTCCACCCACATATCAAATTATCAAAGTAACGAACGTGAATCATATGAGCATGATGAAAACTAGCTTGACGATAATTCCCATGTGTCCTCGGGAGCGCTTTGCTTTATATAAGAGTTTGTCCAGGCTTGTCCTTTGCTAAAAAAAGGATTGGGCCACCTTGTTGCACCTTGTTAATTTTCTTATTTGCTTCCCGTTATGAATTACCTTATCACAAAACTATCTGTTACCGATAATTTTAGTGCTTGCAGAGGATACCTTGTTGAAAACCGCTTGTCATTTCCTTCTGCTCCTCATTGGGTTCGACACTCTTACTTATCGAAAGGACTACGATAGATCCCCTATACTTGTGGGTCATCAAGACTCTTTTCTGGCGCCGTTGCCGGGGAGTGAAGCACCTTTGGTAGGTGGAATTTGGTAAGGAAACATTTATATAGTGTGCTGAAATTTACTGTCACTTGTTATTACGGAAAATAATCCTTGGAGGGTCTTGTTCGGGGTATCTTCACCCTGACCAGAAGTGCAAAGAGTTGCAACTCAACCTACTGAACCTACTGAAATATTTACTTTGAAATTCCTTCGGGTATGATAGAGAAACTGCTAGCTAATCCCTTTACAGGAGATGAAACATTACATCTCGATATGCACCTAATCTATGTGGATGAAGTCTGTGGATTATTTAAGCTTGCAGGTATGCCCAAGGATGTTGTCAAGAAGAAGGTCTTCCCTTTATCTTAGAAGGGAAAGGCATCGACATGGTTTAGGCTATGTGATGATATTGGATCATGGAACTACAACCGATTGAAATTGGAATTTCATCAGAAGTTTTGTCCTATGCATCTGGTTCATCGTGACCGTAATTATATATATAATTTTTGGCCTCGTGAAGGAGAAACTATCGCTCAAGCTTGGGGGAGGCTTAATTCAATGTTATATTCATGCCCCAATCATGAGCTCTCAAGAGAAATTGTTATTCAAAATTTTTATGCTTGACTTTCTCTTAATGATTGCTCCATGCTCGATACTTCCTGTACTGGTTCTTTTATGATGAAGACTATTGAATTCAGATGGGATTTATTGGAAAGAATTAAACACAACTCTAAAGATTGGGAGCTCGACGAAGGTAAGGAGTCAGGTATAACACCTAAGTTTGATTATGTTAAATCTTTTATGGATACCGATGACTTTCGTGATTTTAGCACTAAATATGGACTTGACTCTGAGTTAGTAGCTTCTTTCTGTGAATCATTTTTTACTCATGTTGATCTCCCTAAGGAGAAGTGGTTTAAATATCATCCTCCCATTGAAGTGAAAGTAGTATAACCTATTAAAGTTGAAGAAAAGACTATTACTTATAATGTTGATCCTATTGTTCCTACCGCTTATATTGAGAAACCACCCTTTCCTGTCAGAATAAAGGATCACGCTAAAGCTTCAACTTTGGTTCGCAAGAGTAATGCTAGAACACCTACACCCCCTGAGCAAATTAAAGTTGAACCTAGTATTGCTATGGTTAAAGATATCTTGGTCGATAATATTGATGGACATGTTATTTACTTCTGTGATGAAGCTGCTAGAAATGCTAAACCCGATACTAAAATAAACATAGCCCTGTTGTTGGCATGCCTGTTGTTTCTGTTAAAATAGGGGATCATTGTTATCATGGCTTATGTGATATGGGTGCTAGTGTGAGTGCAATACCTCATTCCTTATAAAAAGAAATTATGCATGATATTGCACCTGCTGAAATAGAAGATATTGATGTTACTATTAAGCTTGCAAATAGAGATAGTATTTCACCAATTGGGATCGTTAGAGATGCTGAAGTCTTGTGTGGGAAAATTAAATACCCTACTGATTTTCTTGTTCTGGGTTCCCCACAAGATGACTTTTGTCCCATTGTATTTGGTAGACCCTTCTTGAATACTGTTAATGCTAAGATAGACTGCGAAAAGGATATTGTTACTGTCGGTCTAGGGGATATGTCTCATGATTTTAACTTTGCTAAATTTCGTAGACAACCCCATGATAAAGAATTTCCTAGTAGAGATGAAATTATTGGTCTTGCTTTTATTGCCGTGCCTCCTAATGATCCTATAGAACAATATTTGCTAGACCAGGAAAATGATATGTTTATGAATGAAAGAAGGGAAATAGATGAAGTATTCTTTAAACAAGGACCTATTTTGAAACACAACTTGCCTATTGAAATCCTTGGGGATCCTCCTCCACCCAAGGGAGATCCCATGTTTGAGCTTAAACAATTACCCGATACATTGAAATATGCTTATCTTGATGAAAAGAAGATATATCCTGTTATTATTAGTGCTAACCTTTCAGAGCATGAAGAAGAGAAATTATTGAAAACTCTGAAGAAGCACCGTGCTGCTATTGGATATACTCTTGATGATCTTATGGGCATTAGTCCCACTCTATGCCAGCACAAAATAAAATTGGAGAAAGATGATAAACCAGTTGTTGATCATCAACGATGGTTAAATCCTAAGATGAAAGAAGTGGTAAGAAATAAAATATTAAAGCTTTTGGAGGTAGGTATAATTTATCCTGTTGCTGATAGCTAGTGGATAAGTTCTATCCATTGTGTCCCTAAGAAGGGAGTAATAACCCACAAGTATAGGGGATCGCAAGAGTTTTCGAGGGTAGAGTATTCAACCCAAATTTATAGATTCGACACAAGGGGAGCCAAAGAATATTTGAAGGTATTAGTAGCTGAGTTGTCAATTCAACCACACCTGGAGATTAATTATCTGCAGCAAAATGATTAGTAGCACAGTAGTATGATAGTTTTGATGATAGTAGCAGCAACAATAGTAACGGTAACAGTGATAGAAGTGATATTGTAGCAGTAACGATAGCAGTAGCAACAGTAGTAACTTAGCAAGAACAATATAATATAAATTCATAGGCATTGGATCAGTGACTCGTTGGATGATATTCATCATAAGACAGGTATAACCTAGGGCGATATGGCACTAGCTCCAGTCATAAATATAATGTAGGCATGTATTTCGTAAATAGTCATACGTGCTTATGGAAAGAACTTGCATGCCATCTTTTGTCCTACCCTCCCGTGGCAGCGGGGTCCTATTGGAAACTAAGGGATATTAAGGCCTCCTTTTAATAGAGAACCGGAACAAATCATTAACACACGGTGAATACATGAACTCCTCAAACTACGGTCATCACCGGGAGTGGTCTCGACTATTGTCACTCCGGGGTTGCCGGATCATAACATGTGTAGGTGACTATAACTTGCAAGATCAGATCTAGAACATGGATATAAAGGTGATAACGTAAACATTTCAGATCTGAAATCATGGCACCCATGCCCAAAGTGACAAACATTAAGCATGGAAAAGTCACAGCAACATCAATCCGAGAACATAGTGGATACTAGGGATCAAGCCCTAACAAAACTAACTCAATTACATGATGAATCTCATCCAACTCCTCACCGATCAACGAGCCTACAAAGGAATTACTCACTCCTGGTGGGGAGCATCATGGAATTGGCGATGGAGATGTGTTGGTGATGACGAAGATCAAAGATCCCCCTCTTCGGAGCCCCAAACAGACTCCAGATCTGCCCTCCCGAGGAAGAACAGGGCTTGGCGGCTGCTCCGTCTCGTGAAACGCGATAATTATTTCTCCTTGATTTTTTCTGGAAATATGGGATTTTATAGCGTCGGTTTGAGGGTCAGCGGGGCCACTAGGTGGGCAGCACCCACTAGGGCACGCTTGGGGGGGGGGGGGGGCTGGCGCGCCCTCGTGGGTTGTGCCCACCTAGGTGCCCTCCTCAGGTCCCTCCTGGCTCCAAAAATTCTCTTATTTGATATAAAAATCTTCGTAAAGTTTCATTCCATTCTGAGAACTTTTATTTCTGCACAAAAATAACACCATGGTAGTTCTGCTGAAAACATCGTCAGTCCGGGGTTAGTTTCATTCAAATCATGCAAATTAGAGTCCAAAACAAGAGGAAAAGCGTTAGGAAAAGTAGATACGTTGGAGAGGTATCAACTCCCCCAAGCTTAAAGCTTTGCTTGTCCTCAAGCAATTCAGTTGATAAACTGAAAGTGAAAAAGAAAAACTTTTATGAACTCTTTTGCTCTTGTTTAATAAATAAGCTTAAACAACACCCAGGTTTTTAGCAAAGATTATAACTAACCATGTCGACAATAACTCTTAAAAAATATATTAACTCATATCAATGACATAATCAACTAGAGAGCAATAATAAGATATCTCAAGTAGCAACACGTTGTCAAAACAACCATGATATAATATGACAATAGTGGTATCTCGCTAGCCCTTTCTGAGACTGCAAAATACAGAGCACCCCCAAAGTTCAAGCAGCGACTAAACATTGTAATTCATGGTAGAAAAGATCCAGTCATGATGCACCCAACATTAGCTATACACAATGCATCATCATGACAACAGTGCTCTCAGGTTCTGGAGCTTATTTGAGAAGGTGATGACACAGCATAAAAGTAAATAGATAGTCCCTTCGCAAAGGGAAGCAGTGATTTGCAGAGGTGCCAGAGCTCAAGTTTTTAAAACAGAGGTAAATGATATTTTGAGACATGCACCCTTCTCATTTACTTCACGACCATCAGTTATCAATATCTTCCATGCTAAGCATGGTAGTGGCGGTTCCCAAGCGGAAATATAAAGGTTATGACTCCATTGGGAGTTTTTGTTTGGTTATTTGTAAGCTCTTTTCTTTTTGCAGTTTGGGACTGGGCATCCTTATTACCGCCCTTTTCTCGTGCAATGACGTGTGAATAAACACTCGACCTGAGAATAACCCGCTTAGCATGGAAGATACCGACTACCTCCTATCGTTCCGTGAACGATCTAGGCACACAAAAGGATATTTATTTGAAGTTTTTAGAGGTGGCACATGCAAATTTACTTAGGATGGCAGGGTAATACCGCATATAGGTAGGCATGGTGGACTCATCTGAATAACTTGGGTTTCAGGTTTTTGATGTACAAGCAGAGTTCCCACTTAGTCCAAGCGAAGGCTAGAAGATAGGTTGAGAAGCGGCCAGCTAGAGAGCGACAATGGTCATGAACATGCATTATGCATAAGTAACATTGGATACTAGCATGAGTAGGATATGAACACCATGAACATAAATATCATAGAAGCTATGTTGGTTTTGATTCAATTACATGCATGAACATGTGCCAAGTCAAGCCACTCGCACATTCAGAGGAGGATACCATATCATCATACTACAAAACAATCATTTTAACACAATATTGATATCCAAGATAAGTCATTATTAACTTCTAGCTACTTATGCATGGCATGAGAAACTATAATCTCTAATTGTCATTGCATACATTTTTGATCATAATTGGCTGAAGCATGGATACTAGGTTAAACATATTTACAAAAACATAACAAGTCGAGTTCATACCCGTTTCTCTCTGCCACGACCAATTCATCTAATATCATCATTATTGCCTTTCACTTGCACGACCGGACGACTTGAAATAATAATAGTGCAAGAGTGCTGTGGAGTAAGCTGAATTTGCAAACATTTTATTCAAGAGGAGAAGACAAAGTAATATGGGCTCTTTGATAGATCAACAATAATGCAAATGAGAGCCACTCAACATTTCATCATTGTCTTCTCCTCGGTATGTCTCGATAAAAGAAAAATAAATTTGAAGAAACACACTGAAATATTTTTGGAGTTTTGTTTTTTCGAAAGCAAGCAAATGAAAAAGGGAAAAGAAAAAACGAGAAAAACTATTTACATGGCAAAGCTCCCAACAAGTAAAAGAAGAACAAGGAAATCTTTTTGGGTTTTATTTTTACTGCTACAATAATTTAAACTAGAAAGAAAAATCAAAAAGAAGCAAGAAACATATTTTTGGATTTTCTCAAAGTTTTTCAAACACACAAGAAGAAAGCAAGAAAATAAATTAAACATTGATGATACAATGAAAAAGTGTGGACATCGACAACTGGAATGAAATGTGTGAACATGAATGTAATGTCGGTGGGAATACGTTCTCCCCCAAGCTTAGGCTTTTGGCCTAACTTGTTAACCACCAGTCATAGAAGCCGTGAGGTTCAATGTTGAAGTGCTGGGAAGCAAGCACCATAGGGTCCCACTGCTGAGGCTCCGCCTGTGCTGCCGTTAGGTTGTTCTGGTAAGCGAGAATGTCCTCACGCATAACTCTATATCCATTCCTGGCAACATAATCAAACAAAGCAGGTGCAGGCAAGGGGATAACATCACGAGTGTCCTCACTAAAAACTAAATTGTAAGGCAACTCAAGATCAGGGCGGTCGACAACAAGAAACTGATGGTCCTTCATAGATGCTTTGTCTAGGTAAACCTTGGGCAAGGGGTGATCATGTTGGCGTATCTGCAAATTGAAGTGAGTCGCCAAACGAGTAGCGTAAATGCCCCCATGTATTTTACCCTTGAATCTGTTAAGGTGAAGGCGACGTGCCACAATAGCTCCCAAGCTAAAAGTGTTGTTGCCATAAAGTGCGCGATGCAAACAACAAAGTCTGGGGCGCTAAGTGAATCGACCTTCTCTCTCGCTAGCAAGCACTTTGCAATAAATAAAGCAAAATAATGCATGTCAGGAAACTGCAAGCTAGTGGCAGTGGTGCCCGATACTCCTCTCTCATCCCCGACTGTCAGAGTGCGGTAAAAACCATCAAACTCTAAGGGCCTAGGCTCTACCAAACCCCCATCAGAAGGAAGCATGCATATGTCACAAAATTCAGTAAGTGGGATCTGGCGGTTTTCAGCATATAAATTAAATGAGACCTCAAGGGGATTATTCCTAGAATAAAAATGAAAGTTTTGCACAAAGGAATTTGTGAGGAGATGATACTGTTCGCATTCAGCTACGATGAAGTCGGTGAGGCCGACATTAGCAGCATATTGGTTGGACTCTTGGAGGATTCCGGCCTCTCCCATGAACTCATTGTCCACAAAATTCAGTAAGTGGGATCTGGCGATTTTCAGCATATAAATTAAATGACACCTCAAGGGGATTATTCCTAGAATAAAAATGAAAGTTTTGCACAAAGGAATTTGTGAGGACATGATATTGTTCGCATTCAGCTGCGATGATGTAACGCCCTCGACGCGGCTATATCTCCCACGTGTCGAAGCACGACTTAGAGGCATAACCGCATTGAAAGAAATGTCGCAAGTGAGGTAATCTTCACACAACCCATGTAATACATAAGGGAAAGAGATACATAGTTGGCTTACAATCGCCACTTCACACAATTACATGAATAAAGCATTACATCATCTAGATACAATCAAGGTCCAACTACGAAACCAAAATAAAAGAAGACTACCCCAAAAGCTACACAGATCCCCGATCGTCCCAACTGGCTCCACTCTTGATCAATCAAACGAAACAACACAATGAACAAGATCTTCATCGAGCTCCCTTGAGCTTGGTTGCATCACCGCTTTCGGTAACATAGGCACCGCAAACTGGTTTTGAAGTATCTCGTGAGTCACGAGGACTCAGCAATCTCACACCCGCGAGATCAAGACTATTTAAGCTTATAGGAAGGATGGAGTAATGAGGTGGAGCTGCAGCAAGCGACTAGCATATATGGTGGCTACAATCGCAAAAGAGAGCGAGAAGAGAAGCAAGGCACGGTCGTGAAGCTAGTAGCGATCAAGAAGTGATCCTGAAACTACTTACGTCAAACATAACTCCAACACCGTGTTCACTTCCCGGACTTCGCCGAGAAGAGACCATCACGGTTACACACGCGGTTGATGTATTTTAATTCCGATCTGGTGTCAAGTTATCTACAACCGGACATTAACAAATTCCCATCTGCCACATAACCTTGGGCACGGCTCTCGAAAGTTTATAACCCTGCAGGGGTGTCCCAACTTAGCCCATGACAAGCTCTCACGGTCAATGAAGGAATAGACCTCCACCCGAGACACTCCGATCAGACTCGGTATCCCGGTACATCAAGACATTTCGACAGGGTAAAACTAAACCAGCAACACCGCCCGAATGTGCCGACAAATCCCGATAGGAGCTGCACATATCTCTTTCTCAGGGCACACTCAGATGAGTCTAGCTACAAGTAAAACCAGCCCTCAAGTTTCCTCGAGGTGGCCCAGCAGGCAGCTCAGTTCGGACCAACACTCAGAGGAGCACTGGCCCGGGGGGGTTAGAATAAAGATGACCCTTGAGTCTGCAGAACCCAAGGGAAGGTGGTAGGTTGTTAGTGCAAATGGTAAAACCAATGTTGGGCATTGCTGGAGGAGCTTTACTTAAGGCGAACTGTCAAGGGGTTCCCATTATAGCCCAACCGCGTAAGGAACGCAAAATCCGGGAACATAACACCGATATGACGGAAACTAGGGCGGCAAGAGTGGAACAAAACACCAGGCCTAAGACCGAGCCTTCCACCCTTTACCAAGTATATAGATGCATTAATTAAATAAGATATATTGTGATATCCCAACAAGTAAACATGTTCCAACAAGGAACAACATCTCCATGTTCCAACAAGGAACAAACTTCATCTTCACCTGCAACTAACAACACTATAAGAGGGGCTGAGCAAAGCGGTAACATAGCCAAACAACGGTTTGCTAGGAAAGGATGGTTAGAGGCTTGACATGGCAACATGGGAGGCATGATATAGCAAGTGGTAGGCATCGTAGCATAGGCATAGCAAAAGAGCGAGCATCTAGCAAGCAAAGATAGAAGTGATTTCGAGGGTATGGTCATCTTGCCTGAGATCCCGCTAGGAAGAAGAACGAGTCCATGAAGAAGACAAACGGACGAAGTCGAATGGATCCTCACAACTCCGGAATGAAACCGAAGCTAACGAGAGAAGCAACCCAGAAAGAAACAAACAACATAGTAAACAACCATCACATAAACATGGCATGATGCATAAACAAGTATGATGCATGCCCAGTATAAATAGCATGGCATGGCAATTTGGACAAACAAAACTACAAGTTAAATGGAGCCCAATATGCAACGAGTTGCATATTGATAAACACCACATCAATTATTTAGTTCTCTCTAGTTATAAGCTACTCAACAATATTAAATGTTATTAAACATGGCAAGGGTGAAGCATAATTAAACTACCTATTTAGGCAAGTTTAAGTGAGGCCGGAAACAACAAACGATAATTCGAAATATCCCCATGTGACATTTAGCAATTAAAGCAAACAACAATTTTAAACATTTTAATTGTTATTATCATGATGCGGATGACATATACAAGTTATATGCAAATTTTTATGAAAAAGTTGACATAAGCATGTTATGAAGCATTTGGTCACTATGGCGGAACAAAACGGGTGCCACGGCAACGAATCCGAAAATGATGCCACGGCAACGTATCGGTTCCGGTAGCTCACGGAGATACCGGTGCAAAAGGAAGTGAGCGTGAGCGAGTCATGCAAGATGGTGGGGTGATCCCGGATTCCGGGTTCCCACGGGTCGGCGGCATGGCAAACGAGGAACGTGCACCAAACAAACGGGCACAGTGCAAACATATCGTACATCTCATTCAACACATGCATTAGGTCCACGGCGGTCGTTTCGGGTTATACCTTCGAAGCGTTCAAACGGGACGGTTCGCGTTTCGTAGAGGGAAGTAGTCGTTCACGGGCCGACGATAGTGGAAGTAGTGGTACATGGCGACGGTAGTGGTAAACGTTCGTTCGGAGAGGTACTTGATGACTCCAACGTCTTCGGGGCGACGGTAGTTGTACACGGTCCAGGAGACGTCGATCGTTCGGGGTCCGACTTGCGAGTCTTGCCGACATGAGTGGTACTTGGCGTTTTCGGTTCGGTGGTCGATTGGGCGCCGTATGTCGTGGTACTTGGCGGTCTTGATGATTCCCAGGGTCTCGGTGGAGGCCATGGCACTCCCTGGTGGCACCGAGGTGGTCTAGCAGCAGCAGGGACGGCATCTGGCGAAACGACAGAGGCAGGGCGAGGTCGATGACGAGCGGGAGAAGGCGTCTCGATCCGCTCGCGGATGAGCTCCGGCTCGGGATGCTCCTGCGAGGCAGCAATGTCGGGGAATAGGAGGCGGGACGGCCTGGTTGCTGCTGCTGCTTGCCGGTGGCGGGGACGAGGCAGAAGCAGGGGAGGCAGACGAGGCGCTGGCGTTGCACCTCTTGCGTGCAGAGAACGAGCGGGCCAGGCAGGGGACGAGGCGCCTGGTGGCTTCATGCGACGGCGGACTTGGGTGCAGCTCCGGCGAGGGGCTTGAGGCCGCGGGGAAGGAGCCGCGCAGAGAGGCGGTGCTCGATGGCGGGGCCGACGTCGAGGAGGAGGTTGGGCGCGGGGGCGGCCGGTGCTCGAGGAGGCCGACGGCCATGGCGTCAGGCGGAGCGAGGGAGGAGAGGGAGGCGAGCGTGGGGGATCGAGGGAGAGAGGGTCGAGCGAGGAGGAGAAAAACGGCGCTCGGGACGGAGATGGGGATCGGGCAGGGGAGGCTAGGGTTCGGTCGGCAGGGCCGGATGGGCCTGCGCGGGAGGTTGGGCCTAATTGGGCTGGTGCGGGAGGTTGGGAGGCCCAGGCTGCTGGGCTCCTTCTCTCTCTGTCTTTCTCTCAAAAGAAAAGAAACAAAATAGAGATAAGAAATAAAAGAAAGAGAGGGTTACGGAAAGAATTTGGGCATGGGGTTAATTTACTTGGACTCAAAAAAATGTGCACGGTCCACGAAAAATAGGAGTGGCAAGATTGCAGGAATTAAATTCAAAGTCATTTGAATTTAATTCAAAAGGTTTGAGCAAGGACTAGGAATTAGAGGTTTCCAAAAATGTTGGGATTTTTGGTGGAGCTCCGGAAGATGATGAAAGAATAAATGGCAAAGTTGGAGATCAAGAATTAAGACAACAAAGGCATTAGGATATATTGTAAGTGTGTTTGCGGTAAATCCAAATAATTGGAATATTTACTATAGCTCTCTAAATATCGAGAGGATATGTTTTAAAGAGAATCACCATGTGAATTCCCTCGATTTAAATGGATCAAAGATCCATGCCATTTATTTAGTTGAGTTGCAAAAGATTTATGAGATGATGGCATGATGACATGATGCAATGCAAAAATAAAAAGGGCAGGCACAAATGAAACACACGGCGAAACCCGGAATATATGGAAGTCTTCTGGAGCGTCGGTCTCGGGGCGTTACAACACTCCACCACTACAAGAGGATCTCGTCCCGAGATCTAGGATGGCACCGGAGAGAAACGAAAGAGGAAGAGAAGAGGTAAAACTAAGTTGCTTCTTTGACAAAAGAGTGAGACCACAAACCTTGAGAGGTTTAAACAATTGAAAGAAGAAAAACAATGGAGATGAACGAGATTGCGAACACTCCGTTAGATAAGAGGAACGTGGGATATGACGAGACCCAAGAAGTTAAGTGACAAGATAGATATTGAAACCACTCGGTTAAACAAGATAGAGAAGGAATAAGAATGATATAATTTGGGCAACACTCCAAGCGAAAAGAGATGCAAGACTTGATAAGATGAAAAGAACTTGAGCAGAGAAGATACAACACTCGGTTAAATGGGTAAGCATGGAAAGAACACGGTCCTCACAATTTGGGATGATGAGCGAAGAGAGCAACATCACAATGCCTCCAGAACGAAAGAATAGAAGCTAGACCGTTGGGATAAAGGGACGGAGAAGAAAATGACAACTTCTACCACAATTGAATTTGTAAGGCAACCTTGCAAGAAGGTTAGAATAGAGTTGTTGGAAGACCAACAACGAAAAGAATAAGTTTGTAGTGGGCTTATGGAAACATTTCAACATTATGAGGTGACAACCGGCCACTAACGGAAACAATTGCTTGCTTGAGATTAACAAAGAGATGAAAGCTTGTTCCATCAAGATGGAAAAGAGATAAATTGGGTCATTAATAAGCACCAAAATAGCAACATTCCTTAGGGAAGGCTTTAGGTGAAATCTATACCAAGATAACTCCAATGAAGAGATTGACGGTTGAAAAGATCTCTTGAACAAAGAGAAAAAGATGGATTTAAATATGTCACTCTTGAAAACTTGTGAATCATGAAACGCGAAGGGAAATTATCAAGAATGACCTAACACCACCTTAGAAGATAAGGTAGAAAGAATTGCACTTTGGAATGCAAGATGAAGAATGCTTGAACTCCTCAAAACAAGACATGTGTTGAACACCATGTTTAATTTTGAAGTATGGCTTGACGGATATTAACTTCAAGAGAAATCTTGAAGAACAATTGAAGAATGAAAAGAATCCTTGACGAACCACCACTCCGGGAAAAGAAAAGATGAAACAACTGAAACCGAGAATTTATTCATCATGAACAAACTCCGAAAGAAGTAATTAATCACTTGGATGAAACAAGAACAAGAATTATGTTATGTGTATCCTTCACCAATTTAAATTGGTGACAAGCAACGGATTTGGCATACTACTTATTCTCGTAGAAAGGATTAAGAGAGATATGGCGTAAACTTGAGAAGGTCTTCAACGAACCACCGGTAGGATTTGGAAAGAACGAATGAATTGATATGATAACAAAGAAAGAGAACTCTTGAACGAACCACCGTAGGAATTGAAATGATCGAAGTAGGGGTGCATCACCGGTAAGAATTAGCAAATGAACGAAGGTGCTTGAGACAAACTAGATACATGAGAACAAAGAGATCAAGAACTGATTAGAGGATCTTCAATTGATGCAACGGCAAGATAGGAGAATGATAACTGACAGCTGAGAATGAATAAACCTGAATTGATGGACTCCGGATGACAAACTGAGAAGACTCTTGAATATCTCCTGATGGGTGAAAAAGATTCTCACAATCGAAAATAATTATGAGAGGATGGAAACAAGCTAGCACCATGAATCTTGAAGAGAATAGAGCAAGATTAAAGAGAAACTCTTCTTCGGTCTTCAAATGATGAGAATGACAACGAGAAACACCACCAAGAATTATTGAGGCACACCGGAAGAATCAAAAGCGAAGAGGTTGAGCCAACTATGAAAAGAATTTGAAAGATCTTGGAGAAAAGCATTTGACTGATGATAACTCATTCTTACGTCAAACTTGAAGAAGAATTTAGGATAGCTTTGGGAAAATAGAAGAGTCAGGTAAGATCCTGGGAAAAGACCTGTGGGTTAGGGCCCACTCAAAAGAACACCGTTGAAAATATTTAAAAGAGATGTTGCATCGGTTGAATTAAATGACTTGAATGAGATACCAATCTTGAAAGAGCTTGAACGAATGCAGAGTGGAAACACGAATCTTCGAGATATCTTGAGCACTCCGGAATAACAAATAGCGAGAAGTAGAATGATAATGAGGTGCACCGGTATGAGAAGACATTGAAATGAGGAAAAAGGTATACCGGAGAATAGAAAGGAATGAGGAATGACGAACTAGTAGAACATCTTCTTGAGAACCACCGGGTAAGAACATTGACGGAAAAGAATGGAGAAACTTCGCAAAAATAAAAGGATACTTGGTAAAGAAATCTTAGTCCTTGAGGAAAAAGGGTGGGTGGGCGGGAAAAAACAAAGGCAACTTGGAGACGGATGAAACAAACACCGTTGAGAAGAAATGATAATTGGTCTTGCTGATGTTGAAGTGATCGGATCCACTTGAAGAGAAACACGCCGGTTGAAAAGGATTGACATGACAATCTCGATTGTCGAGAAGGATTGGTATTCACATCGGAGTATGAGAACACCATTTCGGAAAGGTATGGAATCAACACTTGACATTGAAGCAACTCGAATACAACAACTCAAAACAAAAACAAAGGACTGGCTTGTAGAATAAGCCGGAACAAACATATGATAGAGATTTCATCCGAAGTTTTCGTGGTGGGGCCTACACGGGCTCGATCGTACAGCACCATCATGTACAAGGCAGTGCACATGACATACGAAGCGTCCACGAGTCGGCATAGCCAAGGACTCTTTAAGACACAACGAGACCACTGTAAAACCAACCGTGAGTAGGCGGAACACTAGACGTCGAACCCCAATTTCATATCATACATCCGTCGGAAAGATATCCTAAGAGCTACTTGAATTCCCACCTATGAAACTCCCGAAATTTTTCCGGTTATGCAATCAGGTGTTGGGGATACAGGGGAAGCATAATATCTCACCCAAAACTAGCAATCCCTACATCCAGCTGTATCCATCCGTCAACACATAACCAAGATACCTTCGGAAATCGTGTACCTCAACCTTCGAAAAACATCCGTTATATGAGTCATGGCAATACTCCCGTACTCACCTCAGTACTGGGTTATCGGGGTTATCTCACCAACAACTGCATAAAAGGGATTTTCGATGTCGGTGTACTAAACTCAGGTATTCCAGAACTGAAACGATAAAATTATGACGACAACACCTCAGAGCTCAACTCCCCGGGACACTTCCACCAAACCCCTGACAGGAGGCACCAAGACAATAATCTCATCATAAAACCATCGGAACGATTCCAAGATACCCGCGTGATCCTAAAAAATTTTTTAGTGAAATTTGAGAAGAGAAGAGTCAAAACTCTACGTCAGGATGCCTTACCAGAGCGATGAAGAGACTAGGGAGTAAAAAGAATTCCTAACTCTCCGACATATATAATCCTAAATGACTCAAAACATTTTTCTAGACACAACTCGACCGCTAAAAACGATCAAGCAATGGGGCTCCTAAGGTCGGGGAAGGCTCTGATACCAACTTGTAACGCCCTCGATGCGGCTATATCTCCCACGTGTCGAAGCACGACTTACAGGCATAACCGCATTGAAAGCAATGTCGCAAGTGAGGTAATCTTCACACAACCCATGTAATACATAAGGGAAAGAGATACATAGTTGGCTTACAATCGCCACTTCACACAATTACATGAATAAAGCATTACATCATCTAGATACAATCAAGGTCCAACTACGAAACCAAAATAAAAGAAGACTACCCCAAAAGCTACACAGATCCCCGATCGTCCCAACTGGGCTCCACTACTGATCAACTGAAACGAAACAACACAATGAACAAGATCTTCATCGAGCTCCCCTTGAGCTTGGTTGCATCACCTGCTCGGTAACATAGGCACCTGCAAACTGGTTTTGGAAGTATCTGTGAGTCACGAGGACTCAGCAATCTCACACCCGCGAGATCAAGACTATTTAAGCTTATAGGAAGGATGGAGTAATGAGGTGGAGCTGCAGCAAGCGACTAGCATATATGGTGGCTACAATCGCAAAAGAGAGCGAGAAGAGAAGGAAGGCACGGTCGTGAAGCTAGTAGAGATCAAGAAGTGATCCTGAAACTACTTATGTCAAACATAACTCCAACACCGTGTTCACTTCCCGGACTTCGCCGAGAAGAGACCATCACGGTTACACACGCGGTTGATGTATTTTAATTCGGATCTGGTGTCAAGTTATCTACAACCGGACATTAACAAATTCCCATCTGCCACATAACCGCGGGCACGGCTCTCGAAAGTTTATAACCCTGCAGGGGTGTCCCGACTTAGCTCATGACAAGCTCTCACGGTCAACGAAGGAATAGACCTCCACCCGAGACACTCCGATCAGACTCGGTATCCCGGTACATCAAGACATTTCGACAGGGTAAAACTAAACCAACAACACCGCCCGAATGTGCCGACAAATCCTGATAGGAGCTGCACATATCTCTTTCTCAGGGCACACTCAGATGAGTCTAGCTACGAGTAAAACCAACCCTCAAGTTTCCTCGAGGTGGCCCCAGCAGTAGCTCGATTCGGACCAACACTCGGAGGAGCACCGCCCCGGGGGGGTTAGAATAAAGATGACCCTTGAGTCTGCAGAACCCAAGGGAAGGTGGTAGGTTGTTAGTGCAAATGGTAAAACCAATGTTGGGCATTCTGGAGGAGCTTTACTTAAGGCGAACTGTCAAGGGGTTCCCATTATAGCCCAACCGCGTAAGGAACATAAAATCCGGGAACATAACACCGATATGACGGAAACTAGGCGGCAAGAGTGGAACAAAACACCAGTGCCTAAGGCCGAGCCTTCCACCCTTTACCAAGTATATAGATGCATTAATTAAATAAGATATATTGTGATATCCCAACAAGTAAACATGTTCCAACAAGGAACAACATCTCCATGTTCCAACAAGGAACAAACTTCATCTTCACCTGCAACTAACAACGCTATAAGAGGGGCTGAGCAAAGCGGTAACATAGCCAAACAACGGTTTGCTAGGAAAGGATGGTTAGAGGCTTGACATGGCAACATGGGAGGCATGATATAGCAAGTGGTAGGCATCGTAGCATAGGCATAGCAAAAGAGCGAGCATCTAGCAAGCAAAGATAGAAGTGATTTCGAGGGTATGGTCATCTTGCCTGAGATCCCGCTAGGAAGAAGAACGAGTCCATGAAGAAGACAAACGGATGAAGTCGAATGGATCCTCACAACTCCGGAATGAAACCGAAGCTAACGAGAGAAGCAACCCAGAAAGAAACAAACAACATAGTAAACAACCATCACATAAACATGGCATGATGCGCAAACAAGTATGATGCATGCCCAGTATAAATAGCATGGCATGGCAATTTGGACAAACAAAACTACAAGTTAAATGGAGCCCAATATGCAACGAGTTGCATATTGACGAAACACCACATCAATTATTTAGTTCTCTCTAGTTATAAGCTACTCAACAATATTAAATGTTATTAAACATGGCAAGGGGTGAAGCATAATTAAACTACCTATTTAGGCAAGTTTAAGTGAGGCCGGAAACAACAAACGATAATTCTGGAAATATCCCCATGTGACATTTAGCAATTAAAGCAAACAACAATTTTAAACATTTTAATTGTTATTATCATGATGCGGATGACATATACAAGTTATATGCAAATTTTTTATGAAAAAGTTGACATAAGCATGTTATGAAGCATTTGGTCACTATGGCGGAACAAAACGGGTGCCACGGCAACGAATCCGAAAATGATGCCACGGTAACGTATCGGTTCCGGTAGCTCACGGAGATACCGGTGCAAAAGGAAGTGAGCGTGAGCGAGTCATGCAAGATGGTGGGGTGATCCCGGCTTCCGGGTTCCCACGGGTCGACGGCATGGCAAACGAGGAACGTGCACGAAACAAACGGGCACGGTGCAAACATATCGTACATCTCATTCAACACATGCATTCGGTCCACGGCGGTCGTTTCGGGTTATACCTTGAGCGTTCAAAGCGGGACGGTTCGCGTTTAAAGAGGGAAGTAGTCATTCACGGGCCGACGGTAGTGGAAGTAGTGGTACATGGCGACGGTAGTGGTACACGTTCGTTCGGAGAGGTACTTGATGACTCCAACGTCTTCGGGGCGACGGTAGTTGTACACGGTCCAGGAGACGTCGATCGTTCGGGGTCCGACTTGCGAGTCTTGCCGACATGAGTGGTACTTGGCGTTTTCGGTTCGGTGGTCGATCGGGCGCCGTATGTCGAGGTACTTGGCATTCTCGATGATTCTGTGGTCTCGGTGGAGGCCATGGCACTCCGGTGGCACCGAGGTGGTCTAGCAGCAGCAGGGACGGCATCTGGCGAAACGACAGAGGCAGGGCGAGGTCGATGACGAGCGGGAGAAGGCATCTCGATCTACTCGCGGATGAGCTCCGGCTTGGGATGCTCCTGCGAGGCAGCAACGTCGGGGAACAGGAGGCGGGACGGCCTGGTTGTTCTTGCTGCTGCTTGCTTGGTGGCGGGACGAGGCGTAAGGGAGGCGAGGCGACGGCGCTGGCGTTGCACCTCTTGCGTCTGAGAACGAGCGGCCAGCAGGGACGAGGCGCCTGGTGGCTTCATGCGACGGCGGACTTGGGTGCAGCTCCGGCGAGGGGCTTGAGGCCGAGGGGAAGGAGCCGCGCAGAGAGGCGGTGCTCGATGGCGGGGCCGACGTCGAGGAGGAGGTTGGGCGTGGGGCGGCGGTGCTCGAGGAGGCCGACAGCCATGGCGTCAAAGCGGAGCGAGGAGGAGAGGGAGGCGGCGTGGGGATCGAGGAGAGAGGTCGAGCGAGGAGGAGAAAACGGCGCTCGGGACGGAGATGGGGATCAGGCGGGGAGGCTAGGGTTGGTCGGCGGGGCGGATGGGCTCTTGCGGGAGGTTGGGCCTAATTGGGCTGGCGCGGGAGGTTGGGAGGCCCAGGCTGCTGGGCTCCTTCTCTCTCTGTCTTTCTCTCAAAAGAAAAGAAACAAAATAGAGATAAGAAATAAAAGAAAGAGAGGGTTACGGAAAGAATTTGGGCATGGGGTTAATTTACTTGGACTCAAAAAAATGTGCACGGTCCACGAAAAATAGGAGTGGCAAGATTGCAGGAATTAAATTCAAAGTCATTTGAATTTAATTCAAAAGGTTTGAACAAGGACTAGGAATTAGAGGTTTCCAAAATGTTGGGATTTTTGGTGGAGCTCGGAAGATGATGAAAGAATAAATGGCAAAGTTGGAGATCAAGAATTAAGACAACAAAGGCATTAGGATATATTGTAAGTGTGTTTATGTAAATCCAAATAATTGGAATATTTACTATAGCTCTCTAAATATCGAGAGGATATGTTTTAAAGAGAATCACCATGTGAATTCCCTCGATTTAAATGGATCAAAGATCCATGCCATTTATTTAGTTGAGTTGCAAAAGATTTATGAGATGATGGCATGATGACATGATGCAATGCAAAAATAAAAAGGGCAGGCACAAATGAAACACACGGCGAAACCCGGAATATATGGAAGTCTTCTGGAGCGTCGGTCTCGGGGCGTTACAACACTCCACCACTACAAGAGGATCTCGTCCCGAGATCTAGGATGGCACCGGAGAGAAACGGAAGAGGAAGAGAAGAGGTAAAACTAAGTTGCTTCTTTGACAAAAGAGTGAGACCACAAACCTTGAGAGGTTTAAACAATTGAAAGAAGAAAAACAATGGAGATGAACGAGATTGCGAACACTCCGTTAGATAAGAGGAACGTGGGATATGACGAGACCCAAGAAGTTAAGTGACAAGATAGATATTGAAACCACTCTGGTTAAACAAGATAGAGAAGGAATAAGAATGATATAATTTGGGCAACACTCCAACTGAAAAGAGATGCAAGACTTGATAAGATGAAAAGAACTTGAGCAGAGAAGATACAACACTCTGGTTAAATGGGTAAGCATGGAAAGAACACGGTCCTCACAATTTGAGATGATGAGCGAAGAGAGCAACATCACAATGCCTCCAGAACGAAAGAATAGAAGCTAGACCGTTGGGATAAAGGGACGGAGAAGAAAATGACAACTTCTACCACAATTGAATTTGTAAGGCAACCTTGCAAGAAGGTTAGAATAGAGTTGTTGGAAGACCAACAACGAAAAGAATAAGTTTGTAGTGGGCTTATGGAAACATTTCAACATTATGAGGTGACAACCGGCCACTAACGGAAACAATTGCTTGCTTGAGATTAACAAAGAGATGAAAGCTTGTTCCATCAAGATGGAAAAGAGATAAATTGGGTCATTAATAAGCACCAAAATAGCAACATTCCTTAGGGAAGGCTTTAGGTGAAATCTATACCAAGATAACTCCAATGAAGAGATTGACGGTTGAAAAGATCTCTTGAACAAAGAGAAAAAGATGGATTTAAATATGTCACTCTTGAAAACTTGTGAATCATGAAACGCGAAGGGAAATTATCAAGAATGACCTAACACCACCTTAGAAGATAAGGTAGAAAGAATTGCACTTTGGAATGCAAGATGAAGAATGCTTGAACTCCTCAAAACAAGACATGTGTTGAACACCATGTTTAATTTTGAAGTATGGCTTGACGGATCTTAACTTCAAGAGAAATCTTGAAGAACAATTGAAGAATGAAAAGAATCCTTGACGAACCACCACTCCGGGAAAAGAAAAGATGAAACAACTGAAACCGAGAATTTATTCATCATGAACAAACTCCGAAAGAAGTAATTAATCACTTGGATGAAACAAGAACAAGAATTATGTTATGTGTATCCTTCACCAATTTAAATTGGTGACAAGCAACGGATTTGGCATACTACTTATTCTCGTAGAAAGGATTAAGAGAGATATGGCGTAAACTTGAGAAGGTCTTCAACGAACCACGGTAGGATTTGGAAAGAACGAATGAATTGATATGATAACAAAGAAAGAGAACTCTTGAACGAACCACCGTAGGAATTGAAATGATCAAGTAGGGTGCATCACCGGTAAGAATTAGCAAATGAGCGAAGGTGCTTGAGACAAACTAGATACATGAGAACAAAGAGATCAAGAACTGATTAGAGGATCTTCAATTGATGCAACGGCAAGATAGGAGAATGATAAGCGACAGTGAGAATGAATAAACCTGAATTGATGGACTCGGATGACAAACCGAGAAGACTCTTGAATATCTCTCGATGGGTGAAAAAGATTCTCACAATCGAAAATAATTATGAGAGGATGGAAACAAGCTAGCACCATGAATCTTGAAGAGAATAGAGCAAGATTAAAGAGAAACTCTTCTTCGGTCTTCAAATGATGAGAATGACAACGAGAAACACCACCAAGAATTATTGAGGCACACGGAAGAATCAAAAGCGAAGAGGTTGAGCCAACTATGAAAAGAATTTGAAAGATCTTGGAGAAAAGCATTTGGTGATGATAACTCATTCTTACGTCAAACTTGAAGAAGAATTTAGGATAGCTTTGGGAAAATAGAAGAGTCGTAAGATCACAGGAAAAGACACGTGGGTTAGGGCCCACTCAAAAGAACACCATTGAAAATATTTAAAAGAGATGTTGCATCGGTTGAATTAAATGACTTGAATGAGATACCAATCTTGAAAGAGCTTGAGCGAATGCAGAGTGGAAACACGAATCTTGAGATATCTTGAGCACTCGGAATAACAAATAGCGAGAAGTAGAATGATAATGAGGTGCACGGTATGAGAAGACATTGAAATGAGGAAAAGGTATACCGGAGAATAGAAAGGAATGAGGAATGACGAACTAGTAGAACATCTTCTTGAGAACCACGGGTAAGAACATTGACGGAAAAGAATGGAGAAACTTCGCAAAAATAAAAGGATACTTGGTAAAGAAATCTTAGTCCTTGAGGAAAAAGGGTGGGTGGGCGGAAAAAACAAAGGCAACTTGGAGACGGATGAAACAAACACCGTTGAGAAGAAATGATAATTGGTCTTGCTGATGTTGAAGTGATCGGATCCACTTGAAGAGAAACACGCCGGTTGAAAAGGATTGACATGACAATCTCGATTGTCGAGAAGGATTGGTATTCACATCGGAGTATGAGAACACCATTTCGGAAAGGTATGGAATCAACACTTGACATTGAAGCAACTCGAATACAACAACTCAAAACAAAAACAAAGGACTGGCTTGTAGAATAAGCCGGAACAAACATATGATAGAGATTTCATCCGAAGTTTTCGTGGTGGGGCCTACACGGGCTCGATCAGACAGCACCATCATGTACAAGGCAGTGCACATGACATACGAAGCGCCCACAGTCGGCATAGCCAAGGACTCTTTAAGACACAACGAGACCATGTAAAACCAACCGTGAGTAGGCGGAACACTAGACGTCGAACCCCAATTTCATATCATACATCCGTCGGAAAGATATCCTAAGAGCTACTTGAATTCCCACCTATGAAACTCCGAAATTTTTCCGGTTATGCAATCAGGTGTTGGGGATACAGGGGAAGCATAATATCTCACCCAAAACTAGCAATCCCTACATCCAGCTGTATCCATCCGTCAACACATAACCAAGATACCTTCGGAAATCGTGTACCTCAACCTTCGAAAAACATCCGTTATATGAGTCATGGCAATACTCCCGTACTCACCTCAGTACTGGGTTATCGGGGTTATCTCACCAACAACTGCATAAAAGGGATTTTCGATGTCGGTGTACTAAACTCAGGTATTCCAGAACTGAAACGATAAAATTATGACGACAACACCTCAGAGCTCAACTCCCCGGGACACTTCCACCAAACCCCTGACAGGAGGCACCAAGACAATAATCTCATCATAAAACCATCGGAACGATTCCAAGATACCCGCGTGATCCTAAAATTTTTTTAGTGAAATTTGAGAAGAGAAGAGTCAAAACTCTACGTCAGGATGCCTTACCAGAGCGATGAAGAGACTAGGGAGTAAAAAGAATTCCTAACTCTCCGACATATATAATCCTAAATGACTCAAAACATTTTTCTAGACACAACTCGACCGCTAAAAACGATCAAGCAATGGGGCTCCTAAGGTCGGGGAAGGCTCTGATACCAACTTGTAACGCCCTCGATGCGGCTATATCTCCCACGTGTCGAAGCACGACTTACAGGCATAACCGCATTGAAAGCAATGTCGCAAGTGAGGTAATCTTCACACAACCCATGTAATACATAAGGGAAAGAGATACATAGTTGGCTTACAATCGCCACTTCACACAATTACATGAATAAAGCATTACATCATCTAGATACAATCAAGGTCCAACTACGAAACCAAAATAAAAGAAGACTACCCCAAAAGCTACACAGATCCCCGATCGTCCCAACTGGGCTCCACTACTGATCAACTGAAACGAAACAACACAATGAACAAGATCTTCATCGAGCTCCCCTTGAGCTTGGTTGCATCACCTGTTCGGTAACATAGGCACCTGCAAACTGGTTTTGGAAGTATCTGTGAGTCACGAGGACTCAGCAATCTCACACCCGCGAGATCAAGACTATTTAAGCTTATAGGAAGGATGGAGTAATGAGGTGGAGCTGCAGCAAGCGACTAGCATATATGGTGGCTACAATCGCAAAAGAGAGCGAGAAGAGAAGCAAGGCACGGTCGTGAAGCTAGTAGCGATCAAGAAGTGATCCTGAAACTACTTACGTCAAACATAACTCCAACACCGTGTTCACTTCCCGGACTCCGCCGAGAAGAGACCATCACGGTTACACACGCGGTTGATGTATTTTAATTCGGATCTGGTGTCAAGTTATCTACAACCGGACATTAACAAATTCCCATCTGCCACATAACCGCGGGCACGGCTCTCGAAAGTTTATAACCCTGCAGGGGTGTCCCAACTTAGCCCATGACAAGCTCTCACGGTCAACGAAGGAATAGACCTCCACCCGAGACACTCCGATCAGACTCGGTATCCCGGTACATCAAGACATTTCGACAGGGTAAAACTAAACCAACAACACCGCCGAATGTGCCGACAAATCCGATAGGAGCTGCACATATCTCTTTCTCGTGGCACACTCGGATGAGTCTAGCTACGAGTAAAACCAACCCTCAAGTTTCCTCGAGGTGGCCCCGCAGGCAGCTCAGTTCGGACCAACACTCAGAGGAGCACTGGCCGGGGTTAGAATAAAGATGACCCTTGAGTCTGCAGAACCCAAGGGAAGGTGGTAGGTTGTTAGTGCAAATGGTAAAACCAATGTTGGGCATTGCTGGAGGAGCTTTACTTAAGGCGAACTGTCAAGGGGTTCCCATTATAGCCCAACCGCGTAAGGAACGCAAAATCCGGGAACATAACACCGATATGACGGAAACTAGGGCGGCAAGAGTGGAACAAAACACCAGGCCTAAGGCCGAGCCTTCCACCCTTTACCAAGTATATAGATGCATTAATTAAATAAGATATATTGTGATATCCCAACAAGTAAACATGTTCCAACAAGGAACAACATCTCCATGTTCCAACAAGGAACAAACTTCATCTTCACCTGCAACTAACAACGCTATAAGAGGGGCTGAGCAAAGCGGTAACATAGCCAAACAACGGTTTGCTAGGAAAGGATGGTTAGAGGCTTGACATGGCAACATGGGAGGCATGATATAGCAAGTGGTAGGCATCGTAGCATAGGCATAGCAAAAGAGCGAGCATCTAGCAAGCAAAGATAGAAGTGATTTCGAGGGTATGGTCATCTTGCCTGAGATCCCGCTAGGAAGAAGAACGAGTCCATGAAGAAGACAAACGGATGAAGTCGAATGGATCCTCACAACTCCGAATGAAACCGAAGCTAACGAGAGAAGCAACCCGAAAGAAACAAACAACATAGTAAACAACCATCACATAAACATGGCATGATGCATAAACAAGTATGATGCATGCCCAGTATAAATAGCATGGCATGGCAATTTGGACAAACAAAACTACAAGTTAAATGGAGCCCAATATGCAACGAGTTGCATATTGATAAACACCACATCAATTATTTAGTTCTCTCTAGTTATAAGCTACTCAACAATATTAAATGTTATTAAACATGGCAAGGGTGAAGCATAATTAAACTACCTATTTAGGCAAGTTTAAGTGAGGCCGGAAACAACAAACGATAATTCGGAAATATCCCCATGTGACATTTAGCAATTAAAGCAAACAACAATTTTAAACATTTTAATTGTTATTATCATGATGCGGATGACATATACAAGTTATATGCAAATTTTTATGAAAAAGTTGACATAAGCATGTTATGAAGCATTTGGTCACTATGGCGGAACAAAACGGGTGCCACGGCAACGAATCCGAAAATGATGCCACGGTAACGTATCGGTTCCGGTAGCTCACGGAGATACCGGTGCAAAAGGAAGTGAGCGTGAGCGAGTCATGCAAGATGGTGGGGTGATCCCGGCTTCCGGGTTCCCACGGGTCGACGGCATGGCAAACGAGGAACGTGCACGAAACAAACGGGCACGGTGCAAACATATCGTACATCTCATTCAACACATGCATTCGGTCCACGGCGGTCGTTTCGGGTTATACCTTCGAAGCGTTCAAACGGGACGGTTCGCGTTTCGTAGAGGGAAGTAGTCATTCACGGGCCGACGGTAGTGGAAGTAGTGGTACATGGCGACGGTAGTGGTACACGTTCGTTCGGAGAGGTACTTGATGACTCCAACGTCTTCGGGGCGACGGTAGTTGTACACGGTCCAGGAGACGTCGATCGTTCGGGGTCCGACTTGCGAGTCTTGCCGACATGAGTGGTACTTGGCGTTTTCGGTTCGGTGGTCGATCGGGCGCCGTATGTCGAGGTACTTGGCATTCTCGATGATTCCCAGGGTCTCGGTGGAGGCCATGGCACTCCCTGGTGGCACCGAGGTGGTCTAGCAGCAGCAGGGACGGCATCTGGCGAAACGACAGAGGCAGGGCGAGGTCGATGACGAGCGGGAGAAGGCATCTCGATCTACTCGCGGACGAGCTCCGGCTTGGGATGCTCCTGCGAGGCAGCAACGTCGGGGAACAGGAGGCGGGACGGCCTGGTTGTTGCTGCTGCTGCTTGCCGGTGGCGGGGACGAGGCAGAAGCAGGGGAGGCAGACGAGGCGCTGGCGTTGCACCTCCTGCATGTAGAGAACGAGCGGGCCAGGCAGGGGACGAGGCGCCTGGTGGCTTCATGCAGCGGCGGACTTGGGTGCAGCTCCGGCGAGGGGCTTGAGGCATGGGAAGGAGCCAGCAGAGAGGCGGTGCTCGATGGGCGGGCCGACGTCGAGGAGGAGGTTGGGCTGAGGCGGCCGGTGCCGAGGAGGCCGACGGCCATGGCGTCAAAGCGGAGTGAGGGAGGAGAGGGAGGCGAGCGTGGGGGATCGAGGGAGAGAGGGTCGAGCGAGGAGGAGAAAAACGGCGCTCGGGACGGAGATGGGGATCGGGCAGGGGAGGCTAGGGTTCGGTCGGCAGGGCCGGATGGGCCTGCGCGGGAGGTTGGGCCTAATTGGGCTGGCGCGGGAGGTTGGGAGGCCCAGGCTGCTGAACTCCTTCTCTCTCTCTCTCTCTCTCTCTCTCTCTCTCTCTCTTTCTCTCAAAAGAAAAGAAACAAAATAGAGATAAGAAATAAAAGAAAGAGAGGGTTACGGAAAGAATTTGGGCATGGTGTTAATTTACTTGGACTCAAAAAAATGTGCACGGTCCATGAAAAATAGGAGTGGCAAGATTGCAGGAATTAAATTCAAAGTCATTTGAATTTAATTCAAAAGGTTTGAGCAAGGACTAGGAAGTAGAGGTTTCCAAAAATGTTGGGATTTTTGGTGGAGCTCCGCAAGATGATGAAAGAATAAATGGCAAAGTTGGAGATCAAGAATTAAGACAACAAAGGCATTAGGATATATTGTAAGTGTGTTTGCGGTAAATCCAAATAATTGGAATATTTACTATAGCTCTCTAAATATCGAGAGGATATGTTTTAAAGAGAATCACCATGTGAATTCCCTCGATTTAAATGGATCAAAGATCCATGCCATTTATTTAGTTGAGTTGCAAAAGATTTATGAGATGATGGCATGATGACATGATGCAATGCAAAAATAAAAAGGGCATGCACAAATGTAACACACGGTGAAACCCGGAATATATGGAAGTCTTCTGGAGCGTCGGTCTCGGGGCGTTACAGATGAAGTCGGTGAGGCCGGCATTAGCAGCATATTGGTTGAACTCTTGGAGGATTCCGGCCTCTCCCATGAAATCATTGTCCGGCCACTCACACGCCAACCTCGAGGTATGGAGATCATTGTCAGATGACTGCCCAATAACCCCCTTGGAGTTCATCTTGGAAGCAAACTTCCTGAAGATATTCATCTTTTTCCTATGAACAAAATGCTGGAATTTTTAGTCCACAAAATGTTCTCAACAAAACTTCACAAAATTGATAGCAACTACTCATAGGGATGTATAGAGGCCATAGCAAGCATTCAAACTACTTAGAACTCTAAGAATTCAACATGCCAGCTCATCTACAACAACACCAAGAGTAGCTAATTATTCTAAATATAAACCACTAGAACAAAAACTAATTGGACACATGGAGGAGTCACATACCAAGCAACAAATCCCTGAAATAGTTTCGAAAATGGAGCTTCGAGCAAAGAGATCGAAATCCACGGTTTTGGGAGAAAGAACACAAGAGAGAGTGTGTTGGTGATTTTTTTGGGTGAATGGAGTGGTGTGGGAGGAAGAAGTAAGTGAGGGGGCCCACCAGGTTGGCAGCAGCCACTAGGGCACGCCTAGGGGTGCTGGCGCGCCCAGGTGAGTTGTGCCCACCTAGTGCACCTCCCCCTGATATTATTTGCACCAGAAATTCATAAATATTCAGAAAAAATCGTATCAGGTTTTCAGAGCATTCTAAGGACTTTTTATTTTTAGGTCATTTTTTATTGCACGGAAAAAGCTAAAAACAGACAAAGCATTTTATTTTATTTTATTTAACTAATAAAAACAGAAAACAAAAGGTAGGGACAAAAGGTAGTGCTTACTAAATTCATCAACTTCATACCTCTCAAAAATGATCCATTAATAAGGTTGATCAAGTCTTATTAACAACCACTTTCGATTAGCATGAAACCGAAGAAATTTCGTAAATCACCAAGTTACCTCAACGGGGATATGAATGTCCCCAACAATAAGCATTTCGTATTTATTTTTGACACTAGGTAATGGTAGTTGAAAACTTCCAATAGTGATTGTCAGAGATTTTTCAATAACATTAATACCATTCACTTGGAATTGTTTCTTCGGAAAGTGCACCATATGCTCATTACCATTGATATGAAAAGTGACCTTGTTTTTATTGCAATTAATAACAGCCCCTGTGGTATTCAGGAAGGGTCTACCAACAATAATTGACATGTTTTCATCCTCGGGCATCTCAAGTATAACAAAGTCAGTCAAAATAGTAACATTCGCAACAACAATGGGCACATCCTCATAAATATCGATAGGCATGGCAGTTGATTTATCAGCCATTTGCAATGATATTTCAATAGGTGTGAGTTTATTCAAATCAAGTCTTTTATATAAATAGAAAGGCATAACACTAACACTAGCTCCCAAATCACATAAAGCGGTTTTAACATAATTTCTTGTGATGGAGCAAGGTATAGTTGGTATTCCTGGATCTCCAAGTTTTTAGGTACTCCATCTTTGAAAGTGTAATTAGCAAGCATAGTGGAGATTTCAGCTTCCGGTATTTTTGTCTTATTAGTGATGATGTCTTTCATATACTTTGCATAAGAAGGCATTTTCAAGATATCAGTCAAGCGAGTGCGCAAAAAGCTGGCCTAATCATTTCAGCAAAACATTCAAATTCTTCATCATCTTTCTTTTTAGTTGGCTTAGGTGGAAAGGGCATAGGCTTTTGAACCCATGGTTCTCTTTCCTTTCCATGTTTTCTAGCAACAAAGTCTCTTTTGTCATATCTTTTATTCTTAGGTTGTGGGTTATCAAGATCAACAACTGGTTCTGTCTCAACATCATTATCTGGTTCTTTATTATTTGGTTGAGTGTCTTCATGAACCTCATCATTGTCTTTTTCATTATCAAAAGGTGATTGTTCATTACCAGATTGAGTTTCATCATCAGAGATAGAAACTTCATTATCATTATCAGGAGTTTTTTCTATTTCAGGTTCACTAGAGGCAGGCAAAGTCTTATCAGTTTTCTTCTTATTTTTCTTTTTAGAAGAACTAGGTGTAGTGGTGTTGTTCCTTTGAGAATCTTGTTCAATTCTCTTTGGGTGTCCCTTAGGATAAAGTGGTTCCTAAGTCATTTTACCTCCTCTAGTTGGTACTCTAAGAGCAAAGTCACTTATATTATTGTTCATTTCATCAAGTAACTCTCTTTGAGATTTAGCAACTTGTTCTAATTGAGTTTGAACCATAGAGGCATGTTTTCGTACACCTCTAACATCATTTGAGATTCTAAACAAGTCACTTAAGCGAGCAATCATATTAGAGTTGTATTTCAATTGTTTCATAACATTTGCATTGAAGTGATCTTGCTTTCTAATGTAATTATCAAACTCATATAGGCATTGACTAGGATTTTTATTATGAGGATCATCACTATCATTGAATTTCATTAAATATGTTACCTCTACCACCTTGGGTGGTGGTGTTGCTTCAAGTCCATGTATTTCTTCGATAGGTGGTAAATTTTTAACATCCTCAGCCTTAATACCTTTTTCCCTCATAGACTTCTTTGCCTCTTGCATATCTTCAGGACTGAGATATAAGATACCCCTCTTCTTCGGAGTGGGTTTAATAGGTGCTTCAGGAGGAGTCCAATCGTCATAATTTTTCAATATATTATTCAATAATTCCTCAGCTTGCTCAACAGTTCGTTCCCTGAAAACACAACCAGCACAACTATCTAGGAAGTCCCTAGAAGCATCGGTTAGTCCATTATGGAAGATATCAAGTATTTCATTTTTCTTAAGAGGATGATCTGGCAAAGCATTAAGCAATTGTAGAAGCCTCCCCCAAGCTTGTGGGAGACTCTCTTCTTCAAATTGCACAAAGTTAAATATTTCCTGCAAGGCAGCTTGTTTCTTATGAGTAGGGAAATATTTTTCAGAGAAGTAATAGATCATATCCTGGGGACTACGCACACAACCAGGAGCAAGAGTATTGTACCAAGCTTTAGCATCACCCTTTAATGAGAACGGAAATAACTTGAGAATATAGTAATAGAGAATCTTCTCATCATGAGCAAAAAGGGTAGCTATGTCTTTCAACTTAGTAAGATGTGCCACAATAGTTTCAGTTTCATAACCATGGAAAGGATCAGATTCAACCAAAGTGATTAGCTCTGGGTCGACAGAGCATTCGTAATCCTTATCAGCAATAACAATAGGTGAAGTAGCAAACTCAGGATCACATTTCATTTTAGCACTCAGAGATCTTTCTTTATACTTGCATAATAATTTCTCTAGATCATCTCTATCTTTACAAGCAAGAATATCTCTAGTTGCCTCCTCACTCATAGTATAACCTTCCGGTACCTTTGGCAATTCATGTCTAGGAGGACTAGTTCTAGTAGGTGTTTCAGTATTTTCAGTTTCAAGTTCATCATCAGATTAAACAATATCAAGTTGTCTTACTCTAGCAATTTGTTCATCAAGAAATTCACCCAGTGGCACATCATCATCAAGCAAGGTACTAGCATCATCATGAGCATTCATAGTAGAAGTAGAATCATCACTAACTTGTGACATATCAGATTTAATAGCATGTTCTGGTGTTGCAAGTTTACTTATAACAGAAGGTGAATCTAAAGCAGAACTGGATGGCAGTTCCTTACCTCCCTTGTCTTTGAGGGAAAAATCATAGTCCTAGCATCCTTCTGATTCTTCATAGTGATAATATGATAATAATCCCAAGTGACTCAACAAATATAGCTATGCTCCTCGGCAACGGCGCCACAAAAAGGTCTTGATAACCCACAAGTATATGGGTCACAATAGTTTTCGAGGGTAGAGTATTCAACCCAAATTTATAGATTCAACACAAGGGGAGCTGATATGTCTCCAACGTATATATAATTTATGAAGCATTCATGCTATATTATTATGTGTTTGGGATGATTATGGGCTTTATTATACACTTTTATATTATTTTTGGGACTAACCTACTAACCGGAGGCCCAGCCCATATTGCTGTTTTCTTGCTTATTTCAGTGTTTCAAAGAAAAGGAATATCAAACGGAGTCCAAACGGAATGAAACCTTCGGAAAAGTTATTTTTGGAACAGAAGAAATCCTGGGAACTTGGAGTGCAAGCCAGGGAAGCGTCGAGGAAGCCACGAGATAGGGGTGCGCGCCCACCCCCCGGGCGCGCCCTCCACCCTCGTGGGCCCTCGAGGCTCCCCCGACCGACTTCTTTCGCCTATATATTCCCATATACCCTACAAACATCGAAGGACACAATAGATTGGGAGTTCCGCCACCGCAAGCCTCTGTAGCCACCAAAAACCTCTCGGGGGCCCGTTCCGGCACCCTGCCGGAGGGGGGGATCCCTCACCGGTGGCCATCTCATCCCGGCGCTCTCCATGACGAGGAGGGAGTAGTTCACCCTCGGGGCTGAGGGTATGTACCAGTAGCTATGTGTTTGATCTCTCTCTCTCTCTCGTGTTCTCTCTATGGCACGATCTTGATGTATCGCGAGCTTTTCTATTATAGTTGGATCTTATGATGTTTCTCCCCCTCGACTCTCTTGTAATGGATTGAGTTTTCCCTTTGACGTTATCTTGTCGGATTGAGTCTTTAATGATTTGAGAACACTTGATGTATGTCTTGCCGTGCTTATCTGTGGTGACAATGGGATATCACGTGATCCACTTGATGTATGTTTTTGTGAGCAACTTGCGGGTTCCGCCCATGAACCTATGCATAAGGGTTGGCACACGTTTTCGTCTTGACTCTCCGGTAGAAACTTTGGGGCACTCTTTGAAGTACTTTGTGTTGGTTGAATAGATGAATCTGAGATTGTGTGATGCATATCGTATAATCATGCCCACGGATACTTGAGGTGACAATGGAGTATCTAGGTGACATTAGGGTTTTGGTTGATTTGTGTCTTAAGGTTTTATTCTAGTATGAACTCTATGATAGATTGAACGGAAAGAATAGCTTCATGTTATTTTACTACGGACTCTTGAATAGAGTGAGCAAAAAGGATAACTTTGAGAGGTGGTTTCATAACCTACCATAATCTCTTCGTTTGTACTCCGCTATTAGTGGCTTTGGAGTGACTCTTTGTTGCATGTTGAGGGATAGTTATATGATCCAGTTATGTTATTATTGTTGAGAGAACTTGCACTAGTGAAAGTATGAACCCTATGCCCTTGTTTCCTATCATTGCAATACCGTTTACGCTCACTTTTATCATCAGTTACCTTGCTGTTTTTATATTTTCAGATTACAAAAACCTATATCTACTATCCATATTGCACTTGTATCACCATCTCTTCGCCGAACTAGTGCACCTATCCAATTTGCCATTGTATTGGGTGTGTTTGGGACACAAGAGACTCTTTGTTATTTGGTTGCAGTGTTGTTTGAGAGTGACCATCTTCATCCTACGCCTCCCACGGATTAATAAACCTTAGGTCATCCACTTGAGGGAAATTTGCTACTGTCCTACAAACCTCTGCACTTGGAGGCCCAACAACGTCTACAAGAAGAAGGTTGTGTAGTAGACATCAAGCTCTTTTATAGCGCCGTTGCCGGGGAGGCTAGGTAAGCGGCACTCACACCCCGTCAACTAAGCTCTTTTCTGGCGCCGTTGCTGGGGAGGTGAGTGCTTGAAGGTATATCTTTAGATCTTGCAATCGAATCTTTTTGTTTCTTGTTTTATCAGTAGTTTAGTTTATAAAAGAAAACTACAAAAAAATGTAATTGAGGGTGCCTCATATGCTTCATCTTTTTAATATCTTTCGTGAGAATGATGGAAAGGAAAATTATGCTCAAGTGCTAGAAGAAGAATGAATTAAAATGTTTGGTACTAGATCTTTGTATGATGAGCATGATTGCAATGTTGTTAGTATGAATTCCTTGAATATCCATGATGCTAATGATATGCAAAGCCACAAGCTTGGGGAAGCTATGTTTGATGAAGATGATATTTTTTGTCCCCCAAGTTTTGATGAGAATATTTATTATGATGAAAGCATGCCTCCTATTTATGATGATTATATTGATGAAAGTGGGTTTGGAAGAGTGTCAACTTTAGGAAGTAGTGATCCCACTATTTTGTAGGATGTTTAATCTTATTGTGATGAACATGATAGTGGATTTGGAAGAGTGTCAACTTTATTTAGTGATGATTCCACTATTTCGGAAGAGGTTCCAATTGATTATGAGAACAAAGTTGCTATCTATGATGATTATTGTGATGACTTTTATGCTATTAGGAATAATGATAACCATGAAACTTGTCATCATGATTTTAGTTTTCAATTGGATTATGCCTCACATGATAATTATTTTGTTGAGTTTGCTCCCACTACTATTCATGAGAAGAAATTTGCTTATGTGGAGAGTAGTAAATTTTCTATGCTTATAGATCATGAAAAGAATGCTTTATGTTCTGGTTATATTGTTGAATTCATTCATGATGCTACTGAAAGTTATTATGAGGGAGAAATATATGCTTGTAGGAATTGCAATAATATCAAGTTTCCTCTCTATGTGCTTAAAATTTTGAAGCTATGCTTGTTTTGCCTTCCTATGCTAGTTGATTATTGTTCCCATAAGTTGTTTGCTCACAAAATCCCTATGCATAGGAAGTGGGTTAGGCTTAAATGTGCTAGTAATATGCTTCATGATGCTCCTGTTATGTTTCAATTCTTATCTTTTATGAGAGCATCATTGTCATCATCCTGCCTAGCTAAAAGGCATTAAAGAAAAGCGCTTGTTGGGAGACAACCCAATATTTACCTTTACTGTTTTTGTGTGTTCACATGATTATGCTACTGTATTAATCATGTTTTATAGCTTTTGTTTCAATAAAGCGCCAAGTAAGACCTTTAGGATAGCTTACGGTGATAGTTGTGTTGATTCTGCTGAAATCAGAAACTTTTGCACCCTGTAAATTAGTTTTGTTAATTCACGGAAACGTTATTCTGATCTGAATCTTTTTTCTGTGGATTGGTGCACAAATTTCATAGGACTTCCTAATTTGGTAGAATTTTTGGAGTTCCATAAGTATACGTTTGATACAGATTACTACAGACTGTTCTGTTTTTGACAGATTCTGTTTTCTATGTGTTGTTTGCTTATTTTGATGAATCTATGAGTAGTATCGGAGGGTATGAACCATAGATAAGTTGAAATACAGTAGATATTAAACCAATATGAATTCATAATGAGTTCACTACAGTACCTAAGTGGTGGTTTTATTTTCTTATACTAACGGAGCTTACGAGTTTCTGTTGAGTTTTGTGTTGTGAAGTTTTCAAGTTTTGGGTAAAGATTCGATGGACTATGGAATAAGGAGTGGCAAGAGCCTAAGCTTGTGGATGCCCAAGGCACCCTAAGGTAATATTCAAGGACAACCAAGAGCCTAAGCTTGGGGATGCCCCGGATGGCATCCCCTCTTTCGTCTTCGTCCAGCGATAACTTGGAGCTATATTTTTATTCACCACATGGTATGTGTTTTGCTTGGAGCGTCATTTTCTTCTGTTAGTATTTGCTTGCTGTTATTTAGAATAATTTTTTGCATCTTTATTTTCAATAAAAATGTCAAGTATAGCCTTTACCATGCTTATTTTGCTAGTATACATGTTGCTGTTTGAAAACAGAAAGTTTACCGCTGTTGCAAAAATTCCCTAGAAAATTCAGAGAATGGTATAATGTTCAAACTTTTTGCATATTGAGATCTGATAAATCTTCTACAGCCTAATATTTTTCTCATAATTTTTGGAGTTAGGGAAGTATGATGAATCTTGCATTCTTTACAGACTATACTGTTTTGGCAGATTGCTGTTATGTTTGCATTGTTTGCATATGTTTGCTTGTTTAATGATTCTATTTGAGGATAGGAGCATTATATATGCAGATGCATTTACTATGCAATGTTGAATAATAATTTTAGTGATTTGTTACAATAGAAAACGATAAGGTTTTGCATTGGTTTATACTAACCTATCTCACGAGTTCTTGATTAGTTTGGTGTGGACGAAGCTTTTTTATAAAAAGAGAAACCATGATATGAGAGGAATTAAGTAGACACAAAAGTTCAAGCTTGGGTATGCCCAAGGCACCCCAAGATAATATTTCAAGAAATCTCAAGCACCTAAGCTTGGAGATGCCTCGTGAGGCATCCCACCTTTCTTCTTCAACAACTATCGGTTAGTATCGGTTGAGCCTAAATTTTTGCTTCTTCACATGAGTTGTGCTATCCTTGAAATGTCATTTTATTTTGTTTTGCTTGAATACAATACCAAGATCTGAAATTACTTAATGAGAGAGAGTCTTCACATAGTTACTTAATTATTTACCTACTCATTGATCTTCACTTATATCTTTTTGGAGTAGTTTTTCATTTACTCGTGTGCTTCACTTATATCCTATGAGTAAATTGTTGAATGAGTTGATTGTCATAAATATGAAATTATATATGTTTCATTTGCTTATCCCATGGGGAGTAATGACTTCACATCTAAAAAGTAGAGGTTGTAAATTTATTGAAGGTTAGCAAGCATTGTATTGGTCATTTGAACAATTCATGAAAGAATATTGAAGTTAGAGAGATTTCACATATAAATATACTATCCTAGACATCTTTTATAATTGTGAGCACTCATTAAGTATGACATGCTAAAGAGTTGATGTTGGACCAGGAAGACAACGTAATGGGTTATGTTTTCTCACATCTCAGTTAAAGTATATTGTCATGGATCATTCAAACATGTTGAGCTTGCCTTTCCCCCTCATGCTAGCCAAAATTCCTTGCACCAAGTAGAGATACTACTTGTGCTTCCAAATATCCTTAAACCCAGTTTTTGCCATGAGAGTCCACCATACCTACCTATGGATTGAGTAAGATCCTTCAAGTAAGTTTTCATCGGTGCGAGCAATAAAAATTGCTCTCTAAACATGTATGATCTATTAGTGTGAAGAAAATAAGCTTTATACGATCTTGTTATGGAAGCAATAAAAGCGACGGACTGCATAATAAAGGTCCATATACAAGTGGCAATATAAAGTGACGTTCTTTTGCATTAAGATTTTGTGCATCCAACCATAAAAGCTCATGACAACCTCTGCTTCCCTCTGCAAAGGGCCTATCTTTTACTTTATGTCTTTTACTCTATGCAAGAGCCAAGGTATGACACTCCAAAATTTTTTATTTGGTTTTCAGCAAACCCTTTATTTGATTTGAAGGAGGCCATTAATTTTTTTTAAAAGACTATTCTTCTCAAATATTACCTCTTATGTCAGATTTTTATTTTTGGGTCATCCTCAACCTTGTGGTTCGATTTTGAAGGTTCTTCATTGGTGTTAACTCACCACAATTTACTTTTGAAATTTTTTCAATTTAAAAAGAAATCCTTAGGGTTTTTGGATTTATTCCTTTTATTCCAACCATCCTCTTTCACCATGTCTCATATTAAAATTTTCCCCCAAAACACCTCCCTCCACTTTGGGCCAAGTCAAGTAGCCAATCCTAGCAAGTTCAACCCATTTTGGATTTTTATTCCATTTATTTTAACTCCAAAACTATTTCTGTCTTTATTTTTGGACCTAGGTGATTTACAAAGGAAGTATCTAATTTTCTTTGAGTCTTGCTCTCAAACTAACTACTCTGGCTAGTCCTTAGCACCCCCAACCTAAATCCATCAAGAACCACTCTTCCACAGTTCAAAATTTTCAAGTTTTGCTCACTGCAAGTTTGGACCAGATTCATCATTTTTGGTGAAATTCATATTTTCTCTTCTCCAAAAATTCTACCAAAAATCATGCAGCCCCAGGTGCATTGAGAGGCCACCTCACCAAAGATCAGCTCCATATAAATTCTCCACATGCCAAAATCATTCCATCGAACACCTGGCAGGCACTGGTACTGTTGAGATTCAGAAAAGTTTAGTGTTTTCAGTGATTCAGGCGACCGTCAGTGTCGTTTTCTTCAGAGACTTGGCATCGATCTCACCAGTGCATGCTCTGGCGCTATGCACACTGGTACTCCTTCCTATCTAGAGCGCCACACGCTCTCTTGGATGGGCGCAGGTGTTGGTGGCGGCGTGCCTCGCCGAAGCCGGAAACTTCTGCGGTGGCAGAGCCACCCGTGGCCGCCAGGAGGAGCCAGCGCCAACTTTGTGCGCTGTCCAGCACCACCCAAAGCACCCGAGGCCTCCGCGTGGCCGTCTGCTTGCCAGCGCACACCGCAGCACCGTCGCTGTGGCCCGGCAAGCACAGGGCGCGCTCTCTGCCGCCGACGGGCCCGCAAACCGCCGTTCCGTCGAAACCACAGAGCAAGCCTAATCCCACCAAGGTTAGCGTCTAAATGAAACCAGTGGATCTCCATGTCGATGCCCAACCACCTAAACCACCTGTTCGGCCACTACATCGCCGTAATTGCCGCCGGATTTACCCCGTTCACGGGAACCACCTCGGGCCGGCTATAAATAGCCACCCCGAGCTCACCTTCGACCAGCACTACTCCCTCCACCTCACCAGAGCCCTGCCAAGGCACCAGGAGGACCCCGAGGAGGCCTTCTCCTCCGTCTCTGGCCGCCCCATCTCGATCCACTCAGGTGAGGCCACCTCCGCCTCCCAAACCGCGTCAGCAGCCCTCTGGTGCACCCAGTACTCTAACCCGAGCTGCAATTCCACCTTCGTAGCTCTCCCCGACGAGATCCAACAACGCCCGAACCACCGTCTGCCGGAGTTGAGGTCGCCGTCGACGTGGTGCTCGCCGACGACCAACTCCACCACCCACAGGTGCGGAAGAACCCAAGGGACCCGTAGGTACCATCCACTCTTCCTAACTCACCGTGGGTAGCTGCCGGCGACCACCGCAGCCTTCGGGTGCAGGCGCGCTCTATTTTTTTCTCCCTCCAACTTTTAAACCTGACGAGTGGGACCCCCTCGTCAGCCTCTCTATTATATTCGAACCGTTTTTCGGAAAGCGCCTTCGGGCAAATACGCTTTCACTCTGAAGCGTTTTTCTGTCTTTTTCTATTCTGCCTCCTGGAAACTTTCTGTTTCATTACAGATAAATCCCTGGGCTAAAACTCTAATATCTTTTAAACAAAAAATGATTTTTGATTGATTCTTTTTCTGTCACCTTTATTTTTATGTCTAGTTTTTTATCATATTTATTTGAAAAATATTTGGAACACTTTTTGTGCACACACGGTATTTACGTTAGTGCGTATTTTTCGTTATACCGTAGATACCGGAGGAGGTGACGGAACCGTGAACTTCACCGAGCTAGACTCCGACTACTCCGAACCAGGCAAGCATGTTTGAACCTTTGAGATGATGAGTGTTTTGCATGTTTGCATTGAGTAGTCAGTTCATGGCATGTTTATATGCATAGCAGTAAGTGTTATAATGCATGCAAAGCCGAGGCAAGTGAGCATCGAAACTCCATATGGTTTTTGATGTGAGTTTACATGATCATGTGGTGACATGAGAGGTGGTAAGCTCGCAGTGTTGAAGCATGCCAGTCTTATGCCAAACCATTTAACTCTAGTGTTAACGTGGATCAAGTCACGTTATGATCCATTCCTTCTTTTTGCGCTACCACATGTTTTCTGCAAAGAATATGGTTTAGTAAGTTGCAAACCGCTTTCCTCGTACACACCAGATAGAGAGGCCGTGATGAGGGTTCCATGGCCCTGGATTAAAGCCAGTCATCCGGTCAGGGGGCATGGGTGTTTCCAGTTGGGACCGAGAGGGGGGCACCCCTTAGAGCGTGCGTATATAAATTTGATCCCATGCTATTCGAGGTTGTAGCCTCCCCGTCTCAAAGTTTTTCTTGAACGTTGCCTAGGGTGATTCCTGGCATCGTGAGGTGGAAATGGGTGTGTACTGGTTAGATGTGTTTCTACTGAAATACCGTAAACGGAACTAGTCCTTCGTGACTACTGAAATCCGATGGCTGTGGTTAAATAGTACAAACTCTGTAGAGTCAAAATCATTCATGTATCCATATCTTGGTCAAGGACTGTGTTCAACTTATCCTTGTCAGTCTCTGTGTCAGTCTTAGTGACAAATCTCTGGTGAACAAACCTTAGTATTAGAAGCTTTCCAGGCTTTATCTTTCCCGTATCGTCTGCCTGCTTGTAGTCCCAAAGACTATAATATCTGACAGAGGCACCCAATTTGTCTCTAGATTTTGGGATCACTTACAACAGGCTCTGGGAACTCAATTAGCATTCAGTACAGCATACCACCCCCAGACGGATGGTCAAACTGAACGGGTAAACCAAATTCTAGAAGACATGCTGAGGGCATGTGTTCTCACCTATGGAACCAGTTGGGAAGAAAGCTTGCCATATGCTGAGTTCGCATCGACAACAGTTACCAAGCCAGCCTACAAATGGCACCCTTTGAAGCCTTGTACAGGCGGAGATGTCGTACCCCACTAAATTGGTCAGAGACCGGAGACAGCCGTATCTTCGGCCCAGACATGCTCAAGGAGGCTGAGGAGAAAGTTAAGATAATTAGGGACCGACTCAAGATAGCTCAAAGTCGACAGAAGAGTTATTATGATCAAAAACATCAGGGAGTCAGTTTTGAACCCGGTGAGTATGTGTACCTACGAGTATCTCCTATGAGGGGCCTACAATGATTCAAGGTTAAAGGAAAGTAGCACCAAGATTCATCGGACCCTTCTGTATAGTTGCACGAAGAGGCACCGTAGCCTACCAGCTAGACCTACCCGAAGAATTGTCAGACGTCCACGACGTGTTCCACGTATCACAGTTGAGGAAGTGCGTAAGCAACCCAGAGAAACATGTATCCCATGAAGACATTGACATGCAACCAGACCTCACCTACGGGGAACGTCCAATAAAAATATTGGAGGAGTCTGAAAGGAGGACCCGTCAGAAAACAATCAAGTTTTTCAGAGTTCAGTGGAGCAATCACACCAAGAATGAAGCAACATGGGAAAGAGAGGATTTTCTTGGGACAGAGCACCCACACCTATTTGAGGATCAGCTGAAATCTCGGGGACGAGATTTTTCCTAAGGGGGTAGGTGTTGTGACACTCCAAAAAATTTATTTGGTTTTCAGCAAACCCTTTATTTTATTTGGAGGCCATTCAATTTTTTTTAAAAGACTATTCTTCTCAAATATTTCCTCTTATGTCAGATTTTTATTTTTAGGTCATCCTCAACCTTGGTGTTTGATTTTGAAGGTTCTTCATTGGTGTTAACTCACCACAATTTACTTTTGAAAATTTTTCAATTTAAAAAGAAATCATTAGGGTTTTTGGATTTATTCCTTTTATTCCAACCATCCTCTTTCACCATGTCTCATATTAAAATTTTTCCCCAAAACACCTCCTTCCACTTTGGGCCAAGTCAAGTAGCCAATCGTAGCAAGTTCAACCCATTTTGGATTTTTATTCCATTTATTTTTGGACCTAGGTGATTTACAAAGGAAGTATCTGATTTCCTCTGAGTCTTGCTCTCAAACCAACTCCTCTAGCTAGTCCTTAGCACCCCCAACCTAGATCCATCAAGATCCACTCTTCCACAATTCAAAATTTTCAAGTTTTGCTCACTGCAAGTTTGGACCAGATTCACCATTTTTGGTGAAATTCATATTTTCTCTTCTCCAAAAATTCTACCAAAAATCATGCAGCCCCCAGGTGCATTGAGAGGCCACCTCACCAAAGATCAGCTCCAGATAAATTCTCCACATGCCAAAATCATTCCATTGAACACCTGGCAAGCACTGTTACTGTTCAGATTCAGAAAAGTTCAGTGTTTTCAGTGATTCAGGCGACCGTCAGTGTCGTTTTCTTCAGAGACTTGGCGTCGATCTCACCAGTGCACGCTCGGGCGCTATGCACACTGCTACTCCTTCCTATCCAGAGCGCCGCACGCTCTCTTGGACGGGCGCAGGTGTCGGTGGCGGCGTGCCTCGCCGACGCCGGCAACTTCTGCGGTGGCAGAGCCACCCGTGGCGGCCAGCAGGAGCCAGCGCCAACTTTCTGCGCTGTCCAGCATCGCCCAAAGCACCCGAGGCCTCCGCGTGGCTGTCTGCTTGCCAGTGCACGCCGCAGCACCGTCGCCGTGGCCCGACAAGCACAGGGCGCGCTCTCTGCCGCCGACGGGCCCGCGAAGCGCCGTTCCGTCGAAACCACACAGCAAGCCTAATCACACCAAGGTTAGCGTCTGAATGAAACCAGTGGATCTCCACGTCGATGCCCAGCCACCTAAACCACCCGTCCAGCCACTGCATCACCGTAATAGCCACCGGAGTTACCCCGTTCACGGGAACCACCTCAGGCCGGCAATAAATAGCCACCCCGAGCTCACCTTCTTCCAGCACTACTCCCTCCACCTCACCAGAGCCCCGCCAAGGCACCAGGAGGACCCCGAGGAGGCCTTCTTGAAAGCACATTTGCTCCCTAGGTGGTTTTGGTAATTAATGACAACATACTTTGTGGTTGGTCTAATGCTTTCATCAAGTATGTTTCAGGAAAGTCAATCACTCTGGCATGGCAAAAGGACTGAAAAGGTGGACCCCTAGGATGCTAAGGAAAGGATTGGCAAAAGCTCAAGACTCCATTTGTTTTAAGTGATCCAAGATCACATTGAGTCCATAGGAAAGCCAATACTATTAAAAGGGGATGAGGTTATGATGATGATCTGGTTGCTCAAGTGCTTAGTGATTTATCTCTCAAACTATCAGCAATCTTTCATTCCAACATAAACCCATAAGTAATCTCGGTCCCACCGATTCCATAAACTCAGTCACACCGAGATGAACCACCTCAGCCATATACCCAAACCCTAATAATTTCGGATTTTCCGATTCCAAACTCGGTCATACCGAAATTGGTGTTGCCAAGCTTCTGTAACCTTCTGTACTCAAATCGGTGTCACCGAGATGAGAAAGTCGGTCCCACCGAGAATGGCAAACCCTAGACTTTGGAAGAATCGGACTAACCGAGATTGTATTTTCGGTCCCACCGAAAATCCCAACGTTCACAAGATTTGAACTTTCGGTCTCACCGAGTTGTCAACTTCGGTCCGTGAGATTGGTCAAATGTGTGTAACGGTTGGATTTTGTGTGGAGGCTATAAATACCCTCCACCTCCTCTTCATTCGTGGAGAGAGCCATCGAAAGAACTACCACTCCTACCTTACATTTCGAGAAGAAAACTTCCTACCCTTGTGTTGAGATCAAGTTGCTCCACTCCCACCATATGAAACTTGATTTCTAGCCTTCCCAAGTTGCTTTCCACTCAATCCTTTCTTCCACCACAGCCAAATCAGTGAGGAGAGTTGAGTGTTGGGGAGATTATCATTTGAAGCACAAGAGCAAGGAGTTCATCATCACCAACACCATCTATTACCTTTTGGAGGGTGGTGCCTCCTAGATTGGTTAGGTGTCGCTTGGGAGCCTCCGTCAAGATGTGGAGTTGAACCAAGAAGTTTGTAAGGGCAAGGAGATCGCCTACTTCATGAAGATCTACCCGAGTAAGGCTAGTCCTCCGTGGACGAGGCCATGATGGCATAGACAAGGTTGCTTCTTCGTGGACCCTTCGTGGGTGGAGCCCTCCGTGGACTCTCGCAGCCGTTACCCTCCATGGGTTGAAGTCTCCATCAACGTGGATTGACGATAGCACCACCTATCGGAACCACGAGAAAAATCTCCGTGTTCCAAATTGCGTTTGCTCTTCACAATCTCTCCTTACTACTTATGCAATTTACTTTCCGCTGCCCATACTCTAGAATTGCATGTGTAGTATGTTGCTCGACTTGTATGCATGATACTTGACTTGCTCATCATTGTGAACTTGCTAAAACTTGCCCTAATCAAAAGGCTAAACTTTTATCTTGTCGAGTAGTCTAATCACCCCCCTCTAGACACTCTTGCCTTCAACGATCCTACAATTGGTATCGAGCTTGGTCTCCATTGCTTTGGTTTGCACACCATTGGAGGAAGATGGACGTGTTCACGTTTGGGAGTGTTAGTCATAGAGTGCCTATTCTTGATGGAGTATCTTATAACTCGTGGAGGATTGAAATGCTTGCTATCTTTAAGATGTACAACTTATGCAAATATGTTGAAACCCCATATGTACCACCATTTGACCCCTGCACCCTACTATGGATGAAGAGCTTGATTTGCTTCAGAACCTTAGAACTGTCAATCTTATCATTAGAGGCTTACCCGATAACTTACTTGAGCTTGTCACAAACTTTGAGTGCGCCCATGCTATGTGGAAGTTCTTGGAAGAACTTTATCCGGACTACTCTTTGAGAGGTCTTGATGAAATTCTATACAAGACTGTTGAATTTGATATGATGCGCCCCAAAGATCCCAACTTTGATAAATGCTTCTTTGAGCTTCGTGATCTTATGAAAAAGAAGGGTGATCCCGGTTTTATCAATGTTCGAATTAGAAATGCTCTTGTATTGCATTCCGATGATTATCGTCACTCTGACAAAACTGATGCAAGTCATTGTCAAATTGACCTAGGTATTGATGATGAATTATCTATGGGTCAATATGATGATGAGCATGAGCATGATGACGATTACTCCGATTCGGACACCGAGCTAGACAAGATCATGAAGAGTCTCAATCTTATGGCAAATCTGAGAGACTACATATCCGGTGGAAAAGAGTGGATTCTTGATAGTGGATGCACCGATCACATGACCGGAGATGAAGACATGTTTCGAGAGCTTGCAAAGAACGATGGTCCACATAAGTATGTGACTTTTGGAGACAACTCCAAGGGTAAGGTACTTGGCCTTGGTAAGGTGGCCATATCTCATGATAGCTCTATTCAAAATGTCATGCTTGTTGAATCTCTTGGATACAATTTACTTTCGGTGTCTAGATTAGCTGACTTTGGATTCAATGTGCTATTCACCAAAGTAGATTGCCAAGTTTTTCGTCATGACAATCATAACATGGTCTTTACCGGTATCCGTAGAGGCGATTTGTATATCGTTGATTTCACTAAGAAAGCTCAACCTAGAACTTGCTTCATTGCTAAATCTGCTAAAGGTTGGCTTTGGCATAGAAGGCTTCATGTTGGTATGCGTAATCTAGATAAGCTAATCAAAGGTGATCACATTCTTGGTGTTAAAGATGTTTTCTTTGACAAAGATAGACTCTGTAGTGCATGTCAAGCAGGAAAACAAGTAGGTGGAAGTCATCCCGTGAAGAATATCATGACCACAAGGAGACCGCTTGAGCTTCTTCATATGGATCTCTTCGGTCCCAATGCTTACAAAAGCCTTGGTGGTAACTCCTTTGGTCTAGTTATTGTTGATGATTTTTCCAGATTTACGTGGGTATTTTTCCTGTGTCTCCAATGTATCTATAATTTATGAAGCATTCATGATATATTATTATGTGTTTTTGGATGATTTTGGGCTTTATTATACACTTTTATATTATTTTTGGGACTAACCTACTAACCGGAGGCCCAGCCCATATTGTTGTTTTCTTGCTTATTTCAGTGTTTCGAAGAAAAGGAATATCAAACGGAGTCCAAACAGAATGAAACCTTCAGAAAAGTTACTTTTGGAACAGAAGCAATCCCGGGAACTTGGAGTGCAAGCCAGGGAAGCGTCGAGGAAGCCACAAGATAGGGGGGCATGCCCACAACCCTTGGCGCGCCCTCCACCCTCGTGGGGCCCTCAAGGCTCCCCCGACCGACTTCTTTCGCCTATATATTCCCATATACCCTAAAAACATTGAAGGACACAATAGATCGGGAGTTCCACCGCTGCAAGCCTCTATAGCCACCAAAAACCTCTCGGGAGCCCGTTCCGGCACCCTGCTGGAGGGGGGGATCCCTCACCGGTGGCCATCTTCATCATCCCGGCACTCTCCAGGAAAAGGAGGGAGTAGTTCACCCTCGGGGCTGAGGGTATGTACCAGTAGCTATGTGTTTGATCTCTCTCTCTCTCTCTCTCTCTCTCGTGTTCTCTCTATGGCACGATCTTGATGTATCGCGAGCTTTGCTATTATAGTTGGATCTTATGATGTTTCTCCCCCCTCTACTCTCTTGTAATGGATTGAGTTTTCCCTTTGAAGTAATCTTTTCGGATTGAGTCTTTAATGATTTGAGAACACTTGATGTATGTCTTGCCATGCTTATCTGTGGTGACAGTGGGATATCACGTGATCCACTTGATGTATGTTTTGGTGATCAACTTGTGGGTTCCGCCCATGAACCTATGCATAAGGGTTGGCACATGTTTTCGTCTTGACTCTCCGGTAGAAACTTTGGGGCACTCTTTGAAGTGCTTTGTGTTGGTTGAATAGATGAATCTGAGATTATGTGATGCATATCGTATAATCATGTCCACGGATACTTGAGGTGACAATGGAGTATCTAGGTGACATTAGGGTTTTGGTTGATTTGTGTCTTAAGGTGTTATTCTAGTATGAACTCTATGATAGATTGAACGGAAAGAATAGCTTCATGTTATTTTACTACGGACTCTTGAATAGATTGAGCAGAAAGGATAACTTTGAGGTGGTTTCATACCCTACCATAATCTGTTCGTTTGTTCTCCGCTATTAGTGGCTTTGGAGTGACTCTTTGTTGCATGTTGAGGGATAGTTATATGATCCAGTTATGTTATTATTGTTGAGAGAACTTGCACTAGTGAAAGTATGAACCCTATGCCTTGTTTCCTATCATTGCAATACCGTTTGTGCTCACTTTTATCATTAGTTACCTTGCTGTTTTTATATTTTCACATCACAAAAACCTATATCTACTATCCATATTGCACTTGTATCACCATATCTTCGCCGAACTAGTGCACCTATACAATTTGCCATTGTATTGGGTGTGTTGGGGACACAAGAGACTCTTTGTTATTTGGTTGCAGGGTTGTTTGAGAGAGACCATCTTCATCCTACGCCTCCTGCGGATTGATAAACCTTAGGTCATCCACTTGAGGGAAATTTTCTACTGTCCTACAAACCTCTGCACTTGGAGGCCCAACAACGTCTACAAGAAGAAGGTTGTGTAGTAGACATCAGGAGCCAAAGAATATTTGAAGGTATTAGCAGCTGAGTTGTCAATTCAACCACACCTGGAGATTAATTATCTGCAGCAAAGTGATTAGTAGCACAGTAGTACGATAGTTTTGATGATAGTAGCAGCAACAATAGTAATGGTAACAGTGATAACAGTGATATTGTAGCTGTAACGATAGTAGTAGCAACAGTAGTAACTTAGCAAGAAAAATATAAGATAAATTCGTAGGCATTGGATCGGTGACTCGTTGGATGATATTCATCATGAGACAGTTATAACCTAGGGCGATACGCCACTAGCCGCAGTTCATAAATATAATGTAGGCATGTATTCTGTAAATAGTCATACGTGCTTATGGCAAGAACTTGCATGACATCTTTTGTCCTACCCTCCCGTGGCAGTGGGGTCATATTGGAAACTAATGGATATTAAGGCCTCCTTTTAATGGAGAACCGGAACAAAGCATTAACACCGGTGAATACATGAACTCCTCAAACTACGATCATCACCGGGAGTGGTCCCGACTATTGTCACTTCGGGGTTGTCGGATCATAATATGTAGTAGGTGACTATAACTTGCAAGATCGGATCTAGAACATGGATATAAAGGTGATAACATAAACGATTCAGATCTGAAATCATGGCACCCAGGCCCAAAGTGACAAGCATTAAGCATGGCAAAGTCATAGCAACATCAATCTCAGAATATAGTGGATACTAGGGATCAAGCCCTAACAAAACTAACTCGATTACATGATGAATCTCATCCAACTCCTCACCGACCAGCGAGCCTACGAAGGAATTACTCACTCCCGGAGGGGAGCATCATGGAATTGGCGATGGAGATGTGTTGGTGATGACGAAGATCGAAGATCCCCCTCTCCGGAGCTCCAAACGGACTCCAGATCTGCCCCCCGAGGAAGAATAGGGATTGACGGCGGCTCCGTCTTGTGAAACGCGATAATTCTTTTTCCTTGATTTTTTTTCTAGAAATACGAGATTTTATAGCGTCGGTTTGAGGGTCAGCGGGGCCACCAGGTGGGCAGCACCCATGAGGGCGCGCTTGAGGGGGGGGGCTGGCGCGCTCTGGTGGGTTGTGCCCATCCAGGTGCCCCCCTCAGGTCCCTCCTGGCTCCAGAAATTCTCTTATTTCATATAAAAATCCTTGCAAAGATTCGTTCCATTCTGTGAACTTTTATTTCTGCACAAAAATAACACCATGGTAGTTCTGCTGAAAACAGCGTCAGTCTGGGGTTAGTTCCATTCAAATCATGCAAATTAGAGTCCAAAACAAGAGGAAAAGTGTTAGGAAATGTAGATACGTTGGAGACGTATCAGGGAGGTATTTGTATTGTTCCCAGTGATAAGGATGAATTGATCCCACAAATAATTGTTTCAGGTTATAGAATGGTAATTGATTTCCGCAAATTAAATAAAGCTACTAGAAAAGATCATTACCCTCTACCTTTTATTGATCAAATGCTAGAAAGACTATCCAAACATACACATTTTTGCTTTCTAGATAGTTATTCTGGTTTCTCTCAAATACCTGTGTCAAAAGAGGACCAGGAAAATACCACTTTTACTTGCCCTTTCGGTACCTTTGCTTATAGACATATGCCTTTTGGTTTATGCAATGCACCCGCTACCTTTCAAGGATGTATGACTGCTATACTCTCTGACTTTTGTGAAAAGATTATTGAGGTTTTCATGGATGATTTCTCCCTTTACGAAACTTCTTTTGATGATTGCTTAACCAAACTTGATCGAGTTTTGCAGAGATGTGAAGAAACTAATCTTGTCTTGAATTGGGAGAAGTGCCATTTTATGGTTAATGAAGGTATTGTCTTGGGGCATAAAGTTTTTGAAAGAGGTATTGAAGCTAATAAAGCTAAAGTAGATGCTATTGAAAAGATGCCGTGTCCTAAGGACATCAAAGGTATAAGAAGTTTTCTTGGTCATGCCAGTTTCTATAGGAGGTTTATTAAAGACTTCTCTAAAATTTCTGGGCCTCTGACCAATCTCTTTCAAAAAGATGTTCCATTTGTTTTTGATGATGCCTGTGTAGAATCATTTGAAATACTGAAGAAAGCCTTGATTTCCGCACCTATTGTTCAGCCACCTGATTGGAATTTACCCTTTGAAATTATGTGTGATGCTAGTGATTATGTTGTAGGTGTTGTTCTAGGACAAAGAGTTCATAAGAAATTAAATGTTATCCAATATGCTAGTAAAACTCTAGACAGTGCGCAGAGAAATTATGCTACTACTGAAAAAGAATTTTTAGCAGTTGTGTTCGCTTGTGATAAGATCAGACCATATATTGTTGATTCCAAAGTAACTGTTCACACTGATCATGCTGCTATTAAATATCTAAACCTAGACTTATTAGATGGGTTCTCTTGCTACAAGAATTTTATTTGCATATTATTGATAGAAAGGGAGCTGAGAACCCCATTGCAGACAACTTGTATAGGTTAGAAAATGTTCTTGATGACCCACTACCTATTGATGATAGCTTTCCTGATGAACAGTTAGCTGTCATAAATGCTTCTCGTACTGCTCCATGGTATGCTGATTATGCTATTTACATTGTTGCTAAATTTATACCGCCTAGTTTCACATACTAGCAAAAAAAAAGTTTTTCTATGATTTAAGACATTACTTTTGGGATGACCCACACCTTTCTAAATAAGGAGTAGATGGTGTTATTAGACGTTGTGCACACTACTGCGAGATGCTGCTAACGCGACACTATTATTAGAGACTCTCCGAGAAATTGTGTGCAATGCAATAATCGCAAACTGTGGTGTTAGAGAACCGTCAAAAATGTCCAAAATGTTTGTGATGACGGACGCATCAAACACAGTTCATATTTTAGCTGCGTGTACAATGAAGGGCATACGGTTGATCAAGAAGAACTGTTTGCGATGAGGAAGAACAACAAAAATGGGAAGCCATATCAATGTGTGCGATGTATGGCATACATTTCCCTCCGATGAACCATTTGCGATGATTGAGGTGAACACAAACGATTCAGCGCAACAAGATGTGTGTGATACCCGGCAAACAGGTCGGTAATCAGAATTGTGTGCGATCATTATAGACAGTCCATACAGTCTTTTTTTGTGAATTGTGTGTTCGTCAGGGCACACAGTTTAACAAACCAACCTGTGGGCGATAATGTAGAAGATCTCTATCGAATACATATTACTAATCCTCTGCAATCAGATTGACAGGATAAATATAGATATATATAGTCTGCTTAATTTAGTCCTTCTTCTTCTTCTTCTTGTTGTTGTTGGATGGCCCCGCGACATCGTCTTGGTGAGGACGCTTCTTGCTGCTGACCATTGGCTTTTCATCGCCGTCGTCGTCGTCATCGTCATTGCTATCGTTGTCGTCCTCCTCCTCGTTCAACCATTCCTCCTCCGCCTCATCGTCGTCCTGTTCTTCGTCCTCCGATGGGTCCTCATCTGTATGTTTCTTGTCTGACGACTCCGGATGTGGCTTTCCTTCCATGAACTGGATATAATCAAGGTCTGGGCTCGATTCCAAACTCATGGAATACGAGCGGGATGATTTCGATGTTGACCTATCATCGGGCGCTAGACTGCTGGCCGAACTGTTGTTCTTGCTGTCGCTCAACATGGTTGGAGAGTGTGTGCCAGTGTGTAGCACGGCCTGCCGGGGACGATGAAGATGGTGGACACTTAAGCGGGGTATGCAGAGAAGAGGAGCTGCCAATTGAAGCGGTTTTTTTGCGCGGGGGGTGGGGGTGGGGGAGGAATTGAAGTGAGGTTTGACATATTATCTAACCGCTGATATAATCAACTGCAATTATTTGTACCCACTGGCTCCAAATTCTCGGGGTTGCGTGGGACTCCTATTGGCTATTTGGCTGGTTTCCTTTTTCATGACAAAAACAAGGAACGAGTTTTGGGATTATGCACCGGTAACGGTACAAACGGAGTAGGACAGTTGGCAAGCAATACATTGAGCTCTTCTTATTGATAAAGCTAGTAATAATCAAACTAGAAAGGAAAAGAAAAAGGACAAAGAAAAATATCTGCATGAATCTTCGTGCAACATCAATGGCATAGGACCTAGATGTGCATTACTTAGAGCACATCTAGATGTGCTTTAGCAATACTGTCAAACAAAACCCCTAATCATCATTGCAAACAACACATAGAACAAGGCTAGTGCGACAACCACAACTACACATGCTAGTTCCATCTTGTCTCTTGCTTTCATCTGTTGCCTGTGATTGATTCTTTCTTGCTTCATCACACTGATTGTACATTCCAGATCAGCCAATTTCTTCTTTAGCTTAACGTTATCTTCTATGAGCTTGGTGATAACACTCCGAGCCTTGCCATGCCATTCTTCATCCAGCCAGTTAACAAAGGCACAAGCCTCATAGCCCTGCCAATGTTAAATAGTATTCAGGATGAGCGGTGGCATTAACTCAAGTAAAATTTCGAATCCCTCCGTGCATACACGTCGAGCGGGAGTGTGTCCATGCACACAACTCAGCTTTTGGTACTTCTCGGTGGCGCAAAACTCGGAGTCGAACTCGTGTTGCGGGAGTATGGAGTCATGCTCAGGATCCGGCGGCAGATCGCTTTCCGGGGGGGGGGGTTCAATTCAGGACGGGTTCAACAAGGAGCTACTTTGGACATGCTAAAAAAGATCGGGATAGATTGGAACCTGACAGGATGATTCGGATCCGTAGTACACCTATCTTCTGATGACCTTAGGAAAGTGCTCGGCGGTGACTGTCGTCGTGCCGGCGATACGAGCAGGAGCAGCCACATCGAAACCATTAGCACCACTCGCCCGCATTCCCCCAATGTCAGCTCCACGCGAGGGAATTTAGAGGCTATGTAGGGATTTGGGGGAAATGGCGAAACTGTTGGGATAAGCTAATAGTCGGGAACTAATATGTTGGAGTATACGACACACTATTTATACATGTCGTTTGTGTCAGGTATTACAATGTCACACATGATTTGTGCACCAAACCGTGTGAGAAGAAAACTTAGGTGAGACACGGTTGCCGTTACATAACCGTATGTGATGTACTACCCTGTACATATAATTGAGTTACAGTGATACTGTGTAGACAGCCTCTCTGCGGATATCCGTAAAAAAACCTGGTACGCATCTAGAGATGGCGGAGGCAGCCTAGGCAAGGGCTACCGGAGAAGAAGTTAATCCTCGGTCTGTGGGTGCTGGCAGCGTCATAGGAGGTCAATCCTTAGTCTACGGCGGGAGATAGGAGGAGCTCAGCCATCGAGGTCGGCGGCGGCGTGATTCGAGCACATCCATCGTGGTCGATGGCGGGATAGTGGAGGTCGAACTTCAGGCGGCAGCCGCACTAAGCTTTGCTCCTCGACCCTGCTGTCTTGGTGTGCTGCCACATCATGCTTCTCTATCTGCTGGGTGGAGGTCGCCGCACGGCTACTTAATTAAGGTATTCTTTTCATGAGTGGCTTAATTAAGGTATCCAACTCCTAAGGGTAGTGATGTACTAGTACTCTGCGTGTAAATTGACTGGCCCTGAATTTTTGTCATTGCACGTCTGGATAACAATATGGAGCGCCCTCAATAATTATGAAAATAAAGCCCGTGATTTATGCACACATCATTGGGCAGCAGTTAATCCATGTATCAATGTTGTTGTTTTGTTTCTAATTACCATTCGTGTGGTGCAGCTGGAACGATCTGAATGGATGAAGGATCGGAATACCACAGATTTTATCAGTGGCATGACAAAGTTCATGAATTTGGCTGAAAGTACAAAGAGGAGAATTCATGATGCGGATTACATCCTGTTTCCATCAGCTGATTGTGCCAATACAGAGTCACGTGTAGTTGCAGATGTCCAGTGGCACTTAGTCTCTCAGGGATTCATGGATGGATATACATGTTGGACCAGACACGGTGAAGACAAGGTCATGGATGAAGATACCCAGGGCTGCGAGATGGCAAACCCCGATCAGTGTCACATGGATGTTGAATCTAACATCGGGGCAGAGGCGTCAAGCTACCAATGGAACACCAGAAAGCCGAAACACCCACTGGAAAACCAAGACGTCGATGCAGATGATGACGATCTTGATATGCCAGATTTTGCTGCTATGATTGTAGATTTCAAGGGCCTAGACAAGGATATTATTGGGTACAAGGATCTGCCAACCATTGATGCGGACTCCAAGAAAGAATTGTATCCAGGTTGCAAAAAGAAATATTCCAGGTTGAGTGCCACCCTGGCGCTTCTCAAATTTAAAGCAGCAAACGGTCTATCAAACAAGGGCTTCACAGAGATATTAGGTATTTTCAAAGAAATTCTCCCGGAAGATAATGTGCTCCCCAGAAGCACGAATGAAGCAAAGAAAATTGTTTGCCCATTGGAACTTGAAGTACAGAAGATACATGCTTGTGTGAATGATTGTATATTGTATCGTGGTGAGTACAAAGATTTGTGTGCATGTCCCGAATGCAAGTATGCACGATACAAGCGCAGGAGAGCAAAGAAAAAGTACAAATTGGACGATGAGATCAAGACAGGAATCCCGTTCAAGGTTGTTTGGTACTTGCCTTTAATTCCAAGGTTGAGACGATTGTTTGCAAACCCTAGAGAGGCAAAGAGGTTGTGGTGGCATCATGATGAGCGAATTGCGGATAAGTATATGAGGCACCCGAAAGATGGGTATCAGTGGGAATTAATCAACAACAAGTTTGAAGACTTTGCCAAGGATCCTAGAAGTATAAGGCTCGAGGAGTGTACTCACGGGATGAATCCTTTTGGCGATATGAGCACCAATCACAACACATGGACGGTGGTTCTGTGCATATATAACCTAGCTCCTTGGTTGTGTATGAAGAAAAAATACATTATGATGTCAATGTTTATCCAAGGCCTGAAGCAACCTAGAAATGACATAGACATTTACTTTCAGCTACTGGTAGAAGAACTGGTGACAGTGTGGATAGATGCACACTACAAAAAAAATACACTTCCGTGATGATACATGTTTGTCACAGTAGGTCACGTTTTCTATCATGCATGTACATCCATGACGATTTTATGAAAAAATCAAGATACTCATACCTGTGATGTAGTAGAAGTGTTCCATGACATTACCAAAATTATCATCACGGATGTGTCCACTTCCATGACGACAAATCGCGCGTCATAGGAGTGCTTTCGTCAAGGGTGACCGACACGTGGCATCCACCGCAACGGAACGCCGTTAAGCTATCGGGTCTGGTTTTGGATTCGATAACCCGTTAATAGCCCCGACCAATGGGTATTTTCCACGTGAAAAAACATAATTGGCTGGAGGAAACACGTGTCGGATCACCGTTGGGACAAGTGTCATCCACTCATTGGACCCAAGGCGCCTATGATACGTCGACACGTGGCACGACCCAATAGAGGCCCATTCATATGAAAAGGTCGGCCCGTTTGACTTGGTTAAAAGGTGGCGGGACGGCCCACAGAAAGCCTGTTAACGGCATGTTCGCATATAGCCCATTTACAACCCGCTAACCCCAGGGCCTGTTATGACCTATCCGAATTAGGCCCAGTAGCGTCATATGGGCCGTCCAATATGATTCCATCCCGTTTTAACTTCTGACCCATGTATGGCCCATGATGTCTTTCGGCCCATATGAGGTCCTTTGTAACTCTTGGCCCATTAACGGCCCGTGGTGAAACTGGCCCGTAATGAACAGTGTATCACTTTATACCCATTAACGGCCCATTATTCCATTTGGCCGTTTCAAGCCCACATTATCTTTCGGCCTTCTCAGGGCCTATTTATTCTTGGGCTCATTTCCAGCATACGTTTACTTATGGCCAGTTACTGTAATTTTCTGGTTGTGGGCCAAATTTAGCCCGTGGATACAGTCGGCCCATTTGTGGCCCGTTATTACATTGGTCCCTTTTCATAGCGTCATCAAATACGGCCGATTAACGACGGCCCGTTATGGTCGGCCCATGAATGGACGATTCCAACTCTAGCCCGTTTACGACCATAATGCAGTCTGTTATTGGCCAATGTTTGGCCAATCAATCATACGGCCCGTAGAAAGCCCATTGTGTCTACGGCCCGAAGAAGGCCCATTATGTCTACGGCCCGTAGAAGGCCCATTGTTTCTACGCCCCGTAGGGGGACCACTGTTTCTACGGCCCGTAGAAGGCCCATTGTTTCTACGCCCCATAGAGGGCCCACTGTTTCTACGGCCCATAGAAGGCCCATTGTTTCTACGGCCCGTAGGAGGCCCAGTGTCACTACAACAAATATATAGCCCATGGTTATTGTGGCCTAGTTTTAAAAAATATGTTATTGCGGCCACTAGCAAACCGCGGAAAAAGAACTGCACTCAACAAATAAACAAGACAACAAGGAAATAAATAAGGGAGCAACTTACGCTAGGTTATCACGGCTATTACAAATATTACATCCACTGGGCATCAAACTTTGCCACCAGTGCAAATATAGGGAACAAAACAGCATATCATATACACTAGTTGTCAAAGTTGGCGACCAGCGCAAATAAATGCCGCAGCAAAACAAGTCCATAACTGAAACCACTTCAGAAGATCTCAAGAAACAATACCTGGGTACCCATAATGCTGGCAAGATGCTTAGCAAGCTTATTAACTTTCTCTTGTTTGGCGCTTAAATCCTCTAGCGCTTGCTGTTACACCAGAAAGTATGCATCTGAATTCTGTAGGGACTTCCTCAATCCTTGACTTTCGTCGCAAAGACATCGATCGATGTCTTTCAACTTGAAGTTGAGACTCAAGAAGACGAACTGATTCAGGCAGCAAGTTCGAAGAGCTTGTGCCAGCAGTAGTGGCCAGTAACTCGAAAACTACATCAAGACAGGACTTTTGGATTCTCTCACTGTCGTCAAGATAGTTTTTATTAGCTTTCTTGGAGACCAACAGGGATGTCTCACTATCTTGTACCTTATCTGCATTACTTCCTTTACCATTGCATAACGGGGTACTATTCTCCAATATTTTGTCCACATTCTAAAAGAGAAACAAGCAGACACATCACAGGTTTACCATGTTCTATATGAAACTCATTTTGGTAAATGGGTTCAGTAATAAAGTGGACAGGATAACAGCATGAAACAAACATATATCTATGTACCATGGTCACTTTATGGTCTATATCATTCTAGTTTTTGTTGCCAAATCAAGATAGAGACACAGTTCAAATAATATTTGTTCAAGACAAAGCAGAATAGACAGAATATAAGTGTGGGAAACTATAGAGCAATAACAAAACTTGTAATGTGCATGACATGAGAACATAACTGTTTATTCAATTGAAACTGAAATCAACATAGAGCAGGTTACAACAACAAACCAGTTAAAGAAACAAGTTTAAAACATACCTGTTGCACCATTGGAGTTTCAATTCCATCCTTCAAATTTGAAAATAGTTGGTATGAGTAAATACAGTAATGCAAGAGCAAAGGAGTATGAACCATAGCTACAGAACCTGACCTGAGAACAAATCGTCTTCTCCTTTAAGCGTTGAGTTGGGATTCAGAGTGGTGGTCCTCGTGCCTTGGGCACTGCAGTTCCCTTACTAACTGCTCGTGTTTGGGTGCTCTATGGTGGAGACGGTGCTGTGTCAACTGGAACTAGGTTACTATCTGCCGGGGTTGGGGGTTAGAAGGGGTGTAGCTAGTTCTTGGTTCTCTGTCCAACTGGGTAGGGGTACAATGTGCGACAGTCTGGGTTATGTGTGGTGGAGTTCGTTCTTGGGCAAGTACAATCGTGGTTCTATCTACATCAACTCGTAGCACTATCTTTTCTGAAGACCGTGTTGTTACTCTCTTAGATACTGCCATCACCCTCTCCAATTCAAATGGCTAATAAACAAGAAAAGTAATTGGAAGTATAGACATTGTATGATAGACATGTGCAATGGATAGTGGGGAATAAAAGAGGGCATGAAATAATTCACATTCATGTTGTCTAACCAAACATGATAGCATGACACAATTTCACATATATGATGGCTAACTAAACAGGATAGCATGACACAATTACACATTATGATGGCTAACTAAAAAAGATGGAAAGACATAGTTCAAAATATGATGACTATGTAAACAGGATGGCATGATATAACTATATAATGTGTTTATTAAATAGGTTGGCATGCCATAATTCACATACATTCACTGATAGATTGCCATAATTCAAAATATGATGACTGTAAACACTAAACATGATGAGATGGTATAACTATATGATGTCTTTATTAAATGGGTTGCCATGCCATAATTCAGATAGATGCTGTGTATGTACTATGTAAACATGATGGCATGATATAATTCAAATATATGATTTATATAGTAAGCAAGTAAGCAGATGGCAATCCATATATGACGTAAAAACTAAGCAATGCATGACATGGGTAATATAACCCTGCCAAGTTTGAGCATAGACCTCAGGGGGAATAGGACATGTCATCACTCTCTGAATCCTCCTCTGAGGAGCTCTCTGTAACAAAGAAGATGTGCGCTTCAGAGTAGCATTGTCTCGCTCTGAATACCTTGTTTTCACTCCAGATACTTCCATCACCGCTTCAAATGGCTGATGCACAGGAAGAGTAGTTGAATATACAAACGTTGTCGACAAATGGAACACGTAATACAAAAATGATAGCATGATATAATTCACATACATGATGATTGGCTAAACAACATGGCATTGCATAATTCACATATATAATGCCTTTGCAACAAGATAGCATTGCATAATTCACATATATAATGTCTTGCAACAAGATGGCAATGCATAATTCACATATATGGTAATTAGACACTAAACATGTGGCATTCACATAAAGCATGTCTAAACTAATCAAATGACATAGCAATGCAAGACACCATACGCACGAGATGAGCAACATAACCCTACCAAGTTAGAGCATACACCTCAGGGGGGGGGGAATAGGACTGTTCATCTGTCTCTGAATCCTCCTTTGAGGAGCTATCCGTAACCAGCGAGATATGCGCTTCATCAGATAGCATAGTCTCCTCTAAAGACCTTGTTTTCACTCCAGAATTTTCCATCACCGTGTCAAATGGCTGATGCACACGAAGATCAGTTGAATGTACTAACACTGTTGACAAATGTAATACATAACGAAAAAAGGATGGCCTGATATAATTTACATATAAGATGACTGGCTAAGCAGGATGGTATTGCAAAATTCACATATATGATGCCTGGCTAAACAAGATGGCATTGCATAATTCACATAAACAATGAATAAACTAAACAGATGGCATCCGCACAAAGGATGTCTAAACTAAGCAGATGACATATTTGATGTATAAAGTAAGCAATGCAAGGCACCATATGCATGATATAACCAACATCAGCATGCCAAGTTAGAGCAATGACCTCAGGGGGTTAATAGGAGTGGTCTTCTCCTTCTGAATCCCCCTCAGAACAAATATCTTCCTCTCGATTACAATCTAAAATGGGTGGAGGGGGGCTGCCTTTGCGGATACCATGGAGCGACGTCTGCATGAAATTTTAGTGCCACGCAAGGCTCGTCTCTTTTGCTCTACATATTCAGTTCCATTGTTTACAATAACTTTCATGCATAGGAATAAAACATAGTGAGATTATGTAAGGAGTGCATGCAGAAATCCAGAGTGATGGTAGCAACCTGTGGATAGACCCAAAACCAATAATAGCAAAGATAATGGCTTGGTCAAAAATATAGATAATGGCTTCTTTACTATTTGTTTCCCACCCAACATGAAACTCATAGTAGACACTAGAGATTAACCAGATAGTAGATAGATACTATTGATTGCGGCCCCGATATGTACCCCACAACCATTTAAAAAATCAAGTTTGACCATTAGTTTGGAGCTGACTCAGAGTCTAATCGGTGAACAGGATGATAAAGTAGCATGTAATATTAAGCGATGCATAACATAAGCAGACACGAAAGAGTGCGACCTCTCTTGCAGACCCGTGTAGTCCTCGAGGTCATCTGCTCGGTTGATAATGGTAACACAGTTTTCATGGCTGCCGGCGGTAGGGAAGAAGATCTGAGGCAGCGAAAGACAGACTGGAGGCCGGATCCCTGCTGTGCCGAACCCTTCTGTGGCTGGAGCAGCTGAGCTGGGGTGGACGACGGCGCAGCAGGAGCGGGACAAACCACACAAGGTTTTCTTTGACAACTACTCCCTCCGTTCCAAAATAGATGACTCAACTTTGTACTAACTTTGTACAAAGTTGAGTCATCTATTTTGGAACGGAGGGAGTATCTGTAAGAGATGTAATTCTATAAGGGCTCATTTGAATTGGAGGATTCCAACAATCCAGGGATAGGAAATAGACAGGAATAGGGTAGGAATGCACGTGCAAAATAGAGAATTTAAAAACACAGGAGTTCTGCCAATCTGGGTGTTTGATTCACAAGAATTGGAAGATCACAGGATGCAAAGAAGCATGGTGAGATTAAGTCAAACCACAAGAAAATGTATGGTTATAACGCTATTATGCTACTATCTCTTAGTCCTGTGCTTCATGAATAGGAATTTGAATAGGAGGACAAGCGGAACTTAAAATTCCTATGGTTTTTCTTTCAAGGAGACACTAAAGGAACAAGTCCTACAGTTTTCCTTTGCTCCATTCCTTTGAACCAAATTCATGAATAGTAGTACCATAGGAAACTTTCCAATCCCTATGTTTTTCATTTACTTTTCCTTTCAAGCACTGGCGATTCTAGTAGGCAGGCTTGAGCAAGGAAAAGCCTACACTAAAAATATGTTTTTGTGCTACTTCTATTAATTTGGACCCAGGCCACTTGAGGGAGTCCTGGATTAGGGGTATCCAGACGGCCGGACTCTATACTTCGTCCGGACTATTGGAGCGTGAAGATACAAGACTCAAGACTCCGTCCCGTGCCCGGATGGGACTCTCCTCTGCGTGGAAGACAAGCTTGGCCATCCGGATATTATATTTCCTTCCTTGTAACCGACTCCATGTAAACCCTAGACCTCTCCGGTGTCTATATAAACCGGAGAGGTTGGTCCTTAGAAGGCCGATCACAATTACAATCATAACCATCATCGGCTAGCTTCTAGGGTTTAGCCTCTACGATCTCATGGTAGATCTACTCTTGTACTACTCATATCATCAATATTAATCAAGCAGGAAGTAGGGTTTTACCTCCATCGAGAGGGCCTGAACCTAGGTAAACATTGTGTCCTTTGCTTCCTATTACCATCAGCCTAAGACGCACAGATCGGGACCCCCCTACCCGAGATCCGCCGGTTTTGACACCGACGTTGGTGCTTTCATTGAGAGTTCCTCTGTGTCATCGCTGCAAAGCTTGATGGCTCCTTCAGTCGTCAACAACACGGTCCAGTGTGAGACTTTTCTCCCGGAACAGATCTTCGTGTTCGGCAGCTTCGCACTGCGGGCCAATTCGCTTGGCCATCTAGAGCAGATAGACAGCTATGCCCCTGGCCAACAGGTCAGGTTCGGAAACCTGAACTACACGAATGATATCCGCGGAGACTTGATCTTTGACAGAATCGGGCCTGTGCTGGGAGCGCCGGACAGTCACGATGATCACGGCTTAGACCCGCTGTCGGACAATCTCGGGATATCACCCTGCAGTAGCCCTGGACCTAAATCCGGAGCAGACTGCATGGCCCAAGGACGGGTGGATGGACCCCGCCCTGCAGGCCGCACACTCATCGGCGTTAGAGCCGAATACAAGCCTCACCTCTAAGGAAGCCTGTGACTCCGGACCCCCGGACTCCTATCCGGTTGTATGTTCCAGTCCACGCACTCCCGAGCCCACCGAGCCTAGTTGGGCTCCGGTAATGGAGTTTACCACTGCGGATATCTTCCAGCACTCGCCCTTTGGCGACATGCTGAACTCGTTAAAGTCTCTCTCTTTGTCAGGAGGCTCTTGGCCGAACTATGTTTGGCTCGAGTGGGAAGCAAGCGATGAAGGAATTCGTTGCCCACCCACCGCCCACTTCATTGCCACTATCGATGATCTAACCGACGTGCTTGACTTCGACTCCGAAGACGGTATGGACGACGATGTAGGAGAAGTACAGGAACCACCGCTCACGGGGCGGTGGACAGCCACCTCCTCATACGATATATATATGGTGGACACTCCGAAGGAAACCAATGGCGATGAGGCAACGGAGGATAACCCCTCAAGGAGAAAAACAAAGCATGGGCGTCGACGGCACCGCTCCAAGCCCCGCCACAGCAATACCGGCCCAGGAGACGAAAACAATCCGGATGGTGCCGAAGAGAAATACAATCCTGATCAGCCTGCCTTCGAGCAGGCCGAGCAGGAAAATGAGCAGGTCAACCCAGATGAACAGGCGACGGACGAATATCCGGAGGAGGACAACTACATACCCCCCCCCCCTCCGAAGATGAGATTAGCCTCAGCGACGACAAGTTCGATGTGCCTGAGGATCCCGTGGAGCAGGAGCGCTTAAAGCATCGGCTTATGGCCACTGCAAGGAGCCTGAAAAAGAAGCAGCAACAAATCCAAGCTGATCAAGACCTGCTCACAGATAGATGGACTGAAGTCCTGGCAGCCGAGGAATACGGACTCGAGCGCCACACAGCTGACAGGCCACCTCGTGGCCAGGATAAAACAGCATATCAGCCCGCACCCCCATGCCAATACACTATGGCCCGGGGCAATAGGCAAGACCTGCAAGATATACTGGAAAACAAAGCAGGACAGCCAAGATCGATCTACGGATCGCGGGGGCGTGCCTCAGCACGCGACGATGACCGTCACGCCGGATACACTATCAACAAGTCCGGCCGGGCTGAACACAGCCACCTAGACCAATTCGAACTGCGTAGGCACATAGCCTGGCACAGAGGCGCTGCGCACCCCCTCTGCTTCACTGACGAAGTGATGGATCATGAATTCCCAGAAGGGTTCAAACCCGTAAACATCGAATCATACGATGGCACAACAGACCCCGCAGTATGGATCGAAGATTTCCTTCTCCATATTCACATGGCCCATGGAGACGACCTACATGCCATCAAGTACCTTCCCCTTAAGCTCAAAGGACCCGCCCGGCACTAGCTAAACAGCCTGCCCGCAAATTCCATTGGCAGTTGGCAAAACCTGGAAGACGCGTTCCTCGACAACTTCCAGGGCACATATATGTGACCACCGGACGCCGATGACTTGAGCGACATCACTCAATAGCCCGGAGAGTCAGCCAGGAAATTCTGGACTCGGTTCCTAACTAAAAAGAACCAACTAGTCGACTATCCGGACGCCGAAGCCCTAGCGGCTTTTAAGCATAATATCCGTGACGAGTGGCTCGCCCGACACCTCGTCCAGGAAAAACCCAAGTCCATGGCAGCTCTCACGACACTAATGACCCGCTTTTGCACGGGCGAGGACAGCTGGTTGGCTCGCAGCAGCACTAAGCCACATTCTGGCACTTCGGACGTTCATGACAATAACGGCAAGCCACGGCGCAATAGAAACAAGTGACAAAACAATGGCGACAACATCGAAGACACGACAGTCAACACCGGATTTAGTGGATCCAAACCGTCACCGAAGAAGCCGCTCAAAAGAAATAATCGAGGACCGCCCACCGACCGTGACATCGAACGCTCGTGCCAAATTCATGGAACCCCAGACAAGCCAGCCAACCACACAAATAGAGACTACTGGGTGTTCAAACAGGCCAGCAAAATAAACGCCGAAAACAAGGACAAGGGGCTGCACGGCGACGATGACGAGGAGCCCCAGGGTTCGAACACGGGGGGACAGAAGAAATTTCCTCCCCAAGTGAAAACAGTCAACATGATCTACGCCACCCACATTCCCAAGCGGGAACGAAAGCGAGCACTACGGGATGTCTATGCGATGGAGCCAGTCGCCCCCAAATTCAACCCATGGTCAGCTTGTCCGATCACGTTTGATCGTAGGGATCACCCTACCAGCATCCGTCACGGCGGCTCAGCCGCATTGGTCCTAGACCCAATCATCGACGGATTCCACCTCACGCGAGTCCTTATGGATGGTGGCAGCAGCCTGAACCTACTTTATCAGGACAGAGTGCGAAAAATGGGCATCGACCCTTCAAGGATCAAGCCCACCAAAACCACCTTTAAAGGTGTAATTTCTGGAGTAGAGGCACGTTGCACGGGCTCTATAACATTGGAAGTAGTCTTCGGATCCCCGGATAACTTCCAAAGCGAAGAGTTAATCTTCAATATCATCCCTTTCCGTAGTGGTTACCACGCACTGCTTGGACGAACCGCATTTGCTAGATTCAATGCGGTACCACACTATTCATACCTCAAGCTCAAGATGCCAGGACCACACGGGGTCATAACAGTCAATGGAAACATGGACCGCTCTCTCCGTACAGAAGAGCATACTGCAGCCCCTCGTGGCGGAAGTACAATGCGGCCTCCTCTGACAAACCACCAATCCGGTGACGACAACCTCGAGCACCGTCAAGCGAGTCCAGAGCACCCCGCAGTAGGATCACCAGGCACGCCAAGAGCGCTACTAGCAGTCCGGCCTCCGCTCGAACCCCGTCAAAGCAGCATTCGTGCCGCGCGTACACAATTACGCACTCAAAATACCATGGGCATGGGCGGAGGCACATCAGTGACTTAGTCAACAGTGTGGTATAACTGCCACATACCTTCATAACCCTCCCTTTTTATCTTTCAGGACACTGCTTTAGGGCAGCCTCTTCAAGAGCGCCGGATTGTCGGACTTATACAGGAGAGAAAACCAAGGGAGCAGCAGGCTTTCCGCACAAAAGAAAATACCCAGGTGGAATCTGTTCACGATCGTTATACCTGTTTAATATACCTACATACAGCCTGCCCTTGGATAGGACATGTTAAATAGTCCTATTTACTTCTGCTTAAACGCACCCATTGCAAACATACGCTTAAACATATTATTCATCAATGGGAAATAATATATAGCGTCAACTTATTATTCCTATTTGCGCATTTTTCTTGCAAATGTTTATTTACTATTGCATCCGTACACCTTGGTACGATTAGTTTGCCAGGGGCTTCTTATGGCACCCGATAACATGGCAACACAAGTCTGAACACTTTCAACAGTGCGGCACCCCGAACTTATAGCACTATATGCATCAGCTCCGAATCACGTCTTGGGTCAATAGTTGGGTTTGCCCGGCTCCCTTGTTTTGGTACCTTATGTTCTGTTATATCGGCTAAGGTAGCGCAGGGAGAACTACTATGATTGTGTCCCGGTTCTTCCGAACGAGCACCTCAGTAGAGAAAGCCGAAAACTAATCGGCATGATGTAGCGAGAGCTGGTCGCTGTTCGAGAGGTCTTAAAATCCTTAAAGATTTTTCCGCTTTAGGTGAGGAATCGGCTTCGTCCGATTTAGGCGTATATAGCGCCCCAATTCGGCCTTCCAAATTCTAGGGGCTTCGCCAAATTTTAAAATTATAGACTTCTATGGCTAAGTGAAAGTTATAAAGCCGCATAGGCCGATTGCCTTGTTTGCTGCACCGGATACCTCCTTAAGGGACCAAAAATTTGGATAAAGAGTATCCGGGTTTTTCCAGGAACACCCCGGTACTAGTTACGTGGGGGCGGAAGCCGACGACTGGCCTACTTTCATAATTTTATGAACAGCCGCACAGAAGGTAATATTTTAAATCAAACAGCGCTACATAGCTCAAGTAACTTTGTATTTATATTACAACAACGACAGATGTACATTTACTCAAGGATTGTGTCCTTGGTACATTCATCGGCCACCAGACGAGCGCCCTACATAACGCCATCATAATACTTCTCGGGATAGCGATGCGCCTTGCCCTCCGGCATCCCGTCCTTCACCAGCTTCTCCGCATCCAGCTTGCCCCAATGCACCTTCGCGCGGGCAAAGGCCCGGCGGGCACCCTCAATGCAAACGGATTGCTTGATAACTTCAAGCCGCGGACAGACATTCACCATCCGCTTGATCAGGCAGAAGTAGCTAGTGGGCAAGGGCTCACTAGGCCACATCCGGACTATGAAATCTTTCATAGCCACTTCGGCCGCCCTGTGGAGTTCGACCAACTGCTTCAGTTGGTCACTCAGAGGCATTGGGTGTTCGGCCCCAGCATACTGGGACCAGAACAGCTTTTTTGTTGAGCTACCCTCCTTGGCACGGTAGAACTCCACGGCATCTGATATGCTGCGTGGCAGATCTGCGAATGCCCCTGGAGAGCTCCGAATTAGGGTACGTAAAAGAAACACCTCCTCCACATGTTTGCTTTGCATAAAGAATGTCTTACCCGCTGCTATCTTCTTGGCCGCCTGGATTTCCTGTTGTGCCTTGTTGGCTTCGGCCTTGGCGTCTTTCACACTCGCAAGGGCCTTCGCAAGCTCGGACTCTTTCACCTTAAGATCATGCTCCAAGGACTCGAACTTTTTACTGAGCTCCTGGAGCTCTTTCTGTACCTCGCCCACTCTAGCATCTTGCTTCTCGCGCTCTTTGCACTCTAGAGTCACCTTGTCCTCGGCCTCGGACAACGCTTTCTTCAGAGACGCCACTTCGATGGTGGCCCCTGTTACAAAGTCACGATGCTTTGCCGTTAGAATAACAATTTTTGCCCATTCTTCATTATACGAGAGCGGGGAATTACTCACCTTTGTTCTCTTCGAGCTGCCTCTTCGTGAGGTCGAGCTCTCCCTGCGCCTGCTCCAGTCCCGTTTTAGTCCGGCGACCTCGGCTGTGCAGACAGCAGTGGCAAGCAGCACAGCCTGCTTATTTACATGCCCGCTTATTATTAGACTCCTGCGGATTATAATTGACCCTCCATTTGGCTTTTCTTTCCGAACACCAAACAGAGTATCAGGGGCTACTACCTATCGGGTGGTAATTTATCACATTTTTATTACTTACCTCAAAGCCTGTTAGGAGGCTGGTGCAAGCTTCGGTTAGTCCGCTCTTGGTGGACAAAACCTTCTGAATCACCGCACTCATAAGAGTACGGTGCTCTTAATCCATGGAAGCGCCGTGAAGTGCTTCCAGCAGACAATCCGACGCCTCGGGCATAACGGAAATCCTCGGCATGGATGACTCACCCTCCCTAACGAGGGGCTGCCCGCCTGAGTACGGAACCATTGGAGGTTCCGGAACAGTGTTCGGCTGAGAGCCCAGCTTACTGTGGCACTCATCGACACCATCCGCGGGGATCTTGAACCCCACGTGTCCAACATCTGGAATTTTGCCTTGGGGCGTCTCCAGAGTCACCTCCCCCCATTCTGGGAGTCTTCGGGACAACACCTCCATGTCATCCGCAGGCTGAGGAGTAGTGGCCGTCGGGAGCGAGTTCATCGTGGAATCGCTCAGGGACCCATCCTAAGACGATACCTCGGGATGAACCCTGGCCGGACTGCATATATGTTCAGCGTTATAACAAGACTATGAAGTAAAATCACGATAGAGTGCAGATACTTACGATCGCGCTAGGGGCTTCCCCCTGGGCAGCCACCCCTCCTCGCTATGGGCGGCCGTGGCGGAGTAGTCCGGAAGGGACACCTTTCCCTTCTTGGACATCCCAGCCTCCCCCTCTGGGGCGGCTTTCCTCTTTTTCTCCTCCCCAGTGCGGGGAGGCAGAGTTTCTTCTTGCTTCCCCCCGCCTCCACGGGAGGAATCTGCCTCATCGTCGTCGGACGACGAGGGTATGACGGCCTTGCGCCGGGGGCCTTTCCTGGCCCCCTGGTCCGCCTTCTCAGGCCCCCATCCTCTCCGGATGGGGCGGCCCCTTCTTATTCTTCCTCCCCTTCGGGGGAGGAGTGTGCCTCAACGTCTTCGGACGAGGCTTCCGGTACAACCTTACGCCGGAGACCCTTCCTGGTCCCCGGGGCCTTCTTTTCGGCCTTCTTCTCCAGTGCCTTGTAGGGCGCCGGGACTAGCATCTCCGTCAGGAGAGCATCGGCTTGGCCTTTCGGCAGCGGAGCTGGACAGTCAATCCGCTCCGCTGTCTCCACATAATCCTGATCAAATATGCACAGATACTTAAGGCTCCCTCATGAATACATTGGGAAGAACTGAATCCGGTGGTAGTCAGAAAACTCACCGGACGAGGAGGCCGCACGACATGAAGCCCATGGTCCTCGGATATGGGAGGAGGTACTTCGGAGGCCTTAAATAGCTCCTTCCATGCATCTTTGTGTGTCATGCCATAGAGCTTCCGAAGCGTCTGGTGTTCGGCTGGGACGAACTCCCACAGATTAAATACCCGCCTTTGGCATGGAAGAATCCGACGAACGAGCATGACCTGGATTACGTTGACAAGCTTGATGTTCTTGTCCTTCATACTCTTGATGCAGTTTTGGAGTCTGGTCAGCTCTGTAGGTTCGTCCCAGGCCAGGCCCTTCCTTTCCCAGGAGGTGAGCCGCTTGGCGGTTCCGGATCGGAATTTGGGGGCCGCCGCCCAATTGGCGTCGCGCGGCTCGGTGATGTAGAACCACCCCGATTGCCACCCTTTCACGGTCTCTGCGAAGGAACCGTCGAGCCAGGTGACGTTAGGCATCTTGCCCACCATGGCCCCTCCGCACTCCGCTTGCTGGCCGCTCATGATCTTCGGCTTTACGCAGAAGATTTGTAGCCACAAGCCGAAGTGAGGCTTGATGCGGAGGAAGGCATCGCATACGACGATAAATGCCGAGATGTTGAGGATGAAGTTTGGGGCTAGATCATGGAAATCTAGCCCGTAATAGAACATGAGCCCGCGGACGAAGGGATGAAGTGGAAACCCCAGTCCACGGACGAAGTGGGCGAGGAACAGGACCCTCTCGTGGGGTTCCGGGGTCGGAATGGCGTGCCCTTCGTCCGGTAGCCGGTGCGTGATGTCTGCGACCAAGTATCCAGCCGCCCGAAGATTTGTGATATGCTTCTCCTTCACAATGGAAGCCACCCACTTGCCTCCTGCTCCGGACATGTTTAACTGCGCAGAGAAGGCTTGGACCAGGGCACTGGAGCTCGAGGAGGCAAGGGCAAGCAAGGAAGGAAGAAGGCGTGGGTGAAAATGCAGAACCCTTGTCCCTTTATAGAGGCGACGAAAGCGGTACGCCTCCCCACTTGCCCGTTGAGAATCGCTTACTTCCCAAGCGCCATGATTGATGGCGCGGTGGGATTACCCATACCCGTATTGATGAGAATCCCGTGATAAGGGGACACGGTCTCTGCTTTGACCAGACGTGTCAAGGAAACCGCCTCGCAATATGCGCTGTGGCTGGTTGCCGGAAAACAGTTCCAATAATGATCCAACCGTAACGACATGTCACGTCGTCTAAAAAAGTTATCAGCAGAAATATCATTCTCTCTATGGTGGTATGTGAAGGTCATTTTGCAGATCCGGACACGGTCTACGTGTTCGATAATTACTTTGGACTATTCGGAGAAGGAACCCGCCTTGCAATGCCGAAGACAGAACTACGTGTCGGACTCATCGTCATGGAAGCCTGGTTCAGGGGCTACTGAGGGAGTCCTGGATTAGGGGGTATCCGGACGGCCGGACTCTATACTTCGTCCGGACTATTGGAGCGTGAAGATACAAGACTCAAGACTCCGTCCCATGCCCGGATGGGACTCTCCTTTGCGTGGAAGACAAGCTTGGCAATCCGGATATTATATTTCCTTCCTTGTAACCAACTCCATGTAAACCCTAGCCATCTCCAGTGTCTATATAAACCAGAGAGGTTGGTCCTTAGAAGGCCGATCACAATTACAATTTTAACCACCATAGGCTAGCTTCTAGGGTTTAGCCTCTACGATCTCGTGGTAGATCTACTCTTGTACTACTCATATCATCAATATTAATCAAGCAGGAAGTAGGGTTTTACCTCCATCGAGAGTGCCCGAACCTGGGTAAACATTGTGTCCCTTGCTTCCTATTACCATCAGCCTAAGACGCACAGATCGGGACCCCCTACCCGAGATCCTGCGATTTTGACACCGACACCACTGCCCTACTAGCTCAACTCCCAGTCCCATCGACAAATGCATAGCTCAAACGCGCAGAGATAAATAATGATGACGTTCAATAGAGTCCATCGCGGATAGCTAAGTTGCCTGGTACCTCACTGCTTGTCATATAGTAGGATAAAATAATCATATTTCACGTTACTACGTGTGCTCAGTGGACAATATATATAACATGTAGAGTAAAAAAGAGATGCAAAGTACAACCTCTTTGGCGAAGCCATGTCGATCTCAGCGTGATTGGGTTGGCCGGTGAGGATGCTCCGGCTGACTTGGCTGTCGGAGGAGGGGAAGAAGATCTTAGGCGTCTGGAGATGGAGCCCGAGGTACAGCTCTACTGTGATAGAGGGTTTCGTTGTTGGAGCAGCTCCAATGAGTTGTATGACGCCGAGGCTGAAGCAGGACAAGAGAGACAACGTTAACCTGAGTGGAATTCTAATAGCATCTCCAATAGATGACATAAAATACATAACCACGAAGTGCTAGATGTAAAATACATCAGCCTCTCATCTCTGAACTTAACTGTTGAAACTGAATTTAAGCATTAAAATGAGCTTAATCTGTCAAACTAAATTTTGTTTGTTAAACTGAATTTTCGTGTAAACCGAACGCACTAGAGGTGAGGCTACATGTCAGTCGACTGACTTTTTCATCCATGGTCAGTCGATTTTGCAGCCGTTGGATACGAAATCAAGGGCCTACAGTTCATCTTCAACCTCCACCCCCTAAGCCACCAGCCCCCACCGGCCAAACAGCTGCCTCCCGCCGCCTGCGGCCGGCGGTGCGCCGCCCCAAAAACACTCCCCACCGATGGTCCACCGTCGCCCCGACCATCCCTCTAGGCCCCCCGTGTCGAGCTTTTTCTCCGGCGATCCCCACGCCACTGCCCCACCACCACCGGCGACCACCACCCCACCCTGAACCCTAAGATAGATAGTGGGGTACCTCTCTAGGGAGCCCCCCTCCCCGCTGCGGCTGGTTCTTCCTTAAGTCTGGCGAGCCTCCCACCCCCTGAAAATTGAATGAAGTGTAGCTAAATCGGAGCAGCATAACAAGAAAGAGCAAGAGTGAGAGCAGTAGCGCGAGCAAGAGCAATAGCAAGAGTAGACCAGGCAGGGGACCGAGAGCAAGAGCAGAGCAGCAACGCGAGTGAGAGCTAAAGCAGCAGCAGCTCCTACTGATTTGGACGTCTCCATCGAGGGAGCGACGCCGTGGAGGAAGTGGCCGGCAACGCCACCGTGGATGGAGCCGCACCGTGTCGACTCGGGACCGAGCGCCGGCAGCATTGTGAGATCGAATCAAGAAGGAAATGTGGCGATTAGTGTACAACCTCTTTGGTGGCACCGATTAGGCCACAACTTAATCCGAGGAAACGGTGATGATGATGCTCGTCCGGTGGTGCAGGTGAAGACGGCGGTGTGGGAATGGAGGTGGTATGAAAGACGAGGGGAACGTCGGGGCAGCTCCTTGGAGGTGGAGGACAGGGTGGCTGAACCGGCGGGACGACCAGATCGATGACAGATCCTCATCCGGTACGGTGGATGAGGGACGTCGAGGTGTTGCTGTGGACGATGTCGTCAGGGAAGAGGCTCCGGCTGGGTGGCGGATGGAGGAGGGTGTGGGGCTTCACGGGTTTTCGCGGCCTCGGTGTATGAATTGGTGGGAGAATGGGATGGGAGTGGGGAACCATGGCTTAGGGACGCGCTTGTCCGAAATGTGGGGTAAGTTACAAAAGTAACCCCACCGATTCGAGGCGGTTCTTTCGGTTCAGGGGTATCACGGGTATTTCGCATGTCGGGATTTCACAGGAGGTGGGAGTTTTCGCGCGCGTTGTAATTTTGGAATACCAAGGCGCAGGTTGAGATGGAGGGTGTTGTCGGAGCACAACAAGACAAAGATATATCTTAAATATTTCGGGCTAACAAGGCGCGAGTTGAAATTTCTGGACAAGCCTAACGTGTACTGTACCAAATCAATTCGCACTACAAATGTCATTCAAAACATTGAATTCATGTTATGTTTAATTAAAATATTTCACTACATGTATAATGCATGCAACCTACTACTCAAATGAACGTTTTAGTGCAGTCCAAACGTATATACTACCGCTTCAATATGAACTAAATTTGAATTCGTTTCTCTATTTGGATAAGATCTACAATAATGATTGTTGTGAAGTCAAAGCATTTGATTTGTTTCTCTATTTTAATAAGATCTATAATCATCATTATTGTCAAGTTAAACCATCGTTTGCGTATTATCTTCACATCACACCACATGATTAGTCTCGAGTTACATATGAACTATGTGTACTATATGAACTCAAACTCGATTTTTTGAATCCACTTTATGTTGATTTCAAATCACAGTACATTTCAAGCTCTAGCTAGATCTTCATAATCTAAACCATGTCTCATATGTATAATGTGTTTTTCACATTATGTATGGTGCCCCGCCCCCTATGCCTACAAGTATTTAGATGTAAGTTGTAAACACCACACATTACCACAAATTCAAATAAAATGTGGAAATGTTCGACATATACTATTGTTTAGATTGTTCGATATTTAGTTGTAAGCTGCAAATGCCACACATTATCACAAATTCAAATAAAATGTGAGATTGTTCGATGTATAGTATGGTTTAGATTGTTCGACATTTAGCTGTGAGTTGCAAACGCCATGCATTATCACATTATGGTATAACATGTGCAAAACCACAACACGCGTATCACCGCTATATTCATGCATGCATATGTTTACAACACTATGATCTCCTATTCAAATATGTGAAACCACTTTCATATGAAATTATGATCTTTGTTAGTCTCTTACACCCACACAATCCTCTAACCTTTGTAGCTACCACTAACTTTCTGTCGTGCATGCACACGCCCTCCTCGCCCTCCCCCTCCCTCAGCATTCTATCCATCGCGCACATTCATTTTTTTTCTTTAGGTCGTTCTCCCACAGTCTCCACAACTCCTTCCGACACACATCGATCGATAAACCTGTCCAGTGATGTCTGCCTACAACATACACACGCACCTTCAATGTCCTCCTTTATGTGTCCTTGCCTCGTGTCTCTCATACGGTCCCACACACGTGTAAACTCTCTCCCCTCTTCTCATCGATCTCACAACCGCACACTCCTCCCCCTATCTAGCTAGTAGTTGGGCCTCTCGCACCACCTCCTAGTTCCATTCTCTCTGTCTATCCGTCTCGCTGCGCCTTATTTGCCTCTAACAAATGGACGTACACCGACCGATCTCCCACTATACATATAGCTAGCTAGGTCCTTATAACTTGTTTTCCCCCACGCGTCCATCGATCTACCTCATTAGTTATGTCTCTCCCTTCCTCCGACAAACAACAATTGATCTACCGATCTAGTTAGGTTTGCTTACCAAACACATGGTTCCCCTTCATCATCCATGGATGCGTCCCGACAGATCTATCATGCATAGGCACACACAGAAACACATCCCCACTCTCATTGATAATATTGCAGTTCCACCTTCAGTTTGTCTAGTAGGCTTCTCCCACCATCTTCGGGAAGCAACTCCATCACCCATCCAACACTCTACCCCTCTCCCTCTCTCTCTCTCTCTCTCTCTCTCTCCTCTCTCTCTCTGTCCCATCCTATTTCCCGTCCTTTGGGTATGTATGGATGTCGACCGATCTCCCTCAAGACATAGTTGGGTCTCTCCTTCTCAACACATATACGAGTCATTCTACCTCTATAGTTAGGCCTATGCCCACCCTCCCCCCACCCACCCCCCCACACACACACACCGATACATCGAGCGCTCTAGTCCTGTCTCCCTGCCACACACAAACTTGACTTGTGCCCTCTGACGTTTCGGTAGGCCAGTCGCCCTATATCTTTGACTTGCACACACACACAATTTCGATGGCTCGCTTCATAGATCTCACACCCACCCACTTGATCCACTCTTCGACTCTATCGATATCTATGACCCCTCCCTCTCTTCTCGTGGATCGCCCGACCCTCTATATATGATATGGATAGGCCTCCATTTCACACACATCGCATGCAAAATTTTGTTTGAGATGTCATCGACACATATTCCCACAAATACACTCACGAAATCAACCCCCCACCCCAAACAAAAACACTCATGAACGCACACGACATCTGTCTAGGTTTGTATCTCTCTCACGCACACCCACGTAGGTGGGGGACGTGCATGAAGAGAAGAGGTGCACGCACGGCGCACGTATTCCCGTCTCTTTCCCAACCACACCCGCGCGGGTACACGGTGGAGCTCAATTCTGTACGAAAAGGCAGCCCACGTGGTAATTTGACATGTGTACTGGTTGTCCACTTGATGGAGGGAGGATCATCTACCACAGGTGAACAAACAAATTGTGACTTGCCGCGTTATGTTAAAAAAGAGGCAAACCATGTGGGGCCTACCTTAGAGGCAAGGCTATATACATTGGAGTACTTTTGATGTGTCCCGTCAACTCACACAACAAGGAGAAGCTTGCTTAGTACACCATCTCCCCCGCCCACGGGCGCGGTGGCTCGCAGGATGAGGTGAAGCTTGCTTACTAGTACTCCTAGTATTGTACGCCTTACGCCCGCTCCCTCGCCCACGCGCGCGGTGGCTCACAGGACGAGGAGAAAATTTTACTACTCCCTCCGTTTACTCCTCGTCCCTACTACCTTGGTTAGAGAGATTATCATATTGTTTGGAATATATATGTCCTTTAGTAGATTTCAATATGAACTACTAGTACATACTCCAAACACTGATGTATATAGACGTATTTTAGAGTGTAGATTCACTCATTTTGCTCCGTATGTAGTCTATATTGAGAAACAGACGTAATAGTACGCACTCTCCCTCGCCCCTCGACCCTAGCCCATGTAATGGACGTGCAGCAATTCATTCGGTCTCATATAACCAGAACGATATATACTGTAGTACCATTACTGCTCGACTTCCCGAAGAGGCGAAGAGCCAATCGCAAGGTTATTACTTTGGAGATGCCAAGCGCAAGGTTTATAGGAGAACGATTAGTAGATGCCACATCATTTATAAATAAAGGTTTTTTTCTTCAGTGGCACGTACGCAATATAATAGGTTCATATGGAGAGAAAAGGAAACCGCTCCACTATATACATAGTCAGGATGGGCCAGCCTACACGGTTGCTTGCTAGGGTGGCTCTCTTCACATTCTCCCACACAAAACGACTATGGCCACATCTCTAACATCCAGGCGGATCACGTCCGCCGGGGGAAGGGGTGGATGCTTAGTGTAGATGCGGTCGCCGTCGCCGACGGCGAAAACCCACTGTCGGCACGTCTCGATCAGGGGTCCCCGCCGTTCTCTCTCACAAAGCCAGTGAGGTTGCCTTCGTCCCTTGCTCACTGCCGCGACGTGGGTAGTTGCCGCCTCCCGCCGCCCTCCTCAAGGTTGAGCTACGTCCCAACATCCCTTAGGTACAACTCCCTTTACAACCGGCTTGCACCACTGCTCCAGCTGCCCACATCACTCCATGTGGATATTTCTCTACTTCTGTGCCCCGCAGATACCTCTACTAGCTTCTACGTACTGTATTTGTTATGAGTTTATGTCTCATCAACTAGTCCCAGTAATCTTATTCTAATCACGCTTCTTCAATTTCTTTGCCACAGGGATGCTCATCTCGATTTTGGTGAAACTGTACAAAATGATCCGATGGTCAAAGGGTTGCAAACTTCATTTCTTGGGAAGCTCGAACATTGCTAGCAATTTAAAGCCTGGTTAGGGTTTATGGTTCAAGGGCTAGGGACTGCATGGATCATTTTTTTTTTCTTTAGCTGCCTCTGTTCCAAAATAAGTGTCAACTTTAGTAGTAGTACAACTTTGTACTGAAGTTTGCATAAAGTTGAGACACTTATTTTGGAACGAAGGGAGTACATATTTGCTATGATCTGTCAATCATTGAGATGCAATAGCATGCATGGTAGTCTCCTTTGTATTTGATGAAATGTTGCAACGGGCAACCTTGGACGCAACATACATGTAATAGAAGCTGGAAGCTTCATAGCATTGTACAAATTTATCTCACTGATAAATTACAGTGCGTACTATACTAGTACTTCCTCCGTTCCTAAATATAAGTGTTTGTAGAGATTTCACCATGAACCACATACGGATGTATATAGATGCATTTTAAGTGTAGATTCATTCATTTTGTTCCGTATGTAGTCCACCTAGTGGAATCTCTACAAAGACTTATATTTAGGAACGGAGGGAGTACTATGTAAAGAGTTAGGTGTAGCACGGTGTCCAAAAAATATGGTGATAGTGAGGCGGGCCATGTAATCACTGAGCCTGCATGTTTTCACTGCTCTTGCACTCCTCCGCTATAAGAATGGAGAAAATTGTAATCTAGTAGTACCTCCTTTCGCCGAAAGCGTGGGACATCTAGCAGTCCTACCACCTCAGTAATAATGACCAATGAGCTGTCCAATCACATAGACCCAGCAGTAAGTTGGACGGACGAAGCAACCATCACTCTGGAATCCGCTTCTCCCTTCAACGTAGGCGCCAGTGAGAGGTCACGTCCGCTCTGCCCGAGCATGAATGCGACACCGATTCTTTGGAAAGGCACTGACCGTTTCGGGCAGGAAGCGCGCGCGGGCGATGGAGGGGCTTTGGGTGGGCCAGACTGGTCAGGAGCGGGCGTGGCAGCTGTCCGCCTGTCCCCACCGGACGCCCGGAAACGAGAGGATGCACCGACTCTTGCGGCTAAAATTGTACACTACACACCATCTCTCTATAGGAGTAGATCGATCTGTCGCTCTCTCTAACACACACATGCTGTTAAACACACACACACATGCACACGCACACACAGGTTCATAGAATAGGAAAATCGTGCGAGTGCGAAGCCACAGGAAGTGAGATACAAATGGAGTACGTACAAGAAGAGAAGAGGTGATGAATATTCCATCAAACCTGGACTAAGGAGTAGTACTCCCTCCGTCTAGGTGTTAAGTCATGCTACAGAAATCAGATATTCCCAAAATGTTTAGGCGTCGTCCATTAACTTCGCATCTCAATCCCCTCCTGGCCTCGTTGCTAGCGAGCATTGTTACTTAGGGAGCATGTGGATCCTTAGCAAGAACAGCTTATAGCATAGCCGGGCAAGGTTAGGCGTTTGGAACTGTTAAAATATGTTAGCTTTTGTGGGCCATCTAGCTTGGGTGGGCTAGAAAAACCTTGCTAGCTCAGGAGATTCAGATCGGCTCGCTTCCGACGGCAAACTTCGCGTAGTAGTAACATAGACTAGTAACATATGCATGTTACCAGTCCAAGTTACTCACCACTATGACCAGCCTAAGCAATGTAACCAAACGCTCCTTACTCTGCCTTGTTATCAGTCAAGAAATCAAAGTCAGCTTGCATGCGAGTTAGTACGTGGCCCTTCATGGTAGCTAAAACGACATCTCTTATTTGTTTGGATTGATTGTTGCATTTAGAGACAGAAATCAGGGCTTTGATTAGAGGAATGACCGGTCGAGTTTCTCCTTCTCCTCCAATCTGCTTGCACCTTGGTCTCGCTGCACTTTCTAACGTGACTTATTAAACCTAGATGGAGGGAGTAGTATGAGATACGGTGGCACACTAACTTAGGTCGAATACAAGTACCCAAAATTGTGTGCATGTTATAATAAGGATTCACTTAAAATAGTATGTAAGCGAACAGAGGGATCAATTGGACAGTGTTCCTGAGCAGTAGCGAGATGTGTGAGGTAAGAGACACCACTGGCACTTTTAATTTTTCTTATTAATTTGTTTGTTTCACCCCCTGACTGGTGGGACCCAACATACTACGTGGAGAGAGGTAAGGTGACTAAGGCTGCATTATTTCTGCACCACTGTTGATAGTCTTACCACCAAAGCCACATGACATTATTAGGATTTAAATCCCAATGACTACCACACAAAAAAACACACGGCATGCTTGTCACATGAATGCAGGAATGTATAAAAGGTTATTTTCCTCTTGATGAACATAATGGGAGGGTTGTGTAGCTGCTTAGCGTGTTCGTTCATCAAACTTGAGGTCTCGGGTTCGATAACTACACTTGAGCATAATTCGTGCCAGGAGGATTCTTTGACTGGTCAGAATGGATGGATACGGAGCTATACGATCTCATAGTGACCGTATAATCACCTCATCATGTATAAGCTGCAGCCTCGGCGCTTGTTTTCTAGTGTTTGCACTCTTCACACTCTCTCTCTAGTATATATATACACGCTGGAGCCTCAGCGCTTGTAGTTGCTCTCTTCACACTCTCTCACCCTCTCCAGATCTAAACAAGACTTTGTTGGCCTCTCTCTCTCCCCTCACTGCTGGTCAAAGAGCCGGCAGGATCCGTCTGCCAGGAAGGGAAGGAGGCTTAACGCTGTCGCCATCAGCGAGGGAGGGAATCCACTACCGGCGCAGCTGTTCACTTTCACCCAACGGTGGCGCGGGAGGGCCTCCGACCCCTTATTCTTCACCACCGTACATAGTGTGGGCTGAACGCCCTCCGGTCGCGCACCTAACCACACCCCAATAACCTTAAGGTATAATTTACTTATTCCAGATGCATTGCTATAGTTGCATGTGGGCCTTTTCCGCTTCTGCACTCGAATCTAGGTGTTGGATCAAACAGGAAAGTAGTGGGGAAAGTTGTATACCATGAATCTAGGACGTGGTTCAAAGAGGAAAGGAATGGGGGAAAGTAGTGGGAAAAGTTGTATAGCATGAATCTAGGACGTGGTTCAAAAAGGAAAGGAACAGGGGAAAGTAGTGGGGAAAGTTGTATCGCATGAATCTAAGACGTGCTTCAAAGAGGAAAGGAATGGGGGAAAGTAGTGGGGAAAGTTGTATAGCATAAATCTAGGATGTGGTTCAAAGAGCAAAGGAAGGGGGAAAGTACTAGTACAGACTGGCTATCCAGCACCTACGTTGGTCCAAAAGGGAAAACAATGACAAACACAGTACACACATCTATAACGAACTGACCTTTTGTTTTCGGGGACAAGGCTGTAGAGTTTAGCAGGACTAGATTTGCTGTGCTCACATAGGGAAAGGTGTCGAAAAATGACAAAACTGGGACCAACACAAATATGCTCCTTGGTTGTTTGTTCTTTGTTGCAACAGACTATGCATCACCCCAGTACATTGGTAGATGCACATGGCGCTGGTGCATCCACTGTCCCGTGCAATTCTTTAGCTATTGTTAATCTAAGGCCATGTTTGGTTAAAAACTCCCTAGTCCCTACCTGCTTGGTTCCAGGGATTAAACATGGACTAGAGGTTACTAAATGACATTCTAAAAGACCATGTTACCCCTAGTAATGAACTAATAGATGGATATTTCACAACTGTTGGCCTATATTTTGCCACTTTCATCTGAAAATTAATGTCATTGTTTAGTGCTATACTTGTGTTCCCTAATTGACATGCCAGATCTTACATTGAAGGCGAAGCTTGTCTGAGGAAGAACAAGCGGAAGAAAAACAAAAATCAACTCCCGGTGCTGTAATGAAGCACTAGAACTGTGATGACACAAGTAATGATATAGTTTTCATCTTAATTTATTGCTATGGCTGGAACAAGCAATTGTTTTGCCACTGACTTGATGCCACTCTTAATGTAATACATAATTATCTCTACTTGTGCAAACAGGGTTCTTCTTGGAAGATACCATATATTTTAGTGGAACTGCACAAGAAGATGTTGGAAACATTAAACTAATCGAGGAGTATATAGTAAGCATGACCACCACAGTAGATAGCATAGATGGTTCCGGAGAAGTGCTTCATCTGTATGCTCTACACAATAAGCCTCATGACAAAGGTTGGTACTCGCCCACTGATTTCATCCATATGATTGAGCTTTTTCATCTCTATTGGTGTTGTGCTACTGTTTAGATACTGTCATGAAGAAGTGGTATTGTCCTTGAGAAGTGCTTCATCTGTGCTGTTTTAAATATGTCCTTTCCTTTTTTGAGCAAACAGGGATGCTAGCATTTAGTTGTCCTCTTGTCTTTGCACAACAGGATCATCCTGCTCTAAAGAAGAATATGGAGTACGTGAAGCGACTAGTTCCGATTATGCCAGGATGAAGAAGCCCTTTCTATCTTCTCATCAGAAGGAGCAGTTGAAGGATGGTTACATTACTCCCCACAAGACCAAACTAACTTCAGCTCAGAAGGACTGAAAAATTTGCATTTTCTTGCTGTTATGCACAAGTACAATGTTGATCTAGGATTCTTTCCGGTGAGTTCCATTTTTCTAAAAGTGTGCTCTACATGGACCATGTAGGTGCCTGTTTAAACTGTCAATTCATAGTACATTTTGCTTTATACTAATCACTTTTTTTATATTTGTGCAAATAGGGGCGCTCAGCTTTATTTCAATGGGAACTGCACAAAATGTTCATGAATACATCGAATCATTCATTTCCACCACAAGAAAGGAGGTGCCGATAAGTTCAAGGCGTTGCAACATATAAGGGCGAAATCATACAAGCTACACACGAATTTGGTTGATTTTGGTGGAACTGCACAAAAAGAACAGCTGGTTTATTTAGCACGAGGTGCCATGTCAATGTCCGGACTGATGGCAAACCCTGCCCATTCCACAATTGTAGGCATTTGATATTTTGGAATGGGACAACCTTGTCAAATTTTGCTCATTGATGTTAGCAAGAAGACATGCGTTTGATATTTTTGAATGGGACACCCTTTGCTGTCAGCAGCGTTGATCATTTTTTCTTTATTATTTAGTGTTGAAATAAATATTGGCTCTCACATGTGAATTGCTGAGATGCATAATCATCGATTGTTTTGAATGTTCTCTATGAATTGCCAGGCATGTGTGTTTGATTGCAATGTACAGGAACGCTAAAAAGCTGCTCAAACTCTCTGTACTCCTTCTGTTCCTTTTTACTTTGCACATTGTGAAAGTGCATACTTTTTTCTATAAGATTGGTCAAAGTAAAGATACTTTGACTACAGACAAAACTTGTATGCAGACTAGAAAGGACCGGAGGGAGTACATGTGAAACTGCTGCAAACAAGGTGATCACCCTAGGAATAATGCTAGTACATATTGTTTTGCATGTTCATCCAATGCCAGTGATACAAGAATTCAAACTAATCAAAATAAATTCATTCATACACGGTCGGATTTCATATAAACATGCCGGATTTCATTACATTTCATACATTCTTCAACTAAAAAGGGGTGCGCTGGAGGTATAATTAACCGTAGCTACCCACCTATGTCCGACTGAGATGAACAGAAGCTTCAGTGACTTAACTGTAGGTGCAGTTGCATAACTGACATGTGGCCCAGATGCATGTTGGGCCCACGTGTCATCCAGCCAACTACACCAACAGTTAAGTAGAAGCAGCGTCCTTCTCCACCATAGCTCTCCTACTCCACGTCGCCACCAAGAAGCTAATCGGCCGTCAATGGTTAACCCACCTAGCTTGGCTTCAACCGAAGCGTAGCAGCGGTGGCCTTACTTGGACCCGAGCGGCGGCGACCTACCGTGTTCTACTCTTCCTCGTTTTCTGTGTGGCGCAGCCTCGTTGGCAGCGGGGCGGGGCCTCGACAGAGTAGGGCCTCCGCCTTGGTGCCGGCGGGGCGAGGCCTTGGCAGAGCCGGCGATGTCCTCTATCTCATTGCAGGCGGGCGACGCCTCGGCGGAGCGGGGGAAATCCCCCCTCGTTGCCGGTAGGGTGGGGCCTCAGCTGAGCCGGCGATGTCCTCCACCTTGTTGTTCTCGGGGCGGGGCCTCAGCGGAGCCGGTGGTGTCCTCTGCCTCGTTGTTGGCGGGGCGGGGCCGCGGCGGAGCCGGTGGTGTCCTCTGCCTTGTTGTTGGTGCCGCGGGGCCTCGGCGGAGCATGGCCTTGTTGACACCAGTGGAGCGAGGACTCGTCGGAGCCGGCATTGTCCTCTGCCTCGTCCTCGGTGTCGCCAAACAACGCCTCGCCCGCTTCATCGCTCTCTTTGTAGGCGGCCACATCCTCCGCCACCCGCATGCGGTACCGCCAGCGCTCGAGGCGGCCCTGGCGGGCGGAGCGGTATGAATCGAGCAGCGCCTCCTGCTCTGCCCGCTCCACGGCGATTTGCTCCTCCGCCTGCAGGTGCTCCTAGAGGACATGGTGGTTGTAGGCGGTGTCGGCATGCGCCTCCCGTAACTGCTCCTCATGCTTCTGCCTCACCGTGTCCGTGTATTGGGCACGGGCCTCGTCGATTGTCATGGTGCAATGCACCAGCGAGGATGGCGCAGAGGAGGGGGTTGGCACCGGATCGTCGACTACCATGTTCTCCATTGGGACGTCGTCGTCCCCCGGCTACCTGCCGGCCAGCCAGTCGGCAGCAATGGCTGCCATCTCCTTGTGGTCCGTCGTTTTCCCGTCCCGAAGAGCACTGGAGCGCGAGGAAGCCATGGTGGGCAGTAGTGGTGTGGACAGGAGAAAGGGAACATATGTGGATGACTGCGGCTATGGCTGGCGTAGCAGTTTATATAGCAATGGTGGGCGCCGGAGGGACAGACGTGTGGCGCTGGATTAGCTGCCTCGGCAACCACATATCATTAATGTGGGTGACAGGCGGACGGATGGATGGCATTGTGTTGTTTGAAGGTGGAGCAATTGCCTACACCGGGAAGTGGGGCGGGCGGCTCTGACCGTTTCGGGCGGAAAGCGCGCGCGGGCGAGGGAGGCGGTCTGGGTGGGCCAGGGCAGTCAGACTTGTGCTTGGCAGCAGGTCGGTCTAGCAGCCAGACATGCTGGCTCGCTAGCGAGCTCGCCGAGCTGAGCGACGACAATCAGACTATGGATGTAGCTTCCAGCTAGGAGCCGGCGCCACTGTCCAAGCCGGTTCATGCCGTGTTCACCATAGAGCAGGTGCGGCCGCACTTTGACGCCCTAATGGCAGAGGAGCTACTAGCGCATGAGGACCTGTGCTGCAACCTCCGTCTCCTCAACGAGCACCGGTGAACAAGCCAACGACATTGCTGTCACGGACATGTGGCCCTATGATCCTGGCTTCCTCAATGAGCAGCGGGCGCTGTATCAGACCATCCGTAGGGCCCGCGAGGCCCTCTCCGTTGTCCTTCGAGTTGTTGTGCTCGCCATGGCGCCGCCGTCTCGCATTGTCAACATGGTCAATGGACATGAGGATGAGGAGATGACTTTACTTGGAGAGGATGACAGTGGGGACCCACCAGGGCCATAGCCGCACGTATGCAAGTGCCTCCTTATTATATAAAACTATATTTTTTTGCTTCCTCCTAGTTTCCTGACATCACGATCCCACACTATTGTCAACCTATGTAGTCAATAAACGAGAGAATTGCACAAGGAGCGGCCGACAGCTGGGACCAAGCAGCTCGAGCAGTGCAGAGTTTTTGAGGTGTGAGCACTTCAGAGTTTTTCTTGAGCGATGTTTTCGTTGTTGTTCAGAGGAGAGAGCAGGGTATTAATTGGGCGGGCTGTGGCCCGTCTAGCCCAGGCCAAATATCCAGCCCAGATATTAATTTTTTTCAAGCTGAAAATGGCTAGCCCAGCTATACTTTTTTTAGGAATACCCAGGCAAGGTCAAGTTGTTATTCTCCGCCCCGCTGGGCTGCAAATCTTTCCTAGGAGGGATGCATTAGGCTTTACAAGAAAACGGGCTTTAAGAAATAATAAATGGGATGTAATTATAAAAACTGGGCAATAACTATAAAAAATGCACCAAACAGGTAATTACTTTATAAAATATTATTTTTGGATATTGAAAATTTTAATTTCATTAATTGTTGCGCGCGCAATGTTTCATTGGATTTTTATGTAATATAAATTTATATTGAAATTGTTTTTAATCGGACTAGAAATTCCAGGATAAAAATATTTCGGATCCCATCAAAATGTGGGAAACTTTATTGAATTCTGTTTTGAACGGTTGGTTGAAATGGGCTGTACTTTTAACAAACTGAAAATGGGCTGTAGTAAATTCCATTAGAATTCAAAAATGGGCTGTACATTCTTACAAATCTCAAATGGGCTATAAGTTCTCTGCCACACGCTTGTGGCCTTACTAAGTTGACGTGTCCCCTAAAAAAAGAGAGTTGACGCATATGCAAGGCTTTGTCAACTTATAGTCAACACACGGTTCTAGCAGCAGTGGCTGTTGGATGTCCATCGAACGGATGCCGTGCTTCTTCTTCAATCTTGGATATTCTAGCTTCACCCGCCCAAAAAATGATTCCTCCCCCTAACATCTGGGGCGCACCATTTCGGAAGCTACCTGTGGGCCTACTAAGTTGAAGTGTACCAAGGGCTTTGTCAACTTAGGCAATATAAACGATTCTAGCTGTAGTGACCGTACAATGTCCATCCAACGGCCATCGTGCTTCTTCAATCTCTGGTCTTCTTGCTCCAGCCGCCCAAAGCAGCGCCGGTCGTTCCGCCTGCTCCTGCCTCCTGTGTCCGGCTGTGCTGCCGCGGACGCCTCACCGCCCCCTACTACTCCCACCGCTGGCCAGGCCATCCCTCGACTCACCCACACCCCCTGTTATTCTGCAGCGACGGCAGCCTCACACCATAGCCGAAGTAGTGAACCCTCGTACTCCTCTCTGCGTGGGCATCCACTGTCGCGTCTTCCCCAGCTCTGCGTTGTCCCCTTCCTAGGCCTCGCCGTCGTCCACCGCCATGGTCAATGTGGTCAATGACCGACTTCCATTGGAAGAGTACTGTACGTAGAGGCTGATAGCTGGGTCCACGGCTGCCGCAAGCAAGTGCCTCCTTATTACACACAAAATAATTATTCCTCCACCTGGCAGCGGGGACCCACCGAACGGGCCACCGTATTTCATGAAAAAATGTTTCCCCCTCACTGCAGGGACCCACCAGCTACATCTTCGCACGCAAGGAAGTGCGTCCGAAAAAAAATGATTTGCCCCCCTGACTGCTGGGGCCCACGAGCTAGATCTTTGCACACAAGGAAGTGCCTGACAGTCGGGACCCACCTGGTCGAAGCGTACGTAGCATTGTCATTGTGGTCGCGAACGTGTACATACATACTGGCCGATGTAGAGGCGCGCATGTGTCGTAGTACAGGCGCGCACGTAGCATGTACACGTACGTACAACGGTCAGTGTGCAAGAAAAAAATACGGCCACATACGTACATACGGGCGCGGTCTCGAACGCCTACTCACACATACGTACAGCAAGGGCTCATGTACATGGCTGGGTCGGAACGGAGAAACAGCGTCGTCGTCGTGTTCATGTGGAGCCAACCGGCTGAGTCGGAACGGAATGCGTCATCGTGTTCATTGGGAGGGCTTGGACGGAACATCCGATGGAAACGAGGCCCGGCGTACCTCAGAACAGAGGAAACGGCCTTGTGTTCGACCGGCCACGGTCGAAACAGGATCCTATTCATCAGGAGGGGGTCTGGCATACCGCAAAACAGATGAAACGGACTTATGTTGGACCTCCTACGGTTGAAACGGGGTCCTGTTGATCAGGAGGGGTGTGGCGTACCGCAAAACGGAGGAAACATACTTGTGTTGGAGCGCTACGGTCGAAACGGGGGTCTTGTTCATCGGGAGGGGTGTGGCGTACCGCAAAACGGGACTCCACGAGATACTGTTCATCTCCACCGTCGACCTCCTCCAGCCTCCACAGGCTACTGTTCATCCACCATCGACCTCCTCCAGCCTCCACCTGCGGCTGTTCATCCACGAGCTTCTGTTCATCCAGCCTCCACCGCGCGCTAGTCCACTGGCTACTATTCAATCAGCCCTCTCCACGGGCTCCTGTTCAACCACCCCTCCACGGGCTACTGTTCATCCAGCCCTCCACGGGGTCGTCCTGTTCATCCAGCCCTCCATGGGGTCATGTTCATCCAGCCCCAACCGGCTCGATTGATCGGGGTCCTGTTCATCCAGAGGCAACACCACGGGGTCCTGTTTATCCCCCCCCCCACCGGGAACTGTTCATCCAAACCCCCTAGCAATGCTCACTGTTCATCCAGAGGCAGCATCGATCGACTTTAGTTAGCAGCAGTAGCGAAGGAATCGCTCGATCGCTCGGGTTCAGTACCATGTAGCCTGTAGTGCAATCGCTCAGGTTCAGTTAGGCGACACCTCGCTAGGGTTCAGTTAGAGCCCAACGCCTCACACCCACGCGCGTACGGTACGAGAAAAACGTGCATCGCTCGGTCCCTGACCACCCACCGTAACCGGGAACTCCCCGATATTTTCCTCGCCCTTGCTTCTACCATGGTTTTTTCCATCATGGACGGCCCAAAGAATGCCATGCAGCTGCGTCCCCGGCCCGCCCAGGACGAAAAGCCCATTTTCTATCATGAATATTTGTCATAGAACTAGGAGCCCACCACATCTATGATGATACCGGGTTTTGTCACAATTATCATCATAGAAGTGTCATAAGTATGACATAATTTTTTTCGTTCGGCCCAAAATGTCATGGATGTGTCTTTTTTTTGTAGTGGCACCTGTTGTAAAATGTTACGATGTTTACAGAAAGAAGAATTTTGATCTACATGCGATGCTGGTGCACACCATTCAAGATAAGCCGGCATTAGGCAACACATCGGGTTAGAAAACAAAGGGAGATGTAGGGTGTGTCACATGCATGGATAGGACAGCTAGCAGAAGACTTCCCAACTCATGCAAAACCGTGTATTTGTGTCATCATAGGTTCTTATAGAAAAATCACGCATACCAAAAGATGAAAGCTGAATTTGATGGTACGGCAGAGGTAGAAGTGGACCCAAGACCCTATGATGGGGAGGTGCTCCACAACATGGCTAAACAAATTAATGTTGTGCTTGGCAAGAATTGCGCTAAGACGGTGAAACTAACACCCAAGGGTTAAGTGTTTAATAAGAAATCTGTGTTCTGGAAATTACCTTACTGGGAGATTCTACGTGTACGTCACTGCATCGATGTCATGCACGTAGAGAAGAACGTATGCGAAAGCATCCTTGGTACTCTGCTCAAGATTAAAGGTAAAAGAAAGGATGGTGAGGGTTCACGACTCGATATGCTTGCTGATAATTCAAAAGGCAAGAGTGAAGCAGAAGATGATGACAAATTCATCAACGCTCACCAGAGCTACAATTTTAGTACAAAAGAAGAAACACAGTTCTTCACCTATTTGTTGTCAGTTAAGACATCCTCGTCCTTACTCCGCAAACATCATAAGTCTCGTGGATGTGAGCTCAGGTAAAATGAAGTTGGGACACATGAAGTCACATGATTGCCATGTAATGTTGACACAAATCCTCCCGGTGGCCATCAGGAATCTGTTGGACTAAGATATAAGGAAAACACTCATTGAGCTCTGTGATTTCTTCAACCAACTATGGCAGAAAGTTGTAGATCCTGAAGAGCTGGATCATATGCAAGATGATATTTCAATAATATTGTGCAACCTAGAGATGTTTTTCCCACCATGATTCTTTGATGCCATGGTCCATCTCACTGTGGACCTTGTCGACGAGATATAGTATTGTGGTCCTGTGTTTCTTTGCAACATGTATCCCTTTGAGCGGTTCATGGTAATACTAAAGCGCTTTTGTCCGAACCGAAACCATCCAGAGGCAAGCATCCTACAAGGTTATACCGCAGAGGAGGTGGTTGAGTTTTGCACTGAATACATGAAACAACGACCTATAGGTTTGCCCCTCTCTCGCCACGAGGGAAGGCTGAAAGGTAAGCCGGTCCTTGCTAGCACGCAAATGGCTACACCCGGAGAATTGGCAGAGAAAGCCCATTTGACGGTACTGCTTAACAGCCTAGTTCTCACCGCTTACGCCGAAGAACACTTGGCAGAGATACGCCAAAGCTTCTTACCAATGGTGCCTTCATCAGATGTGGAGACGAAGGAGCACACTAAGAACTACGCCGAATGGCTGAAGAAGCGTTTGGCACAAGGATCCATCAATGACATTGCTATGTGGTTGGCACAAAAGCCATCACCTACGGTGTTGACATACCAAGCATATGACATAAATGGATACACGTTTTACACTGATGAACGTGATGAGAAGACCTCATATCAGAACAACTCTGTTCGGATAGAATGCATGACTATAGATGAAGCTGATAAAATGGTATACTATGGAACCATCAAAGAGATTTGGGAGCTTGACTATGTGAAAGTTAAGTGGCATTATTCAGGTGCTCATGGATCCCTCTTGGTCAAGTAAAGGTTGATGATTACAGGAAGACCTGTGTTACCAGAACAACAATGGCATATCACGCGGACCCATTCATTCTTGCGAGTGATGCTACACAGATTTTCTTTGCGGAAGACCCTTTGCATAAGAACGGCCATGTAGTGATGCATGGGAAGAGGAGCGTACTGGGTTTCGACGATGTTGCCGATGAGGATGAGTACAATGAATTTGATGAGTTACCAGTCAAGGGATCACACAACCCTGTAACAGAGAAGCATAAAATCATCAGAAAACCCAAGTTCATTCGGGGTCAACTTAATGATCCCAGTTCCCCCATGTACATGGGAATTAAGCCGTAAGACTAGTCTTTATGCCTACCCTCCAACTTAATTCGTTCAATTTAGAACTGTCGCGTGTACTGAATTTGTGAGTTATGCCCGGTTTTCTGTTGATGTAAGAACCGTTAATATGTTGACCTTGATATGCTGTCAGCTCAGGCAATGAATATGAAATGTTTTTTTGTTATTATTATTATATCATAGAGGTAGCACACTCAATTGATCTCACTATAGTATGTGTGAACAAAATATGTACGCAATTTGGTTTGCGAATAGCACACGGTTCGTTGATGAAAGTCGTGTGCCGACAAAACCCAGCCCACAATCTGAGTCGTGTGTTCTAATTGGCCAGAATCCAAACCCCACGGATCGTACGTCTGCATCGTTGGATGCTCCCAGATCGAACGGTTATCCTCATCCATTTCGACAGCACACGCAGTTTCGGTTGTAATTTTATTTTTATGCACAAAATGCACGTTAAACTCCAAAAAATGTCTTAAATATAGCTAATGATACCCTAAATGTGCCAGAAAATAAAACCCGTGCTGTAATGGTGATTGCATACCGTGGAAATATTTATGAGGCCAAACGATGAAGTCACCGACCACAGGAGTTTGAATTGACACATCTCCTTTGGGAAACCATGATCCTTCATGTGAGATGCTCCAGTTTGGAAGGAACGATCATCAAAACTTGTGCCAAACTTTAGCATTTTTTCCATGGGGTTGTGATAGCACGCCACGGGCACAAATCGATTTTTAATGATGTCCGGACTCCATCTGAATTTCCTGTAGTTAAAATACCAACTAGGCCTACGCCAGTGGTCGCACCTCGTGACTGAAATGTTTGAAACTTCTCCCTGCTTCACAAACAAATGGATGAAAACTCGCAAAGCGACGCACAAATGATCTATACACCTTCTTTGCTAGGCTAGTCGTAATGGGATATCGTAGCTAGTATCATGCCAACTAGGCAATTTTGATGAGCTGTCATAGAATTAATTAAAGAAAGATAGGGTTAAGTATCATATCATGAAACTGTGTCATAATAAAGGCTATGCTACTATGTGTCATGCATAATACTAGTATATGATCGATACTAGCTAGATACCTCTATAATGCGCGCATAGTATCATAAGTTAGACTACCCACAGTGGGAGTAAGACTAGCCACAGTGGGAGTAACTTCGGCAGTAACATCGAGTCCAACTCAGCAAATTTGCTTATGTGGCAATGAGTTAATGAGGAGAGAGGTAGTTATAGTAACTTAGCTAGTTACTGTAACATCACATGCCCCAATGCAATATGCGTCTATAACCTAATAAATGAAGCTTTGCATGTTAGCACACTTAGGTTACTACCCACTATGAAGGCCGTAACAAAGTCTAGGGATATGTGTATGTTAGTGTATGTTACTCACCATTGTGTCTAGTCTAACATAGGTAGGAACATCACACATGTCTAGATAAAATAGATGACGTGGCAAGCAATAAATGAAGAAAGAGAGGCATGTGGTAACATAGCTAGTTACTAATAGTATGAGTAACATCACACATATCAAGGCAAGATGAGTCTATATCTTAATAAATGAAGTGTTGTATGTTACCATACATATGTTACTCCCCACTATAGAGGTAGTAACATGGTCATGCATGTTACTACTCTATGTTACTACCCATTGTGGCTAGTCTTAGTATCTTAGGTTGCCTTACTAATTGCCATGCATGACACAAAGTAGTATAACATTTAATATGTGATACAGTATATCATGATATGATACCCGACCCACACCCTCTCTTTCCTCATTTAACTATGTGCCACATCATCCAAAAAGTCTAGTTGGCATACATATGCTACCGCTTGATACTCCCATTACTACCAACCTTAGGGTGGCCATAGTGGGGGTATCATAGCCGGTATCATGCACTTGAGAATAGCAAATATGAGGATGTGTGGCAAAGAATCAGTAACATAGATACTGTAACATATATAATATAAATATTATACTACTGTGTGTCATGCACATGGCCATAAATACAGTCATCTATGGTGTATATATATACTAGCTCTATGATACTATATATATGGACTATATGAAGGTACGTACGTAGTATCATACACTATATAGTATCATATGCATGATACTACAGTATATATGATACTTCCCTACTATACAAAGGCTGGCCATAGTGGTGGTATATATCATAGCTGACAATACCATGCACTTGGAAAAATAGCAGACGACCTAAATGGGCTGGAAAAACAAACCAAGGGTATATCCGCGATTATTTACCATGATTTTTTTCCGAGGCGGAACGATGTAGAGTAACTGACGATTTGTAGTCGAAGTGTCGCATCCCCTTTTTGGAAACTATGATCCTTCTTGTGAGATGCTCCGGTATGGAAGGTGCGAGCACAAAAACTTGTGCCAAACTTTACCAACTTTTTTCCATGCGATCGTGAGGGCACGCCACAGGCACAATGATTTTCGTTATTTTCGGGTCTCTATATGCATTTCCTGAAATTAAAGTGCCAACAAGGCCTATGCCTCTGGTCGCACGCTACGGCTGAATTGTTTGAAGTTTTTTCCCGTTTCTCGCACAATGAATGAAAACTCACAAAGCGACACCCAAATGATCTTGTGCTAACACGCACATGTATTTGCGTATATATATATGTATATATAGAAATTAAATGAGATCTCTTTTCTTTTTGCATATTCAAAGTTTGAGATTGCTAGCGATGCCTGCCACCTTGTAAAATGTACCAGAAAATCAAAACCTAGGGTGCAATCGTGATTTCTTACCGTGGAAATTTTTTTGGAGGCGAAACGATGAACTCATGTTTTCATTCAAACAAATAAATGTTGTTAGTTAATGTAAATGTTTTCAAATAGCACACGGTTCACTCACGAAAGTTGTGTGTCCACTAAACCATGGCTGATGCCCCCTGCCACGCGTGTGATCTGAGTCGTGCGTTCTGATTGGCCAAAATCCAAACCCCAAAGATCGTATGTCTGCACCGTTGGATGCTCCGAGATCAAACGACGATCCTCATCTCTTTCGACAGCAGATGCAGTTCCGGTTGTGATTTTTTATGCGGTCCCTCCTCCTCCTCCGACTCCTTCACCACCCGGGTACGCTGTTAGTTAATGTGAATTTTTTCAAATAGCACATGGTTCACTCACGAAAGCCGTGTGCCCACCAAACCGTGGCCGATGCCCCCCTTTGATACGCGCACGATATGAGTCGTGCGTTTTGATTGGCCAGAACCCAAACCCCACGGATCATACGTCTACACCGTTGGATGCTCCCATATTGAACGGCAATCCTCATCCCTTTCGACAGGAAATGTAGTCCGCCTAGGAATTGATTTATATGCCAAAATGCACGCTAAATGCCAAAAAATGTCTTAAGTATAGCACACGAGACCTGAAATGCGCCAGCAAATCAAACCCGTGGTATAATGCTGATTGCTTAACGTGGGAAAATTTTAGAGGCGAAATGATGAACTCATGTCTTCATTTCAAAATTAGTACGTCTTCATTTCAAACGAAAATTTTCTTTTTGTGCACACGAGCGCTTAGATGCAAACATTTGCATAGGCCTTTCCGCGCAGCGACCGGGCATATTTTCCACCCTTCTCACCTAGGCCACCAACTACCCCCATCGCCCGCCTGTGTTTCACTCAACTAGTCCACCCAATCTTCATCGCCAGCTCCCCCTCCCCCAGATCCACAACAGAACCCTCTCCGGCACCGGCGTGCTCACCCCGGCCATGTGCCCGCTCTTCGGTGTGAAGCCTACCTCCACTGCCGTTACCAACACGCGGCTGCCCGCGCCTCGCCGTCTTCGTTTGCTCGCCAGCCACCCTCGAGCATATTGATGCTGTAATCCTGGCCTCTCCTGTGGTCCAGTCAGGTTTTCATTAAGAATCCTATTAGTTACTGCTCTCCATCATGGTGAGGCATATTTCCTCGCAATCCCTCTTCCTATTTCGTTCCGTATGTTCCCAAATTGGCTATAAAATAACGGAGAGCGTATATATGTTAATTATCTACCTTCCTAACCAGTACATATAAGCTGTATTTGTTCCAATAAGTTACTGTCGATTTACAGATCGCGGGCGCCCGAGTCACACAAACTTAACAAATTAGCCGTAGATTTTCTAAATTATTGCATGACATGTTTAGAAAGCTTTATACCAAGTTGTTAGTTTTATGCTTATCCTCCTTTCCTGAGTTTCGCATGTGTTCTCTGTAGATGCCGAATAGTAGCGACAACACTCATGCTTCAGACGTTGTATCTTCATCTAATTCCGACAAACCTAGGTCTTCAGAAGATGGTGAGGGATCAAGTAATCTTGAACGTGAAAGAGATGCAGCAATTACCCTTGTGGTCAGCACACAGAGGTACGCTCCAAGGAAGCCCACACACCAGCCTAAAGGTGTATATGAAGTAACTTACATCGGTTTAAAGTCTTGGGATCCAACTAAACCAGATAAAGCACGCACGAGGTTCAACAGTGTGTGTGGATTTGTTGGCAGGGCAAGGCTCAACATAAATCTGTCGGGGTTTCGGAAGGCTGACACAGAAACACGGCGACTAATAGTCCGGGAGATCATGGATCACTTCAACGTTCCAGAGCAGTGGAGAATGCAGGTGGAACACGCTACACTGAAGAAGGCTAGGGATGCTTGGAGAAACTGGAAGCACGAGTTCTACAAGAAGTACTTGAATGAAGGAAAGGACCCAATCCCCGCATACATCCAAATTACAAAGGCAAACTAGGTAGAATTCAAAAGGGTCAGGGCAACTAAAGAGTTTGCTGAGAAGAGTTTCAAGCAATCGGAACTTCAGAAGAAGAACACACACCCCCACCATATGGGTGTGGCAGGATACTACGGCATGAAACCGATATGGGACTAGGAGGACAAAGAAGCAGTAGCGACGGGTGGGGAACCGGCCTTTAGTGAAATCAGGGGAGAACGCGCTAGAGACTACTTGAGGGCACGTGCAATGAGGCGTGATAACGGAACTTATTACTTTAAAAACTCACATGACGAAAAACTGTATCAAGTGATGGTAGAGGCTTCCAAGATCCCTAGAAGGTTCTACAGGAACTCATGGCCATGTGACATTCTGTCCATTGTGCTGGAAACAAAAGAGCCCCCTGGCTGTGCAAGGGGTATAGGTGTTAGTGTCCCGCACAAGAGGGCTTTCACACTCAGCAAAGAAGAGAGGCTCGGCATGAAAAAAGCGAAGAGTGAAATGAAGAAGAATGAATTGTATGAAAGGTGGAGGAAGGAGATGTATCTGGCTGTTCGAAAGGATCTTGAGCAGTTAATGATGATTGGGAAGACTCTAACACTGACAAATAGACAACAGATGGGAGGGGAGGCGGGCATGGAGGATGCTGCTTATTGCGCGACAACACATCACAAGAGTAGCTGTGCATCAGCTGACCCCAGCGACACTAAGACTGCAGCTGCTCGTGATGATGCTATATCTGATCTATCTAGAATGAAAGACAGACTGAAGGGCATGCTTATGCATTATGAAGGTACATTAAAATGTACAACAGCCTGGGTTTGCCCACCCTTCTTGGAAGAGGGTCTCCCTTGTTGGACAATGTGCCATTGAAGCTGGGCTGTGTGAAGTGCTACGTGACTGAAGTAAAGCCTGGATTCAATGAATTTTCCCTCAAGAATGTCCTAGGAGACTATGATGAGCAAAGGACTTTGGGAGAACCACTGTTACATCACATCAAGTGGCCACGAAAGGAAATAGAGTTCATCGATGAGATCCCAGATGCCCCGCCAAGAGCAACCAATGTTGCCCCTCAACCGGTGATGCTCTCCTTGCCACAGCAGCTCTCGCGTGCTTCCCCCAAAGAACCTAATACTCATAATCCGACGGCTGATGCATCAACCTATGATCCTCCGCCCCAAAGCAGCCAGTGGCAAGGCCTACAACTGCTGAAGATGCACCACCGGTTCAGATGCCGACCGCTGAAGCAGCAGGGGGAGACCTAGCTGCAGCACATGCTCAGCAGACCAACCTGGTAGAACAGACTGCTAAACAGTCTGATGCTTTGGAACCACATGCTAAGCAGTCTGTAGGTCCAGAACCGACTGCTCATCAGTCTGTCGGTCCGTAGTCGCGTGATCAGAATACCAATGCATTAGCACTTCCTGCTCAGAAAACCAATGCAGTGGCACAACCTCCTTAGCACACCGACAAGTTGGCACCACCTGCGCAGAAACCGGACTTAGCTTCAACGCATGGTCAGCAGTCTGATGCCTCTACTCCTACAGCCCATCAGTCCGTCACAGCAGCATCGCCAGCTCAGCGGTCCGGCAAAGATAACCCGTCTACTAAGCAGTCCGTCAAAGCTTCACCGTCTGCTCGGCAGTCTACCTTGTAGGCAACCAGACATTCTGCCAGAACTGCTTCAAGTACCAAGAAGGAAGTGGCCAAAAAGCCTACACCCGCGAAGAAGCACGGCGCAAGAGTGAAGAGGAAAGAGAACGATTGCCTCTTGCATAAAGCACTCATCACCCGGAACCAAATTAACAGCAGGTTGTTCGAATTGGGGAGTAATATTATTTCTGACGACATGGATGATGAAGAAGTAGAATTGATGCTTGCTAAAAGTAAAGCAAATGTACTTGAAGTACGCAATTACGTCCATGAACATCCATTTCTGGTTGGTGAATACTTTGATGAGTGCAGCTCCAGTTGCCGCAAGTTACATGAATATTGCATGGATCAAATGTCACAGGTCTGGGTTATCATGGTTTTCTAGTCCACTCCAACAGAGATCATTTCAAACACGATGCTGGTTCATTCGATGTGAGTTTCAAGGACTTACATCTCTTCTTCAACTTCAACGAGCTCGATGCCACTCTTGTTAGATGCCTGATTTTGTAAGTACTTAACAAACTCTGATCAACTTCTCCATACAAGGCTGTAAATGATAAACGGCTAACTATATTTTATTACTCTTAGGGGATTGAACGCGCAGAGAAGAAAAAGGGAGAGTGTGTATTTCATAGATCCTGCATTAGCAAATGGCACAACATTACATGGTAAGGACGAACGGGACTCGGCCGTTAACACGGTCGTCCGTATCTTCGAAAACACATCCCATGCAGAATCATTTCTCTGGCCATATCATGAAATGTGAGTCAAGTAAACAACCACGCATACACTGATTGTCTTGCAGATTTCGACATAATTCATAAGTTCATTGCTTTCTTAATATGTAGCGGTCACTGGATATTGGTATTCATTGTTCCAAACAAGAACACAGTTTACTACATCGATTCTCTCAGAGAGTGAACAAACGCTCAGGATCTGATGCATCTTCAGCAATTCATGGATATGTATTGAATTCTATGATGTTGAAATTAATTTGCATTCATATTTGGTTCAATAATTGATGTTGTCAATATTCATCTTCATTTGCAATGTGCTCGCATTGTGGAAAACTAAACCAGGGAATCTGTTCAAGAGGGCACTACCTCTGCAGCACGAGATCGTTTCTCCGGTAACACACTGAAATCTGTTATTTTCGGAAAACTTATCCAATAGTCTGCAAATACCTTTTCTTACGCTAGTCAAATGTTCAAACTTTTAAATAAACCTCTTTCTATTTTGTCCAAAGAAAAAAATAATACATCTAACATCGGTTAGGTTGTTCCTAACAGGACAAATACATGACTAATTCTGTACAAAAAAGTTCAGTGTCCTCATCAAGAAGCAGGGACCAACCTTTGTGGTTACTATGTTTGCAGACACATGATCTCCATCTGCAAATCTGCTAATGGTTGTGATGATCCTTGCGAATTAGTACCATTAAGTCTATCTTAATTAATATCTTCTACTCCACTCATATGGAACATTCCGATCTTAAAAATACTGCAGCTCATTTTAGAACAGAGGACCCCCGAACCGCTCCCGGCTGTTGAATTGCTGATGGTTCGGAAATTTATCAGCAATTTCTTCCAGAATCACTACATCTATCCCACTGGTGATAATGAAGATTTGAGTATGCCTTCTCCTGAAACACTGAGTAAGAGTTAGCTGCTAAACATATATGCAAGGATCCATTCTTTTCCATTTGATGAGGTCTTCGTATTTCATACACTATGATTAATTATGTAATGCATATATGTGTGCACAAATCATTGGAATTTAGCTATCATATGTTCAATTGCAATTGTTGCGAAATCTGATGAATGTTCTTCCTGTGGACACTATTTGTTCAATTGAATATTGTGGTGAATTTGCTTTTTGTGTGCCGATTCAAAATGGGATATTCTTGTTTATTTGTTCAATTGAATATTGTGGCCAATTTGCTTTATGCGTGCCGATTCAAAATGGGATACTTTTGTTTATTTGTTCAATTGAATATTGTGGCGAATTTGCTTTTTGCATGCCGATTCAAAATGGGATAATTTTGTTTTAACCTGGCAATTGCTCCGCACACGGTTCAACTAAATGAGTGTGTGCGATCCACATTGGAAAGCATACGTCAATCATAGTGGAACCGTAGGTGATACACAGCAGATCACAAACGATTTGCAGTGCTACTACGTGTGCATAGGCTCTCCGGAACAGTTTGTGATATCAAGTTATCGCACACGAGAACTCGGAGTAAACCGTGCCCAATGTAAAATACAATCCCAGTCGTAATTTTTTTAGGAAACGTGTGGGATCCCAAACAAAAAGCACACATCACCTCTAGCCGCAACCGTCGTTGAAACACAACAAATCACAAATGGTCTGCATCACTTGTATGTGTGCGAAGGGGCTCCTGAACCGTTTGTGATAGAACATTATCGCAGACGGTAAATGTTGGGAGAACGCGTGCGATGGAGTCTTGCATGGAAGACGGGTTCCGCAGAAAACTCGTGTGTATAGGGCACATATCGCACATAAGGTATTGCAATCCGGGTTTTATTGGCCTGCTCTTTTCAAAGATGCCCGTAAGTTTTTCTTGTCTTGTGATGAATGTCAAAGAATTGGTAATATTAGTAGACGTCAAGAAATGCCAATGAACTATTCACTAGTTATTGAACCATTTGATGTTTGGGGCTTTGATTATATGGGACCTTTTCCTTCCTCTAATGGAAATACACATATTTTAGTTGTTGTTGATTTCATTACTAAGTGGGTAGAAGCTATTCTGACTAGTAGTGCTGATCATAACACCTCTATTAAGATGCTTAAAGAAGTTATTTTTCTGAGGTTTGGAGTCCCTAGATGTGTAATGACTGATGGTGGTTCACATTTTATTCATGGTGCTTTTCGTAAAGTGCTTGCTAAGTATGGTGTTAATCATAGAATTGCATCCACATACCATCCTCAGTCTAGTGGTCAAGTAGAATTGAGTAATAGAGAGATTAAATTGATCTCGCAAAAGACTATTAATAGATCTAGAAAGAATTGGTCCAAGAAACTCGATGATGCATTATGGGCCTATAGAACTGCATATAAAAATCCTATGGGTATGTCTCCATATAAAATGGTTTATGGAAAAGCATGTCACTTACCTCTCAAACTAGAACATAAGGCATATTGGGCCATTAAAGAGCTCAATTATGATTTCAAACTTGCCGGTGAGAAGAGGCTATTTGACATTAGCTCACTTGATGAATGGAGAACCCAAGCCTATGAGAATGCTAAATTGTTTAAAGAAAAAGTTAAAAGATGGCATGACAAAAGGATACAAAAGCATGAGTTTAATGTAGGTGATTATGTTTTGCTATAGAACTCTCATTTAAGATTTTTTGCAGGAAAACTTCTCTCTAAATGGGAAGGTCCTTACATTATCGAGGAGGTCTATCGTTCCAGTGCCATCAAAATCAACAACGCCGAAGGCACAAATCCGGAGGTGGTGAACAATCAAAGAATCAAACATTATATCTCAGGTAATCCCATAAATGTTGAAACCAATGTTATTGACACCGTAACCCCGGAGGAGTACATAAGGGACACTTTCCACAACGTTTCAGACTCCGAAAGGAATAGGTATGTGGTACAGTAAGTAAACCGACTCCAAAACTGAACAAATAGCAATTTTTCTCCGTTTTGGAATATTAAAAAAATTAGGAAAATTAAAAGTAGTGCGAAAGAGATACGAGGCATCCACGAGGGTGGAGGGCGTGCCCTACCCCCTGGGCACGCCCCTGCCTCGTGGACACCTCGTGTGCCCTCTGGACTCCATTTTCTTGCACGATACTTCTTTTCGATGATAAAAATTCATTATATAATCTCCCGAAGGTTTTGACCACCATACCACGGCAAAATCCACTTCTTTTGTTTCGAGCTGTTTTTCTGACAGATCTAGATCACCATGACATCTCCAAGCGCCCCCCAGGATAAGTTTTTTGAGAAGGTCATCACCCTTACCTCGGGGAGGTGCTGCAACACCCTCAAACCATTGAGATGCATGAGGGGGTGCTGCACATCTGCGATGTTGAGGGACCGAGGAGGACCGGAAGCGTGGAGACAAGACTCGAAGCAATGGAGCAACAAGTTTTCAAGTGCCAAGGGATGGTGGAACATGGACTCAACTCCAACCACATGATGATCGCGGAGTTCACCAATAAACACAAGCTGGATGCCAAGAATATTGGGGAGACCATCTTCAAGCTTCAAGAGAAAATCGAGCACCTCCAAGCCCAGATCTATGACCTGCAAAACCAAAACTGTGAGTATGAATATAGATTCAAGAGGATGAGTTTGGCTGCAGATTTGACGATCCCGAAGACTCGATCATCCTTCTATGATGGCGAGCCTATGCCTTGGAAGATGGACTACAAGCCTACATCATCAACAACTCCATCATCACCACCTCCAAAGAAAGAGACATAAATACATGGGTATGGGCACTCCCCTTGGCAGCTGCCAAGCTTGGGGAAGGTGCCCCGGTGTTGTATCACCATCACACTCCTATCTTTACCATTTTTCTTAGTTTGACCCTTTTGGTTATATCTTGATCTAGTAGAATAAAGTTTTAGTTTGATCTAGTTTTGAGTTTTATTTTGATCTCTATCTATGTAATCGAGTCTGTGAGCTATATATAATTAATAAAGATTAGTTTTGAGTCGAGGGCTTTTGCTATCTTGCTATGATCTTGAGGGAATAAAAAGAAAGAACAAAAAGAAATAAAAAGATCATATTGATCTTATGGAGAGTAATTTCTTCACGCATAAAGAGTATGATGAATAAAAGTTGTTGAGAGTTGACAAACATAGTTTTAGTCATCATAGCAATTAATAGGAAGTGATAAAGAAAGAGAGGTTTTCACATATAAATATACTATCTTGGACATCTTTTATGATTGTGAGCACTCATTGAAATATAACATGCTAAAAAGTTGATGTTAGACAAGGAAGTCAATGTAATGGGTTATGTTTTCTTATATCCGGACAAGTTATATTGTCATGGATCATCCAACATGTTGAGCTTGCCTTTCCCCCTCATGCTAGCCAGATTATTTGCACCAAGTACAGATACTACTTGTGCTTCCAAACATCCCTAAAACCCAGTTTTGCCATGAGAATCCACCATACCTACCTATGGATTGATTCAGTTCTCATCGATGCAAGCAATAAAAATTGCTCCCTAAATATGTATGATATTTTAGTGTGAAGAAAATAATCTTTATATGAGCTTGTCATATGGAAGAAATAAAAGCGACAGACTGCATAATAAAGGTCCCTATCACAAGTGGCAATATAAAGTGACGTTCTTTTGCATTAAGATTTTGTGCATCCAACCATAAAAGCGCATGATGCTACATCTTGAGCTTGCGTTGGTTTTCCTTGAAGAGGAAAGGGTGATGCACCAATATTAGCGTAAGTATTTCCCTCAGTTTTTGAGAACCAAGGTATCAATCCAGTAGGAGGCTCCTCAAAAGTCCCATGCACCTACACAAACAAACAAAGAACTCGCAACCAACGCAATAAAGGGGTTGTCAATCCCTTCACGGCCACTTGCGAAAGTGAGATCTAATAAAGATAGTATGATAAGATAAATATATTTTTGGTATTTTATAATATAGATGCAAAAAGTAAAGATGCAAATAAAAGTATATTCGAAGCAAATATGATAAGAGATAGTCCCGGGGGCCATAGGTTTCACTAGAGGCTTCTCTCAAGATAGCATAATTATTACGGTGGGTGAACAAATTACTGTTTAGCAATTGATAGAAAAGCGAATAATTATGAGATTATCTAGGCATGATCATTTATATAGGCATCACGTCCGCAACAAGTAGACCGACTCCTGCCTGCATCTACTACTATTACTCCACACATCGACCGACTCCTGCCTGCATCTAGAGTATTAAGTTCATAAGAACAGAGTAACACCTTAAGCAAGATGACATGATGTAGAGGGCTAAACTCAAGCAATATGATATAAACCCCATCTTGTTATCCTCGATGGCAACAAAACAATACGTGCCTTGCAACCCTTTCTGTCACTGGGTAAGGACATTGCAAGATTGAACCCAAAGCTAAACACTTCTCCTATGGCAAGAAAGGTCAATCTAGTAGGCCAAACCAAACTGATAATTCGAAGAGACTTGCAAAGATAACTCAATCATACATAAAAGAATTCAGAGAAGATTCAAATATTATTCATAGATAAACTTGATCATAAACCCACAATTCATCAGATCTCGACAAACACACAGTAAAAAGAGTTTACATCAAATAGATCTCCACAAGAGAAGGGGAGAACATTGTATTGAGATCCAAAAAGAGAGAAGAAGCCATCTAGCTAATAACTATGGACCCGTAGGTCCGCGGTAAACTACTCACAACTCATCGGAGTGGCAATGATGTTGATGTAGAAGCCCTCCGTGGTCGATTCCCCCTCCGGCAGAACGCCGGCAAAGGCTCCAAGATGGGATCTCGTGGATACAGAAGGTTATGGCAGTGGAAATTGTGTTTTGGTTGCTCCCTGGATGTTTTCGGGGTACGTAGGCTTATATAGGCGGAAGAAGTACGTCGGTGGACGCCCGAGGGGCCCACGAGACGAGGGGGTGTGCCCTATAGGGGGGGTGCCCTCCTATCTTGTGGAGTCCTCGGCTACTTCATGACTTGCACTCCAAGTCCTCTAGATCACGTTCGTTCCAAAAATCACGCTCCCGAAGGTTTCATTCTGTTTGGACTCCGTTTGATATTCCTTTTCTTCAAAATACTGAAATAGGCAAAAAAAACAGCAATACGGGGTGGGCCTCCGGTTAGTAGGTTAGTCCCAAAAATGATATAAATGTGTAAAATAAAGCCCATAAACATCCAAAAGGGGTAATATAATAGCATGGAACAATCAAAAATTGTAGATACGTTGGAGACGTATCAAGCATCCCCAAGCTTAATTCCTGCTCGTCCTTGAGTAGGTAAATGATAAAAAAGAAATTTTTGATGCGGAATGCTACCTAGCATACCTCTCAATGTAATTTTCTTTATTGTGGCATGAATGTTCAGATCCAAATGATACAAAATAAAAGTTCATATTAACATGAAAATGGTGATACTTCAAGCATACTAATCAAAGTAATCATGTCTTCTCAAAATAACATGGCCAAAGAAAGTAATCCCTAGAAAATCATATAGTCCGGCTGTTGCTCTATCTTCATCACACAAAGTATTTAATCATGCACAACCCCGATGACAAGCCAAGCAATTGTTTCATACTTTAATAATCTCAAACTCTTTCAACTTTCACGCAATACATGAGCGTGAGCCATGGACATAGCACTATATGTGGAATAGAATGGTGGTTGTGGAGAAGACAAAAAAGGAGAAGATAGTCTCACATCAACTAGGCATATCAACGGGCTATCGAGATGCCCATTAATAGATATCAATGTGAGCAAGTAGGGATTGCCATACAACGGATGCACTAGAGCTATAAATATATGAAAGCTCAACAAAAGAAACTAAGTGGGTGTGTATCCAACTCGCTTGCTCACTAAGACCTAGGGCATTTTGAGAAAGCCCATCATTGGAATATACAAGCCAAGTTCTATAATGAAAAATTCCCACCAGTATATGAAAGTGACAACATATGAGACTCTCTATCATGAAGATCATGGTGCTATTTTGAAGCACAAGTGTGGAAAAAGAGATAGTAGCATTGTCCCTTCTCTCTTTTTCTCTCATTTTATTTTTTTCTTTCTTTTTTTTCTCTTTTTTTATTTGGCCTTTTTTTTCTTTTTGGCCTTTTCTCTTTTTTTCTTTTTTAAAGTCCGAAGTCTCATTCCGACTTGTGGGGGAATCATAGTCTTCATCATCCTTTCCTCACTACGACAATGCTCTAATAATGAAGATCATCACACTTTTATGCATTTACAACTCAAGACTTACAACTCAAAGCTAGAACAAGATATGACTCTATATGAATGCCTCTGACGGTGTACCGGGATATGCAATGAATCAAGAGCGACATGTATGAAAATTATGAAGGTGGCCTTGCCACAAATACAATGTCAAATACATGATCATGCAAAGAGCAATTTGACAAAAGTAATGTGTGTCACGTGAACGGAACGGTGGAAAGTTGCATGGCAATATATCTCGGAATGGATATGGAAATGCCATAATAGGTAGGTATGGTGGCTGTTTTGAGGAAGGTATATGGTGGGTGTATGGTACCGGCGAAAGTTGCGCGGCACAAGAGAGGCTAGCAATGGTGGAAGGTGAGGTGCGTATAATCCATGGACTCAACATTAGTCAAAAGAACTCATATACTTGTTGCAAAAATCTAGAAGTCATCAAAACCAAAGCACTAGTGCATGCTCCTAGGGGGATAGATTTGTAGGAAAAGACCATCGCTCGTCCCCGACTGCCACTCATAAGGAAGACACTCAATAAATAAAATTGTGCTCCAACTTCATCACAAAGCGGTTCACCATATGTGCATTCTATGGGAATCACAACCCTTAACACAAGTGTTTTTCATAATCACCTCAACTAGCATGACTCTAATATCACTAACTCCATATCTCAAAACAATTATCAAGCATCATATTGATCATAGCATCCAATTCTTTTTCTATGATAGTTTTTATTATACCCAACTTGGATGTTGATCATTTTAGGACCAACTTTGTAACCATAGCAAATACCATGCTGTTCTAAAAGACTCTCAAAAAGATATAAGCGAAGCATGAGAGACTAGCAATTTCTTCTAAATTAAGACACCACCGTGCTCTAAAAAATATAAGTGAAGCACTAGAGCAAAAACTATCAAGCTCAAAAGATATAAGTGAAGCACATAGAGTATTCTAGCAAATTCTAATCAAGTAGGCTTCTCCCAAAAGGTGTGTACAGCAAGGATGATTGTGGTAAACTAAAAAGCAAAGACTAACATAATACACGACTCTCCAAGCAAAACACATATCATGTGGCGAATAAAAACATAGCTAGAAGTAAAGTTACCAATGAACGAAGACGAAAGAGGGGATGCCTTCCCGGGGCATCCCCAAGCTTAGGCTTTTGGCTATCCTTGAATATCTTGGGGTGCCTTGGGCATCCCCAAGCTTAGGCTCTTGCTACTCCTTATTCCATAGTCCATAAAAGCTTTACCAAAAACTTGAAAACTTCACAACACAAAACTCAACAGGAAATCTTATAAGCTCCGTTAGTGAAATAAAACAAAACCACCACATAAGGTACTATAATGAACTCATTCTTTAATTGTTTTGGTGTTAAACCTACTGTATTACAACTTCTCTATGGTTTATAAACTATTTTACTAGCCATAGATGCATCAAAATAAGCAAACAACACACGAAAAACAGAATATGTCAAAAACAGAACAGTCTGTAGCAATCTGTAACTAACGCAAACTTCTGGAACTCTAAAAATCCTACCAAAATAGGAAGTCCTGGAAAATTTGTTTATTTATCAGCATCAAAAATAATCAACGAAAAGCAAGTTTCTGTGATTTAACAAAACTAAATTCGTGCGTGCAAAGTTTTTGTTTTTCAGCAGAATCAAATCAACTATCATAATAGGTTATCCTATAGGTTCTACTTGGCACAAACACTAATTAAAAGATTAAAACACATCTAAACAGAAGGTAGATGCAAGATTTATTACTAAACAGCAACAAAAACAAAAAACACAAAGAAAATTGGGTTGCCTCCCAAGTAGCGCTATCGTTTAACGCCCCAAGCTAGGCATAAAAGCGAAGATAGATCTAACGAGTGCCATCTTAATAAGATAGATCTTGAAAGATCATCTCATATTCTCTACGTTCGGCAGCAAGTTTTCTTTGAGGCAAGCAAAAGTAATCAAAAGGGCTAAATTTAGCGAGACAAAAATCCCCAAGATCAATCTCAGGAGGAATGGGTTCCTCCTTTGGCCCTTCATAATGCACAACTAATCTATTTATATATAAAAAGTACTTGACGGGTTAACCAGAAAAAAGAGATATATCTTAGAAATTACCACAAAAATTAGAAACATCCTACCGTTTATTTAAATAGTCTTAAATTTACATCCATTAGATAAGATTTAGGTATAATAATTACCCACCATTGCCATTACTAAGTAAAAAACGTTTCATACATCAGCGTCATTATTGTATATAAATGACGTGAGGATGCCTTTCTATATACATGAGAAAAAAACTAGCCATCAAGGCATTGAGGACAGGGAGCCGATGCTTCATCCTAATGGGCGTGAGTATATGGTAGACGTTTGATTGATTACTTGAAGCTTGCTTTAATGGCCGCCAGCCGGAAAGACACGCACGCAGAAAACACAAGAAACAATCTGGCCGCCAAATCCAATAAGTTGCCGCCGTTGCAGGCGCTACCATCAGTGACATCCGGAAAGACACACACGCTCAAAACACAAGAAACGATTTGGCAGCCAAATCCAACAAGTTGCTGCCTTCATTGATAATTATCTGACAATCAAGGCATTGAGGACAAGCAGATAATACTATTAACTAACATCAGGCCATTAGGGGCAAGCAGATGAATGTAACAGCCGAAAAGTTGGGATGCCCTAGCACGCGGTCGTCAGCACGCCACACAACAAGCTGGCCACATCCCAGCTCCACGTCCTTTAATACACAGAAGAAGGCACCGGCCGGCCCCTCTTTTCATACAACAAAACTTGCCTGGATCTGCAGCGACTAGAATCAGGGCAACTGCTCAGTCCATTTTCTCAAACAATTCAAGCTTTTACTGCTACTTCAATGCCATACACGTTCAATTATTATTTTTGTCTGCCTAAACTGTTGTGTTCTTTAGTTTACACTCCTTTGCTTGCATAGAAGTTTATCTGCAATGGCAAAATATACCTGTACTTGCTTGCATGTGCACACAACATGCTCCACGGCTTCTATTTTTGGTCGAAACTGTTTTGTTCTCTAATTAATTACACACATAGATGGTGATATGCCATGCTAGAATATACATGAATCACAAGCTTAAGCACCTGCGCATATTTATACTATAGTGTGAAAACCAGCGGCGATTATGAATCACGGTGCCGTGGGACATATAATATGTGAGCTCAAGTTCACCCGAGCTCGGATGAACAGAAAATTCTAACAAAATAGTAAAAGAGTTATAATATTCTGAAAATATATTTTGGCAAAAAAACATTTTTTCCACATACGCGCCAATTTTCGCCATGGAACTGCATTCATGGAGCCTTGGGAAAAGAAGACAAAATCGATGCTCCATAAAGAGACAAGATGTTCGATGTTTCTTTTCTCTATCACATGATGCATGAAAGGAGAATATGATTCAGACAAGTATTTGTTCCTTATTATTGATAGACAACTATTTGTAATTAAGTCTAACTAATAAATACCTCTACCCCATAGATATTGTTGATTTAACATCCATTGCTTTTCTGTTTGCGGAGGCTAGAAGCAATATTTAATACACAAGATCCATTTCTTTCACTATACAACCTAAGAATGTCTGCAACAATAGATTTCTATACCATTAGGCATTTTGGCATTAAGGTAACCACATGTAACTTAGTTATGCGGCTTAGCTTGAGAGCTATTCTTGAAAAAAATAAAGGAGATAATGTGCGAGTTATAGTGTGCAATGTTTTAAGAGAGAAATTAGTAGGGTTATTTTTCTGTGGGCGACAACAAGAAAAATAGTTGGGTTTTTAGCTTCTCATTTAGTGACAGTTCGAACGACCTACAATACCCTTTAAAAAAATAGCTATAGCACTAAAACAAAGGAGTTGTTCAGTGTTTTAATAAGTGACACATTAACCATCTTTAACTTACCCGTACATTGCTTCTATAGACCCATGTTAGACAAGAGTTTTGATGTTGATGGATCATTTATATTTATCAATAATTTCTCTAGCCCGTTAATGTTGGGTAACCAGTTACAATATCCAAGAATTTTTTATTGATCTAATAACACGTAAGAAGACACATATAATCATTCGTATAGTACATAAATTTTGAAATGCTATAATACTCATTCGTCCATGAATAAAAGATGAGTAAGGATGTTCCGTGCACATGCCATATCTTATTTAGCACAACATTTGTGGTGGTTATATATCCATGAAACCCTAAATTTAACTCTAATATTACCAACTCCATAAGGGCCCCTATGCTTCATATGACAAGTGGAGTAGCACACAAATATATATACCTTTTTGGTTTTTCACATATTCACCCATTAGGTTCATAGGAATATAGGCCCACTTTGGTGCTCTCTTTCGAATCTGGTGAACCAAAGAGGCCCTAAAGGAGATGACCTCGCATGTGCGTCATCAAATTTTCACCAATGGAATTTAAATGACTCAATATGCTTCCAAATATTTTTGCCATATCCAGATATCAGTAGGTACAAAGTTTACAATGATTCTCAATCAAACTTATTATTCAATTAAGAATGATTTTCAATAAAACAATACTTTTTGTGATTTCCCGCAAAACTATGTTCGCAAAAGTATTGTACTTATAAATGTCATCACACTTGCTTCCATATTTTCTTTAGAAAAATAAAATAATATGATCAGATTATTAATCTTCATAATATTCTAGCCCGCGCATCGAGCGGGCCACTTTGCTAGTTCATCACTAAAAGCATTCTTTTGGCAAAATCTCGTGAGCCTATACTCAAGAGAGTATCCTAGCTCATTGTTCCGAAGGGAAAAATCATTATTAAGTTCATTAATTCTATCAACCAAGACATTGGCAGGAACCCTTTTTCTAAGGTCTTCATTGAAAGCGACATAGTCCGAAGATTGAAAACGCCTAATTTCCTCTTGATCAAAGAGGACCGCCTCTATGGGAGGACGAGCGGCGTACACCCTATAGTGCGCAAAGATTTCTTTGGCCTCTCTTATTATAAATCTAAACTCATGAGCCAAAAAGATAGTAACAGCGCGTTTAACAGAAGAATGCACAATATTGGAAAATTCCAGAAAAATTCTTTGTATGCAAGGATGCATATGCATAAATTGTCTCTCAAGTTCAACTACAAGCATAGCAATGGCATCCGCAAGACAACTAGTTCTATGAAGAATAGAACCACCCATGGAAGTTAAAGCACCGACACAAGTAAAGAAATCTTGAATAACAGTTTTTCCAATAATATTACCACTACCAATTCGAAACTTTTTAGTATGCAAGATAGGGGGTTCTTCAGCCGGAGCCTCGGAATTTTCCATGTTATCATTATTGTCCATATCGATGATAATCTCCCCAATTTCAGACATAACGGCAAACAAAAGCAAGGAAGAAGAAAGCAAGCGAGAGAGAGAGAGAGGAGGACATTGGGAAAGAGAGGGCAAATAAAACAGCAAGGGTGAAGTGGGGGAGAGGAAAACGAGAGGCAAATGGCAAATAATGTAAATGCGAGGGAGATGAGTTTGTGATGGGTACTTGGTGTGTCTTTACTTGAGCGAAGACCTCCCCGGCAACGGCACCAGAAATCCTTCTTGCTATGTCTTGAGCTTGTGTTGGTTTTCCTTGAAGAGGAAAGGGTGATGCAGCAATAGTAGCGTAAGTATTTCCCTTAGTTTTTGAGAACCATGGTATCAATCCAGTAGGAGGCTCCTCAAAAGTCCCATGCACCTACACAAACAAACAAAGAACTCGCAACCAACGCAATAAAGGGGTTGTCAATCCCTTCACGGCCACTTGCGAAAGTGAGATCTAATAAAGATAGTATAATAAGACAAATATATTTTTGATATTTTATAATATAGATGCAAAAAGTAAAGATGCAAATAAAAGTAGATTGGAAGCAAATATGATAAGAGATAGACCCGGGGGCCATAGGTTTCACTAGAGGCTTCTCTCAAGTAGCATAAGTATTACGGTGGGTGAACAAATTACTGTCGAGCAATTGATAGAAAAGCGAATAATTATGAGATTATCTAGGCATGATCATGTATATAGGCATCACGTCCGCAACAAGTAGACCGACTCCTGCCTCCATCTACTACTATTACTCCACACATCGACCGACTCCTGCCTGCATCTAGAGTATTAAGTTCATAAGAACAGAGTAACACCTTAAGCAAGATGACATGATGTAGAGGGATAAACTCAAGCAATATGATATAAACCCCATCTTGTTATCCTCGATGGCAACAATACAATACGTGCCTTGCAACCCTTTCTGTCACTGGGTAAGCACACCGCAAGATTGAACCGAAAGCTAAACACTTCTCCTATGGCAAGAAAGATCAATCTAGTAGGCCAAACCGAACTGATAATTCGAAGAGACTTGCAAAGATAACTCAATCATACATAAAAGAATTCAGAGAAGATTCAAATATTATTCATAGATAAACTTGATCATAAACCCACAATTTATCGGATCTCGACAAACACACTGCAAAAAGAGTTTACATCGAATACATCAGCACAAGAGAGGGGGACAACATTGTATTGAGATCCAAAAAGAGAGAAGAAGCCATCTAGCTAATAACTATGGACCCGTAGGTCCGCGGTAAACTACTCACAACTCATCGGAGGGGCAAGGATGTTGATGTAGAAGCCCTCCGTGGTCGATTCCCCCTCCGGCAGAACGCTGACAAAGGCTCCAAGATGGGTTCTCGCGGATACAGAAGGTTACGGCAGTGGAAATTGTGTTTCGGTTGCTCCCTGGATGTTTTCGGGGTACGTAGGCTTATATAGGAGGAAGAAGTACGTCGGTGGACGCCCGAGGGGCCCACGAGACAGGGGGTGCGCCCTATAGGGGGGCGCCCTCCTATCTCGTGGAGTCCTCGGTTGCTTCTTGACTTGCACTCCAAGTCCTCTGGATCACGTTCGTTCCAAAAATAATGCTCCCGAAGGTTTCATTCCGTTTGGACTCCGTTTGATATTCCTTTTCTTCGAAATACTGAAATAGGCAAAAAACAGCAATACGGGCTGGGCCTCCGGTTAGTAGGTTAGTCCCAAAAATGATATAAATGTGTAAAATAAAGCCCATAAACATCCAAAAGGGGTAATATAATAGCATGGAACAATCGAAAATTGTAGATACGTTGGAGACGTATCACATGACAACCTCTGCTTCCCTCTGCGAAGGGCCTATCTTTTATTTTTACCTTCTACCTTCATACAAGAGTCATGCTGATCTTCACCTTTCCTTTTTACACTTTATCCTTTGGCAAGCACTATGTGTTAGAAAGATCCTGATATATATATATCCACTTGGATGTAGGTTTTCATAAAGTATTATTGTTGACATTACCCTTGAGGTAAAAGGTTGGGAGGCGAAACTATAAGCCCCTATCTTTCTCTGTGTCCGATTGAAAAGTATCGCGTGAGTGTTAGCAATTGTGAAAGACTAAATGATTGTTGAGTATGTGGAATTGCTGAAAAGCTCTTATATTGACTCCTTCTGATGTTATGATAAATTGCAATTGCTTCAATGACTGAGATTACAGTTTGTTAGTTTTCAATGAAGTTTCTGATTCATACTTTACATTGTGAATGGATTGTTACTTTATCATAAGAAATCGTATGACAATATATATGTTGTTGTTCTAAGAATGATCATGATGCCCTCATGTCCGTATTTTATTTTATTGACACCTCTATCTCTAAACATGTGGACATATTTTTCAATATCGGCTTTCGCTTGAGGACAAGCGAGGTCTAAGCTTGGGGGAGTTGATATGTCCATTTTGCATCATGCTTTTATATCAATATTTATTGCATTATGGGTTGTTACTACACATTATGTCACAATACTTATGCCTTTTCTCTCTTATTTTATAAGGTTTACATGAAGAGGGAGAATGCCGGCAGCTGGAATTCTGGGCTGGAAAAGGAGCAAATATTAGAGCCCTATTCTGCACAACTCCAAAAGTCCTAAAACTCCACGAAAGTCAGTTTTGGAATATATTAAAAATATTGGAAGAAAGCACCAGAGGGGGGCTACCCACCAGCCACGAGGGTGGAGGGCGCGCCCTACCCCCTGGGCGCGCCCCCAGTCTCGTGGGCCACTTGGCAGGCCCCCGATGCCCATCTTCTGCTATATGGTGTCTTTTACCCTGGAAAAAATCATAAGAAAGCTTTCGGGATGAAGCGCCGCCGTGTCGAGGCGGAACCTGGGCAGGATCAAGATAGCATAAGTATTACGGTGGGTGAACAAATTACTGTCGAGCAATTGATAGAAAAGCGAATAATTATGAGATTATCTAGGCATAATTATGTATATAGGCATAACGTCCGTGACAAGTAGACCGACTGCCTGCATCTACTACTATTACTCCACACATCGACCGCTATCCAGCATGCATCTAGAGTATTAAGTTCATAAAGAACGGAGTAACGCATTAAGACAGATGACATGATGTAGAGGGATAAACTCATGCAATATGATATAAACCCCATCTTTTTATCCTCGATGGCAACAATACAATACGTGCCTTGCTGCCCTAACATCCTTTGGGAAAGGACACCGCAAGATTGAACCCAAAGCTAAGCACTTCTCCCATTGGAAGAAAGATCAATCTAGTAGGCCAAACCAAACTGATAATTCGAAGAGACTTGCAAAGATAACTTAATCACACATAAAAGAATTTAGAGAAGATTCAAATATTTCTCATAGATAAACTTGATCATAAACCCACAATTCATCGGATCTCGACAAACACACCTCAAAAAGAGTTACATCGAATAGATCTCCAAGAAGATCAAGGAGAACATGGTATTGAGATTCAAAGAGAGAGAAGAAGCCGTCTAGCTAATAAATATGGACCCGAAGGTCTGTGGTAAACTACTCACAACTCATCGGAGAAGCTATGGTGTTGATGTAGAAGCCCTCCCTGGTTGATTCCCCCTCCGGCGGAGCACCGGCGAAGGCTCCAAGATGGGAACTCGCGGAACCAGAAGGTTACGGTGGTGGAAATAGTTTTTCGTGGTCGCCTCTGATGTTCTCGGGTACGTGTGTATATATAGGAGGAAGAAGTATGTCGGTAGACGCCCGAGGGGCCATCAAGATAGGGGGCACGCCCAGTAGGGGGGTGGGCGCCCTCCACCCTCGTGGCTTCCTCGATTGCTTCTTGACTTGCACTCCAAGTCCTCTGGATCACGTTCATTCCAAAAATCATGCTCCTGAAGGTTTCATTCCGTTTGGACTCCATTTGATATTCCTTTTCTTCGAAACACTTAAATAGGCAAAAAAACAGCAATACGGGTTGGGCCTCCGGTTAGTAGGTTAGTCCCAAAAATGATATAAAAGTGTAAAGTAAAGCCCATAAACATCCAAAACGGGTAATATAATAGCATGGAACAATCAAAAATTATAGATACGTTGGAGACATATCAAGCATCCCCAAGCTTAATTCCTGCTCGTCCTCGAGTAGGTAAATGATAAAACCAGAATTTTTGATGTGGAATGCTACCTAGCATAATTCTCAATGTATTTTTCTTTATTGTGGCATGAATGTTCAGATCCAAATGATTCAAAATAAAAGTTCATATTGACATAAGAAATAGTAATACTTCAAGCATACTAATCAAAGCAATCATGTCTTCTCAAAATAACATGGCTAAAAAAGTTCATCCCTACAAAATCATATAGTTAGGCTATGCTTCATTTTCGTCACACAAAAATGCTCCCATTTTGTACACCCCCGATGACAAGCCAAGTAATTGTTTTGTACTTGAATAATCTCAAACTTTTTCAACTTTCACGCAATACATTAGCGCGAGCCATGGATATAGCACTATGGGTGGAATAGAATATGATGATGGGGATTGTGTGGAGAAGACAAAAAAAGGAGAAAGTCTCACATTGACGAGGATAATCAACGGGCTATGGAGATGACCATCAATTGATGTCAACATGAGGAGTAGGGATTGCCATGCAAAGGATGCACTAGAGCTATAAATGTATGAAAGCTCAACAAAAGAAACTAGTGGGTGTGCATCCAACTTGCTTGCTCACGAAGACCTAGGGCATTTTGAGAAAGCCCATCATTGGAAAATACAAGCCAAATTCTATAATGAAAAATTCCCACTAGTATATGAAAGTGACAACATATGAGACTCGCTATATGAAGAACATGGTGCTACTTTGAAGCACAAGTGTGGAAAAAGATAGTAACATTGCCCCCTTTTTATTTTCTTTTTTTTATTTTCTTTTTTTTCTTTGGGCCTTTCCTTTTTCTCTTTTGGCCTTTCTCTTTTTTTTCTTTTTCTTTTTTTCTTTGGCCTTTCCTTTTTTTGGCCTTTCTTTTTTTTATGTTGGGAACAATGCTCTAATAATAATGATCATCACACTTTTATTTATTTACAACTCATGAATTACAACTCAAAACTAGAACAAGATATGACTCTATATGAATGCCTCCGGCGGTGTACGGGATGGGCAATGAATTAAGAGTGACATGTATGAAATTTTATGCATGGTGGCTTTGCCACGAATACGATGTCAACTACATGATCATGAAAGACAATATGACAATGATAATGCGTGTCATAATGATAAACGGAACGGTGGAAAGTTGCATGGAAATATATCTCGGAATGTCTATGGAAATGCCATAATAGGTAGGTATGGTGGCTGTTTTCAGGAAGATATAAGGAGGTTTATGTGTGATAGAGTGTATCGTATCACGGGGTTTGGATGCACCGGCGAAGTTTGCACCAACTCTCAAGGTGAGAAAGGGCAATGCACGGTACCGAACAGGCTAGCAATGATGGAAGGGTGAGAGTGCGTATAATCCATGGACTTAACATTAGTCAAAAGAACTCATATACTTATTGCAAAAATTATAGGTCGTGAAAAACCAAGCACTACGCGCATGCTCCTAGGGGGATAGATTGGTAGGAAAAGACCATCGCTCGTCCCCGACCGCCACTCATAAGGATGCACAATCTAAGAACACCTCATGTTTCAAATTTGTTACACAACTTTAACCATACGTGCATGCTATGGGACTTGCCAACTTCAACCTAAGCATTCTTTAAATTCATAATCACCCAACTAGCATGACTCTAATATCACTACATCCATATCTCACAACAATTATCAAGTACCAAATTGATCATAGCATCCAATTCACTTGCTATGATAGTTTTTATTATACCCAACTTGGATGCCCACCATTCTAGGACCAATTTTATAACCATAGTAAATACCATGCTGTTCTAGAGACTCTCAAAATAATATAAGTGAAGCATGAGAGACTAACAATTTCTTCAAAATTAAGCCACCGCCGTGCTCTAAAAGATATAAGTGAAGCACTAGAGCAAAAACTATCTAGCTCAAAAGATATAAGTGAAGCACATAGAGTATTCTAATAAATTCCAATCAAGTGGGTTTCTCCCAAAAGGTGTGTACAGCAAGTATGATTGTGGTAAACTAAAAAGCAAATACTAATATCATACAAGACGCTCCAAGCAAAACACATATCATGTGGCAAATAAAAATATAGCTCCAAGTAAAGTTACTGATAAACGAAGACGAAACAGGGGATGCATGCCTTCCCGGGGCATCCCCAAGCTTAGGCTTTTGTCTATTCTTGAATATCTTGAGGTGCCATGGGCATCCCCAAGCTTAGGCTTTTGTCACTCCTTATTCCATAGTCCATCAAATCTTTACCCAAAACTTGAAAACTTCACAACACAAAACTCAACAGGAAATCTCATAAGCTCCGTTAGTGAAAGAAAGAAAAACCACCACATAAGGTACTGTAATGAACTCATTATTTATTTATATTGGTTTTAAACCTACTGTATTTCAAGTTCTCTATGGTTCGTACCACTTAATACTAGCCATAGATGCATCAAAATAAGCAAACAACACACGAAAACCAGAATCTGTCAAAAACAGAATAGTCTGTAGAAATCTGTAACTCTCGAATACTTCTGGGACTTTAAAAATCCTACCAAAATAGGAAGTCCTGGGAAATTTGTCTATTGATCTATAACAAAAATAATAAATGCAAAAGCACGCTTCTGTGAATTAACAAATTATTTTAGTGCGCGCAAAGTTTCTGTTTTTCAGCAGAATCGAATTAACTATCACCATAGGTCATCCTATAGGTTCTACTTGGCACAAACACTAACTAAAACATAAAAACACATCTAAACATAAGGTAGATGAAAATTTTATTACTAAACAGAAACAAAAACAAAAACACAAATAAAATTGGGTTGCCTCCCAACTAGCACTATCGTTTAACGCCCCTAGCTAGGCATAAAAGCGAGGATAGATTTAAGTAGTGCTATCTTTGGCACTCAATTCATAAGTGGCTCGCATGATAGATTCGTAAGGTAATTTAACTTTCTTTCTTGGAAAGTGCTCCATGACTTTCCTTAATGTAAATTGGAATCTAATTTTCCCTTCCTTCATATCAATAATCGCATCAATCGTTCTAAGGGAAGGTCTACCAAGAATAATTGGGCAAGAAAGATTACAATCTATATCAAGAATGATAAAATCTATGGGCACTAAATTTCTATTTGCAACAATGAGAACATCATTGATCCTTCCCATTGGCTTTTTAATGGTGGAATCCGCAAGGTGCAAATTTAAAGAGCAATCATCAAGATCATGGAAACCTAGAATATCACATAAAGTTTTCGGAATCGTGGAAACACTAGCACCCAAATCACATAAAGCATAACACTCATGATCTTTAATTTTAATCTTTATAGTAGGTTCCCACACATCATTAAGTTTTCTAGGTATAGAAACTTCCAAATTAAGTTTTTCATCATAAGATTGCATCAAGGAATCAACAATATGTTTGGTAAAAGCTTTATTTTGACTATAAGCATGAGGAGAATTCACAACGGATTGCAACAAGGAAATACAATCTTCTAAAGAACAATTATTATAATTAAATTCTTTGAAATCCAAGATAGTGGGTTCAATGCTATTTAAAGTCTTGACCTCTCCAATCCCACTTTTACCAAATTTAGCATTAAGATCTAAAAACTCTGAATCATTGGGACGCCTTTTAACTAAAGTTGACTCATCTTTATTTTCATGGAAACTAGAAGAACATGCCTTTACAAACCAATCTTTCTTAGCACGCAATCTAGCGGTTCTTTCTTTGCACTTATCAATGGAAATTCTCATTGCTTTGAGAGACTCATTGATATCATGCTTAGGAGGAGTAGATCTAAGTTTCAAAGAATCAACATCAAGCGAGAGTCTATCAACGTTCCTAGCCAAATCATCAACTTTGAGCAACTTTTCTTCAAGCAAGGCATTAAAATTCTTTTGAGAGATCATAAATTCTTCAACACTATTCTCAAAATCAGAGGGCATCTTATTAAAATTACCATAAGAATTATTGTAGGAATTTCCATAATTATTAGAGGAATTACTAGGGAACGATCTAGGATTAAAGTTTCCTCTATAAGCATTGTTTCCAAAACTATTCCTACCAACAAAATTCACATCCATAGATTCATTATTATTCTCAATCAAAGTAGACAAAGGCATATCATTGGGATCAATAGGAGAACTCTTAGTAGCAAACAATTTCATAAGTTCATCCATCTTTCCACTCAAAACATTAATTTCTTCTATAGCATGCACTTTTTTACTAGTAGATCTTTCATTGTGCCATTGAGAATAATTAGCCATAATATTTTCAAGGAGTTTTGTAGCTTCTCCTAAGGTGATTTCCATAAACGTGCCTCTCGCGGCCGAATCTAAAAGATTTCTAGAAGCAAAATTCAATCTGGCATAAAACATTTGTATGATCATCCATAAATTCAAACCATGAGTAGGGCAATTGGGAATCATCAATTTCATTATTTCCCAAGATTGGGCAACATGCTCATGATCAAGTTGTTTAAAATTCATAATATCGTTCCTAAGAGTGATGATCTTAGCAGGAGGAAAATACTTAGAGATAAAAGCATCTTTGCACTTGTTCCATGAATCAATACTATTCTTAGGCAAATACGAAAACCAAACTTTAGCATGATCTCAAAGTGAAAACGAAAATAACTTCAATTTAACAATATCATTATTCGTATCTTTCTTCTTTTGCATCTCACACACATCAACAAAGTTGTTTAGATGGGTAGCGACATCTTCACTAGGAAGGCCGGCGAATTGATCTTTCATAACAAGATTCAGCAAAGAAGTATTGATTTCACAAGACTCAACATCATTAAGAGGAGCAATTGGAGTACTAAGGAAATCATTATTATTGGTATTGGAGAAATCACACAATTTGGTATTATCTTGCGCCATCGCGACAAGTAATCCAACACACAAGCAAATAAAAAAAAGACAAGCGAAAAGAGAGAGGAGATTGGGAAAGAAAGGGAAAATAAAATGGCAAGGGTGAAGTGGGGGAGAGGAAAACGAGAGGCAAATGAAAAATAATGTAAATGCGAGGGAGATGAGTTTGTGATGGGTACTTGGTATATGTCTTGACTTGAGCGAAGTCCTCCCCGGCAACGGTGCCAGAGATCCTTCTTGCTACGTCTTGAGCTTGCGTTGGTTTTCCTTGAAGAGGAAATGGTGCTGCAGCAATAGTAGCGTAAGTATTTCCCTCAATTTTTGAGAACCAAGGTATCAATCCAGTAGGAGGCTCCTCAAAAGTCCCACGCACCTACACAAACAAACAAGAACTCGCAACCAACGCAATAAAGGGGTTGTCAATCCCTTCACGGCCACTTGCGAAAGTGAGATCTGATAGGGATAATATGATAATATAAATATATTTTTGGTATTTTATAATATAGATAGGAAAAGTAAAGATGCAAATAAATGTATATTGAAAGCTTATATGACAAGAGATAGACCCGGGGGCCATAGGTTTCACTAGTGGCTTCTCTCAAGATAGCATAAGTATTACAGTGGGTGAACAAATTACTGTCGAGCAATTGATAGAAAAGCGAATAATTATGAGATTATCTAGGCATGATCATGTATATAGGCATCATGTCCGTGACAAGTAGACCGACTCCTGCCTGCATCTACTACTATTACTCCACACATCGACCGCTATCCAGCATGCATCTAGAGTATTAAGTTCATAAAGAACGGAGTAACTCATTAAGAAAGATGACATGATGTAGAGGGATAAACTCATGGAATATGATATAAACCCCATCTTTTTATCCTCGATGGAAACAATACAATACGTGGCTTGCTGCCCCTGCTGTCACTGGGAAAGGACACCGCAAGATTGAACCCAAAGCTTAGCACTTCTCCCATTGCAAGAAAGATCAATCTAGTAGGCCAAACCAAACTGATAATTCGAAGGGACTTGCAAAGATAACTTCATCGCACATAAAAGAATTCAGAGGAGATTCAAATATTTCTCATAGATAAACTTGATCATAAACCTACAATTCATCGGATCTCGACAAACACACCGCAAAAAGAGTTACATCAAATTGATCTCCAAGAAGATCAAGGAGAACATGGTATTGAGATTCAAAGAGAGAGAAGAAGCCATCTAGCTAATAACTATGGACCCGAAGGTCTGTGGTAAACTACTCACAGCTCATCGGAGAGGCTATGGTGTTGATGTAGAAGCCCTCCGTGGTTGATTACCCCTCCGGTGGAGCACCAGCGAAGGCTCCAAGATGGGATCTTGCGGATACAGAAGGTTACGGTGGTGGAAATAGTTTTTCGTTGTCGCCTCTGATGTTCTCGGGGTACGTGGGTATATATAGGAGGAACAAGTACGTCGGTGGATGCCCGAGGGGCCCATGAGATAGGGGGCACGCCCAGTAGGGGGGCACGCCCACCACCCTCGTGGCTTCCTTGATTGCTTCTTGACTTGCACTCCAAGTCCTCTGGATCACGTTCGTTCCAAAAATCACGCTCCCGAAGGTTTCATTCCATTTGGACTCCGTTTGATATTCCTTTTCTTCGAAACACTGAAATAGGCAAAAAAACAGCAATACATGATGGGCCTCCGGTTAGTAGGTTAGTCCCAAAAATGATATAACAGTGTAAAGTAAAGCCCATAAACATCCAAAACGGGTAATATAATAGCATGTAACAATCAAAAATTATAGATACATTGGTGACGTATCAGGGAGTGCCCCGAGGGGGACACAACCCACCAGGGCGTGCCAGGGCCCCCTGGCGCACCCAGGTGGGTTGTGCCCACCTCGGTGGCCTGCCGCACCCCCTCTTTGCACTATAAATTCCCAAATATTCCGAAACCCTTTGGGTAAAACCTAGATCAGAAGTTCCACCGCTGCAAGGTCTCTGTATCCGTGAAAACCAATCTAGACCACGTTCCGGCACCCTGCTAGATGGGGTAATCATCTCCGATGGCCATCTTCATCACACCGGCGGCCACCATGATGAGAAGTTAGTCCACCCTCAGGGCTGAGGGTTTGTACCAGTAGCTATGTGTTTGATCTCTCTCTCTCTCTCATGATCTATATCATGGGCTTTGTTAATATAGTCAGATCATATGATGTTTCTCCCCTCTATACTCTTGTTATGAAGAATTGAATCTTTACCCTTCAAAGTTTTGTCTTGTCAGATTGAATATTCAGAGATGAGAACACATGATATATGTCTTGCAATATGAATACTTGAGGTGACAATGAGGTATCTTATTGATTCACTTGATATGTGTGATGGCATTCAACTCGCGGATTCCTGCGGTGATATTGGGGTAATCTATGCATAGGGGTTGATGCAGGTTTTTCTCCGACAGAAACTTTGGGGTCTCTTTATAGTTCTTTGTGTGGATTGAATATTATGAATATGAATTTGCTTTGGTGTTATTCTAGTACGAACTCTAGGATAGATTGAACGGAAAAAATAGCTTTGTATTATTTTAGTATGAACTCTTGAATAGATCGAACGGAAAGAATAGCTTTGAGGTGGTTTCATGACCTACAAACAATTGCTATCTTTTGTTCTCCGCTAATAGGAACTCGGGAGTGATTCTTTATTGCACTTTGAGGGATAATCATATGATCCAACTATGTTAGCATTGTTGAGAGGTTGCACTAGCGAAAGTACGGATCCTAGGCCTCATTTTTAAGCACTGCAACACCGTTTTTGTGCCCGTTTACTATTTGCTACCTTGCCATTTTTATTTATTCAGATTATAAAAATATATTTCTACCATCGATATTACACTTTTATCACCATCTCTTCGCGAAACTAGTGCACCTATACAATTTGTCATTGTATTGGGTCTGTTGGGGACACAAAAGATTTCTTGTATTTGGTTGTAGGGTCATTTGAGAGAGGCCATCTTCATTCTACACCTCTAACGGATTGAGAAACCTTAGGTCATCCACTTGAGGGAAAATTGCTATTGTCCTACAAAACTCTGCGCTTGGAGGCCCAACACGTGTCTACAAGAATAAAGTTGCATAGTAGACGTCAAGCTCTTTTCTGGCGCCGTTGCCGGGGAGGTGAGTGCTTGAAGGTATATCTTTAAATCTTGCAATTGAATCTTTTAGTTTCTTGTTCTACCACTAGTTTGGTTTACAAAATAAAACTACATAAAAAATGGAATTGAGGTTGCATCATATTATTGATCATCTTTATAATATCTTTCTTGAAAATGATGGTTCGGAAAATTGTGCTAAATTGATAGAAGAAGAATTTAATAAAATGATTGGCATGAATGATGAGCATGATTGCATTGTTGTTAGTATGAATTCTTTGAATATCCATGATTTTAATGATATGCAAAGCTACAAGCTTGGGGATGCTATGTTTGATGAAGATGATATTTTCACACCCCCAAGTTTTGATGAGCAAGTTTATTATAATGAAAGCATGCCTCCTATACTTGATGATTATGGTGATGACATGTATGCTATATTGAATAATGATAACAATGAAACTTGTCATCATGATTTTAATTTTCAACCACATGATAGTTACTTTGTTGAGTTTGCTCCCACTACTATGAATGAGACTAAGTTTGCTTATGTGGAGAGTAAAAAAATTGATATGCTTATGTACCATGAAAATAATGATTTATGTGATAGTTATATTGTTTAATTCATTCATGGTGCTACTGAAAATTATTATGAGAGAGGAACATATGCTTTTACATATCTCAATATATCAAGTTTCCTCTCTATGTGTTGAAAGTTTTGAAGTTATGCATGTTTTGCCTTCCTATGCTAGTTGATTCTTGTTCCCATGAATTATTTGCTCACAAAATTCCTATGCATAGGAAGTGGGTTAGGCTTAAATGTGCTTGCCATGTGATTCATGATGCTCTTTTTCATGTTTCAATCTTAATCTTTTATGCGAGCATCATTGAACTCATCATGCCTAAGGCATTAAAGAAAAGCATTTATTGGGAGACAACCCAACACTTTTACCTACTGTTTTTGTATGTTCACATTATTAGGCTACTGTAGTAATAATGTTTTATTGTCTTTGTTTCAATAAAGTGCCAAGTAAAGCCTTTGGGGTCATGTTGGGTGATAGTTGATTTGATCTTGCTGAAAAACAGAAACTCTTGCGCTCACGAAAATAGCTCTCATTTTAACAGAAGAGTGCTTGTGAGTTGATTATTTTTGCATAAGATTAATATACAAATTTCTCACGTGGTCCAATTTGTTTCATAATTTTTGGAGTAGCAGAAGTATGGTTTGAGTACAGATTACTACAGACTATTCTGTTTTTGACAGATTCTGTTTTCAATGCATAATTTGCTTGTTTCCTTGTTTCTATGGTTTATATTGCTCAATATAAATTGTGGAAATGATATGATACAGTAGGCATTGTGTGGAAAAAATTATGAATCTTTTCTTTGACAGTACCAAAAGTGAAATGGTTTGCTCTTTACCATACTAACCTATCTCACAAGGTTCCGTTAAGTTTTGTGTGATTAAAGTTTTCAAGTTTTGGCTGAGATGTCGATATGAGGAGAATAAGGAGTGACAAGACCCTAATCTTGGGGATTCCCAAGGAACCCCCAAGGTAATATTAAAGGTAGCTCCAAGCAACTAAGCTTGGGGATGCCCCTGATGGCATCCCCTCTTTCGTCTCCAACATTATCGGTAACCTCACTTGGAGCTATGTTTTCATTCGTCACATGATATCTGTTTTGCTTGGAGCGTCAATTTATTTTGCTAGGATTTGCTTGCTGTTATTTAGAATAATGTTTTGCATCTTTTATTTCAATAAAAGTGGCAATGATATCCTTTGCCATGCTTATTTTGCAAGTATACTTGTTGTTTCAAAACAGAAAATTTATCAATGTTGCAAAAATTCCCTAGAAAAGTCAGAATATGATAAATTGTTGAAACTTTTTGAAAAATAATCTCTGATAAATTTTCTACAGTGTAGTATTTTTCTCATAATTTTTGTAGTTAGGGAAGTATGATGAATCTTGCATTCTTTACAGACTGTACTGTTTTTGGCATATTACTGTTATGGTTGCATTGTTTGCATAGGTTTACTTGATTAATGATTCTATTTGAGGATAGGAGTATTAAATATGCAGAGACATTTAGTATGCAATGTTAAATAATAATTTTTGTGATTTTCTACAATAGAGAATGATAAAGGTTTTGCATTGATTTATACTAACTTATCTCACGAGTTCTTGTTGAGTTTTGTGTGGATGAAGTTTTTGAGATTTAGGAAAACCGTGATATGAGAGGAATTAAAGAGACACAAAAGCTCAAGCTTGGGGATGCCCAAGGCATCCCAAGCTAATATTCCAAGAAGTCTCAAGCATCTAAGTTTGGGGATGCCCCGGTAGGCATCAGACCTTTCTTCTTCAACGATTACCGGTTAGTATCGGTTGAACCTAAGTTTTTGCTTCTTCACATGATGTGTGCTATTCCTGGAATGCCATTTTATTTTGTTTTGCTTTCTGTTTTAATAAAATACTTAGATCTGAAATTTTTTGAATAAGAGAGAGTCCTCAAATAGCTACCTATTTACTTAACTACTCGCATGATCTTCACTTATATCTTTTTGGAGTAGTTTGTCATTTACTCTTGAGCTTCACTTATATCCTATGAGTAAATTGTTTAATGAATTGAATGTCAAGAAGTTGAAATCATATCATGCCTAGTGGTAGCTTCACATTGGGTTTAGAAAGTGAAATCTTTTGAGGCTTGGCAATCACAATATTGGTCGTACAAGCAATTCACGAATAATTAGTATAAGGAAAAGAACTTTCACATGTAAATACACTATCATGGAAATCTTTTGTGATTGTGAGCCCCCATCAAAATATTATATGCCAAAATTGTTGACATTGGACAAGGAAGAAAACGTAAGATTTATGTTTGCTCATATTCACATAGAAGTTATATTGTCATAGATCCTTCAACATGTGGTGCTTGCCCCCCATCTTTGCTAGCCTAAAATTCTGCACCAAGTAGAGATACTACTTGTGCATCCAAAAACCCTTGAACCCAAATCTTATCTTCAAGAGTCCACCATACCTACCTAAGGATTGAGCAAGATCCTTCAAGTAAGTTGTCATCGGTGCAATAAGGCAATAAAAATTGCTTCTAAAAAGTGTAATATCATTTAGTGTAAGAGAAAATTGAGCTTTGTACGAGCTGATGATGGCAAAGCAATAAATGCGACAGACTGCATAATAAAGGTTGCTATCATAAGGGGCAATATAACATGACGTTCTTTTGCACTAAGGGATTGAGCATACAAACAAATAAGCGCATGGCAACCTCTGCTTCCCTCTGCAAAGGGCCTATCTTTGACTTTTCAGTATTTACTTTTATGCAAAGAGTCAAAGTTTTTCTCTCTATTCCTTTTTATTTTTCTCTTTTGGCAAGCATCATGTGGTGAGGAAAGATCTAGGCACATATGTCCAGTTGAATATGGGTAGCATGAGTTATTATTGTTGACATCACCCAAAGGTGAACACGTTGGGAGGCGAAATTATAAGCCCCTATCTTTCTATGTGTCCGGTTGAAACGTTTTTCTCATGTGTGTGTGGTGAGTGTTAGCAATCATAGAAGACTATATGATGGTTGAGTATGTGGAGCTCTTACTTAAACTCTGTTGAATAAGTTGAATTGCAATTGCCTGATGATTGAGAACATAGATTGTTGAGTTTCAAGAGAGTTCACTATTTGAACCTTACCATGTGAATTGGTTGCTACTATAACATGAGAAGTTTTATAAGAAAGAATTGTTGTTATGATGCTAGGAAAAGTGATTGAAATTATCATTGATCAAACTTATGCACTTTGATAGCATTCACACTACATAAATTATGTCTTTTATCATTTACCTACTCGAGGACGAGTAGAAATTAAGCTTGGGAATGCTGATACGTCTCCAATGTATCTATAATTTATGAAGTATTCATGCCATTATTATATCATTCTTGGGTGTTTTACAATCATTTTATAGCAACTTTATATCATATTTTGGGACTAACCTATTGACCCAGTGCCTAGTGCCAGTTGCTGTTTTTTTGCTTGTTTTTTACATCGCAGGAAATCAATACCAAACGGAGTCCAAACACCGCGTAACTTTTTGGAGACTTTTTATGGACCAGAAGAAACCCAATGGGCCTGAACTGCACCTGGGGGGAGCCCCGAGGGGGCACAACCCACCAGGGTGCGCCAGGGCCCCTTGGCGCGCCCAGGTGGGTAGTGCCCACCTCGGTGGCCTCCCGCACCCCCTCTTTGCACTATAAATTCCTAAATATTCCGAAACCCTTCGGGGAAAACCTAGATCAGAAGTTTCGCCGCTGCAAGGTCTCTATATCCGCGAAAACCAATCTAGACCCCATTTCGGCACCCTGCCGAAGGGGGGAATCATCTCCGGTGGCCATCTTCATCATCCCGACGGCCACCACAATGAGAAGGGAGTAGTCCACCCTCGGGGCTAAGGGTTTGTACCAGAAGCTATGTGTTTGATCTCTCTCTCTCTCTCTCTCTCGTGATCTATATCATGGGCGTTGTTAATATAGTCGGATCATATGATGTTTCTCCCCTCTATACTCTTGTTATGATGAATTGAATATTTACCCTTCAAAGTTTTGTCTTGTTGGATTGAATATTCAGAGATGAGAACACATGATATATGTCTTGCCATATGAATACTTGAGGTGACAATGAGGTATCTTATTGATTCACTAGATATGTGTTATGGCATTCAACTCGCGGATTCCCGCGGTGATATTGGGGTAATCTATGCATAGGGGTTGATGCACGTTTTTCTCCAACGGAAACTTTAGGGTCTCTTTATAGGATTTTGTGTGGATAGAGTATTATGAATATGAATTTGCTTTTGTGTCTATTAGATGTGGGTCCATTGACCCTGTTGACTAGTCAACATAGTCTGGTCAACTGCTGCTGACACATCCCCTCGCCCCCACCTGTCATACACTGTGGCTGGCATTGCAGTAGGTGACAAAAGTACTTTACTGTTTTAACTTTGAATTATAATGATTCCAGAAAATGTCTAAAACTTTGAAAAATCATATAAAATAATCCGTAACTCAGGTGAAAATAATTTATATACGAAAAACGATCAGAAAAATATGACGAATCCGAATGTACAGCTTTGATGCCGTCATATATAGCGTATGTAAGGTGTATCCCAGTATATGGCCTGGTTTCATTCAACTCGTAAATTCCCGAAGGTTAGCATTATAACGCCTCTGCTCTACTATGAATACTATAAAAATATTAGTGATGGTGTCTAACCTAAGACCACTCACTGTGAGATCCCTCAAGAGCATCTACAAGTGCGCACCCAAACGCATCTCAAACGTCTGATCGAGCTGATCGGTCACAAAAAATTAACCCACCCGGATGCCACAAAAGCATCTCAAATGCCCGGGCTGTCTGACGCCGCTCATATCCAACATAAATCTATGGCGGATATGGGGCGGGGACATGTATCGCTGTGTCCGCTTGATAGGCCCGGCCTACCACTGACCCCACAACTGTCCCACAAAATCCTCAATCCGGCGACGAACTCTGAACCCTAGCTCACTCCGCTCGCCTCTCTCGCTCCATTCTGTCCTCTCCCCTCCCGCATCCCGATCCAATCCAGTGCAATGTCGTGCTCCGGCAGCCACTCTGGCTCCGACGTCGACTATAATGAGGAGCAAGCCCTCCGCATTGCCTTGGAGCGGTCCAGGGTGGACATAGAGTGTAGCTCCGGATCTACAGTGTCGCCACAGCACGGACACCGGAGCTGGACCCTCCCGGCCCACGCTCAGCTACGGTATGATAGCGCAGTCCACACCGCCCCGCGTTGTCCCCTTCCCCTGCCGCTTGCTCTTTCGCGCGGGCAGCAGGCAAGGGAGAGGGAATCGACCGAGCAGTCCGTGCGCTGTCATCGCAGGATGCCGGCAAAGCCCAACGAGGACGAGCGGCTACTCCCATGGGTCTACCATTGGTCGCTCATGAAGGCGGAGACGGACACTTGCTGCCTCTGGCTGAACAACGCAACGGCCCTTCGGCTAGTCACAGAGCCGTCGGAGCAGGAGGCGAAGGAGACAACGGCGAAGTCGGCTCAACTTGCCAAGCTAAAGGACAGCAAGACAAGGTCGCCCACTGGATGAAGGGGCTGAACGTCCTGTCCTCCTCCGACTCCGAAGACGACCGCAACGACAACTCCACCCGCACTTCCGAAGATGAAGAACCCTCTACCAGCCGCGGACGCTGATGTCTGCTAGAACTACGTTGGTATTTCCCCAAAGAGGAAGGGATGATGCAGTATAGCGACGGTAGGTATTTCCCTCAGTGATGAGACGAAGGTTATCGAACCAGTAGGAGAACCTCCTCACACCACATAAATAGCACCAGCACACAAATAACAAATACTCGCAACCCGACGTGTTAAAGGGGTTGTCAATCTCTTTCGGGTACGGCGCCTCTAGATAGGCAAATAACGTGAGGTAAAAGTGGTAGATAGGATAAATAGATCACGGAACAAATAAATTGCAGCAAGGTAATTTTGTATTTTTGGTTTAATAGATCTGAAAATAAATGCAAAGGAAAATAGATCGCACAGGCAAGTATGATGAAAAGAGACCGGGGGCCGTAGGTTTCACTAGTGGCTTCTCTCAAGAAGAATAGCAAATGGTGGGAAAACAATTACTGTTGGGAAATTGATAGAACTTCAAATAATCATGACGATATCCAGGCAATGATCATTATATAGGCATCACGTCCAAGATTAGTAGACCGACTCCTGCCTGCATCTACTACTATTACTCCACGCATCAACCGCTATCCAGCTTGCATCTAGTTATTAAGTTCATGGAGAAACGGAGTAATGCAATAAGAACAATGACCTGATGTAGACAAGATCTATTTATGTAGAAATAGACCCATCTTGTTATCCTTAATAGCAACGATACATACGTGTCGTTTCCCTTTCTGTCATTGGGATCAAGCACCGTAAGATCGAACCTATCACAAAGCACCTCTTCCCATTGCAAGATAAATAGATCAAGTTGGCCAAACAAAACCCAAATATCGGAGAAGAAATACAAGACTATAATAAATCACGCATATAAGAGATCAAAGAAGACTCAAATAACTTTCATGGATAAAAACAATCTGATCATAAACTCAAAGTTCATCGGATCCCAACAAACACACTGCAAAAAGACTTACATCATATGGATCTCCAAGAGACCATTGTATTGATAATCAAGAGAGAGAGGGATCCATCTAGCTACTAACTATAGACCCGTAGGTCTACAAAGAACTATTGACGCATCATCGGAGAGGTACCAATGGACATGATGCACCCCTCCGAGATGGTGTCTAGATTGGATCTGGTGTTTCTGGACTCTGTAGCGGCTGGAATTGATTTTTTGTCGACGCCCCTAGGGTTTCTGGAATATTGGGGTATTTATAGAGCAAAGAGGTGGTTCAAGGGGCACCCGAGGTGGGCACAACCCACCTAGGCGCGCCTGGGCCTCCAGGTGCGCCTTGGTGGGTTGTGCTCCCCTCGGAGAACCCCCAGGTGCTTTCTTGGCCCACTGGATGTCTTCTGGCCCAAAAAAATCCTCAAGAAGTTTCGCTGTGTTTGGACTCCGTTTGGTATTGATTTCCTGCGATGTAAAAAACTTACAGAAACAGCAACTGGCACTGGGCACTATGTCAATAGGTTAGTAACAAAAAATGATATATAATGACTATAAAATGATTGTAAAACATCCGAGAATGATAATATAACAGCATGGAACAATCAAAAATTATAGATACACTGGAGATGTATGAGCATCCCCAAGCTTAATTCCGGCTCGTCCTCGAGTAGGTAAATGATAAAACGGAATTTTTGATGTGGAATTTTGCCTAACATGTTCATCACATTTCTTTTCTTTATAGCATGGACATTTGGACTTTTATATGATTGAAAGCAATAGTCTAGTTGTGGCATGAAGACTTTAATACTCAAGCATACCAACAAGCAACCATGTCTTTCAAAATATCAGCACTAAAGAAAGTTATCCCTATCCCATTATGCTCAATCATTGATCCATTCATGAAACACATACAAATATTAGCTATACCCAATGCTCAAATACGATCATAGTGCCCCTTAGTTGGTGCTTTATAAGAGAAGATGGAGACTCAAATTCAAAATAAAAATTGCATAAGTAAAAGAAAGGCCCTTCGCGGAGGGAAGTAGGGATTTGTAGAGGTGCCAGAGCTCAAAGCTTAAATTGAGAGATAAAAACAGTTTTGAGAGGCATACTTTTCCCACCAACGAAAACGACTTAGAGATCTCAACACTTTCCATGCTAGATACATCATAGGCGGTTCCCAAACAGAAAATAAAGTTTATTCCTTTTTCCACCATTACTTTCTCTTTCCATGGCTAGCCGAATCCACGGTTGCCCTCCATACCAACAATTTCCAAGGAATTTATATTTGACAACATAAAGTAAATTCATTTTTCTTTCGGGACTGGGCATCCCTAATACCTTTGTCGTATTCTCGTGCAATGACAAGTGAATAAACACTCATCGCGAGAATAACACATCTAGCATGGAAAATATTGGCCACCCCTCACCGCCTCGCGAGCGGTAGATCACACAAAACAGAAATTTATTTTAAAAATTGGAGATGGCACATGCAAATTTGTAGAGAAATGCATGGAAATACCGCATATAGGTAGGTATAGTGGACTTATAAGGCAAAACTGGTTTAAAAGTTTTTGGATGCACAAGTAGTGATCATACTTACTGAAAAATGAAGGGTAGCAAAAAGATTGAGAAGCGACCAACCAAAAAGCAGAAAATCTCGTACCCAAGCATTAAGCATAAGTAACACCGAATAATGCACCATAAGTAGGATATAAATTTCATTGCATAACTATTGACTTTCGTGCTTGCATAGGGAATCACAAACCTTAACATCAATACTCTTACTAAAGCACAATTACTCATCAACATGACTCACATATCATATCGTCATATCTCAAAACCATTACTAAGAATCAAGTTTATTTTGTCCAATGATCTTAATGAAAGTTTTTATTATATCCTCCTTGAATATCTATCACTTTGGGACTATTTTCATATGTTGCTTTTGATAAGCTCAAACAAATATAAGTGAAGAACATGAGCATAATTTTTGTTTCTCTTAAGATAATCTAAGTGAAGCAAGAAAGAATTTCTAAAAATCTACTAACTCCCAAATAAATCTAAGTGAAGCAGGAGAGCATTTCTTCAAAAATAACAAAGCACACCGTGCTCAAAAAGATATAAGTGAAGCACTAGAGCAATTCCATGGCTCTAAAAATTTCAGTGAAGCATAGGAGCAAGCATAACATAATTCTTGGCTCTCTCAAAAAGGTGTGTTTAGCAAGGATTCAACACTTAAAACACAAAGCAAAACAAGCAAATACTCGTATCATACAAGACGCTCCAAGCAAAACTCATAATATGTGACGAATAAAAATATAGCTTCAAGTAAAATACCAATGGTTGTTAGAAGAAAGCAGGGATGCCACTCGGGGGCATCCCCAAGCCTAGTTGCTTGCTACTTCTTGAATATTATCTTGGGGTGCCTCGGTCATCCCCAACCTTAGCCTTTAGCTAATACTTATTCCTTCATCCATCGTAAGATCACCCAAAACTTGAAAACTTGAATCACACAAAACTCATCAAAACCTTCGTGAGATCCGTTAGTATAAGAAAGCAAACCACTACTATAAGTACTGTTGCAAACCTATTCATTTTTTTTCATTATATCAACGGTATTTCAACTTTTCGACGGCAAAAACTCATCAAAGAAAACCATAGAATCATCAAAACAAGCACACCACGCAAAGAAAACAGAATATGCCAAAAATAGAACAGTCTATAGCAATATGAATGTTTTGAATACTTTTGTAAATCCAAAAATTATTAAAAAAAATAGATTAACATGATAAATTTGTCTATTAATCTCCTTCAAAAAGAATCAACTCAAAATCACTCTTCTGTTAAAAATGACAAATAATCTCGTGAGCGCAAAAGTTTCTGTTTTTCAGCAAGATCAAATCAACTTTTACCCAAATCATCCAAAAGGCCTTGCTTGGCACAAACACTAATTTAAACCGCAAAAACACATCTAACCAGAGGTTAGATGATTTATTTATTTCAAAACAGCAAGGAAAAATATTGGGTTGTCTCCCAACAAGCGCTTTTCTTTAAAGCCTTTTAGCTAGGCATTGAGATTTCAATGGTGCTCACATAAAAGAGAATAATTGAAGCACAAAGAGAGCATCATACAAACACATCTAAGTCTAACATACTTCCTATGCATAGGCATGTTATAAGCAAACAAATTATCAAGGCAAGCAAATACTAGCATATGCAAGGAAAAATAAAGAGAAAATAGCAATCTCGACATGAAGAGAGGTAATTTAGTAACACGGAAATTTTCACAACCATATTTTCCTCTCTCATAATAATTACATGTAGGATCATAAGCAAATTCAACAAAATAACTATCACATAACATATTCTCAACACGATCCACATGCATGCAAAGTTGACACTCTTCCAAAATAGTGGGAGTAACATTAAATAAAGTCATGACCTCTCCAAACCCACTTTTATCAAAAATTTCAAAAGATTGAACATTCTCCAAATATGTGGGATCTAAAGTTGACACTGTTACAAACCCACTTTTAATATTATTGCAAACATTGTTTTCAATCTCATATTCATCATAGGGCTTAAATAAATTTTCAAGATCATAAGAAGAATCACCCCAATCACGATCATTGCAACAAGTAGTAGACATAGTAAAATTAGCATCCCCAAACTTAGGGTTTTGCATATCATTAACACAATTGACATTAATAGAATTTATAATAACATCATTGCAATCATGCTTTTCATTCAAGGAGCTATCATGAATCACTTTATAATTTTCTTTTTTCAGCACTTCATCACAATTTTCAGATTCACGAATTTTAAGGAAAACCTCATAATGATAATCTAGTGCATACAACTCACTAGCAATTGGTTCATCATAATTGGATCTATTAAAAAGATTAGAAAGTGGATGAAGATCCATAAAATTTTTGGTTCTTTATTTTCAATAAACACACAATTATGCCAAGCAAGCAAAACAAGCCAATTAGGACATAAAGGGCAAATGAAAAGATGAACGGAAATAGGGCGAATAAAACGGCATTTTTTTGTGAAGTGGTGGAGAGGAAAACGAGATGCAAATGGAAAATAATGTAAATTGTGAGGAGATGAGATTTGTGATTAGGAACCTGGTTGATGTTGAAGATCCTCCCCGACAACGGCGCCAGAAATTCCTTTTGATGTCTGCTAGAACTACGTCAATATTTCCCCAAAGAGGAAGGGATGATGCAGTATAGCGACGGTAGGTATTTTCCCTCAGTGATGAGATCAAGGTTATCGAACCAGTAGGAGAGCCTCCTCACACCACGTAAATAGCACCTGCACACAAATAACAAACACTCGCAACCCGACGTGTTAAAGGGGTCGTCAATCCCTTTCAGGTACGGCGCCTCTAGATAGGCAAATAACGTGAGGTAAAAGTGGTAGATAGGATAAATAGATCATGGAGCAAATAAATTGCAGTACTGTATTTTTGTATTGTTGGTTTAATAGATCTTAGACTAAATGCAAAGGAAAATAGATCGCAAAGGCAAATATGATAAAAAGAGACCCAGGGGCCGTAGGTTTCACTAGTGGCTTCTCTCGAGAAAAATAGCAAACGGTGGGAAAACAATTACTGTTGGGAAATTGATAGACCTTCAAATAATCATGATGATATCCAGGCAATGATCATTATATAGGCATCACGTCCAAGATTAGTAGACCGGCTCCTGCCTGCATCTACTACTATTACTCCACACATCGACCAGCTATCCAGCTTGCATCTAGTGTATTAAGTTCATGGAGAAATGGAGTAATGCAGTAAGAATGATGACATGATGTAGACAAGATCTAATTATGTAGAAATAGACCCCATCTTGTTATCCTTAATAGCAACGATACATACGTGTAACGCCCCGGATCCGATGCGCCAGGTGTCCGCCAGTTATTCGCCGTTGTTGCCATGTCATTTGCTTGCGTGTTGCATTTTGCCATGTCATCATCTGCATTTCATATCATGTTATCATGTGCATCGCATTGGCATACGTGTTCGTCTCATGCTTCCGAGCCTTTCCCCGTTGTCCGTTTTGCAATCCGGCACTCCTATGTCTCCCGCCGTTCCCTCTTCTCTCTTTTCATGTGCGGGTGTTAAACTTTCTCGAAATGGCCCGAGGTTTGCCAAGTGGCCTTGGTATAGCACCGGTAGACCGCCTGTCAAGTTTCATGCCATTTGGAGGTCGTTTGGTACTCCAACGGTTAACCGGGTAACCGTGAAAGCCTCTTTTGTTGCAGCCCAACACCCCTTCCAAAGTGGCCCAAAACCCACCAAACTCCCCTCCATGCTCTCGGTCGTTCGATCACGATCGCGTGGCCGAAAACCGCTCCTCATTTGGACTCTCCTAGCTCCCTATGCCTATATAAAGGCCCTCCCCTTCCATTTTCGCGGTGCAAACCCTAGCCTAACTCCTCCTTGCCACGGACACGTCCGCCCGAGCCGGACATGTCCGCCGGACACCTCACCCCGTCCAATCGCCGATCGCCACGTCGCCTCCCCCGCCGCCGCAGCCAACCAGAAGCGCCACGTCACCGCGCGCCGCCCGCCCCGCCGCCGGCCGCAGGGTCAGCTGCAACCCAGAGGCCCCATCCATCGCCGGCCGCCGCCGCCGCCGCCGCCGCCATTGCTGCGGCGCTGCGTCGCCGCCGCCGACCGCCGCCCTCCGCCGCCGTCCGCGCCGCCGCTCACGCGCGCCGCCCGCCTCTCCGCCGCCGCCGGTGCACTCGCCGCTTGGCTGCGGTGCGCTCACACGCCGGCTGCCACATGCCTTGCAACCGCGCCCGCCAGGCGCACTCGCGCCGCCGCCCGCCTCCTCGCGCTCCTCGCCCCCCCGCACCTCCGGCGCCGCCGATGCGATCCATGACGCATGGCGCCGCCATGCCATGGCGACCCGCCATACTGCCGCGCCATGGCCGCCGGCCTCTCCTCCCGCCGGCGTTACCTCGGCCGGATCCGGCGGGACACGGCCGGATCCGCCTCCTCCCCTCTCTCGCGTCCTCTCCGGCCACCTCCGTCAACTCCGCCGGATTCCGCGAGATCTCCGGCGTGCATCGAAAACCGTGCAACTTCAGGTTGACCGGATTTCTTCTAAGTCCCGAATCTGTGTAATTTTCATGCCATTTTCATTGCATCATATCTCTGCATCCGTAGCTCCGTTTCGAGCGTATAATATGTCAAATTGTTCGTCTCGACGAGTAAATCATTTCATTCCATTGCATCATTTGCATTTGAGCTCATCTTGATGCCCGAAATGCTGTTGGAAGAGGGCTTCAGATCGTTAGTTCCAGAATCGTATCAGCTCGAGCTCTTTTGTCATTTTTGCCATGATTTATGTGTGCATCCTATAAGTATGAGCTCTACATGTATGTTGGAATATGCCATGTCATCTTTCCAGGGGTGTTGACCTTGTATTTTTGTGAGTTGTGTGCTGAGTGTATCAAGCTTGTAAAGTAGGGTAGTTCTTTGTTCTTTGTTTTCTGACAGATTCTGTTACATTTTGATGCCATGTTAACATGCTTCCACTAATCATTCTATGCATAATCTGGAGATGCTCTATAAACATGTTTTGATATACATGTCATGCTCTATCCATTCATGCCCTTGGTTGCAATTATAGCCTGCTGGAACATGTTCATTTCTTGCTCCAAAGTTGCTTGAAAATATTTCCTGACAGATTGTTTGCATGAGATTCAATTTTCACGCGGTCGTTGTAGTTGATCCGTGTATGCTATGACCTTGCTCTTGCCATGCTTAGCTTCATAAACATGCCTTCTTACTGTTGGTTGCCTTTCCATGTCATGTATTGCTCTGTAGTGATTGGTTCGAGCTCACGAACATGCCTACTAATCATTGTTCCTGCCATGTTTAAATCTGTAATAAAACTTGCCATGTTTACATGGGTGCCATCATATTTTCCGTGCCTTTTTGGCTCATGGTCAGTAAGGGTATTTTGATATATGCTATTAGTAGTTTCATGCCATGCCTTTGTTTGCCATGATAGCTTCCTGTAACATGTTGTTTGATAGCTCTAAACATTGCAACCTGATGTTATTTCTGCTGAAGTCTGAAATTGTTATTACTTGCAATATCTCCATGTCATTTTGAGCATGTTCTAGTTGTTTCTTGAGATAGCTCAGTGTTCATGTTTTGTTATGCTTTACGTGTACTTCATGCCCATGCCTTTTGTTATTATGTTGGGGTGCTGTAGCATGTTGTTTTGATGCTTGCAAGATGCCTAGTTGCTGTTTTGGACAGATTGTTGCTATGACTTGTATAGTGTGTGTGTGTTGCACCGTTGCTCCGTTTTGAGTGTGCTCTATATGAAACTTGCTTGTTTTTTCATGTAGCTTCATATTATCATGTTGCATCCTTGTTTTGGTGTGTTTTCTTGATGTTTGGGTGCATTTTGCATCAATGCCATGTTTAACTTGTTTTGCTCATATCTTCTAGCCCGTAGCTCCGAATCTAATGAACTTTATATGTAACTTGACTAGAATTTCGTGTAGATCATCATGGTGCATCTTAACTTGCTGTTTAACAACTTGAAAATAAGGTTTATTCAGTTCTGGACCAATTTCGAAATATGCATATGAGGACTTACCGGAATTGTTATATGTTGTTTCCGGCCTCATTTAAACTTGCCTTGATGTGTTGTTCTTGTTTGCATCATCTCCTGCCATGAGTAGCTTCATGTAGCCTTTGTCATGCATCATTCTTGTTGTGCATCATGCCTTGTTCATGTGTGGTGTGTTTACCTTTGTTGTGTGCTTCTTCTCGATAGTTCCCGTTTCGTTGCGATCGTGAGGATTCGTTCGTCCACGTGTGGTTCGTCTTCGTGGCTTCTTCTTCTTCATGGACTCGTTCTTCTTCCTTGCGGGATCTCAGGCAAGATGACCGCTACCCTGGATCTCACTACTATCATTGCTATGCTAGTTGCCTCGTTCTTTCGCTATGCTGCGCTACCTATTACCTGTTTGTCCAGCCATCCCATATTGCCATGAACCTCTAATCCTTTGACACCATTCCTAGCAAACCGTTGTTTGGCTATGTTACCGCTTTGCTCAGCCCCTCTTATAGTGTTGCTAGTTGCAGGTGAAGTTGAAGATTTCTCCATGGTGGACAGGGTTTATGTTGGGATATCACAGTATCTCTTATATTTATTAATGCATCTATATACTTGGTAAAGGGTGGAAGGCTCGGCCTTATGCCTGGTGTTTTGTTCCACTCTTGCCGCCCTAGTTTCCGTCATACCGGTGTTATGTTCCCGGATTTTGCGTCCCTTACGCGGTCGGGTGATTTATGGGACCCCCCTGACAGTTCATTTTGAATAAAACTTGTCCAGCAAGGCCCAACATTGACTTTTACCATTTGCCTCACCACCACCTATTTTTTTTCCCTTGGGAGTCGCTCTCTCGAGGGTCATCTTTATTCAGCCCCCCCGGGCCAATGCTTGTCTAAGTGTTGGTCCAAACTAGAGCCACTTGCAGCGCCACCTCGGGGAAACTTGAGGGCTGGTTCTAGTTGTACGTAGTGCTCATCCGGTCGTGGCCTGAGACGAGATACGTGCGGCTACTATCAGGATGTCGGCACGCCGGGAGGTCTTGCTGGTCTTGTTTTACCATTGTCGAAATGTCTTGATGTACCGGGATACCGAGTCTGATCGGAGTGTCTGGGTGAAGGTCTATTCCTTCGATGATCGCGAGAGCTTGTCATGGGCTAAGTTGGGACACCCCTGCAGGGTTTAAACTTTCGAGAGCCGTGCCCGCGGTTATGTGGCAGATGGGAATTTGTTAATGTCCGGTTGTAGACAACTTGACACTTGATCCGAATTAAAACGCATCAACCGAGTGTGTAGCCGTGATGGTCTCTTCTCGGCGGAGTCCGGGAAGTGAACACGGTTTCTGTGTTATGTTTGACGTAAGTAGGTGTTCAGGATCACCTCTTGATCATTGCTAGCTTCACGACCGTTCCGCTTGTTTCTCTTCTCGCTCTCATTTGCGTACGTTAGCCACCATACTTGCTTAGTCGCTGCTGCAACCTCACCACTTTACCCCTTCCTTTCCCATTAAGCTTTGCTAGTCTTGATACCCATGGTAATGGGATTGTTGAGTCATCGTGACTCATCGATACTTCAAAACCAGTTTGCGGTGCCTATGTTACCGAAGAGGTGACGCAACCAAGCTCAAGGAGGAGCTCGTTGAAGATCTTGCCCTTTGTGTTGTTTCGTTCTAGATGATCAGTAGTGGAGCCCAGTTGGGGTCGATCGGGGACCGTTTGTCGCATTTGGGGTTCTTCTTTTATTTTGGTTCCGTAGACGGACCTTGATTGTATCTGGATGATGTAATGCTTTATTCATGTAATTGTGTGAAGTGGCGATTGTAAGCCAACTATGTATCTTTTTCCCTTATGTACTACATGGGTTGTGTGAAGATTACCTCACTTGCGACATTGCTTTCAATGCGGTTATGCCTCTAAGTCGTGCTTCGACACGTGGGAGATATAGCCGCATCGAGGGCGTTACAATACGTGTCATTTCCATTTCTGTCACTGGGATCAAGCACCGTAAGATCGAACCCATCACAAAGCACCTCTTCCCATTGCAAGATAAATAGATCAAGTTGGCCAAACAAAACCCAAATATCGGAGAAGAAATATGAGGGTATAATCAATCACGCCTATAAGAGATCAAAGAAGACTCAAATAACTTTCATGGATAAAAACATAGATCTGATCATAAACTTAAAGTTAATCGGATCCCAACAAACACACCGCAAAAAGACTTACATCATACGGATCTCCAAGAGACCATGGTATTGATAATCAAGAGAGAGCGAGGAAGCCATCTAGCTACTAGCTACGGACCCGTAGGTCTACAAAGAACTACTCATGCATCATCAGAGAGGCTCCAATGGACATGATGCACCGCTCCGAGATGGTGTCTAGATTGGATCTGGTGTTTCTTGACTCTACGGCGACTAGAATTGATTTTCGTCGACTCCCCTAGGGTTTCTGGAATATTGGGGTATTTATAGAGCAAAGAGGTGGTTCAGGGGGCACCTGAGGTGGGCACAACCCACCTGAGTGCGACTGGGCCTCCAGGCGCGCCTTGTAGGTGGTGCTCCCCTCGGAGCACCCCCAGGTGCTTTCCTGGCCCACTGGATGTCTTCTGGCCCAAAAATAATCCTCAAGAAGTTCCGATGCGTTTGGACTCCATTTGGTATTGATTTCCTGCGATGTAAAAAACATGCAGAAAACAGGAACTGGCACTGGGCACTATGTCAATAGATTAGTATCAAAAAATGATATAAAATGACTATAAAATGATTCTAAAACATCCAAGAATGATAATATAACCGTATGGAACAATCAAAAATTATAGATATGTTGGAGACGTATCAGACGCCTACAGCTGCGCCGACGACCGGAAGGGCAAAGGCCCACTGGGAAAGTGGTCATCCCCCACGTCCTCTTATGTTTATATATAATTTTTTGTTCTTGATGCTTAAGAACTTGTCCGGTGACGAACTCAGATGAGCTTTTGGATGATGTCAAGCTCGTGTAATGTCCGTTTGCAGCCGATTTTATTACCCGTTTTTTTATCACGTAGAGTAGCTCCTCATGTTGCATGTATAGTATGGATATAGGATGGTGCCGGATATGAGATACACGGATGTGAAGAGAAAAATATGAGACGTTCTTGGTCGGTGCTTGCGGATGAGCCCGGGCGTGTCCACGGGCGTTTGAGGGGGCCGACTTAGCTCATCGTGGCTGTACACTACTAGGAAAAACCCTAGCATTAGCGCAAGTATTAGGTGTACCAGTAGCGCGGGGCCCCGCACTACTGATACAGCGCTATAGCTAACATGTATGAGTAGCGTGTGTTGACCCACGCTACTGCTATACATGGCTAGCAGCAGCGAGCTTTAACGCAACGCACTACTGCTAATATCTGCATCGCTTTTATGTAGGGCGCGCTAGTGATAAGAGCATGCTGCTGCTAACTTTATTCCCCTCGCTACTGTTAGTTTTATTAGTTTTTGTTTTTTCTGCATATTTGTTTTGTATTTGAACATGCTTTATACAATAATCTTTAGCATATCATACGCATACAAATGTAATCATAGCATCAAATCATGTCATCATCATAGTCATCATCCAACACAAAGTGGTCTCTCGTCATCATCTCCAAAATAGCGATACAAGTGTCAATTACTTGCAACTACAGCGTCATCCATCTAAACAATGATATACGCGAGAAGAGCTATCACTATGAGTGAGAGCGAAACTATGCAGTACATGAGTTCGTATCCCTCTCTAGCACTAGCATGAACCTAAACTAACTATTGGTTGTCGCTCGGAAACCAGAAACCGGTAAAACTGGGCCTAACACTCTGGCCACTCGTCGTATACTCCTAGCGTAGCACTTCTTTGCCATCGATGATCTATGCACCTGCATCGTCACATGAGTCGATGATATGCAACATATATAGTTGAGCAACAGAAAGAGACAGACTTGGCAAAAATATAAGCTCCTGCGGGACGGTGAACTCCACCAAGGGGTCTGGGATGCCCAGACTTTTGCCTTACATGTCCTCCTTGGCCCATATGGACCTCTTACCCGTGTAACCACAGCTTCCGAGGTGGTGGCACCCCATGTTCCTCTCTTGAATCCCCTTCATGTACTTCAACTTATCTTTGGCAGCTTCGGCATCGCAAGCCGCCTTGAATATTTCAAACTGCTCTTCCGTGATTGTCAGATTATTCTTTACAATCTCGGAGTATGGTTCCTTTTTATTGATGACCCGATGTTTCACCCTTACTTTCCAGGCGGCCAACACAATGCTAAACTTGGTCATGGCGCGTTTGTTTATCTTCTTCATTGCCGGGTCTTTCTCTAGCTCGGTATATTGGATTTCATCCTGGCTCGGGAACAAGAATATCTGGTGCAGCAGGGTTAGGAGGGAGTACTTAATATTTGGTATCTTCTTTAGTGCCTCCTCGTTAATGGTGGCGCACGTTCGTACGATGCAGACTATTTGATTGCCGTAGCACGAGCGCGCTTCCATAGGAAGTTTTGGCTCAAAATTGTCGTCGTCTACCTCCATGACCACTAGTCTAGAGTGAGGAGCTGGTTTGGGCGTCGACATCTCCTCTTCAGTTTCGGTTCTATGGTTTTGCCAGTCTGGGTCTCAACGCCAGTCTCGGCGCCGGTCTCGATGTCGGTCTCGGATGTGACAGGTGGGCCCAGCAACAACAACCATTGATCGTTGGCAAGGTTCAAAAATTCGCCTGCCGCCAGGTAGACGTTGAAGGAAATATGCCCTAGAGGCAATAATAAAGTTATTATTTATTTCCTCATATCATGATAAATGTTTATTATTCATGCTAGAATTGTATTCACCGGAAGCATGATACATGTGTGAATACATAGACAAACTTAATGCCACTAGTATGCCTCTACTTGACTAGCTCATTAATCAAAGACGATTATGTTTCCTAACCATAGACGTGTGTTGTCATTTGATTAACGGGATCACATCATTAGGAGAATGATGTGATTGACTTGACCCATTCCGTTAGCTTAGCACTTGATCGTTGGTATGTTGCTATTGCTTTCTTCATGACTTATACAAGTTCCTACAACTATGAGATTATGCAACTCCCGTTTATCGGAGGAACACTTTGTGTGCTACCAAACGTCACAACGTAACTGGGTGATTATAAAGGGGCTCTACAGGTGTCTCCAAAGTTACATGTTGAGTTGGCGTATTTCAAGATTAGGTTTTGTCACTCCGATTGTCGGAGAGGTATCTCTGGGCCCTCTTGGTAATGTACATCACTATAAGCCTTGCAAGCAATGTAGTTAATGAGTTAGTTATGGAATGATGCATTACATAACGAGTAAGGAGACTTGCTGGTAACAAGATTGAACTAGGTATTGGGATACCGACGATCGAATCTCAGGCAAGTAACATACCGATGACAAAGGGAACAACGTACGTTGTTATGCGGTTTGACCGATAAAGATCTTCGTAGAATATGTAGGAGCCAATATGAGCATCCAGATTCCGCTATTGGTTATTAACCGAAAATGGTTCTCGGTCATGTCTACATAGTTCTCGAACCCGTAGGGTCCGCACGCTTAAGGTTTCGATGACAATTATATTATGAGTTTATGAGTTTTGATGTACTGAAGGTTGTTCAGAGTCCCATATGTGATTACGGACATGACGAGTGCTACGTCTCGAGCTAGCATTGGTTTTCCCCGAAGAGGAGGGGGTGATGCAGCACAGTAGCGTAAGTATTTCCCTCAGTTTTTGAGAACCAAGGTATTAATCAAGTAGGAGGTCACGCGCAAGTCCCTCGTACCTGCACAAAACGGTAGCAACTCGCAACCAACGCTTAGGGGTTGTCAATCCCTTCACGGTCACTTACGAGTGAGATCTGGTAGAGATAATATTTTTGGTATTTTTGATATAAAGATGCAAAGTAAAAAGGTAAAGGCAAAACAAGTAAATAAAGTGATGGAGATTGATATGATGAGAATAGACCCGGGGGCCATAGGTTTCACTAGTGGCTTCTCTCAAGAGCATAGATATTCTACGGTGGGTGAACAAATTACTGTTGAGCAATTGATAGAATTGAGCATAGTTATGAGGTTATCTAGGTATGATCATGTATATAGGGAATTAAGCATAGTTATGAGGTTATCAAGGTATGATCATGTATATAGGCGCCACGTCCGTGACAAGTAGACCAAAACGATTCTGCATCTACTACTATTACTCCACTCATCGACCGCTATCCAGCATGCATCTAGAGTATTAAGTTAAAAACAGAGTAACGCCTTAAGCAAGATGACATGATGTAGAGGAATAAATTCATGCAATATGATAAATACCCCATCTTGTTATCCTCGATGGCAACAATACAATACGTGCCTTGCAACTCTTTCTGTCAGTGAGTAAGGACACCGCAAGATTGAACCCAAAGCTAAGCACTTCTCCCATTGCAAGAACTACCAATCTAGTTGGCCAAACCAAACGGATAATTCGAAGAGACTTGCAGAGATAACTCAATCATACATAAAAGAATTCAGAGAAGAATCAAATATTTTCCATAGATAAGTTGGATCATAAACCCACAATTCATCGGTCTCAACAAACACACCGCCAAAAGAAGATTACATCGAATAGATCTCCACGAGAGAGGGGGAGAACATTGTATTGAGATCCAAATAGAGAGAAGAAGCCATCTAGCTACTAGCTATGGACCCGAAGGTCTGAAGTAAACTACTCACACTTCATCGGAGGGGCTATGGTGTTGATGTAGAAGCCCTCCATGGTGGATGCCCCCTCCGGCGGAGCTCCGGATTAGGCCCCAAGATGGGATCTCGTGGATACAGAAGGTTGCAGCGGTGGAATTAGGTTTTTGGCTCCTCCTCTGGTCTAATGTGGGTACGTAGGTATATATAGGAGGAAGGAGTATGTCGGTGGAGCTCCGAGGGGCCCACGAGGCTAGGGCGCGCCTAGGGGGAGGGGCGCGCCCTCCACCCTCGTGACCGCCTCGTGGCTTTCTTGACGGAGGGTCCAAGTCTCTTGGATCTTATATGATGAGAAAATCACGTTCCCGAAGGTTTCATTCCGTTTGGACTCCGTTTGATATTCTGTTTCTTCAAAATACTGAAATAGGCAAAAAAAACAACAATTCTGGGCTGGGCCTCCGGTTAATAGGTTGTCCCAAAAATAATATAAAAGTGGAAAATAAAGCCCAATATAGTCCAAAACAGTAGATAAAGTAGCATGGAGCAATAAAAAATTATAGATACGTTGGCGACGTATCAACGAGGAGTCTCGAAATGGTCGAGACATGAAGATTGATATATTGGAAGCCTATATTTGGATATCGGAAGTGTTCCGGGTGAAATCGGGATTTTTCCGGAGTACCGGGAGGTTACCTGAACCCCCCGGGAGCTTAATGGGCCTACATGGGCCTTAGTGGAAAAAGAGGGCAGCAAGGGGAGAGTGGGGCGCCCTCCCCCCCCAAGGCCCAAACCGAATTGGTTTAGGGCAAGGGGGGCCGGCCCCCCTCTTTCCTTCTCCCCCTCTCCCTTTCCTCCCCCCTCTCCTAGTCCAACAAGGAAGGAGGTTGTCCTACTCCCGATGGGAGTAGGACTCCCCATGGTGCGCCCCCTCCCCCCTTGCTCCTTTATATACAGGGGCAAGGGGGCACCTCTAGACACAACAATTGATCTCTTGATCTCTTAGCCGTGTGCGGTGCCCCCCTCCACCATAGTCCTCCTCGATAATATTGTAGCGGTGCTTAGGCGAAGCCCTGCGACGGTAGAACATCAAGATCGTCACCACGCCGTCGTGCTGATGGAACTCTCCCTCGACACTCGGCTGGATTGAAGTTCGAGGGATGTCATCAAGCTGAACGTGTGCTAGAACTCGGAGGTGCCGTAGTTTCGGTGCTTGATCTGTCGGGTCGTGAAGACGTACGACTACATCAAACGCATTGTTCTAACGCTTCCGCTTTCGGTCTACGAGGGTACGTGGACACACTCTCCCCTCTCGTTGCTATGCATCACCATGATCTTGCGTGTGCGTAGGAATTTTTTTTGAAATTACTACGTTCCACAACAGACGTCGTCGCAATCACCATGACCCTATCCTTCATCGTTGCTAGCCATGTTCTTACGATTAAATTTGTCAAATAATTATAGACCTAATAAAATGAATAATGACATAAAAAAGGCCTATGTTTTGCAGGAACGTTGATTCCTCCCCGGTGCGCCAAATCCCAGGCGCTCGATATGTCCTAGTTTGTAGCACAAGTCATCCCGGAATTCACGGAAAATTTCGGCATGACTTTGCTAAAAAGTGGACAAATCGAGCACCTAAAATTTGCCGGAAAGGAAATGAATCAACATTCCAGCAAAATGTAGGCCACTCGGCTTCATTCCCTGTAAACAACAAAAGGCCACTTGGGCACAATCGAACCACTTCAATGTTGCATATAACAGGACCACTTAAGAACATGTACATGAGCAACTACAACAGTAGATAAACATGAGCAAACACAATTGAGGAATTTTCATATATCATGACCACTTCAATGCTTCACACTTCACGAAAAGCTACAAAAATTTCAAATTATGAACCCTAGAACTCAATTCAAATTATATCCTAAATTTTTGACATAATAAAAAATTAGTAAAAATTAAGAACCTAGTACACTTGCAGCACTGATAGAATATACTGATTTTTTTCTCTAAAATAAACCCTACTGCCCTAATTAACATCTAGTTAAACCCTACTGCCCTAGTACTTAAGCATCTACAAGTACTAACTAATTAGATGAACCCTAGCTAGCTACTTAAGCATCTACAACTACTTAAGCACACATTGATGAACCCTAGGAATTATATAACTACTTAAGCATACATTGGGTGCTGAAATACTATATAAGTACTTAAGCAACTATACATACAACCCTATAATATATTTAGTTAAGTACCTAAGCATATACAAGTTTATCCTAAAAATAATATTTAGTTAAGTACTTAAGCATATACAAATTTGTCCTAAACATTCAGTTAACTACTAATTTCATTCATTTAGGTCATTCATTTAACTTCACCTAATTAACCTAGTAAAACCCTACTTCCCTAACTAAAAACATCTAATTAACATCTACTAGTACCACTACTGCCCTAACCTAATTAACGTAAGTTAATTCCTAGGGTCCTGTTATATGTTGCTGCTCTACTACCCTAACCTAATTAACCTAAGTTAATCTAATTAACATCTACTAGTACCGCTACTACTAATTCCTAGGGTTCATAACTAAATTCACCTAAATTAATTAACCTAGAGAGGACGGGTGGGGATTACAGAGAGGAGGGCGTTGAGGGTGGCTCAGGGGAACGGTTGCAGGGAGGCGGGGGCGTCGAGGAAGGCAGGGGCAGCGAGGAGCAGACGAGGGTGGCTTCGGGGGCGCGCGGCTCTGGTGGCGGTGATGTCGCGCGGCTCCGGTGACGGCGATGGAGGCAGGGCGACGAGGGAGCAGGGGCGACGAGGAGCAGACGAGGATGGCTCCGGGGGCGCGCGGCTCGGGCGCAGGGCGATCGACATCGGCTGGGAGGAACGGTTGCAGGGAGGTAGGAGCGACGGATGGTGGAGGAGAAGGGGAGAGGGGGGAAAAGGACTTAGCAAAATTTTGAGCCCGCGCGTGGGTAAGTCAAACTAGCAGTAACGCTGGTAAGGAAAACGCGCTATAGCTAAGTTAGCTATAGCGCTTTCTACTAAAATGCGATACTGCTACAGGAAGTAGCTATTTATTTTCCTTTTTCTTTTCCTTTTATATAAGGAACTTAGCTATAGCGCGTGAACAGAAAAGTGTTACTGGTAAAGTAGCTATAGCGCTTTGTGAGAACAAGCGCTACTGTTATGCCTTTCTCCCCTATTTTTGTTGTTATTTTCTTTTTCTTTTTTTCATTTCTCTTTTTTCTATTTCTTTCATTTCCATTTATTTTTCTATTTATTTTTCTATTTATTTTCTTTTTCTTAGCAGTAGCGCTCTACCATAGAAACGCGCTGCTACAACGAACTTAGCAACAGCGTGTTTCACACAGGCTCGCTACTACTATTCCTAGCCTACAGCAATAGTGTGGGAATTATAGTAGTATCGCTTTTCTACGCAGACGCGTTACTGCTACAACTATAGTTTTAGCGTGCTTTCCCTAGTAGTGGTAGATGCTCTAAGGTACTACTCCCTCCTTTCCGGTTTATATGGCTCAATTCAAAAATCTCACCAACCAAGGTAGATGGTGAGTGGTGGAATACTTTTTGTAGTTTGCAAAAGCACCTAATTAATGCTCTTGTTTTCCTCAAAAAATTATGTTTACCAATGCATTAATTGCAATGTATGCATGCATAAAGTACATGCATTGGTCAATTTTCTCTTAATGCTTGCATGCAATGATTTAATGCACCTTGGAATCTGAACATGTGATGGGGAATAACCAAATTGAGCCTTATAAAATGGGGAAACTAAAATTTTGAGATAAGCCTTATAAACCGGAAAAGAGGGAGTAATGCATTTTGGTGGTTCACCATCTACTATAGCACATTAAAAGCTAATTCATTGAGAGTATGGTTTCTGGTTAGGAGTTATACTGCAAGTAGTAGTATTCAATTTATGAGACATGTACTCTCTCTCTTTAAGTTTACTGGGCCTCCTATTATTTAGGGTCAAACTTAGATTATAATTTTAACTAATACTCCCTCCGTCCGAAAATACTTGTCATCGAAATGGACAAAAAGAGATGTATCTCAAACTAAAATACGTCTAGATACATCCCCTTTTATCCATTTTGATGATAAGTATTTCCGGACGGAGGGAGTAAAATATAAACTATACTTCTTCTGTTCCTTTATATAATGCTCCTTTATATAATGCGTGTTTCGCGTGGTTTGCAATATGAAGGAATGTACTAGGGTGTGTACTTTGGACCCTGATACCCTCCACTCAGTCTGTCCACATGCATGTGTCCAGCGACAGACACTTCCCAGCCACACACTTCTAGCTCACCCATGGGTATTTTCATCCAAAACTCCAAGTGCACTCTACATTGCGGAACTTTGCTACTCCCCCCGTCTAGGTGTAGAAGTCACTTTACGAAAAGCCAAGTAATCTTAGAACCATAGGCGCGGTGCATTAACTCCCACCCTGTTTCTTGTCTTTTCACATAAATAAAGGAATCAACCAATAAAACATGTGGAGCTACTCCCTCCGTCACGGTTTAGAAGGCGCGCTTGGAAATTCTCTGGGACCTAGGTGGTTATCTATTGGTTGTGAGATGGGCTAAAGAATAGCATTCACACTACGCATGCATATAGAAATAGTACTCCGGAGTACTAATTAGCTACTAGAAATAAATGCAATACGCCCTAAACCTTGTCTATTGTGGAAACGCACGTAAATTTAACTATGCCTTCTAAACCGTGACGGCGGGAGTAGTGTGTATGCTTTCATTGACTTGAGACTACCAAACACGACATGCAGTGATCAGTTCATTGCATGTAATGCTATGAATTATCAAATAAACATTAATTCTCTCATTTTTCCCATCGCCTTAGTCACGGTGCACAACCTAAGATGACTTATGCACCTGGACGAAGGGAGTAGAAAAATAAGACGCGCTACATAGAGGAATGGAGAGAGTATGTCATAAAATTTATATGATAAAATTCTCTTTCAAATGTAAGTCTAATGATATATTTTTAGCATATATAGATGATCAAAGTTTGACCCAAAATTTGATTGGGCCAGACGAAAGAAGTACTAGCTAAAGCTACCCGTAATGGGAGCATTACGGATGTAGTATCACACACTAGTATCATATGCATGATACGAGTACATGATACTAACCATTACAACCAGCCTAGGCCAGGTGTGGATAGTAAAACGTATTTAATTAATATAAATGTGATTGACGACTGGTCAAGTTGGTCCGCGAGTTGTTGCTTTTGTCATTGATGGGTGTGAATATCCAGTGATACCATTCAATATTCATCCAATATTCCCATGATACCACATTTTAAAATTTTATTTTATATGTTAAAAAAATTATGAAATTTATTGTGGATGTTCATAAGACATAAGTCTACAATCCCTGAAAATTTGAGATCCAAGTCCAAAATACACATGGAGAAATAAAAATGACAAATCTAGGATGAATAATGTCACTAATGACGAAAGTAAAAACAATACTATTCACACTTGGATTTGTCTTTTTTTTTGTTTCTCCTTGTGTAATCCTAATTTGGACCTCATTTTTTCATGGATTGTAGACTTGTGTCTTATGAACATACACAAATAATTTCAGGTTTTATTGAGACATCTTAATTGAAGTTTAAAATGTGATATCACGGGAGCATGTGATTGGTGATAAGACCAGATGATATTCTCCCGGTGTTGATATAAGGCTCAGGCCACAAGTTGTTGTTAGCGGTTGGTCCAACAAAGCAGAAGATCAGCTGCTGCTATCAATCCATTGTCGCCATGTCTGCATCAAGCATGTCAGTCTGACAAAACTTTTGAAGGAGCACCAATTACAACGACATTAAAACTTTAAATCATGGGATCAGTGGCCTTTCTCAGCAGCTATAGCGCAGCGGGCAATGGCGGTTAGAACGGGCAACGGTTCAGTCAAAATGGAGGATTTCTACAGTGTATAAACCAAATGCGAAGTGTTTCAGCCCCCATGCGGTGCATTTGAAGGAAAAAACCTATAGAAATCCTCCGTCTGGATTTATTAGCCCTCCATGCATTTTGGATCAAAATTTCATCATATATTTAACTGGCAAAATACTCCCTCTGTTCATAATGTAAGACGTTTTGGCAGTTCAAATTCAACTACCAAAACGTCTTACATTAGTGAACAGGGGTAGCATAATTTATATGTCACTGAAAGCTTCTTTTAAATACAAATGTTGATATATTGGAGTTCTATAGTTGAAAATAATAAAAAAAAATCAAAAAATAATTTGGATTTTTCATTGGCAAACAGTAAATTTTAAAAAGAGTTGCAACAAAAACTATTTTTTTTAAATAATTTTTTTCACCTGTGAACAGTAATTCAAAAAAATTAGTACAGATTAAAAAATCTGGATTGCATGGAAGATGTCGCAGTGCTTGAGGTCCGTGCCTATTTTCATCACGTTTGGACATTTGAGTAGCTCTCAGAAAAAAGACAAAATCGGCCCAAACAGTACTTGAACATCGTCTTTTTTGAATTTTTACTTTTTGTAACTTTTGTTAATATTTTACTGTTCATCAAGTGAAAAAAGACTTCTTTTGTAATTTTTATCTTTTTATTTATTTTTGAATTTACTCACCCCAGTCAACGGGTCAAAAAACTGGTCAACTGGGTCAAAACCGGTCAACAGGGAGAGAAGAGTTGAATCTTGGTCAGTTTTGAGAGTTGGGGTTGTAATTTAGATGGTGTTGGAGTTGGAAGAAAAAATAGACGGTATTGAATTTCGGGGTTGTAATTCAGACTAGGGTAAGAGTTCGGGGTTGAAATATGAAGATATCTCTAATCTTTATGGCATATAACTTATGGTTTGCTAATCAAATTTAAGGATAAAATTTAGTACAAAGTACAAAAGAGACTAATAAATTCGTATACATAAGAAGTAACATAACCTGCAAAAACGTTTTACATTATAAGATGAAGAGAGTAGTAGTTAGTAAATAAACCATGCGTCCACACAGTGGCGGAGACAGATGGGTGCCAGCAGGGCCCTGGCCCCTCTAACATCCAAAACTGTTGGTAACTTGCTTGTGAACAGTGTTACCTGATCCACATATTTTTCGGTCTACGGTTTCATAGGATACATTGCTCGATCCACTGGGACATTTGATTTCTCTAGCGCAAATTTTTAAGTACGCCCACATTAACCAAATAATGAAACAATATTTTCTTGACATAGAAAAGTATACCAAAATATTTTAAAAATATATTATATGTTTTTATTAGTTTAAAATGTCAGTAGCATTAGTAGACATATGTGCTATTTAGCTATAAATAGACAAGCAATAGAAAGGCCCAGCGGTGGCCAATTCTTCCTAAACTTTCAATCGGAATGGAGATCATTACGAGCAGCGCGATGCTGAAGCCGGTCTACTCCGCGCCGCACCCGCTCCTCGGCCAAAAGGTCCAGCTGACCGTCTTCGACCGCGCCGCCTTGGACATCTTCGTCCCTGTCGTGGTGGCCTACCCCGCGCCAACGCCTTCCAACGAGGCCATCAAGGAAGGCCTCCTCAGGGCCGTCGCGCCGTACCCACACCTGGCGGGACGCCTCGCCGCCGACCACCGCGGCAGGCGCTTCCTCCACGTCAATAACGAGGGTGTGCTTGTTGTAGAGGCCACTGTCTCGTCCAACCTGGCGGACTTACTCGCCTACGGCGGCATGGCCGCCGACGTCCACGGCCAGTACCATACACTACCAGAGGTAAAATTTGAGACATATTTAAGTGGCAGGTGCTATGCCCATTTCATCATTAACATTAGGGAAAAACACAGGACAAAGTTTTACACGAAAAAAATCAACTTAAGGAGAAACAGCATATGGATGCATGATGCATGCGCCACGTTCTCCATACCTGCATGCGCATGAAGGTTTTGGTAACTCTGCAAGTGGAACGTTTGTGACCACAGGGGAACGTTGGGGAGGCGCTGCTGCAGATCAAGCTGAACCGGTGCAAGTGCGGCGGTGGAACGAACGGCGCGGGCTTAACCTCCTCTGTTGCCTGCGGCGGAGAGCGGGCAGAGGACAACTTGCCTCTTCCACGCGTTTGACGCTTGTTGGTCGGAGACTGATCTGCGTCTTAAATATATAGACCTGCTAATAAATCATGCACCAATGGCACACCATTTGGATGGATGGTTAAATACAAACTCCCAAAAACAAATAAAATCAGAGAGTCTGTGATGATGCTATTAGTTCATTTAGCGCCTAGCCTTCGTGTCTCATTATCATATTATTCTAAAACGGAGATTTTTGTAAACGTGCCAAAATACACTTTGTAAGAATCGAATGAGACCAATTTGATGTTATAAACGTAGATTTATTTTTTCATAAACCTTTTTCTCGAATACATTTTCCATAAACTTGGTGAAACTTAAAAAAGGTTGTCTTAGGATAAATCTAGAATTTCAATTGAAAGTTGAAAGTTGAGCGCGTTTGAACAAGGCCTCCTACCTCGTGCACCAAGTTGGCATCAATTGTTCTCCTTATATTTAGGAACGGAGGGAGTATTTAAGTGGCAGGTGCTATGCCCATTTCATCATTAACATTAGGGGAAAACACAGGACGAAGTTTTAATGGTTACACGAAAAAAAAAAAACTTAAGGAGAAACAGCATATGGATGCATGATGCATGTGCCACGTTCTCCATACCTGCATGCGCATGAAGGTTTTGGTAACTCTGCAAGTGGAACGTTTGTGACCACAGGGGAACGTTGGGGAGGCGCTGCTGCAGATCAAACTGAACCGGTGCAAGTGCGGCGGCCTCGTGGTCGGTGTATCATACCACCACCAAACCGCCGACGGTGTGGCCATGAACAACTTCTTCATCACTTGGGAGACCGCGGTACGCCAAGGCAAGGACTTCGTCGCGCCGACCCCTTTCCTTGACCGCGCCACCACCGCCGTGTCTCGACGCATGCCGGCGCCGGTGTTCGACCACCGGTCCATTGAGTTCAAGAGTGGAGAAAGCAGGGGCTGCACCAGGGAATGCGGCGACGTCGTCTCCATGGCCAAGATCAAGGACGTCAGGGTGCATTTGACGACCGAGTTCCTCACCGAGCTCCGAGCGCGCGTGGGTGGCCGTTGCAGCATGTTCCAGTGCCTGCTCGCGCACGTGTGGAAGAAGATCACGGCGGCGCGGGGCCTGAAACCGGAGGAGTTCACGCAGGTGAAGGTGGCCGTGAACTGCCGGGGCAGGGCCAAGCCTCCCGTGCCCATGGACTTCTTCGGGAACATGGTGCTCTGGGCGTTCCCGAGGCTTCTGGTCCGCGACGTCCTGAACTGGAGCTACGGCGCCGTTGTCGGCGCAATCCGCGATGCCGTGGCACGTATCGACGGCGAGTACATCCAGTCGTTCGTGGACTTCGGCACACTGGCGGACGCGAACGGTGAGGAGCTCGTGGCGACAGCGGCTGCTGGCACTACGCTATGCCCGGACGCAGAAGTGGACACCTGGCTGGGGTTCAGGTACCATCAGCTAGATTTTGGCACCGGGCCGCCATGCGCGTTCCAGCCGCCGAACTTGCCGATTGAGGGGCTTATGGTCTTCGTGCAGTCGTGCACGGCGGGGGGCGGCGTCGACTCTTCATGGCTGTCGCGGAGGATCATGTCGAGGCATTTGAGAAGATTTGCTACTCCTTGGACGACGATCTTCTCACATCATCAAGGATGTAACGTAATAAGTAAATAAATTACACGTACTATCGTTGGCGTTGGAATAATCGATCCACAACTTCTAGTTATTGCTTGAATGGGAAATGTGGTTTCCGTCGAGTCTTGGCTATGTCATATGTACGTGACAGTCTAGTACTAAGGAGCAGTTTCTGTCCTCATACAAGTCGGTCCTGTAATCTGCTGCTATAAATAAGGGAGCGCCTATCCTTGAGTTGCCTGAAAAAAAGTTTGTGTCAGTCCATTTCCTGTGAGCTCTTGGATGTGACATGACCGCCTGATTTTCTACTTCCTCCATGTTCCTCAAACTTAGGCGTGAAAATAGACGGAACTGTGTGCTACTATTTTTTTTTTTTTTTGCAGAAGCAGAAACGAATACAGAAACCCCAAAAATGAATACAGAAATAAATACTACTGAAAACAGACATGGAGCAAATACAGACCGGCCACAAGACCAGAACTGGGTGTTGAACGGAACTTAAAACCCCATTGATTTTCTCCTGACGCCTGGGCCTCCCTTGCCATAATCCCGATTGAAACTTAATGGTTCAATCATTTGGTCTTTTGGAACAACGAACCAAATAGTGGTACTCTTTTAGGAAATTAAAGAAAGTTGTAGATTTCTGTAACCCTAGCCTATAACGTGGTAGTTTTTTGTTATATATTTACTCGGGGCGCATCAGTAGGCGGCGGCGCAGCGGAGGACTATGAAATGGATTTTTCTCTCAAAAAGGAGGATAATCTGATCTCTGCATTGAGTGATGCCCACACATATATATTTATTTATTATTGAAAATCCACGGTCGAATAACGTTGACACTGAAAAAAATAAAACCTGAGCATGCATGCCTCGCAACATCAACTATATTAGACATGCACTAACCCTATTGAAAAAGACAAAACAAAATAAAAATTATACAACTCCTAGGCTAATCTTTCAAGGTGGAACCGCAACGCGTGCGTTGATGATGACGAGTTCAACCCAAGGTCGTTCTTGGATTCTCATCCCCAAGCAAAGCTTCGATCCATCTTTCGGAAGGCATGACACAGACGCGCATTCAACATAGTCTGATGGGAGATCTAGTGTTTTCACTCGAGTGTGCATACTCGTCGTTGAAGTTGTCTCTACCATCAGCACTTGTTTGACTACTAACACCTCGCTAGCCAGATACCGCAGGAGGAGAAACCAGAAGACAAAGATATCACATATCGCCTCGCCTCCAGTCATTGTTGCAGCACCTTCTATCCGGCAGCAACATGCAAAACATGACACCTCCGCCAGAGCCACCATGTAGCACCCGACGACAAGCAGGCATGACTTGATGTCAAAGCATGTGACGTCGTGTGTAGCACCCGCCCGTGACAGACATGAATTGATGCATGTGCCACCCGCTGAGCCGCATCGAACCCGATCTATTGATAGAGGAGGCGTCCAGTAATGTTGCCAGCCTCATAAAGGCCGTCACCATCTCAAGACCCAGCCACTGCATCATCGACATGACCATAGAGGTCATCACAGTTGAAGAAGCCTGGTTGACGCCCCCATCACTCAACTCCTGCGGTGTCAAGAGACGATGCCGCAACGAGCAATAATGCGGCCAGAGCACCAGGGAGGGTGTGAACTATAATAAGTTTAATTAAGAGTTAAATACATCCGGAGTCATAAAACTTGCACGCGGCGGTCAGTTTGGTGCATAAACTTGCAAAATACGTTTCTCCGGTCATCTAACTTGTCACCCCGTTTATATGCGGTGATTTCTACAGTCTCCGTCCGTATCCTGTGCACGCATGGCCACTGTCAGCGCACACTTTTTTGAAAAGCCCCATTGCATTTTATTTGTTATCTGTAAAAATCCTCAAATAATAAAATGAAAAATGCAGGTGTGGTGCCAAGGATTTGAACCCACTACCTGCTGGGTTTCGCCACGCATAGATTTAATGAGCACAACTCTCTTTATATAAGATGGAGCATACGAATTAAGTAGAAGTCAAAACCGGAAAAAGGTGTGAATAAAGGGGAAGCACCAGTTCAAACCTATGACCGCATAAGCTCGCCACGGGTGCGAGCGCGAACCATCAGGCCACAATTATATAGACGTAAAGAGATAAACACAATTTATCTTATGTATTCTTCTTCATTTTTTGTATGTAAGAAAATAACTTATATTCTAAGTAAACTTTTTGTACAAATCAACTAGATTTTTTGTTTGAAGTCGAATAATTTTAAATTTCAAAAAATAGATAAATGGAAATATAGTGCAGAAAGAATGTACATACATTTTTCGGGCAAATCAACTAAATTTTGCTCAAATTTGAATAATCTACATAAAAGGAAAAATAGTTCATAAAAAATGTACATAAATATATTTCGGACAAATCAATGGATTTTTTAATTCAAATAATTCTAAAATTGAAATCTCGATAAATAAAATATTGGTCTGAATAAATCTACATAAAATTTTCAAAAAAATCAATGAATTTTTGTTTAAATTCGAATAATTTCAAATTTCAAAATCTAGATAAAAAATATAGTGCACAATGAATGTATGTATTTTTGTGGACAAATAAACAAAAAATTTCTTTTAGTTCAAAAAATTTCCAATTTGAAAATCTAGATAAAAGGAAATATAGGAAGTGTGAATGTACATAAATTTTTCGAACAAATATACTAATTTTTGTTTGAATTCAAATAATTTTAATCTAAATAGTCTAGATAAAAGAAAACCTAGTGCAGAATGAATGTACGTAATTTTCTTTCGAAAAAATCAGCGAAAATTTTGTTTGAATGCAAATAATTTTAAATTTTAAAATCAATAAAAGAAAATATAGTTCAGAATGTGTACTTTTATTCGAAAGAGTATATACGTTAGTAGTCTGTATTTATCAGAAGCATATCAGGTGGGGTGGTTAGGAGGCGTGCACTAATGTGACATAGCGCCTGTTCGATCCCACATCAACCCGTTTTCTGCAGCCCAATTTATTAAAACCATACATTGACTTATACGAATTTAAAAATATCCGAGGGTGTTTCTGCAAAACAATAAAATAACGTGCACTGCACTTCAGCCGCTCCCAGCCACTTACAATGGGCCCTGTCCACGCTGACATGCCATGCAGGTAGCGAATACACCTGTGTACAAAAAATATGATCATATTTGCATGCCCACGCAAGTTTGATGATCAGCAATATGTATTTTGTAAATTTGTGCACAAACTAACCGCCGCGCACAAGTCCAAGACTCGAGGTGTCTTTACCTGTTCAATTAAGGGGCGTAAGTCGATGGAGGCAAAAAAAAAGGCACGCGGGAGGGAAAGGCTATCTCGCAGCTGTTTCCGATCAACTTCATCTACACGGCAGGTCATTCATTCATTGTCGCCGTCTTTATGCCTAACCGAACGCTGATCAATTGACCTCCTTAATTAACTCGTACAATCACGTACTGGCGATTCCACGCGAAAAAAAAACAAGAGCGACACCGACACTGCAGGTCACGACACTATCAAGTTAGGTTACAAGTAGTGCAGCTAACACTGTGCGAAAATAGTGTGCTCTAATGAGATGCGACAGTTTAGTTATGTATTCCCTGGTTCCAGGGTTGTCTAGTCTATCTTAGAGCATCTCCAGTCAAGCGCCTCAAACCCGACTTATATGTCCGGGCAGGCCGCCCAGTTATGATTTTTCAACGGAAAAACTAACGCCCACATGTGTGGGCGTTTGCACATCGCCCAAACACCTTCATCACCACTTATTTTGCCACGTATGAACAGATGAAATCAGCAGAAATCTTTTTGGTTTTTGGCTTAAAAATGTTTTATCTCCTAATTAAAAAATCAAATTAAAAATCCGTTTTCACCATTAAATCCGTCTCGACAAGATCTTCAAAACTAGACCTCATGTTGATATGTTTCGACGAAATTTTTTTTTGCCCAAAAGTTGCCATGATATTTACACTGTAGTTGTCATAGTGTTTAAACTAAAGTTGGCATGTGGCAAGTTTAGTTTGTAGAGCATGGCAGTTTTAGTTTCCCGATGATGGCAATTCCAGTATTTTGACCATGAAAATATATTTTTTGTATGAACCCTGGCAATTTTAAGTGCATGTATCATGGCAATTTTAGTTTATGATGCATGGCAAGTCTAGTTTCTAAATTCCCTGTTTTATAATATGTCAAAATTACTTTTAAATGTAGAAGAAAATAGCTGAACATATCATGGCAACTTCAGCGTAAACATCATGGCAATTCATGTGCAATAGACATGGCAACTTTTAACAAAAAAAATTCATCAAAATATATTGATATGAGATCTAGTTTCGAAGATCACGTCGCGAGTAATTTAATGGTGAAAACGGATCTTCAATCGGATTTTTCATTTAAGAGATAAAACATGGCGTAATCTTTGTGTTATAGGGCGTGTGGGCGGGTTTGTCTCCCACCACACGTGTGGGCGTTAGCGTTGTCTTTTTCAGTTCAGACGGACTTCTTAAACGGGTCTCAGACGCCCGGGTTGACCGGCATCTCTTATATCCAGCCCAAATATGGGACAGATATGGAGGCGCGAGGGCACGCCCGCCATGTCGGACCCGACGGACCGACCCACAAAAAATTGCACCAAATCCACCAAACCCTTCTCTCTCCTCCCGCCACCCTCCAACCTTTCCCGCATCCGGAGCCTCGCCGTCCTCCACACTTGCTCCCAATCCTCATCACCGGTCCCGATCCACCGCCGGAGATGTCGTCCAGCTTACCCACACCGTCACGACGGAGACGCAGTCCGCCTCGTCCGTCGGCGGGGTCCCTTCGTCCGCTGCAACTTGCAAGGCGGAGAACGTCACCCGGAAGTTGCGGCGACGCTGGCAGCGAGAGAGGGAGGCAGCAACGTCGCTGGGAGGTTCGGACATGGTAGAGCAGCTGTTTCCTCCGCCGTACGTGGATCCCCGCACCCCCTCTATCCGAGCGCCGACGCGGATTACATCGTCTAACCCCATTGGGACAAAGGAGGATTCGACGGCCGCCTGGGCCATTCCGGAGAGCTTTCTGCCCACACATATGGCGGCGGTCGACGTATGTGACTCGCCGCAGCTCGTTCGGGCGAGGATGAGCACGGGCATCGGCAGTGCCCGGGCTGCCCTCGACATGTTCGACAGAATGACCGAACAAGATTAGATGCATTTTCTTTCGTCCTGTCCTATCAGATTTTTGCATAGACCACTAGTTTATTTCACACATGATCAATGCTTGCAAACCATATTCATGTAGGAGGCGTTCTTGTCGAACATGATCAATGAAAATGAAGATCGAAACGAAATGGAGTATGAATTGGAGGCCACCACCACATTTGAAGTTGGGACAACATCCAATCCCAATCGGAGCAAGAAGAAGAAGACCAAGATGCCTAAGGCAAGAGGTCAGGTATTCTCAAGAATTGAGGACATCTTGTTGGTCAAAACTTGGTTGGTGACAACGATGGATCCAATATGCGGCACCGAGCAAAAGGGGAACACATATTGGGCGAAGATTTGGAAGGAGTATCATGAACAAAAGGAGTATGTGGAGCCGCATCCTATCATGACCACCCGCAATGTGGCATATCTCCAACATCGTTGGGGGATCATTCAAGGGGAAGTGAGCAAGTACGTCGACTACTACTCACAGGTGACCAAACGCCCTCAGAGTGGGATGGAAGTAGAAACTCATGTAAGCTCAACTACTTCATCTTGTCGTCATTTGCATATGCTTCTTGTGTTTGCATTCTCGTGCTCATACATATGTTGTTTGCTAGATGGCGGTGGCGGCCATTTCGTATCACGAGGTGGAGAAGAAATCGTTTTCTTTTAGCCATTGTTGGATCATATTGAATGGCAAGCCGAAGTGGAACCTAGTTTTGGCCGAGCTCAAGTCTGGCAAGACGATGGCTCAAGGTCCAACCAATCAATTGGGTTGGACGATATTGTCGTGATGAATGGAACCGTGCCAAAGGATAACCGCCAAGTCATGGGAAACTAGTGGGAGAAGGCATGTGCCTCACGTGACGCCGCAACTACAAAAATGCCGTCCACATGGACAGGCATTTTTTCGGCGAGGGAGAAGAAGGAGGAGAGGTACAAGCTCATGTTGGATGCGCAAAAGGAACGGATGGAGTGGGACCGACAGAGGGCGGAAAAGAAGATCGAAATTGAGAGGGAGAAGATCAAGTTGGAAGCAACAAGCGGCGATCAAATGGGAACTCGAGAAGGCCAAGACATTTGGTGTCATAGAGCTTGAGAAGAAGAAGTTGCAACTCGCACGGGACACGGACGATGCGAGGATCATGTTGGCGGACGAAACCCTCTTGGATGAGCATGCGAAGAAGTGGCTTGCGGACAATAAGGAGATCAATTACCGTAGGGAGTACGACGCGGCGAGGGAAGCAGCGGCACAGATGCAGGCGGAGGAAGCAGCTCGGATGCAGGGGGAGCAGGACGAGCAGAACGCATTCTACCTGAAGCACGACGTATTCCGCTCGGAGTAGGCACACGACCAGTGATCCGAGGCCAACCTTCATGCTCAGACATTGATTTCATTTTGGCATATCGGTTTGTTGAACTATGATTTGCTTTGCTTTGTTTCAAACTTTTGAATTCAGACAATTTGTATCGTATGATCGACGTGCATGGATTGCATGGATCTGAGGATCGAATTTTGAGGTATGTGAATGTAGGACGCAACATATGAGGGGCCGACGGGCGCTGTTCACGGACGCACCCAGACGCGCCCGCAGACGTATAGGGAGCCGGATAAGTCTAGCTGTAGATGCTCTTAGGAGTTATCAGCTAGTCTGTTCTTCAAGAGTGGCCTAAGAAAAAGGAGATTTTTTTGGCGGGTATAAGAAAAAGGAGATTGATGTCCAACCGAAACTGTCAACGCCACTATCTGTCCTTGCATATAAAATAAAGGACCAACGCTTTGCAGAAGATGTCATCAGTAAGTTACTAAGCTCCCACAAATTGGAGCGCTCAGAGAGACTGCAGGTTAAAAATTTCTTCTTTTCACGCCTCGCCTCAGTCAAAGCTGGACCAGCCTGGTCCAATCAGAGCTATAGTTAGTCGGTAGCGGAGGCCTCGCAAGTTGCAACACAACATCAATTTCTTTTTCTTTGTTTCCCAAGCCCAGTCACCCGCAAGCCGTCGGCGCTGCGCTGCCCCCTCCTCATCGCCTCAGTGTCCTCGTGGTTCTTTTTTCCCTCGAGCTACATTGGAGAATTTGCTGCAGAACAGCCCCTGTCTCCAGAAGCAACTCTGATAGTATCTCAGAGAGAACACATGGTCCAAAGACTAAAGGCCAACCTGGAACATGCTCAGGGCAGGATCAAACATTTTGCAGACCAGAAACGCATAGACAGACAATTGGAAGTTAGAGATCTAGTGTTTCTGAAGATACAACCATACAAACAAAATGCATTTGGTCTTCATGGATCACTCAAGCTTAGATCGAAGTTCTATGGACCCTATAAAATTCTGGAAAAAGTAGGTGCCGTTGCTTACAAGCTACAACTACCAGAAGGAACAAATATCCATCCTGTGTTCCACATTAGTCAACTCAAGAAGCACATTGGTCATCGAGCAGTTCCACCCCCTCACGTTCCTCTTGTCACTCCAGATGGATATGTCAAAACCATTCCAGTAGCAGTTCTTGATCGCAGAGTCATTCAGAGGAACAAGACTCCAGTGGGACAGTGCCTAGTTCAATGGGAAAGTCTTGCTCCAGATGATGCCATGTGGGAAGATGTGGCGTTTCTCAACAAAACATTCCCAGGGCATAAGCTTTTTCGCCTTGAGGACAAGGCGGTCGTCATGGCGGTGGCATTGTCAGGACCTGATCCACGCGCATACTGAAGAAGGAGAAGGAGGCAAGGCAAGTTCAGTTAAGCAATGGTGCAGATGCGAGGATACCGATTCGGGCCAGATCAACGACTCGGATGCAACCTCGCCGTTTACCTCTTTGTTTAAATTGATCACTGTATTGTAACCGTTAATCACTGTTTGTTACCGCGGTGAGCTGGACAAGGACTTATAAGCTGGGCTCCGAGGCGAGATCGGGCAAGTCTGTAATTCGAGAACTAAGCGTAGGTAGCTAAGAACCCTAGTTAAATGCGGGCAAAGCGGGTATCCGCCCCACGATCCACCCCTTGTATCCCCTTTTTCATGAAATTCCAGTGAAATCGAGTCGAGTTTCCTCCGATCTATCGAATTCTCGCATTCCAGGTCTTACAGATATGGCAGAGGAATTCAGATCCGTTTCTTGCTCTGTGGGACTTCAATCGGATTTGCAACGAATTTGGGATTTTGGGAGAGAAACGATATTTCGGCAAGGATCGCTGGGGAAGAAGACGAACATGAGAGAGAGAGAGAGAGAGTCTAGAACGGAAATTCTAATTTTTTTTGAGCAACAGAACGGAAATTCTATGAATCAATCTCTGCGCGGTGGGCCAAAGAGACTACTCTGCGAGGCTGGGCACGCGTGTTGGCACGACCCATTTACTTGTTTTTGAGTTTTTAAATATATATGGCCCAAAAGACAGCCCAACAAGCCAAAAATAGCCTATAAGGCCTAAAAGCAGCCTGTCACGCGGGCCAAACGTGCCGGTGGGCCTCCCCGTAAAAAATGTTAGTGTAATTCAATAAAATGTTTCTTGTTGAAAAAAAAGGTTTTGTATATTACAAAAAAAATGTACGTCACATTCAAGAAAATCTTCATAAGTTTAAAAAAATGTGTTCACGACATTTAAAAAATGTTTGTACAATTTACAAAAATGTTGGCCCAGTTAAAAAAATTGATGTTTTAATCATTTGAAAAATGTTTCAACATGTTTTCGAAAAAATGATTAACATGTATATCAAAAATATATCCAAAACATGTTTTGTAAGAATGTTAAACATGTATTTCGAAAATGTTAAGCGGATATAAAACAATGTTTTAAATATATACAAAAAATGTAGAAACATGTATGAAAAAGACATGCATTGAAACAACAAACCTAATGAGAATCAACAAAAGAAACAAAAAAGAGCAAAGAAAAGAAAGAAAGAATCAAAATAAAACCAAAGCGTAAAGAAGAATTATGAAATACCAAAAACCCGTTGAAAAAGCAAAGAAAACCGAACCATAAAAGAAAAAAGAAGAAAACCAAAAACCGGTGGAAAAAATCCCCCAAAACAAAAGAGAACGAAACCAAAAAAAAAAATGAAGAAACCAGATCAAAATTATCGATTGAACGAGGATTCTATAAGTGGGACGGCCCAATACTTGTCCGCCCATTCCAATCACTACGGGCGAGACAAAGCCTTTTCATGGTACACAGTCACGAAGTCAGGCACTACACGACCAATATAATAAAAGTGTCATCGTAAGTCATGTCGTGCCAGACACGTTTAATCCTGCGCTAGGTTGTGCCGAGCCAAATGGTCAAGTTTGATCGAGCGCGACCCCGGATTGGCCCATGGAGCGCGAGCCCTATCTCTCACTCGATGTGAGACAGTAGGATGTCTCGAGCCAGGCAGCCGCCCGACTGGGTAGGCCCAGCGCAGACACAGGCTTTCAACGCTTTTATTTTCTTCCATTTTTTCATGGTTTGTTGCATTTGTTTTTATACTTTTTCTTGTATCTCAAAATATTTTGAATATATAAATTATAAAAAATAATTTATATACAAACATTGAAATACGTTAATCATGCATTTAGAAAATATTAAATGTCTCCTAAAAAAGAAAAGAAAAGAAAATATTAAATGTGTAAACATAAAATGAACAAAGTGTATGGAAAAGGGTAGAAGTAAAATACAGGTTTTCAATATTTTTAACAAAATATTAATGATGCTCTGAAATATCCTGAGCTTGTCCAAGAAATGGTTAAGTGCAGTAGGAAAGATGCATACGGCGGTGAAGGATTTTGCCAGAAACTCACATTGTGGCCTGGAGATGGATCCATAACTCACAGGCTGAGACAAGATCGGCTGCTTCACTTCCTCTATTCAACCGAACTAGCAAAAAACATGATATAGAGTCAAACAGTATATATTCAGGGCCTGTTCGCAGACGCTCCGCTCCAGGAGGCCACTCCCGGAGCGGGCGGAGCTCCAGTTAAAAATCGCGGAGCGGGCAAGTGGGTGCTCTACCTATTCCGAAATTTCAGGGAGCAGGTGGACATCCGAACAGGCCCTCAATTAAAGGATTTGGATTTTCAGCTCGGGCTATTTTTCTGTCAAATGGCGAATTCAAACATTTTCAGAACAACATGGAGCCTTCTAAACTCCTTCTATTCCTCCGGAAACCAATTTTGATCTTCCAACCCGCACCACTCAAAAAACTGTTGAATCCCTTTTTACCATTTATTTATGCCCATAGGAAAAGGAAAGGAAGTCACATATTAATTGCAAAAGGGCAAAAGATCAAAGTTCAAATGTATGATGGGAAAAAAAATACCAAACTATAAATAACCTGGGTTAAAAATCAAAGGAAGGGGGCCTGGGGCTTTGATGAAATGCTAGAATGCCACCATTAGATGTGGGGGATGCCTGTAACGGCTCAAGCCTGTCAATGGAGCTCCAGCGACAAGGAGATGGATCGAGTCCGGACACGCTATTATACCAGACACATTTTGCAAATGCCTTGCATCTGAATGATATAAGCCATTGGCCTCCGGCAATCAAAGCAAGTGCGCACTGCATATAATTCACTTAAATTGAAGAATATATTTTAAAGTACACATGAATCAAGAACCACATTGACCATTTCCTGGCTATCAATAATAAAAAAAACAGAAGAGGTTATAACTGTCTGCGCCTAATGCGCAATGTATAGCAGCAATTCTATCACATCATCCAATATATAGGCACAACCGACCAGACTAAGCCCGTCATCATCCAAACATTATCCTCGCGGATTACTCATTGACTGTACCATCATCCAATTATTATGTCTGCGGATGAGGACAATCCATGTCTGAGTTGCTCCCTGATGCGGTGCTTGCTGGCTTCATCCACCGGAAATCTTGGAGATATGGCAGTGCACTTATTTTTGCATTGGATTTTAGCAGGCAACTCAATTCTCTTTAAGCACACGGCTCGTTCCATGACGAGCCGTATATAATTCATCACCTTGTATTCCTCCTCGAACCCTTTCATCACAAACAATTTCAATTTCAAGTGCTTGAAATTGGATGCTTGTCACACCAAGTTGGTCTTCTCGGCCTCGTCCTCGGACTTATTGAGTTTAGATGAATGGCGATATAACTTCATGAACCAATTTTTTAAAATTAGATTAGAAATTGGCATCCTCAGCATCATCAGCATTCAAAATGAAGCGCAATGGCAGCAGCGTTAAGACATAAATGTAAATGTGTGCTTATTAAAAACTTTAGAACTTTTCTGGAATCAGAGTTCTTGGAGGTATCTGAAGAAATGAAATTACCGATATAGCGTTTGGAACAAAGCAATGAATTTCTAGGGTTCCTATAATAACATAGTAAACTAAGACAAACTCCATAGGAATTTTGGGGGAATCTAACACGAGGTTAGACAAAATAGAACATCCATAGTCTTTACGCACATTTCCTATGAAGTACATAAACAACCTTGATAAGAACAACTTCTCTGCCATGTATAGGATTGCACCATCATCCCTATACATCCCAGAGAGCCCTGTATCACTGTATGTACTATATTTGGCAGAATATAGTAATAAGTGGTTAATATTACACATGCATGCTGGTACCCTATATTTTAATGCTACATATCTGGAAAGTGGAAGCATGTATGTATGGCCAAAGTGTGGATTGGAAGAACCGAGGTGACAGGCTTACATGGAAATTCTGCAGTGAAGGTGCGCCTTCAAGTATAAACATAGTCCAATTCAAATCACATTCAGTAGATATACCGCAAAGGTACGCATCTGTCAGTTTGCTGAATATAGGAGTCAGCCGTTGTGGACCTTCAGGCTCAACCCAGATCTGCAGTTAAAAGAACATAAATATGGAGAACACTATAACATGAAGTAAGAAACACATCTTTATTTATTTTTTGATAATAAGTAGCTGTAGAGGGAATTGTAGTAGAAACTTACCCTTTGATTGTAAAAATTAAAAGCCAGATTCCCCAGGTTTGTGTCACTAGATAAACATTGGCTCAAAGTGAATGGCTTCTGCCAATACTGGGCAGGACAACCAAAGCCGAGTTGATGAAGCTGAGGAACATAGCCAAAAGACATTGGGGGGTTTTCACAAGACCAAGCATCATACATCAGTACCCTCAGTTTAGGAAGACAGGTTAGCTCAAAGTGTAAGCATCTAAAGAATCTAAGTTCAATTGATCTGAGGTCCGAGCTTGGGGCGTCTAATTTAAGGACAGATTCCTGGGGCAATGCGCAGAATCTCAAGCAAAGAATCTTAAGTTTACTGCAAGTGCTAACAAGATTGGCAACATCCGAGTCTTGAAACGTGAGGTTCTCAAGGATTAGTCCGGTGAGAGATTTGAAGGCGCCAGAGTATGCACCAAAGAATGACATAAACCACTGTCCATACAAGGCTAATTGGGCATCACTTGGAGAAGCAACATCTGGGCACATTGCGAACTCGAGGTATTAAGGTTCACGGCTCTTCACGACATCCTGAACCGTATGGCCAATTGTGGACAAGTAAGTGTCCATAATGTAGCACCCGAGCATCAATGTTTTGATGGTTTGAGTGCACTTGCAGGTCGGAGGAGACAGCAGCCTCCTCGTCGCGTCCGTGTATGCCTTCATTATCTCATCTGTCGTGTAACCGGCCTTACAGACGTCCGAGGTACTGATGAGCAGATGAGATAGTTGATGAGGAAGGTGCCTCCACCGTGCTGCGACAATGCCGGCCCGAATCGCCGTGCGGAGATCAAGGCGTTCTAGGATGTGGAGAAGAATTTCACTGGGTAGCGCGCTAATTCTGTCTTCATCTTTGCTGGCAACAATAGAGTCTTCTCCTTCAGTTGGATCAATTCTATCTTCAGTTTTGCTCTGCACAAACACAGTAAACTGAAGAAAATAAGTTCTTTTTCGAGGTAATGAGAAAGGGGGAAAGAAGCAGTGAACTCACAATGTTGCCCGATGACTCCATGATTGAACACCTGATGAGAGAGACAAAGGATGCCAAACAATCTCACGAATAACACAGGAGGCCTTGTAGGTAGTAATTGAGATAGAAAAGCCCAGAAGAGGCCGAGGCGGAGTAGCAGAACCACCCCGGCCTCCATTAGAAAACCAGCAGAAATCCTCCTCCGCCACGCGTTGCTATTATGTGTTGTAGTATGACACGCAGCGTGGGAGAAATCTAACAAACTCCGGCGGCCAGCCTTCTCTACTTACCGAACCCCCATAACAAGATCCGCCGCCGCCACGGCCGCGGATTGCCAAGGTGGAACTTGCTACCGATATATGACATAACTATGTCACATCTAAGCACGATCACACAACATAAGCAAAAAACAATTTAAAAAATATTTTGTATAAATTTTGAAGCCCCTAATTATGTGATGAACTATTTAGATGTGACATCCTTAAAAAACATCTAGATGTGAATTAGTCATTCTGATATATGAAGCATTGCTACGAAGCGGAGGCAGCAACGTAGCAGCCGGCAGAGGAAGGGGAGCAGACCAGACCTTGCTTCTTGGGGAAGCCATGGAGAGAGCAGCTTCGGAAGTTGGATTCGCCGATTCGGAATGCAGCTGCTTCGGGAGGTAGCAGAGACGACACCACAGTCGGGGGGAGGGGAGGCAACCCACGGCTGGGAGGCGATGCACGACGGCGCGGACATCCGGGACGAAGGGGACTGGGGCGGGGGCGGACGGCGTCGTGGAAGGGATTTTTTGTCGAGAAGGATCACCTACCCAACAAAATTGACAAAAAAAACCCCTTCTAAATAAAATTGACAAAAAAACCCTCTGAGCCGTGGCGGCAAGCGCGCCAGCCGACACGTGACACCTGCCGCCAGCCGGCCAGGCGGCAGGCTGCCCATAACAGTGAGCGGCGAATCGCTACGGAACGGAGGCTGGTGGTCGGCCCTGTCTCGTCCGGTGGTGGACTGTTTCTGCTGCTCACGGGCTACGGAACCAAAATGCATGCATGCATGTGGTAGCAGGGCTAATGATCATTGCATGTGCTAGTACATTGTGGCAGTTAGCTTGCTACCCCTGAAAATGAAAAGTCAACTAACCGATCAACTTGTGTACGCACAATATGAGGCCCTGTTTGTTTCATAAGTCCTAGGATTTTTTTAAGTCCCAACTTATAAGTCATAAGTCCCTACCTGTTTGTTTATAGGGACTTATAAGTCCCGAGTCCCTACCTGTTTGTTTACAGGGCCTTATAAGTCCATGTTGCACCGCTGCAACGAGGCTCAGGAGAAGGCCTGTCCGGCGATTGGAGGCACCGCTGCAACGAACCGAGGCGGGGCGGCGACGAGACGGCGAACCGAGGCGGGGCGGCGACGGGGCGAGAGGCGGGCCGGCAACGGGGCGAGAGGCGGGCCGGCGACGGGACGAGAGGCAGGGCGGCGGCGTGCGGAGAACGAGCCTGGAGCGACGCGGGGTAGGTCCGGCCCGAGATAAGTCCCAATAAGCTCCTCCTTGAGAGTCTTATTTGATAAGTCCCAAATCACCACAATAAGTCCCAATAAGTCTCTCCTGTTTGGTTTAGATGGGACTTATAGGGACTTTTTTAAGTCCCTAAACCAATAAGTCCCTGGAAACAAACACCCTCTGAGCCTGTGTATTTCTCTTCTTTTATTGAATGAGCCTTTGTATTTCTAAAACACGTGCGCGTATAACCTGCATTTAAAATCATTGAAGATCCAAAATAAGCTCTACTACTCTAAAACAAAACTTCCTCTCTCATACGACACTGCCAAATCATCACTGCAAATAGGGAGCGCTACTGCAAAAAAACGCCGCGTACACGCCGGCGTAGAGGCCGGAAGGCGCAAAGGAGAAATAGTAGGGAGCATCACCATCGCCACATCGGCCAGAAAATGGGGGAAGGGGTCTCTGATTCGTACCTGCTTGAGTCGTTGCCGCCACCACCGATCCCGAGCCCATCGTCGACGCCACCTTGTTGGATAAGCCCTAATCGCCGAACTCCTTGCGCCGCCGCGTCCCGCCCTCCCAAACCAGCCGCTCACACTCCCAGCCACACAGGCCCATGCTGCTGCGGGATGAAACCCCCTTCTATTATCTGGTTGTAGGAATGGTTGTCCTGAAATAAGAGGTGAGTTGCAGGAAACGGACGTGCCTCTAGCGGACGCGGGAGTGCTCTCGGCCGTCCGATAAAACATAGATCAGACGGCCACAAAGCCGGCAGACGGGCACGCGCGATCAGCCGGCAGAAGGTAAGCTTTTCCCATATTTTTTTAGGGTATTTTCATCCCGTCACTCTCTTAATTATCTGATCCACGGACAATTGGATATCTAGCCTATCTCTGATTTTTATTTTGAGTCTCCCTATCTCTGAATCTAACTGAAGAACTGAACACTTCTAGGGCCTGTTTCGTTGCCTGCACGCCTTTTCCGTCTCTGTTTCTCAGGAGCCTGACCCAGCCGAGCATATCTGTTTGAAGGTGTATATACTCGACTACGTCTTGCCTTTTGTTTAGTTGCCTGCATTTATCCCAACTCACACATTTCTCTAGTGTAAATTGCACTAAAACAAATCTATATCTATTTCCCTCAAAAAATAAAAGTAAAAAAATCTGCATCTACATTACTTATCTACACTAATAAAAGAGCAAACATGAGATACATTGAATCTCATGTGTTCAATTGCTTCCGACCAATGACCCTGATTATCCAATGTTGAGCATAACTCATCCCACACTACTTGTAATCTATATCTACATCTACATCTATCTACACTACTTATAAAAAAACAAACATGTTGGGATACATTTTAACCTGGACGCCGATAACGGCTATATGTGTGGCACAACGGACACCTGATCACACGGCCCTATGTGGCATACCTAGCAGGCAACCCGCACAATCCTGTGTGGGCAAACATTAGAACTGTCCACATGTTCGGGCGCAGCTACTTCGTGCCACACGATGAACCAACAACTACTCACCCCACACCATAAGTGTGGCATGAAGCAATTCCGCCCTGACAGTTTTAGATGGCAACTTTAGTTACCCGGGGATGACAACTTTAGATGTAAAACATGGCAACTTCTCTGTTTTGGATGACAAGTTTCGTTTTTTGGGGTTTCGTTTGGGTTAACTATAGTTTTCATGTCTAATTAACGGTAGTTGCCATGTATGATCAAACCATAGTTGTCATGTGTGATTACCTAGTTGTCACGTATGGTCAAACATGGTTGCCATGTGTGGTCAAACTATAATTGCCATGTATGGTCAACCATAGTTGCCGTGTGTGATTAACTAGTTGCCACATATGCGTAACTGTGATTGTCATCTATCACTATGTGAGCGTCATGTGAGTGAAGAGCAGTTCACCCACATGGCGACGTGAGCAGCCGTGCACTAATGAATTGGATGGGGTCCGTGCATGCAAGGAGCGGTTCACCCATGCGGCAAAGCGAGCAGCCGTGCGCTAATGGACTGAATGGTGTCCGTGTGGGCGAGGAGCGGTTCACCCACACGACGCTCGGGGCTTACGTTGCTCTCCATCCAGATGGCAACTACTTTAATGGATCGAACGACATCGAGTGCGTGTGGGCGTTATCATTTAAGTTTAATCTACACTACTTATAAAAGAACAAACATGTTGGGATACATTTAATCTCAGTTGTTCAATTGCTTCCGACCAACAACCCATATTATTTTAATGCCGAGCACAACTCAAAACAATTCAAATCTTGCAACTCTCATAATAACACCCCACGTTAGAAAGGAAACACAATTACTATATCCATCTTCTCGCATGCAAATACACGTTACAAAAAAGTAAAGATAAAAATGCGAACCAACCTGAATGGTTAGAGAGACTGTGGTAAATCCTGATGCTCGCATTTATTTCTGGATTTATTTTAGAATTTCCGGCGATGCACATTCAGTGGGAGGAGACGTTTCCGTCGATGACGAGGTGCCTACAGTGACATCGTAAATTTCAAGATGATATGCCAGCTCAGTCTTTCGGAGGTGCTCATAGCGGTAGGGCATGAGTGTGTGGTTCATAGGGGTGAGTGTATGCGCGTGTATATGAGCGCTTGCGTCTGTAATGTGTTCAAAAAAAGTAAAGATAAAAATATCAGCGCGCGCCCATCTTAAAAAGAAAACAAAATTACAATATTTATCTCCTTCCATGGAAACACACGTTACAAGGTTTTCCCTATCCAGGTTGTCTGCTGTGTCGTTAACAATCGCGAGATTGATTTGTCCGTCTTTGTGACGCGCGCGTCGGCCATGGCGGATATGCAGTAGGGAGTCGTGGTCGCAGGTAGCCATGGGATGCCATCATTGCTCTTCGCTGGAGGGCCACTCACTGCACTCGTCGCCACAAGCAGGGCCGCAACGGTGTTGTCGCGCCGCTAGCACCTGGGTCGGGAGTAGCTAGAGATGGTGGGGGGGCACTGCCGGTGGCCGTGAGCTCCTGTGCACCGCCTTCGCCATTGGTAGCTACGCCGCATGTGGGCCTCGTCAGGAAAGAAGGAGGTTGCCATGACTCACCTTGGTCAGAGAAGCCGATCCGTGTCATTCGTCGGCTTTGTCGTTGGCAACCGATGCGTCGTTCGGGGCTACGCAAGAGGAAGAGACCTTGTCGGGGTCGCGGGATATGCATCGTCGCGCTTTTGCTCTGCAGCCGCATTGAGCGTTGGTCGTTCCGGAACCTGATGGTGGAAGGCGTCCATAAGTTCGGTGCGGTGGATTGTGCGCCACCGCCCACGCTGGTGGGGAAACTGTCGTCGATCTGATGAAGTGATTCATCCAAATATTTCATCTTTTTGGTATTAATTTTTGAATTGAGGTGGGAATTTTTGTGCATATTTTTGAAGTACTCATTGCGGTCATTTTTACTGTTCATATAAGATTTGTCTGAAGTCAAATTTCATAAAGTTTGACAAACTTTATAGAAAGAAAATATGAACATTCCCAATACAAAATTAAATATTATTAATTGCATCATGAATTTAATTCTGGTCAAACTTTACAAAGTTTGACTTCAGACAAATCTTATATGAAGAGTAAAACAGATCGAAAGAAATATGAACGGAATAAAGCTCTAAATAATATCCTACCCATAGAACGAAGCATTATAGATGGCCTCACCAAATGGACCTTCAAGATAGTAGATAATATCGCTTAGTTTTTATTTTTTTAAATATTTTTGTAACAAATTGTAATACATTTATGGGATTGTTCATTTTCTGTGAAGGCATGTCTATTGATCACATCGTTGGGCATTAGACACATTTAAATGGCTCGATACAAAAACTCGCTAAAAGTGAAATAATATTCAAAATAGATGTTTTTATTACAGATTATGATACATGTGTTGCACGTGTACTCTTATAATAGTATGAGGAAACGACCGATTAGGGCGTTTCCCCAGAGCTTGTCTGAGGGGTGCTTTGAGTTTCTTGCCATACAGACCCAGGAACCAATGGCCATAGAGAATCTCTTCGACATGTTGCTCTCCAGTGTTGTTATCACGATTCGGAGTCGCAAGTTCTCGACCCTATACGTGGATACCTTGGAGGCATGGTTAATGGTTTATATGCATGATTATTCGTAGTATTACACCATAACCCAAGCTCCAATCTTCAACCACCAATAGGCATATGATTATTCGTGGTACGACATAATATCCGGGAACCCTCTATAACACTAAGCTCTCTAGGATTGGAGCTCTCACATTCAAGTGAGGTCTTCAATTGGGATCTGGTCACCCAATTTTGACCAGGTCAATAATTTTCCAAAACTCTCTCATTTAATTTTTTATACAATACACTATGCTTTTTATTTTTTAAATCTTCACAATTAATTGAGGCTACAATTTAGAATCGGTCATCCGATTTTGACCGGGTCAACAATTTCTCAAGGGGCTCTCCCATTTAAATATTTTAATTCTATATGTTCCCTAAATTTAAAGCTCTTTTATTCAATTGAGGTATTCAATTTTGGATTTGATTTATGTTTTTTATCGGGCTAACATTTTTTCAAATCAATCAGCAACAACCGGCCTATAAAAACATATCAACCCCTCGGAGACTCCACCTTGTTCCTACACGGCCTGATCAAATCGACCAGGCACTTGCCATTTATCTTCATTGTTCAACTCTTTGATGAGAAGATGAAAAAACCAAAAAAAAGCTCCGCCCTTCCATCTCTTGGATAGATAGAGAGGGAGGGCAGAGGCCTTTGGTGTCCCTTTCAGTCAAGTATTGGGGCTTCACAATTACTAGCCAAAATTTATCTCACGCCTTTCCTCGTTATTGGTTCGATATTCTGGTGTCCTAGGCGTAGAGGACCCGCACCAATCCATCCCGAATTTGGTGGTTAAACTCTACTGCGGTGACGATACTATAGGAGAGGTCCTGCGGCAAAATAGCTCGATGCTAGAACGATAAAAAGCTTAACACCTCTTATTTGACTTTTTCACTATTTTAAAATAATCACCTAGAAAAAAACGCCACCATGTGATACTATTGCACGAATACTGTACATGCAATCACTGATGAAAAAATATCCCCACATAAATATGGATTGATTAGCGGTTAGCACAGAATCACACCGCGAAAGGCCCACCAAATAACTGCATTATAAGTAAACATTAAACACACTCCATCGTCTCTCCCACCGGTCAAACTAAATATTCCACCAGTTTCAAAATATAAAGATTATTAGTTTTTGAAAAGTCAAATTTCTTTTACTTTGACCAAGTTCAGAGCCAAAGTGTCGACATCCATTAAATTCATTTCATGATGAAGCTAATAACATCGATTTGATATTATGAATTTGATACATTTTTCTATAAATTTGATCGAACGTAAAGATGTTAGACTTTTCAAAAAAGTAATACACCATATATTTTGCAATAGGGTGAGTAAAGAAATTTAAGAATCCCATCAAAATTCAACGGCGCGGCAAAGCGCGCCCAACCCTTCTAATATACACCATACGAGACAGACAAGAATGAAGAGTGAAACATTTTTGACAGGAGAGATTGAATGCAATTAACGATGACACGAACGAAGGGGGAAGACGCATAAAAAAATACAACACAAACACTGACGCAACCAGGCAGCACCTTCCTCCCGGGGGTTCCCCGCTCGTCGGAGCTAGCTAGCACAACATGCAGACATGCAGTATACAACGAAGGGACGACCTTGCCCGGCTGCACTGCATCGAACTTATTCATACAATACTACAATATCAGCAAACAACTCGGAAGGGATCGAAACCATAAATCACGGATCGATGCGCGCCCGGCCGGCCACCACCGGGGCGGCGCCTTATGGGAAATCGCAGCCGGTGACGCATTGCTCTTCGCACGCTAACCTGGCCGTTTCCAAGCAGCCCGGGCAGTTTTCCGGCACAGTGGAGGCGGGGCCGCAGATGCGGGCGCATGCCGCTTCCCGGATGCAGCCCCGGCACGTGCCTTCGCAGGAGCACACCTCGGCGCAGTCCGTGGGGCAGTCTCCCATGGCCGTCCGCCCCATGGACGACAGGACCAGCACGACGCAGAGGGCGACGGCCGCCACCTTGAGCGCGGAGGTCCTGGCGGAAGCCATTGGTATGTATATGGAGCTAGCTTGAAGAAGGAGGAGAAAGAAATGTAAGGAAGAAGAAGGCGACCACAGGACCTGGTAGAGCAGAGCAGGTCAGACCGGTGCGAATAAGACGCGAGTGGGCGACGCTATTTGTAGGCGGCGGAATCATGCATGACATGATGGCAAACAGTCGCAGCTCATCTTTCATGCTGACTCACGAGTGCAACATACAAGTTGAGCTTCGTAACGCACTACGTTAATACGTACTAGACAATTTTTTTTTCTAGTATTTGCATCACACACTAATATTTAGTACTTCCTCTGTTCCATAACAAATATTGTGGTTATTTAAAAAAAAGTGTCGTGATTTTAGTTTAAATTCTCCGTTTCAAAATAAGTGTCATGGTTTTAGTTCAACACTTATTTTGGAAGCGGAGGGAGTACTCCAACAAGGGACCTTTTGTCCTCTCTCGAAATAGCCTTTCGCCCCGTTTTATAAATAAAACAACCATCCATACAACCGACATTTAAACGGCATATAGCAAATATGATGGCTGGGGCAACATCACAATCACGCCCGAAAAAAACATTAGAGAAATATGAAAAAAAGCCACCGAGTGGCGGCTGTCAGGCGGCCCTACAAAGAGGATAGGCAACGCGCGGTAGTCAGAAGCGCATCCAGCATGAGCCCAAGCCGATCATGGCTCCGCTGCCTAGAGAGCGAGTACCAGTGCTGCAGAAAAGTAATGGATGAAGGAGTCACATGTCTGCCGTGGAAAGACCCGCTTAATCACCATTTTATTACGTGTCGTCCACAACGTCCAGGACATCGCCCAATGATTAGCCAGAATAAGCGGCGATGCTGGCCAGGCTGGGTAGCTCTGGCATGAAGGAACTCTGCAAAGTCTAGGGCCTTCCAGTCGGGCACCAGAGCCTCGCGGACACATGTCCAAAGGACCCGTGCTGCCGTGCACGAGAATAGGATGTGAGTCCGGCACAACCATCACCCGGGCCATGCCGCTTAAGCACCTCGGTCCCCGAGGGAAGGCGGTCTCGTAGTAGCTGCCACAGAAAAATCTTAATCTTCAAGGGCAATGAGGCCTTCCAGATAGGGGAGAGCCACGGGGATGATGGGCATCCGACATAGTGCCTGGTATGCTGAGCTCACGTAGAACTCACACTACTGCAGGAATGCCTAGCAGTGGCGGCTAGAAAAGGCCTAGTAGTGGCGAGCAAGGCTCTCAGGGGCGTCCGCCACTAACCTTCTGCCACTGGTAGCATGCCATCAGTGGCGGGCGCCCGCCCGCCAGCGGTAGCCCATTAGCAGTGGCGGGCGGCTTACACTGCCCGCCACATGAATTTTACGTAGCAGTGGTGGGCGCTTTGCCACTGTTATTAATCGATGCCGAGTTGATGCTATTGCAGCATATTGCACCTGGATCAGATCATCAGATTGCATGGGATACATAAGTTCTAGTTTTAACATTGATCCACGTACATTTACCACACAAAAATGATGTCTAATTAATGAAAAGTAGCAGCCATAAAGAAAATATAACAAGTGTTGGGGAACGTAGTAATTTCAAAAAATTTCCTACGCACATGCAAGATCATGGTGATGGCATAGCAATGAGAGGGAAGAGTGTTCGTCCACGTACCCTCGTAGACCGTAAGCGGAAGCGTTAGCACAACGCGGTTGATGTAGTTGTACGTCTTCACGATCCGACCGATCCAAGTACCAAACGTACGGCACCTCCGAGTTCAGCACACGTTCAGCTCAATGACGATCCCCGGGCTCCGATCCAGCAAAGCGTCGGGGATGAGTTCCGTTAGCACGACGGCGTGGTGACGATGATGATATTCTACCGGCGCAGGGCTTCGCCTAAACTCCGCGACGATATGACCGAGGTGGAATATGGTGGAGGGGGGCACCGCACACGGCTAAGGAACGATCCGTAGATCAACTTGTGTTCTTGTGCCTAGAGGTGCCCCCCTGCCCCCGTATATAAAGGAGTCAGGGGGAGGGGTTCGGCCTGCCAGGAGGGGCGCGCCAGGAGGAGTGCTCCTCCCACCGGGAGTAGGACTCCCCCCCTTCCTTGTTGGAGTAGGAGAGAAGGAAAGAGGGGGAGAGGAGGAAGGAACTGCACCCCTTGTCCAATTCGGACCAGAGGGGGGCTGCGCCCCTCCTTCCTTTGGGCCTCTCTCCTCTATTCCCGTATGGCCCAATAAGGCCCATATACTACCCGGCGAATTCCCGTAACTCTCCGGTACTCCGAAAAATACCCGAATGACTCGGAACCTTTCCGAACTCCGAATATAGTCGTCCAATATATCGATCTTTACGTCTCGACCATTTCGAGACTCCTCGTCATGTCACCGATCTCATCCGGGACTCCGAACTCCTTTGGTATATCAAAACTCATAAACTCATAATATAACTGTCATAGAAACCTTAAGCGTGCGGACCCTACGGGTTCGAGAACTATGCAGACATGACCTAGAACTATTCTCGGTCAATAACCAATAGCGGAACCTGGATGCTCATATTGGCTCCTACATATTCTACGAAGATCTTTATCGGTCAAACCGCATAACAACATACGTTGTTCCCTTTGTCATCGGTATGTTACTTGCCCGAGATTCAATCGTTGGTATACAATACCTAGTTCAATCTCGTTACTGGCAAGTCTCTTTACTCGTTCTGTAATACATCATCTCACAACTAACTCATTAGTTGTAATGCTTGCAAGGCGTAAGTGATGTGCATTACCGAGAGGGCCCAGAGATACCTCTCCGACAATCAGAGTGACAAAACCTAATCTCAAAATACGCCAACTCAACATGTACCTTCGGAGACACCTGTAGTACTCCTTTATAATCACCCGATTCACGTTGTGACGTTTGGTAGTACCAAAGTGTTCCTCCGTAAGCGGAGTTGCATAATCTCATAGTTACAGGAACATGTATAAGTCATGAAGAAAGCAATAGCAACATACTAAACGATCAAGTGCTAGGCTAACAGAATGGGTCATGTCAATCACATCATTCTCCTAATGATGTGATCCCATTAATCAAATGACAACTCTTTTGTCCATGGCTAGGAAACATAACCATCTTTGATAAACGAGGTAGTCAAGTAGAGGCATACTAGTGACACTATGTTTGTCTATGTATTCACACATGTATTATGTTTCCGGTTAATACAATTCTAGCATGAATAGTAAACATTTATCATGATATAAGGAAATCAATAATAACTTTATTATTGCCTCTAGGGCATATTTCCTTCAGTCTCCCACTTGCACTAGAGTCAATAATCTAGTTCACATCGCCATGTGATTTAACACTAATATTCATATCTGTATATGATTAACACCCATAGTTCAAATTGTCTTGTGATCAACACCCAAAGGGTTTACTAGAGTCAATAATCTAGTTCACATCGCTTATGTCATTAACACCCAAAGAGTACTAAGGTGTGATCATGTTTTGCTCGTGAGAGAAGCTTAGTCAACGGGTCTGTCATATTCAGAGACGTATGTATTTTGCAAATATTCTATTTCTTCAATGCTCTGCATGGAGCTACTCTAGCTAATTGCTCCCACTTTCATTATGTATCCAGATTGAGACTTAGAGTCATCTGAATCGGTGTGAAAACTTGCACCGATGTAAATCTTTACGACGGGCTCTTTTATCACCTCCATAATCGAGAAATATTTCCTTAGTCCTTACTAAGGATATTCTTGACCAATGTCCAGTGATCTACTCCTAGATCACCATTGTACTCCCTTGTCAAATTCAGAGCAAGGTATACAATAGGTCTGGTACATAGCATACTTTATAGAACCTATGACTGAGGCATAGGGAATGACTTTCATTCTCTTTTCTATTTTCTGCCATGGTCGGGTCTTGAGTCTTACTCAACTTCACACCTTTGCATCACAGGAAAGAACTCTTTCTTTGACTGTTCCATTTTGAACTATTTCAAAAATTTATCAAGGTATGTACTCATTGAAAATCTTATCAAGCGTCTTGATCTATCCCAATAGATCTTGATGCTCAATATGTAAGTAGCTTTACTGAGGTCTTTCTTTTAAAGAACTCCTTTCAAACACTCCTTTATGCTTTATAGAATAATTCTACATTATTTCCGATCAACAATATGTCATTCACATATACTTACTAGAAATGTTGTAGTGCTCCCACTCACTTTCTTGTAAATACAGGCTTCACCGCAAGTCTGTATAAAACTATATGCTTTGATCAACTTATCAAAGCGTATATTCCAACTCTGAGATGCTTGCACCAGTCCATAGATGGATCGCTGGAGCTTGCACATTTTGTTAGTACCTTTAGGATTGAAAAAACCTTCTGGTTGTATCGTATACAACTCTTCTTTAATAAATCCATTAAGGAATGTAGTTTTGACATCCATTTGCCAAATTTCATAAAATGTGGCAATTGCTAACATGATTCGGACAGACTTAAGCATCGCTACAGTTGAGAAAATCTCATTGTAGTCAACACCTTGAACTTGTCGAAAACCTTTTTGCGACAAGTCGAGCTTTGTAGATAGTAACACTACTATCAGCATCTGTCTTCCTCTTGAAGATCCATTTATACAATATGGTTTGCCGATCATCGGGCAACTCCACCAAAGTCCACACTTTGTTCTCATACATGGATCCTATCTCAGATTTCATGGCCTCTAGCCATTTTGCGGAATCTGGGCTCATCATCGCTTCCTCATAGTTCGTAGGTTTATCATGGTCTAGTAACATGACTTCCAGAACAGGATTACCGTACCACTCTGGTGCGGACCGTACTCTGGAAGACCTACGGGGTTCTGTAGTAACTTGATCTGAAGTTTCATGATCATCATCATTAGCTTCCTCACTAATTGGTGTAGAAATCACTGGAACTGATTTCAGTGATGAACTATTTTCCAATTCGGGAGGAGGTACAGTTACCTCATCAAGTTCTACTTTCCTCCCACTCACTTCTTTCGAGAGAAACTCCTTCTCTAGAAAGGATCCATTCTTAGAAACGAATGTTTTGCCTTTGGATCTGTGATAGAAGGAGTACCCAACAGTTTTAGGTATTCTATGAAGACGCACTTATCCGATTTGGTTTTGAGCTTATCAGGTTGAAAACCTTTTTCATATAAGCATCGCAACTCCAAACTTTAAGAAACGATAGCTTAGGTTTACTGCTAAACCATAGTTCATACGGTGTCGTCTCAACGGATTTAGATGGTGCCCTTTTAACGTGAATGCAGCTGTCTCTAATGCATAACCCCAAAACAATAGTGGTAAATCAGTAAGAGACATCATAGATCGCACCATATCCAATAAAGTGCTTGATTCTGACGTTCGGACACACCATAACGTTGTGGTGTTCGGTGGCGTGAGTTGTGAAACTATTCCACATTGTTTTAATTGAAGACCAAACTCGTAACTCAAATATTCGTCTCATGATCAGATCACGAAACTTTATTTTCTTGTTACGATGATTTTTCCACTTCACTCTAAAATTCTTTGAACATTTCAACTATTTCAGACTTATGTTTCATCAAGTAGATATACCCATATTTACTCAAATCATCTTGTGAAGGTCAGAAAATAACGATACTTGCCACGAGCATCAACACTCATTGGATCGCATACATGGTATGTATTATTTCCGATAAGTCAATAGCTTGTTCCATTGTTCCGGAGAACGGAGTTTTAGTCATCTTGCCCAAAAGGCACGGTTCGCAAGCATCAAATGATTCATAACCAAGTGATTCCGATAATCCATCTTTATGGAGTTTCTTCATGCGCTTTACACCGATATGACCCAAACGGCAGTGCCACAAATAAGTTGCACTATCATTATTAACTTTGCATCTTTTGGCATCAATATTATGAATATGTGTATCACTACGATCGAGATCCAACAAACTATTTTCATTGGGTGTATAACCATCAAAGGTCTTATTCATGTAAACAGAATAACAATTATTCTTTAACTTCAAATGAATAACCGTATCACAATAAACATGATCAAATCATAGTCATGCTCAACGCAAACGCCAAATAACATTTATTTAGGTTTAACACTAATCCCGAAAGTATAGGGAGTGTTTGATGATGATCATATCAATCTTGGAACTACTTCCAACACTCATCGCCACTTCCCCTTCAACTAGTCTCTGTTTATTCTGTAACTCCTGTTTCGAGTTACTAATCTTAGCAACCGAACAAGTATCAAATACTCAGGGGCTACTATAAACACTAGTAAGGCACACATCAATAACCTGTATATCAAATATACCCTTGTTCACTTTGCCATCCTTCTTATCCACCAAATATTCAGGGCACTTCCGCTTCCAGTGACCATTTCCTTTGCAGTGTAAGCACTCAGTTTCAGGATTTGGTCCAACTTTGGGCTTCTTCGTGGAAGTGACAACTTGCTTGTCATTCTACTTGAAGTTCCCCTTTCTTTCCTTTTGCCCTTTTCTTGAAACTAGTGATCTTGTCAACCATCAACACTTGATGCTCTTTCTTGATTTCTACCTTCGTCGATTTCAACATCACGAAGAGCTCGGGAATCGTTTTCGTCATCCCTTGCATACTATAGTTCATCACAAAGTTCTACTAACTTGGTGATGGTGACTAGAGAACTCTGTCAATCACTATCTTATCTGGAAGATTAACTCCCACTTGATTCAAGCGATTGAAGTACCCAGACAATCTGAGCACATGCTCACTAGTTGAGCGATTCTCCTCCATCTTTTAGCTATAGAACGTGTTGGAGACTTCATATCTCTCAACTCGGGTATTTTCTTAAAATATTAACTTCAACTCCTAGAACATCTCATATGGTCCATGACGTTCAAAACGTCTTTGAAGTCCCGATTCTAAGCCGTTAAGCATGGTGCACTAAACTATCAAGTAGTCATCATATTGAGCTAGCCAAACGTATGTAACGTCTGCATCTGATCCTGCAATAGGTCTGTCACCTAGCGGTGCATTAAGGACATAATTCTTCTGCGCAGCAATGAGGATAAACCTCAGATCACGGATCCAATCCGCATCATTGCTACTAACATTTTTCAACACAATTTTCTCTAGGAACATATCAAAATAAACATATGAAAGCAACAATGCAAGCTATTGATTTACAACATAATTTGCAAAATACTACCAGGACTAAGTTCATGATAAATTTAAGTTCAATTAATCATATTACTTAAGAACTCCCACTTAGACAGACATCTCTCTAGTCATCTAAGTGATCACGTGATCCAAATCAACTAAACCATGTCCGATCATCACGTGAGATGGAGTAGTTTTCAATGGTGAACATCACTATGTTGATCATATCTTCTATATGATTCACGTTCGACCTTTCGGTCTCCGTGTTCCGAGGCCATATCTGTATATGCTAGGCTCGTCAAGTTTAACTTTGAGTATTCGCGTGTGCAACTGTTTTGCACCGTTGTATTTGAACGTAGAGCCTATCACACCCGATCATCACGTGGTTTCTCAAAGACGAGGAACTTTCATAGCGGTGCATACTCGGGAGAACACTTCTTGATAATTATTGAGAGATCATCTTAAAATGCTACCGTCAAACAAAACAGAATAAGATGTATAACAGATAAACATCATATGCAATCAAAATATGAGATATGATATGGCCATGATCATCTTGCGCCTTTGATCTCCATCTCCAAAAAATCTTGTCATGATCTCTATCGTCACCGGCACGACACCATGATCTTCATCATATTGATCTATATCAATGTGTCGTCACATGGTCATCTCGCCAACTATTGCTCTTGCAACTATTGCTATCGCATAGCGATAAAGTAAAGCAATTATTTGGCACTTGCATCTTTATGCAACAAAGAGACAACCATAGGGCTTCTGCCAGTTGCCGATAATTTCAACAAAACATGATCATCTCATACAACAACTTATATCTCATCACGTCTTGACCATATCACATCACAACATGCCCTGCAAAAACAAGTTAGACGTCCTCTACTTTGTTGTTGCAAGTTTTACGTGGATGCTACGAGATGAGCAAGAACCGTTCTTACCTACGCATCAAAAACCACAACGATAGTTCATCAAGTTGGTGCTGTTTTAACCTTCGCAAGGACCGGGCGTAGCCACACTCGGTTCAACTAAAGTTGGAGAAACTGACACCCGCTAGTCACCTGTGTGCAAAGCACGGCGGTAATACCAGTCTCGCGTAAGCGTATGTGTAATGTCGGTCCGGGCCGCTTCATCCAACAATACCGCCGAACCAAAGTATGACATGCTGGTAAGAAGTATGACTTGTATCGCCCACAACTCACTTGTGTTCTACTCGTGCATATAACATCAACGCATAAAACCTAGGCTCGGATGCCACTGTTGGGGAACGTAGTAATTTCAAAAAATTTCCTACGCACATGAAAGATCATGGTGATGGCATAGCAACGAGAGGGGAGAGTGTTCGTCCACGTACCCTCGTAGACCGTAAGCGGAAGCGTTAGCACAACACGGTTGATGTAGTCGTACGTCTTCACGATCCGACCGATCCAAGTACCGAACGTATGGCACCTCCGATTTTAGCACACGTTCAGCTCGATGACGATCCCCGGGCTCCGATCCAGCAAAGCGTTGGGAATGAGTTCCGTCAGCACGACGGCGTGGTGACGATGATGATGTTCTACCGGCGCAGGGCTTCGCCTAAACTCCACGACGATATGATCGAGGTGGAATATGGTGGAGGGGGGCACCACACACGGCTAAGGAACGATCCGTAGATCAACTTGTGTTCTTGTGCCTAGAGGTGCCCCCCTGCCCCCGTATATAAAGGAGTCAGGGGGAGGGGTTCGGCCGCCGGGAGAGGGGGCGCCGGAGGAGTCCTCCTCCCAGGAGTAGGACTCCTCCCTTCCTTGTTGGAGTAGGAGAGAAGGAAAGAGGGGGAGAGGAGGAAGGAAAAGGGGGCTGCACCCCTTGTCCAATTCGGACCAGAGGGGGGCTGCGCCCCTCGTTCCTTTCGGCCTCTCTCCTCTATTCCCGTATGGCCCAATAAGGCCCATATACTCCCGGCGAATTCCGTAACTCTCCGGTACTCGAAAAATACCCGAATGACTCGGAACCTTTCCGAACTCCGAATATAGTCGTCCAATATATCGATCTTTACGTCTCGACCATTTCGAGACTCCTCGTCATGTCCCCGATCTCATCCGGGATTCCGAACTCCTTCGGTACATCAAAACTCATAAACTCATAATATAACTGTCATCGAAACCTTAAGCGTGCGGACCCTACGGGTTCGAGAACTATGTAGAAATGACCTAGAACTATTCTCGGTCAATAACCAATAGCGGAACCTGGATGCTCATATTGGCTCCTACATATTCTACGAATATCTTTATCGGTCAAACCGCATAACAACATACGTTGTTCCCTTTGTCATCGGTATGTTACTTGCCCGAGATTCGATCGTCGGTATCCAATACCTAGTTCAATCTCGTTACTGGCAAGTCTCTTAACTCGTTCCGTAATACATCATCTCACAACTAACTCACTAGTTGTAATGCTTGCAAGGCTTAAGTGATGTGCATTACCGAGAGGGCCCAGAGATACCTCTCCGACAATCGGAGTGACAAAACCTAATCTCGAAATACGCCAACTCAACATGTACCTTCGGAGACACCTGTAGTACTCCTTTATAATCACCCAGTTACGTTGTGATGTTTGGTAGTACCCAAAGTGTTCCTCCGGTAAACAGGAGTTGCATAATCTCATAGTTACAGGAACATGTATAAGTCATGAAGAAAGCAATAGCAACATACTAAACGATCAAGTGCTAGGCTAACAGAATGGGTCATGTCAATCACATCATTCTCCTAATGATGTGATCCCATTAATCAAATTACAACTCTTTTGTCCATGGCTAGGAAACATAACCATCTTTGATAAACGAGCTAGTCAAGTAGAGGCATACTAGTGACACTATGTTTGTCTATGTATTCACACATGTATTATGTTTCCGGTTAATACAATTCTAGCATGAATAATAAACATTTATCATGATATAAGGAAATAAATAATAACTTTATTATTGCCTCTAGGGCATATTTCCTTCAATAAGTGCATTACAATAATAAGCATATATATGTCGTTCATCACACATAATTAATGGTTTCATGAGTTGTTTAGGAGTGAAAAGAGTGTTGGACGATGTTCAACAGGTAGAGCGTTAGTAGAAGCCGCACATACTACATGAATTACTAGTGGATCGAATGAATGAGGACCAACTGGCCACTTGCTCTGGAATCAGAGATTTGGCATCTCGAAAAGCCCATTGAGCTTTCTCGCCCGGCATGGGTATAGTGGTTGGACTCAGACCTGGCAAGATCCTCAACCTCTCATTCGGGGTCGCCTCATTCAGGATGCACACCGCGAGGTCACTGAAGTGCCTATATGCTATCTTCTCCATTATTGCTGGAGAGAACACTGGGCCACTAGAACACTTTTGACCCAAGCTAACATCACCTCCCTGAGGTGTTCTGCCCGATGCTTGTCCCACGTCCATTGATAGTTCTTCTACATGTCCGCCGTAGATACACCCTCTCACAATTCTTCTCATGGACCCATCTGTTATTTTTAGCGCACAATAACAATTAAAATATAAACATATAGAAAAATGACAAGGTAAATATATAAACATATGACACACATGCATATAAAGTAGAGATCACAAGGTAAAAAGCATTGTGCCATGACATAATTTAGTGTTTGCCATTTTTGTAGAAAGGAGCATATATATCTATCCTTTCGCCATACTATCCGTCGGCATTTTGATGTTTAATTCTCAACTCTCGCTCTTCTCAACTCTTTGCCCTACAGTAGAACATCCCCTCATCCCTCACTACATGGCGATTGATAATATTTTTGAGCACCCTCTGAAGGCGCTCATGCTCTGTCCAAAATTGAGGAAGCTTAACTTCTCATTCTCTTTGGACCATTTCTGCAACATTGAATCACTTCTCAAAAGTGGTCCTACACGCACATAGCCATCTACGAGGACCATGACATAGTAGCCAGATATGTGCATGGTTTCGTCTTTCGGTTGTTCCCGGCAACAAAAGCTAGTGTTAAGTTTGAACTGCGGATGCGACATGTTCTCACGGTCGGACTTATGACACATCAAAAGAGCAACATTCAGAACTATTTTCAAATATGTCCACGAGTTCTTAGGGTCTCTCCTGGAATCAAATAAATAAGCTCGGCCGTCCCGGGGCATTAGTGCGATGACGATCCAGGTTTCAATGCTGCGCAAAAAAATTGAACAATGTAACATGAATGACATTGACATTAAAGTAGGCAGGTGTATATGTGCAAGCATAAAGGAATGAACTTACGTTTCGAAATAAGCCACGATAAAGTTGTGCGTGTGCCGAGGACTACGAAGAATGGTCTTGAGGAGGTAAGTCGTGATAAGACACTGGCCTTTATCAGAATCAACATTGCCCCAATGCATGATATACGGATCAAGGAAGACAACTTCTTCATTCCCGAGTAATGGATTTGCAGCATGCCAGAGGGACCAAAGCCTCATTAAAGTCGACCTGACTACGTCCATGTAGAGAATATTGTCGTTTACCACAATATCAACCTGGGATATATTTTATCAGTAGGGAGCACGTCGACAAATCCAAGACTACCTATAACATTAGCGGTGTAAAACATCTCACCCTTTCGTGACCTAGCTACTACATCTTTGTGTACAAGCTAAATTTCAATGCTTAGTGCACTCAACATGTGTTGTGGTAACATCAGTTCACCAGGCGTAAACATTCGCCATACGCGCCACTAGTAAGAACATTCACCACATTTTCTTCTGGTGCCTTACTAACGGTAGGTTCGTTGGATGATTTATTCTTTCTCCTTTTGTCCTTTTTACGATGCTGAGCTGAGGGGTCCATAGAAGATGGTTCTCCAGAATCCAATTGTCGCGAAAGCTAAAATTTAGTGTGGCAATTATGAGTCATGAAGCATAGAAATCAAAAAATTAAAGAAAAATTCGACATGACCTCTGCTAAGGACATAACTAGTGCCAGAAATTCGGCAAAGCATAAATGAATTGACATTTCGCGAAAACATTGGCACTCATGTCATAACCCGCAACTATAAGCCAACCACAGTAGATTGGATCCTAGGAAAATATTAAGAAAAATTCGACACGACCTTTGCTAAAAAGAGGACATAACAAGTGCCAGAAATTGGATGAAATGGAACTGAATCGACATTTCACGAAAACATTGGCACTCATGTCATAACATGCAACTATAAGCAACTCATGGTGTGCTGAACTAGGGGGTACTCACCACATCATCTCCTTACTAGGTGGGTTGAATTGACGACCCCCATGACGGTTCACTCATGCATGGGCCACTTCGGGCAGCCCATGACGCATACAAGGAAGACTCCACAAGACTTGGCGCACAAGACGAGGACTCTTCTAAATCCTAGGCCTCCGGTGAATTATATAAATCGAGGACAGACTAGTCAATAGATGATAGAAGAAGAACCATCATCCTATTCATCTAGGGTTTAGTTCATCTGATCTCGTCATAGATCGACTCTATAACCATCATATACATATCAATATACTCAAGCAAGGCGTAGGGTATTACCTCTTCGAGAGGGCCCAAACCTGGGTAAACACTGTCTCTACGCCCTTGGTTATCCATCGACCCAAGATCCACAGCTCGGGACCCCCTACCCGAGATCCGCAGGTTTTGACACCGACATTGGTGCTTTCATTGAGAGTTCCGCTGTGTGATCGTAAAGGATTGATGGCTCGTCTGCAGATTGCAACAGTTTTTTTCTAGACAGCGGATTAGTGTTCGCCATCCCCACCTCCTCGAGCGTCGCTTTGACGATTGCTTGGTGGAATTCTGCGGAATTGAGTATAGAACAACCCTGTCAAATTTCATCGCATTCCAATGGTGGAATCTTTGATAAACTCCGATCTATTGCAGCCATGTCGAATCTGGATGAGTTTGGAGCATGGAGTCCAGCCTCTAGCTTGGACGTCCTTTGGAAGATCTAACCGTTGCTCGGCTGCTAAATTCCTGTATCTACCACCCCTCAAAATGTCAGCTCGATCCGCCCGTTCAAACTTCGGGAAACCTCTGATGGGTGCATCGATTTGTGGATCTGTTTTTTGCGCGAGAACGAATCCGACCCGAGTTCCTCTTTTTTATGAACGGGATTTCAGATATCCTTTTTGAAGGAAGTTTTATATGGGGTATTGTGTTTTCTTCTGAAACACGTACCCACTAATTTTAAAGCCGATTCCAAGGTAATCTTCACCATCATGCCGGTGCCAAACCAGCCCGACCACATGGCTCCGCGGCTGCCGACCTGCTCTAGACACGTCGTCGCCTCGTTGAGCCGAGGTCAATCTCATTGGGTCATCATCTCGGCGAGCCGACCAAGAGTTCGGCATCCCGAAGGCTAAAGCATCACCAACATCATCGCCCCATGGATTACACAGAGTGGGCACACCGCCATTGCCGCACGGTCACTTCATCAAGCCGACATCAACCGCATCACAAGATCCAACCTGCGTTGTCATTGCCCCGCCATTGCTTCTTCAAGCCGATGTCCACCACACTGACCTACTTCGACACCTCGGCTGGTATGGGGGCTACAACGTTACATTACCGACCTGCTCCATCACCTCGACTAGACCAGGGGCTTCATCATATCTTCATCAACCTACTTCGGGGACTTCAGCGTCACAAGCCGACTAACTTCGTCGTGATTAGCTGGGCCAGGGGCTTCGCCTCGCCACATCGACTGTGCTGTGTCGCCACTTCATCAAGCCGAACTCCTTGCTCAGTCACCTCAGGATTGGGGGCTGGGACCTTGGCTAGGCCGATGACTACATGGTTGTTTGGTTTGTAGCCACATCTTGCCACACTTTGCCACACCTCACCTTAGGCAAGTTTGACCAAGTTAGGTTTGTGTTTGGTTCTAGCCACATCTAAGGTAAGATTTTGTTTTGAGCAGTGAACCCCACATGTCATAGACACACAAAAAGTGTGGCAAAATTCCCTTAGGCAAGCCAAAGTGTGGCTAACAATTTGAGCAACTCAAGTTAGGCAAGTGTGGCAAAAATAATGTGGCAATATATGGCAAACATAGTTACAATCCTAATAGCCCCTATGTCTTCGTCCTGGCACAAGCCCGAAACTCGTCAACAACACCGAGCACATTAACCAGCTAAGTCGCTTTCATGCTCAAATTTCCACCAATCTATCAATTTTTGTATGGTTCAACCAAGCATTATATCTGTGTTAAACAAAAAAGTTGTTTGTCAAAAAGTTGTTTGTTAAAAACACTTCCTTTTCCCATGTTAACTGGGGTCTCTTAAATTTATATGAGCCGTTTTGCAATAAATGTTTTCTTCTAAGTCATTGCAAAGTCTTTTTCTACCACTCCTTTCTCGACTCGAGTGTGTGGTCAATAGCCGGATAGCCTAGTTTCTCTCTTAAGCCACTCAAGTTTAGTTTGCTAAACTGGCCTGAGAAGAAGTCCACCTTCGGGATAGGAGGTTGAAGCCGAAGGCTGACCCACTTGTGGTCTTGAGATCGGATGTGTCATGTAAAAGCACGACGGAAGCACAAACTTATTTTAAGACCAATTTTTGAATTGGCACAAAAAGACTTGATTTACTTCGGACTTGAAGTTTTACTAAAGTTTTTTGGTTTTCCGAGCTTATGCCACTTTTTACCAATTTTATGTTTTCCTTTCAGGAGGCGGAACGTCCTCTTGACCAAGGTGTTCCGCGTAATGTTTTGCTTGGTAAAATACTTTTTGACCCGACGTTCAGCATCTTCTACCGAGCTGCAACTCGGCGTTTTGAAAACGTACACGCTAGTTAAACTAGTTCCCGATGTGTAAGTGCATCTAGTGCCCCTTAATGATTTTGGTGTATTAAAGACTTCTAGGTTAAGGGACTAATGTGTTTGTGAGTGTACACATGGTCTATAAGTCCATGAGGAGTTTGATATTTACGATGAAAGTCGACCCCTAAAACTGAATGTCTTCAGTTGAAGACTTCGGTTTTCTTGAACACTTTGAAAAAGAGGAAATTGGTGTGACCTTGAAGACTTCGATATTGATGCGAGGATTATGAAGCGTGAAGACTTTTGTTTTCGTAGTTTCATTTTCTCTTTCTTGAGTCATAGGAAACACCATACTATTAAACAAAGGAAATACTTTCCAAGTGATTCTCATCTCAAAGCCTACACATACCCAATCCTTTCGAGTGAAGTCATTGGAAATCTCATATAGGTCAGTCAATTTCTTCAGTTATAGAGACGACAATCTTCCGCTCTTTGAGGAATTTGTTCTGACTGTGGGGCTAGAAATTCGCCAGTGCGGATTTCCTACAAGTGAGGAACATGATAGCCCTAAGGAATTTGGGAGACCAAATTTCCGACCGTTGCTGTGCTATGCGCCAACTGTCCAAAATATCCTATCCACCTAACGGTCATATCATTGAAGGGCATTTATGTCTTATCATGTCGGGCTGCTCCCCAGCTATAAATAGCCGCCCCCTATAGCCACTAGCTGGTTGGCTGCTCCGAGAGAAACTGACACTTGTCATTGAGAGCATCCCATCCTCCGAGGACTTTGAGCGAAAATCATCAAGTGAGGAAAACCCAAACCCAAACACCTAATAAACCCAAAGTGAATGAGCATCACTGAAGAGATTGTTCCTGTGTGGAACCGATGCTTGTTACTTGAGGACTGTGTATCCTCCAGATAGTTAGGCGTCATGGTCTAGAGCATCCAAGAGGAATTGTGGATCGCCGAGTGACCGAGTCTGTGAAGGTTTGGAAGTCACTGAAGACTTATCATGAGTGATTGGGCGAGGTCTATGCCACTTTAGCTCAAGGAGAATACGGTGAGGACAGTGTGTGTGTCCTCAGGTTTAAGTACCTAGCCGCTCCAACCAGACGTACAACTATCACAGCAGTTGGAACTAGTCTACCAAATTGTCGGAGTAATGGGCCACAGGTAGCCTCACCCAAGTCCCTGAGCCTTTCAAGACTTTGGGCCGGCTCCGCCCCACAAGACTTCAGAATAATGCGCCGCCTTCCGGTAGCCGGCTGGCTCAACGGCCGGCTGCGCGAAGATGGCTGTGCGCAAGCAGACGGCACCAAGACAGGCCGACTCCTAGCAGACGGCCTCCGGAGATGCCGGCTTTTAGCAGGCGGCCACCCAGCACCCTTAGAGTCTGTGCCCCTCATCAAGAGGACAAGACTGGGTGATGCTACAGTGTAGCCCCTCACCCTCGAATCCTGGGCTTAGCATGGCTACAGTGCCCCATACAGGCGGAGATCTTCGCACGACGCGACACTGTTGCCACTTCCCCCATGACGTCATTCCTGGCAGGCGGAGCCCTGTTCCCACAACGGCATGTCGGTACGGCCCGCAGGCAGCGGGCCCTACCAAGTAGTGAGGGCCCGGAAGACGGTGGAGGCCGGACCAGCCGGACCTGAGGGAGGCCGGCTTCCAGTAGGCGGCCAGTTCCTCCCTCGGGGACCGTGCACCATTAACCAGATAAGACGTGGTGTAGCTACAGTGATCTCCCACCAGGCGGCGGGAATATAGCCACGCTCCACTGACTAAGCCTACATCATCAGCATCAAGGCTACAGTGATCAGCCACCAACCAGACCCGCCCGGTGGCAGTGGCGGCTGTCGGCTCATGCAGACCGGTCGATGGGGCTCGTCGGTGGCCCCACTGCTGCCGAAGAAGCCGGCGACCAGAGACACTGACAGCCGGGTCCAGCACCCGGCCATATTACCATTGTACCCCTGGGGGTAGGCCTATATAAACCCCTTAGGGCACCCATGCAAAGGGTTCCCAACCTGTTAGAACTAGCTTCCACCCTAGGGGAAGAAGAGAGCTAGCCCTGCCTCCTTCTACTCTAGCAAACAGCTCGAGGAGCACCATTGTATTCACTAGTGCCTTAGTGATCATGCGGAAACCCCGCAAAGTAGGACTAGGGGTGTTATCTCCTAGGAGAGCCCTAAACCTGGGTAAAGTGTGACTGCGTTCGTGTCTACGCCTCATCCCGCTTCTAGGCACCGGTGATGTTCGACTCGCTCCCACCATGATAAGCCATCCTTTTGCATATGTCGCAGCCAACCCCCGACATTTGTCGCCCACCGTGGGGCGAGGTGCACCGTCATCCGGAGACTTGCTCTAGACGGGAACCTTGTTCCTTCCTGGCGAGCGCAGCCAGCCTAGCACGGCCGACGGTGTCAGCCTCGATGCGCTGCATGACGCGGAGATCACCTGCACGGCGGGCTGCCTCGCCGACCTTGTTGGCAAGATCCGCCTCTCCGACGAGCCTGCCTTCGATGTGGGCACCGACTGTCCCGAGGGCCGCCCCGTCAGCCTCCTCGACTAGCTTCACGTCACCAGCGAGCCTGTTGTGGACTTGGAGTCTTTTGGCTCCACCAACCTGATGATCGTCGATTCTGACACGGTGTTGCTTGACGCATTCCCCACCAACGTGGTGGTCTACAACGAGCCGCCTCCTCGCGAGCACAGTGGCGAAAGCACCGTCACGGAGGTTCTTGTCATCAACAGTGGTGAGAACTTGGACGGAGGCGTGCGAGACCCACTCGATGCGGCACTGCAAGACTTGTCAGCGCCCATCTCGGAAGACGCAGACGCTGAGACGCTGGAAGCACGCCATGTCCAGCTCGTTGAAAGCGCCAACCAACTAGCCAGCATGCGACGCCTCTCAGAAGCCTACCGGCGCGAGACGGACTGAGCTGTCGGCGGCACGCCGGCTCCTGAGGGGCCTAGCCGCATCGTCTCGATCCGGCAGCATGGCGCGACCATCGCCAGCATGTTCGGAACGGATCGTCCCGTCTACGCCACGCCTGTAGAGAACATCCGGGCTGCCCAGGCGGTGACAGATGAGCTGGACAAGTACGAGGGCGACGAGTGTCGCCACATGACGGAGCGAGTCTAGCAGCTCCTCGACGCGGCCGCCGAGCAGCACGAAGCCGGATGCCGCGCCGAAGTGCCTGTCCGGCGGAATGCCGAACCGCCCCTTTGCTAGGATCACGGCACAACATCCCGGACACCGACTAGTGGCGCCCGCAGAAGAAGAGGCAATGAGCCGGCTGCCAGCCGCAGTCGGACTCACCTCTCCATTGAATGTGACGCAGACGGCCGCCCTCGAGCAGTGGAGCTGTGAGGCAACCCGCCACCCCCTCCGCCTCGCGGAGAAAGGCACCCCACTCCGCCGCCTGTCACGCACCCGGCACTCGGCGACCGCCTTGGTCGCCGAGAAGGAGTCGGAGAGAACGACGCCTGCCATCGAATCGACCGCCTCAACCGATCCCTGGCACTAGAAGAAGAAAACGTGCTGGGCCCGCCTTGTTTCGGCCTGTGAATCCGAGATGAGCCTTTCCCTCGAGGGTTCACGCTCCCAAGAGATACGCCCAAGTACACCGGCTCCGTGAAGCTGGAGAACTGGCTGGTCAACTACTCCACGACTGTCAGCATAGCAAACGGCAACAAGCGCGTTGCTCTGAAGTACGTCCCGCTCATGCTCCAGGGCATAGCCCAGATGTGGCTTAACAGCCTGAAACCCCGCAACATCAACAGATGGGTCGATTTCACTGAAGCCTTCATCCGCAACTTCACCATCACGTACAAGCGGCCTCCAAAGCCCCATCAGCTCTCCTTGTGCGTCCAAGGGCCCAGCGAATCGACTCGCAACTATCTCACGCGCTGGGCCGAGCTGCGCAACTCCTGGGAAGGCGTGCACGAGGTGCAGGCCATTGAATACTTAACCACCGGGTGCCGAGAAGGCACCCTCCTCACGCACCGACTTGTCTACGACGAGCGTGCGACTCTCGACGAACTGCTGATCATCACTGACAAGTACGCCATGACTGACTCCTCCATGAAGGCAGAGATCCTAGTTGATGCATCTGGAAAAGTAGATCCACAGGCTCCTCGGACTCCGGCTGGTAACACCAGTTGGTGACAACAACCAAGCGACAAGAAGCGCAGGGCCACGCAGCTGGCTTCCACAAGCAAGCAGGTGGCGACAGTCGAAGACCGGCAGCCGGAAGGGCAGCCTTCGCCAAAGCGTCAGAAGGACGGCAAGCCCAATTTGTTGCCCGCCTTCTCGTACGAGCAGACTCCTGATGCACCCTGCAAGTTCCATAGTGGTGCGAAGCCGTCCAACCACACCACTTGGACGTGCCATTGGCTCACCAGAATCGCCAAAGGAGATGGACTCCTGCCTCCTCGGCCCGCCGGCCCGCCGCCTCCTCCGCCCCAGCAGCCGGCGGTTCGGCCAGTCGGTGCCATACAAGATGAGTATCCAGAGGAGCACAGAGCCTATGTTGTGTTCACCAGTGTGGCGGACGACAGACGTAGCAGACGGCAGCAACAACAAGAAGTACAAGCAGTAGCATCAGATACTCCAGAGTTTATGCATTGGTCTGAGAAGCCCATCAGTTGGAGCAGGGCCGACCACCCGGAGGTGATGCCCTCCCCTGGCTCTTATGCCCTGGTCTTAGATGCCACCTTCACAACAGAGAGGCGGGCAGCTCGTTTCTCCAGAGTCCTGATAGATGGCGGCAGCAACATCAATATCCTGTACCATGACACAATGGAGAAATTGGGAATCAAGCAGAAGCAGCTTCACCCTAGTCAGACTGTATTCCATGGCATAGTCCCTGGCCTTTCCTGCTCACCAATCGGCAAGACCCAGATTGATGTTCTCTTTGGAGACAAGAATCACTTTCGCCGAGAGCCAGTTTGGTTTGAGGTGGTGGACCTTGAGAGCCCCTACCACGCGCTACTTGGCCGGCCTGCTCTGACCAAGTTCATGGCGGTCCCCCACTATGCTTACCTCAAGATGAAGATGCCGACTACCAAGGGAATCGTGACCATAGTCGGAGACTACAAGAAGTCGTCCGCCTGCACGACAGACAGCAGCCGGCTGGCCGAGTCCCTTGTGATTGCAGCTGAAAAGCGGCTCCTTGACTGGGTTGTGGCGATGGCAGGCAAGAAGCCGGAAATGTTACCCATCCCCAAGGAGTCGGAAGTTGAGGGCTCGTTCAAGCCGGCGAAGGAAACAAATAAAATACCCTTGGATCTGGAGCACCCAGAGAGGCACGCTATCATAGGTGCAAACCTTGACAGCAAATAGGAAAGCGAGCTCGTCGATTTCCTCTGTGAGAATTGGGACATCTTTGCATGGTCTCCCAAAGACATGCCGGGCGTTCCGACGGATTTCGCCGAGCACAAGCTACATGTCCGACCTGAGGCCAAGCCGGTCAGGCAGCCCTTCGAAAGAAAAGAGAAGAGTTGTTGGAGAAGAGATAGCCCGGCTTCTAGCAGCTAGCTTTATCAAGGAAGTATTCTTACCAGAATGGTTGGCCAATCCAGTTCTTGTACTGAAGAAGAATAAGCAGTGGCGCATGTGTATTGATTATACCAGCCTCAACAAAGCTTGCCCAAAGATCCCTTTGCTTTGCCAAGAATTGACCAAGTGATAGACTCCACAGCCGGATGCGAGCTGCTGAGTTTTTTGGATGCGTACTCAGGGTACCATCAGATCAAGCTGAACCCAGCCGACAGGCTGAAGACCGCCTTCATCACGCCATTTGGAGCCTTCTGCTACCTGACCATGACGTTCGGCCTGCGAAATGCCGGCGCCACGTTTTAGCATTGCATGCAGAAGTGTCTCCTCAAGCAACTCGGTAGAAATGCCCACGTTTATGTGGACGATGGTGGTGAAGATTGAGAAGCATGGCACGTTGCTGGAAGACCTCAAGGAGGCATTTGATAACCTACGCCGATTTCAGATCAAGCTCAACCCGGAGAAATGCATCTTTGGAGTACCAGCCGGCCAGCTTCTCGGCTTCCTGGTCTCAGAGTGCGGCATAGAGTGCAATCCTGTGAAGATCAAGGCCATTGAGAAGATGGAGGTGCCAACCCAACTGATGGACGTGTAGAAGTTCATCGACTGCCTGGCATCAATCAGCCGTTTCATTAGTCGGCTGGGCGAGAAGGCTCTTCCCCTGTACCAGCTCATGAAGAAGACCATTTTTTTTGAATGGAACGACAAGGCGGACGAAGCTTTTCTCCAGCTCAAGAAGATGTTGACCACCCGGCCTATCCTGGTGGCTCCGACTGATAAAGAGCCCATGCTCCTCTACATCGCCGCCACCAGTCGGGTGGTCAGTACAGTCATAGTGGTGGAACGTAAGGAGGAGAGTAGAGCATTGCCGGTCCAGAGGCCGGTGTATTACTTAAGTGAAGTGTTGTCCGCCTCCAAGCAAAACTATCCCCACTATCAGAAGATGTGCTATGGTGTGCACTTTGCCGCCAAGAAGCTGAAGCCCTACTTCCAAGAGCACCCAATTACCGTCGTCTGCACTGCTCCGCTTGCTAAGATCATTGGAAGCCGAGATACTTCAGGTCGAGTGGCCAAATGGGCCATAGATCTGTCCCCCTACACCATCTATTACCAGCCTTGCACTGCCATCAAGTTAGAAGCACTGGCCGACTTCCTCGTCGACTGGGCCGAGACCCAGTACCTGCCGCCAGCGCCAGACTCTACCCATTGGCGGATGCACTTTGATGGTTCAAAGATGCGCATCGGTTTGGGAGCCGGCATCATCCTCACCTCTCCCAAAGGCGACAAGCTCAGATATGTGCTGCAAATCCACTTTGCCGCCTCCAACAACGTAGCTGAATACGAGGCACTCATACACGGGCTCTGGCTTGCCAAGGAACTCGGCATTCGCCGGATCCTGTGCTATGGTGACTCCGACTTGGTAGTTCAGCAGTCATCAGGCGACTGGGATGCCAAGGATGCAAACATGGCAAGCTACCGCTTACTCGTACAACAACTCAGCGGATACTTTGACGGGTGAGAGTTCCTTCATCTTCCAAGAAATGACAACGAGCAAGCAGATGCCTTGGCACGGATCGGCTCCACCCGGCAAGCAATACCAACAGGCGTCGCCCTACAGCGCCTCCTTAAGCCGCCTGTCAAGCCGTCACCAGAGTTCGACTCCATCTTCGTTCCGGCCCCTCCTGAAGCAGTCGGATCCGACTTGAGGGCCCCAGAAGCCAGCACGGGGACTTCGGTAGGCGGCCCGGGGACTGCATTCGTCGCACCCTGCCTGGGGACTTCAGTCCTCGGCCCGAGGACTACAGCAGTCGGCCCGGGGACTTCTTCAACTCAACAGGCGGCAGCCAACTCCAACCCACCGCCTCCCGCCCAACCTCCCTTGTACAAGTTGCAGTCGTGGCAGTCAAAGAAATAGCAGCACCTTCATGGGCTCAACCCATCCTCAACTTTCTGGTGAACAAAGAGCTGCCAACTGATGAGATCCTGGCCCGACGAGTGCAATGGCGGGCAGCAGCATACACCATAGTCAACAAAGAATTGGTATGGTGCAGTGTCACTGGTGTGTACCAGCGCTGCGTGGAGCCGGACCAGGGTCAAGCAATCCTCAAGGATATCCAGCAAGGCAAATGTGGTCACCACGCGGCTTCAAGATCACTTGTTTCCAAAGCTTTCCGCCATGGTTTCTTCTGGCCGACTGCCCTAGAAGACGCCAAAGAATTGGTCCAGAAGTGTAAAGGGTGCTAGAAGTTCTGCTCCGAGCCACACTTGCCGGCTTCTGCGCTCAAGACCATTCCCATTGCCTGGCCCTTTGCCGTTTGGGGGCTGGACATGGTGGGGCCATTCAAGATGGCTCATGGCGGCATGACTCATTTGCTTGTCGCTGTGGACAAGTTCACCAAGTGGATAGAAGCAAAGCCAATCAAGAAGCTGAATGGGCTGACTTCTGTGACTTTCATCGCCGACATCACCACTCGGTACGGCATACCACACAACATCATCACCGACAACGGCACAAACTTCGCCAAAGGAGCCTTGGACCGTTTCTACGCGATGTAGGGCATCCGACTGGACTTAGCGTCCATTGCCCATCCGCAGTCAAACAGCCAAGTAGAGCGAGCAAACGGCCTCATTTTGTCCGGCATGAAGCCCCGACTGGTGAACCTCTAGAGCGTTTGGCCGGCTGCTGGCTCGATGAGCTGCCAGCCGTCCTATGGAGCCTGCGCACAACTCCAAACAAGTCCACCGGCTTTGCGCCCTTCTTCCTCGTCTACGGCGCTGAAGCCGTCATCCCGACAGACATAGAATTTGACTCCCCACGAGTCACCATGTACACTGAGGCGGACGCCAGGGAGGCACGAGAAGACAGCGTCGATCTGCTGGAAGAGGGACGGCTGTTGGCACTCAGCCGGTCCGCCATCTACCAGCAGAGTCTGCGCCGATACTACAACCACAAGGTGAAGCCAAGATCCTCCCAAGAGGGAGACCTTGTGCTCCGGCTAATCCAGCGAACAGCCGGCCAACACAAGCTCTCGGCACCTTGGGAAGGCCCTTTCATCGTCAACAAAGTGCTAGGCAACGGTTCCTACTACCTGATCGACGCTCAGAAGCCCAGAGCACGCAAAAAGAGATGACTCAGGCAAGGAGACGGAGAGGCCATGGAACGCAAATCTCCTGCGAAGATTTTACAGTTAAAAGCAGTATGTATCACGCTACCTTTTGTATTAAGTACGAAGACTCCGGGTCCCCCGAGAAGAGCTCGGGGACTATTGATACGTCTCCAACGTATCTACTTTTCCAAACACTTTTGCCCTTGTTTTGGACTCTAACTTGCATGAATTGAATGAAACTAACCCAGACTGACGCTGTTTTCAGCAGAACTGCCATGATGTTGTTTTATGTGTAGAAAAGAAAAGTTCTCGGAATGTCCTGGAAATCCATGGAGGCACTTTTTAGAATTAATAAGAATTTTTGGCGAAAGAATCAAGGCTAGGGGGGCCCACGGGCTGTCCACGAGACAGGCGCCCCTAAGGCGCCCTCCTATCTCGTGGGCCCCCTGGACACCTCCCGACCTCAACTCCAACTCCATATATACCATCTCGGGGAGAAAAAATCAAGGAGAAAGTTTCATCGCGTTTAACGACACGGAGCCGTCACCAAGCCCTAATCTCTCTCGGGAGGGCTGATCTGGAGTCCGTTCGGGGCTCCGGAGAGGGGGATTCGTCGCCGTCGTCATCATCAACCATCCTCCATCACCAATTTCATGATGCTAACCGCCGTGCGTGAGTAATTCCATCGTAGGCTTGCTAGACGGTGATGGGTTGGATGAGATTTACCATGTAATCAAGTTAGTTTTGTTAGGGTTTGATCCCTAGTATCCACTATGTTTTGAGATTGATGTTGCTATGACTTTGCTATGCTCCATGCTTGTCACTAGGGCCCGAGTGCCATGATTTCAGATCTGAACCTATTATGTTTTCATGAATATATGTGTGTTCTTGATCCTATCTTGCAAGTCTATAGTCACCTATTATGTGTTATGATCCGACAACCCCGAAGTGACAATAATCGGGACACTTCTCGGTGATGACCGTAGTTTGAGGAGTTCATGTATTCACTATGTGTTCATGGTTTGGTCCGGTTCTCTATTAAAAGGAGGCCTTAATATCCTTTCGTTTCCATAAGGACCCCGCTGCAACGGGAGGGTAGGACAAAAGATGTCATACAAGTTCTTTTCCATAACCACATATGACTATTTACGGAATACATGCCTACATTACATTGATGAATTGGAGCTAGTTCTATATCACCCTATGTTATAACTATTAAATGAGGAATCGCATCCGACATAATTATCCATCACTGATCCATTGCCTACGAGCTTTTCACGTATTGTTCTTCGCTTATTTACTTTTCCGTTGCTACTGTTACAACTACTACAAAAACCCAAAAACATTTATCTTTACTTTTGCTACCGTTACCATTATTATCATACCACTTTTGCTACTAAACACTTTGCTGTAGATAATAAATTATCCAGGTGTGGTTGAATTGACAACTCAACTGCTAATACTCAAGAATATTCTTTGGCTCCCCTTGTGTCGAATCAATAAATTTGGGTTGAATACTCTACCCTCGAAAGCTGTTGCGATCCCCTATACTTGTGGGTTATCAAGACTAATTTCTGGCGCCGTTTGTCGTGGGAAACGAACACCTATGGGACCGGCGGACCGGGCCCCTTTCGGTTCGGCGGGGGGCGGAGATCGCACGAAGAGCGGATCGAGGCGAAACACACGAGCGGTTTACCCAGCTCGGAGCTCTCCGGAGAGATAATACTCCTACTGCTGCTTGTCTGATTGTATTGTGTTCTTGCTCGGGAGCATGGAGTACTACAGTACACCTCAGCTACTAATGAGACCGAGCGTGAGTGTTTTCTGGTTTCCAACCCTCCCCCCTCTACGTTGCGCATGGGCCTCCTTTTATATGCTCAAGGGGTCACCGACAGGTGGCAACGTAGGCAAGGGTAAAAATGGAAAGGAATGTGGTTGGTACAACTACCTGTACAGTGTATCATACCTAACCCTGACGGCAGGGGACAAAAGCATTAAATGCCCGTCTGTGTCGCCCAAACGGTGCATAAAAAGGACCGTCAGGGGCGCCACCGCTTGCCACGATGGCAATCTTGTCATCTCCGCTTGCCACCTCGCACCGCTGGATGCACAGCCTCTTGCCACGTGCGCCTGGAAAAGTCCCAGAGCGACACGTTGGTGGATCTTATTTGGAAGCCTTGGCGCGAGTGGTAACTGTCGCTGACAAGCGCCTTGCATGATGTCGTTGTCTTGTCGCATCCGGAAGCTTGTTGCTCACCGGGCCTTGCCGGGACGCGTGGCGCGTCGCGGCAAGTTCCTTGAAATGCCTTGGTTGGCCTTCCCGGCAAGCTCCTCTTGTCGGGGTCTTGTCTCCTTGGCTTAAACACTTTGTTCTTGAATGGCTCCAAAGGAACCACGGAGGACCTTGGCGGCCACCCGGCAAGCCTTGCCGCGGGGTGCTGCGACTTCCCGTGCACAAGTTCGGGATACTAAGGTACCCCTACTTTAGTACACGCAGAGCCCCGAACTGGGCCACACATGGTGCCGAGCGCTGTTGGGCGAGCCCAAAACAGGCACGCACGCCTGTGACCGGTTCGCCGTATCTTTCTCCGTATCCACCGCGCCCTCCCCTAACGGCACACGTTGAATTCGGCGTCGTGGGAGAGATGGTGGGTGGTTCTTTATTCGGAAAAATGGAACGTCCGCCCCCTCCCCCTTTATAAGCAGGGGAAACAGGGGCAGTTCGTCCAGCTCGCCAGTTGCCGTTGCAATCTCAGAAATCTCCGCCGCTCCCCCCTTCTTCCAAAGCCGAAAGAGAGCAGCGCTCCGCCCCCCGTCACCACCAGCACCACCAACGCCGTCGATCTCCCCCACCACTTCCGCCATGGCTCAAAAAACTGGCAAGGGGAAGGCCGTGAAGTCGGCCGAGGCGCTGCGGCTAGAGGCGCTGCGAAAGGAGCGGGCAACCTTCGTCCCCGAGCTCGCCGCGAAGGAGCTGAGGGTGTGGTACTACCTCTTACGGTCGGCGGAGCGCGGCGCATCCAGCGCAGACGAAGGTACTCTCGCCGCCGCTTGAACGGGCTCCGAATGGATATCCCTTCTTCGCACTGTTCTACTACTGCGGGCTCTGCCCGCCCTTCTCTGAGTTCTTCTGCGATATCATGAACACCTACGGGTTCCACCTCCTTGATTTCACCCCAACGCTATTCTCACCATGGTAGTTTTCGCACATCTCTGCGAAAACTTTGTCGGAGTCCACCCAAACGTAACTCTCTTCCGCCACTTCTTTATGCCCCGGGTTGAGAGAGGGGAGCCCTTATCCGGCGAAATCGCCTGGATCTTGCGGGCCGGCAAGAAGGAAGCGTATCTGGAAGGAGAGCTCCACAGCAAGTGGGAGGAGTGGAGAGCAAAATGGTGCTGGATTGTTGAGGAGAACCCGCAGCCATTCACTGCTCAGCGCCAAGCCCCAGTAGTGCGCGGCAACGATTGGAGCAGCTTGGCCCCGGAGGACGATAGGATGAAGATTGCTGTCACCCGGATCCTGCGGCTCAGGCTTGCCGGGATCACTGTAGGCGCTGTTGGCGCGGATTTTCTTCGCCGCCGCGACGCCTCGCAAGAGAGAAGACCCTCACAGGAGTTCGAGTGCTGGCGGACATCATGAGGCTGCGCCCGGGCCTCAACTTCAACTTCACTGTCTTGGAGCTGGACGCAATGCTCAAGGAGTTGTTCAAGCACGACCCTCAACATCCCGAATGGTTCAGGTTGCTGACAGGTGTCGTTCCGCTGTACAACAATTCCTCGCTCGACCGCATCCGTGCAATGATGCTGCTGTGCGACTCGCATGGACTTGTCCCAACTTGGCAAGAGCCTGCGGACGACGTTGTGCAGCAGTTCTTCGATGGCTTGGTGGAAGTGGCGGTCCGAGCCGACGAACAGAAGGGCCTCACCCGCGACACCACCGATGCGGAGATGCAGCGCATCGCCACCAGGGCAGAAGAGGCGGCGGCAGCCGGTGCCGCGGGTGAGTTTGGATTCACCATGGAGGAGGCAGAGGCAGTAGAGGCGGCAAGCCTTGCCGATCGAGACGAGCTTGTCGGCAAGGGAGAGCTTGCCGGCGAGGAAGAGCTTGCCGGGGAGGAAGAGCTTGCCGGCGAGGAAGAGCTTGCTGCGCCCGAAGTCAAGTCGAGCGAGCCCGCCGAGGGCACGAGTGGCTCGCCATCTTCAAGCCGCTTGCCGCAAGCAGAGCCCCCAACGCAGCCCCCAGTTCCACCAAGAAGGCGTCTCCGCAAGGCCGGGGACGTAGTAGGGCGGCAGAGGAACCAACAGCCGCCGCGCCGCGCGACACGCTCCACCGGGGCAAGCACTGTTACCACGGGAGCGTCTCACGCCGCAGCGGCAACTGGAGCGGGGTCTTCCCGGACCACCGCTTCTGACCCTGCCGCCGCCCCCGCCAAGCGGTCCAGGGAACCTACTCCTCCGCCTCGTCGTGCCGAAGGTGGGCCGAACTTCGACCTCTCCGCGCTCAGCTCCGACGAGGAAGAAGAAGAGTAAGATCCTTTGCTGTTCTTGTGGTTTCTTCAATTCTTGCTGTTTTGTCTTGCATTTGATTTGCTTTACTCTGAACCTATTCCTTTTCAGGACGCTAGCCCAGAGAGCGGCGAAGAGAGCCAAGGTCCCGGTGATTGTCATCGAGGACAAACCCTCCGCGACAGCAGGGGGTGCGCCCGAGACCACCTTGCCGGACGAGGCAATTATTCCTCAAAGCAGCCCCCAGCACAGCCCCCAGCGTAAGTATATGGTTTACTTCCTGCTGTTAGACGCGCATGGGTGCTCTTCTTTGCTGATATCTGACTCTGGGTTTGTGTAGGAGCAGAGAAGCCTCACCAGGAGCACCCGGAAGCCGCCCCCGAGACGCTATCTGCTTCGACTATGCCGCCAAGGGAGGATTCCCCAGCAAGGGAGCGTTCTCCGGCAAGGGAGAAGTCTCCGGCAAGGGATGGTTCTCCGGCAAGGGACAGCACCAGCGACCCCCCAGTGGTGGAGCCCATGACTGAAGAGCCCAGTACAGGTAACCCACTTGCTTGAAAACTTCCCTTGTGTTCTTCCTCTTCTGATCTTCTTTTTGGATTATTTGCCTGACTTTTTCTCTCTTTTTCCGGCCGTAGATCCATCTTCCACGGAGCCGATGGAGACCGAGGCCACCGGCGAGGAGAACGCGCGCGGCAACACCAACGACGCTGCCGCCACCGAAGAAGAGGTCGGCGCCGATGATCCTGCCGGCGAGGAGGCCGCCAAGGCTGCCGCCACAGAAGCCGGCGAGGGATCTGGCGATCGCACTGACGACCCCGAGGCCGCAGGAGCGCAAGGCGCTATGCCGACCGCCGATCCCTCCGCCGCTGCCGCAGCGCCAGGCTCCGAAGAGCCCCAGCCCGGCGCCTATTTGAAGGCCGGCGACGGTGCTTCATCAAGCTCCCCTGGGCGTCAGGCTCTAGGGCGCCGGTCGAAGGAGAATCCTTTGACGGAGAGGTGCTCGCCTCCGTCGGGCTGACGCTGGTTGACGTGCCTAGCAGCAGCAGCGGCGAGTCTGAGGAGGAGCAGCTGCTGCGGAAGCTGGTGTCACTCTACCGCGCCCGGCAAGCCAAGGTGGAATCCCGAGAAGTGCTTGTCGCGCAGGCGGAAGTGGACATCGAGAAGCGCGTGGAGGAGCTCCGGGAACGCAACCAGGAAGCTCTCCGGTCCCTCGCAGAGGAGCGGGCGCAACTCGCTGAGGCGCGGAAAGCCTTCCTCCTCGAGAAGGCCGAAGCTGAAGAGCAACAACGGCTTGTCGCCGAGGAGCTGTTTGCGCGGGAAGGTGAGTTGGCACAGCGGAAGGTCAACCTTGACAGCCACGAGGAGGAGCTCACCACGCGCGAGCAAACACTTGGCGGGGCTCTCAAGGAAGCAAAGGATGCTGCCGCAGCTGCCGAGGCCGCCAAGAAGGAGCTGGAGACGAAGGTGGCGCAGCTGGAGGCCGATCTCAAGGCGAGGGGCGAAGAGCTTGCCGCGCTCAAGCGTGAGCGCGAGAAGGATGCCCACGCTCATGGCTAGCTGCAGGGTCGTCTCGTCGAGAAGGGCAACGAACTTAGCGCCGCCAAGGACTCCAACGCAGATCTCGAGTTGAAGCTGGCTACTTTGACCGAGACGCTGGACGGCGCCAAGGAGTGGGAGGTGGCCTTGAACGAGGTGATCAAGGCCAACGAGGAGCTGCTAGCGAGTGCTGCTGTCACCCAGAACACCTTCAGGGAGATTGTGGAGCTCTAGACAGAGGGTCTCGTGAACATTGCTGCAGTCATTGACAAGGAGCTGGCGCAGCTGGGGATGGAGGATCTCGGGTACTCCTCCGACGAGAACCTCCAACCCAGCGCCAAGCTCACTTTGATCTTCAAAGGCGTGGCGACGGCCTTCCAGCGACTCCGGGAGAGGATCCCAAAGCAGCTGGCCGACGAGTCACGTGCGATCTGCGCGGGAGTTCTTCAGAAAGTGTTGGTGAAGGTGGCCTTCCGCAACCCAGGCCTTAACCTCACCAACGTCCTCAAGAAGCTGCCGGCGGATGCTGATCTGGAAGCGCTCAAGGCCCTTGTCGCACCCATTGTGGACAAGGTGAACGAGGTCAAGAGGGTTGATGGTGACCGCGTAGATTAGGCCGCCCGTTTTCTCTTTCTCTTGCCGCTGCTGGTCATGTTACGAGAACAATCTATTAGAGCTGCGACAAGCTATCTTGTAATATAAATTTATTTTGGGTATCGATTGCTATGTTATTTCCTTTACTTGATTCCTTCCTTTGTATGTTTTTGCCCTACGCTTTTAGGCAACTTGCCGGTGCAGGCACCTTAATCATGCAAAGCGCTGAGTGCGGGGACGTCGGCAACTTCTCTTGGCGGTGTTGCTACCGGCAAGAAACCTTGTCGCAACTTGTCGCAGCTCACTTAAGTTGTTGAGCGGACTCGAAACAAAGTAAGGGCGCAACTAGCTACGAGTTGGTTCCTCCGCGCACAGGTTTCCATACAAAGCACGGTCGTTCAAGGAAGATAACTTTTAAATTTTTTTTAAACTGATTGCTCAAACTTTGGCAACTTATCTTTTCTGTCGTTTGCTTCCCGGTAAGGCGAAACTTTCTTGAATGACGCCTGGTCCACACCATTATCTTCTCCTTCCCCCCTAGCAAACTTGTGGGCGAGGGAACCTTCCCTTTCTTTGAGGAAAACAAAGAAGAGAAAATAAAGATATGGAGCCTTACAGCTCGTTACTGCTAACTGGGGGCAGGTGCTGCACAAAGTGTCAGATAACACATGCAATAAAATAGAAAGCATGAAATTGACAGGATGTGCGGAGCACATAAGCTTTATTTATGCACGGGGTCTGCGCCCGGCTTTGTACAAAGAATTACATGCAACAGCGGCAAGACTTGTACAAAAGGTGGTTGCCGGAACAGGTTCCGGCAACCGCGCCTTACGGGTAAAACTTACGAAGATTCTCAATGTTCCTAGAGTTGCTCACCGAATGCCATCTTCGGTCTCAAAGCGGACAGCGCCCGAGCCTAGTGACTCGCTTCACCCGTAAGGGCCTTCCCACTTCAAGCGTCAACTTGTTGGAATTCTTGGCGGTGAACACGCCAAGAACAAGGCCGCCTTCCTCGAGACTTCTGGCATTAACTTTGCGGCTATGGTAGCGGCGCAAAGCTTGCTGGTATCGAGCAGCTCGTACAGCAGCCTGAAGACGGTCTTCCTCAAGGAGCAGCGCGTCATCTCGTCGCAGCTGCTCTTGCTCAAGCTCATCGTAAGGGAGCACTCGAGGTGACCCGTATACGAGTTCTATGGGGAGAACTGCATCTGCTCCATAGACTAGAGCGGAAGGTGTCTGGCCAGTGGCTCGATTTGGCGTCGTCCTGATCGACCAAAGAACCACCGGCAGCTCCTCAATCCTGTTCTTTCCGCACGTGTGCAGCCTGTCGAAAGTCCTGGTCTTGAGCCCACACAACACTTCAGCATTTGCCCTCTCCGCTTGACCATTGCTTCTCGGATGAGCAACAGAAGCGAAGCAGACCTTGGCGCCAAGATCTTGGACGTACTGCATGAAGGTGCGGCTCGTGAATTGCGTGCCGTTGTCGGTGATGATCCTATTAGGGGTCCCGAAGCGGCAAACAATTGACCTGAAGAACTTGGCTGCTGACTGTGCCGTCACCTTCCTCACTGCTTCCACTTTCGGCCACTTTGTGAATTTGTCGATTGCAACGTACAGGTACTCAAAGCCCCCGACAGCTCGGGGAAAGGGGCCGAGGATGTCGAGCCCCCAGACCAAAAATGGCCAGGATAAAGGGATCGTCTGGAGATCTTGAGCTGGCTAGTGTATCTGCTTGGAATGGAACTGGCACCTTGTGCAGTTGCATCCTGGAGGGCTGTCGGCCAAAAGAAACCTTGCTGGAATGCTTTGCCGGCAAGTGCTCTTGCGCCAATGTGGTGACCACATATGCCTCCATGTATCTCCGCCAACAGCTCTTGTCCGTCTTCCCGGGGAATAAACTTCAATTTCACACCGTTGAGTCTTCTTCTGTACAGTGTGCTGTCGACAAACTGGTACATACTTGACTGCCGGGCTACTCTTTCCGCTTCTTCTTGCTTTTCGGGAAGTTCTCCTGTCTGAAGGAAACGGACAATCTGCTGTGCCCATGCTGGAGCTTGCGGCTCGACAACAAGGACTAAAGGCACATATGCTGCTGTGGGAACATCCGCTTCTACGGCAAGAACCTGTGGCTCAGCCGGAGCTTGATGTTCCCCGGCAAGCTTGCCGGAGCAAAACTTGTCGGGAGCGTCTGCTTCAACGGAACAAACCCTAGGGCTTGCCGGAGCAGACTGCTCCTCAGCATTCTTGGTGTTGATCTTGGGGACCTTCTTTGCGGCGGCTTCGGGGAGCTCTGCCGGAAAATAGTCACTAGAAATCAACTTCCTCTTCTTGCTCTATCCAGTTGATGGCGTCACAGACGGTTGAGTTAGCTTGAGCACAAAGATCCCTAGTTCCACAGGTAACTTATGTGCGGCACACTTTGACAGGCCATCGGCAATGTTGTTCTCAGCTCTCGGAACATGTTCCATCTGTAGGCCGTCAAAGTGCTCTTCTAACTCTCTCACTTCGTCAACGTAGGCCTCCATCAACGGACTCTGATAATTCTTGTTTACTTGGCGGACGACAAGCTGCGAGTCACCCCTGACAATGAGCTTCTTGATCCCAAGGTCTGCTGCGATCCTGAGACCGGCAAGCAAACCTTCATACTCTGCGGTATTGTTTGTTGCTTGCTCCTTGGGAAAGTGCATCTGGACTACGTACTTGAGGTGCTCTCCGGTGGGTGCGACAAGTAGCACGCCTGCATCAGCGCCTTGCAGCGAGAAGGCACCGTCAAAGTACATCAGCCACTCTTTGCTTGCTTCCTTGACGGGGATGCTCGTTTCTGGAATTTTTCATCTGGTGTTGGCGTCCATTCTGCTATGAATTCTGCCAATGCTCTGCTTTGGATAGTTGAAGTGCTCTCAAACTTGAGGCCAAAGCTTGACAGTTCCAGTGCCCACTCGACAATCCTGCCTGTTGCTTCTAGATTCTGCAGTATCCTCTTCACGGAAACAGTGACAACTGTGATCTCATGTGCTTGGAAGTAATGGCGCAGCTTTCTCGAGGCCATGAGAAGGCCGAAAAGCAATTTCTGCACGCCAGAATACCTTGACCTAGCCCCTTGCAGAAGGGAACTGACAAAGTAAATTGGGCGCTGCACCATTCTCTTCTGCATCTCCTTATGCACCTGCACAGATCCATCCTTGTCGGGACCAGAGCTTGTCGGCGAAGCCCCCTGCTTGTCACTGGATGCACCGGCCGTGGTTGCTGGCTCATCATCCGCCTCCCTCTCCGCTACTAACGCAGCACTAACCACTTGATTGGTTGCCGCTATGTATAGCAGCAACTTCTCTTGTGGCTTAGGTGCGACAAGTGTTCGAGTGGAGGACAGGTATCTCTTCAAGTCCTACAGCGCAGCCTCCGCTTCCGGAGTCCATTTCATTGGACCTGCCTTTTTCAATATTTTGAAAAATGGCAGGGCGCGCTCAGAAGACTTAGAGATAAACCTGCTGAGAGCAGCCACGCAACCGGCAAGTCTTCGTACATCCTTGACGCGCTTTGGTGCTTCGATCTGCTCAATGGCCTTGATCTTGTCGGGATTGGCTTCAATTCCCCGATGAGACACGAAGAACCCGAGAAGCTTGCCGGATGGGACCCCAAACACACACTTCTCGGGGTTAAGCTTGAGGTTCATCTTGCGCAGATTTGCAAAGGTTTCATCTAAATCTTGAATCAGAGTTGCCTTGTCCTTGCTCTTGACCACTATGTCATCCATGTAGGCTTCCACATTTCTGTGCAACTGTGGCTCAAAAGCGTCATGGACTACCCTTGCAAATGTTGAACCAGCATTCTTCAAACCGAAAGGCATCCGTACGAAACAGTACATGCCACATGGAGTGATGAATGTGGTCTTCTCCTCATCCTCTTCTGCCATGAAGATCTGATGGTATCCGGAATATGCGTCAAGAAATGAAAGCAAGTCACATCCGGCCGTGGAGTCAACAATCTGGTCAATGCGCGGCAAGGGAAATGGGTCTTTAGGACAAACTTTATTAACATCGGTAAAGTCAATACAAAGCCTCCATTTCCCGTTTGCCTTGCGCACGACTACAGGATTGGCCAACCACGTAGGATGGAGCACTCCTCTGACAAGGCCTGCTGCTTCCAACTTCTTGATTTCTTCTGCGATGAATTCTTAGTGCTCCACTGCTTGTTTCCTGACTTTCTGCTTGACGGACCGCGCATGAGGACAAACGGCAAGATGGTGCTCGATTACTTTCCTGGGAACACCGGGGATGTCAGACGGTTGCCACGCAAACACGTCGGCGTTCGCGCAGAGCAAACAGCGCCGCTTTCCTATTTAGGGTCGAGAGTGGCACTGATGGTGAAGGTACCACCAGTGCCGTCCTCATTGGCGAACACCTTCTTGGTCTCTGGTGGAGCTGCCTTTGCCTTCTTACACTTGCCGGTGGAGCTCGATGGTGCATCCTCGACGGTAGCACAGCACTCCGAAGAGGTGCGCTTGCCGGAGTGGGCATCAGAACTCTTGCCGGACTTGGTCTTCTTCTCCCCCCCGGGAGCTTCAGCGGCAAGTGACTTGCATTCTGCTGCGGCTGCTGCTTCCGGCCGGTAAATCTTGTCGGTGCAGATAAGGGCATCCTTCTTGTCGCCAGGGACAGAGATGACACTTATCGGGCCTGGCATCTTCAGCATGTTATATGCATAGTGAGAGGTTGCCATGAACTTGGCGAGCGCTGGACGGCCGAATATTCCATTGTAAGGCAATGGAAAGTCAGCAACGTCAAAAGTGACCCTCTCAGTTCTGAAGTTCAGCTCACTACCAAATGTTACCGGCAACGTGATCTTCCCCTTCGGCTTGCTCCTTCCCGGATTGATTCCTTGGAATGTGCCGGTCTCTTCGAGCTTCATTGTCGAGGATCCGGAGTTTCGGAGCACCGCGGAGGAGATCAGTTCAAGCCGCCCGCCGTCAACTAGCATCTTAGTGACCTTGAGGTTGCGGATAGTTGGTGAAACCAACATCGGCAAGCACCCGACCGCAGATTATGCGATCGTGGTGGTCCTCAATATCAAAGATGATAGGCGTCTTTGGACCATTTCGAGGCTTGCGTGACTCGACGGGTGGTTCTGCCGCATTGACTTCCCGCACCCACTGTTTGAGCTGGCGGTGTGAAGTATGCAGAGAAGCACCACCGTCAACGCACAGGTCCTCTGTGGCTTTCTGAAACTCCTACTCATCGGCCTCATCATCATCCATATCTTCATCTTCGTCGTCATCTTCATCCTTGTCGCGGCCGCGGGGAGGTCTGTCTCCTTGCCGCTGCTTGGCCTTGCCGCTGCGTCCTCCCCTGCCGGGGCGTTTCTTGCTAGATCCTCCAGTACCTTCTTGGGCCTTCTCCTTGTCGCGTCGCTCGTACTCAGCTTTTTGCTGCTCGACAAGCTGCTGGACCTTCTTGCAGCTCTGGAGATCATGGCCCTTGGTGCGGTGGATCTTGCAATACTGCTTGTCAGAGCCGCCCTGTTTGTCAGCGACCGCCACAGCCTCGCCGGAGCCACCAGCTTTGGCTTTCTCGGCGCCACCTCCGTTGCCGGACTGCTCAACAACTAGCACGCCTTTGCCTTTCCTCTTCCTATTGTTCCGCCGCCGGTTTCCCTTTGCCGGGGCAGCATCCTCGCTGTCAGATCCTCCTGCTCCTGTGTTCTCTCCGGGGAGCCTCCTCCCTTCCTCAGCACATGCACACTTGTCGGCCAGGGCATATAGCTCACTGACGTCTCTGATCTTGCACATCGCCATCTCCTCCGCATCTGCGGTTACGCGACGCTCGATGGAACGCGATGATGATCGGCGCAGGTGGACATCTGGGATTGTGTGATGCACACGGCTGAATCTCTGAGTGTACTTGCGCAGGGACTCTCCTTCCTTCTAGACGAGTATATGAAGGTCGCTCTCTTGGCCATGAGGTTTGTGGCCGCCTGTAAAGGCGCCGACAAACTGATGGCACAGATCTGCCCATGAGGATATGGAGTTGTCCGGCAAGTGCATGAGCCAGGATCTGACATTGGGCTTGAGTACCAGTGGGAAGTAGTTGGCAAGGATCTTGTCGTCCCGTCCCCCGGCAGCTTGCACCGCGATGGTGTAGTTGCTGAGGAACTCCGACGGATGCGTCTTGCCGTCGTACTTCTCTGGTATGTCTGGTTTGAAATTCTTCGTGCTGGGCCACTGGACTTGCCGTAGCTCACGAGTGAACGCAAGGCAACCTACCACATACGGCAAGTCGCCTGGTTCCCCTGGCGCATGCATGTCGACAGTGGGCCTAGCACGCTGGTCCGATTGACGCCGCGCTTCTCTTCGGCGCTCGATGCGGGTACGAGCGTCTTCTTGCTGTCGTTCTTGAAGAACTTGGCGCTGATCGCGACGAGCTCGTGGATCTGATGATGCAGTGGAGTCAGTGTCGAGGTTGACCCGGCGAGTCGGTGATCTTGGCCTTCGGGGTGCAGAGTGCACGGTGGTTGCACCCCCACCGGTCTTGTCACCATCGGCTCATGCCTGGCAATCTTGCCGCGGCTTCGATGTACTCGGTTGCCATGGAGTGTCGCCGTTGGCGAAGCCGATGAGACTCTGAATGGTGGCCCTCCAATCGTCGATCTTGTCCGCCGTTGGAGGGTAATCCAGGAGCAGTTGAGCTCACGCCAACGCTTCTTCTGGAGTCTTCGGTGGCGGTGGAGAACGGTGCGAGGAGCGGGATATGCTCGGACTTCCAACTAGGTTGGAAGGAGCAGTATCCCGTCCAGGCGACCGTGTCTTGCTCGTGCCAGCATGTTGGCGTGCATGCTGGTCTTGAGCGCCCTGAGATCCACCAGCTTGATCTTGATCTAACGAACGTATGGTACCGCGAGTACCATGACGCTGTCTGTCCCGCGCCTCCTCGGAAGGGCACGGTGCATGCACGGACGCCGAGTGAGGGAGTCCTGGACTAGGGGGTGTCCGGACAGCCGGACTATCATTATCCGCCGGACTCCAAGACTACGAAGATAGAAGATTGAAGACTCCGGCTCGTGTCCGGATGGTACTTTCCTTGGCGTGGAAGGCAAGCTTGGCAATACGGATATGTAGATCTCCTACCATTGTAACCGACTCTATGTAACCCTAGCCTCCTCCGGTGTCTATATAAACCGGAGGGCTTTAGTCCGTAGGACAACATACATTACAACAGTCATACCATAGGCTAGCTTCTAGGGTTTAGCCTCCTTGATCTCGTGGTAGATCTACTCTTGTACTACCCATATCATCAATATTAATCAAGCAGGACGTAGGGTTTTACCTCCATCGAGAGGGCCCGAACCTGGGTAAAACATTGTGTCCCTCGTCTCCTGTTACCATCCGCCTAGACGCACAATTCGGGACCCCCTACCCGAGATCCGCCGGTTTGGACACCGATATTGGTGCTTTCATTGAGAGTTCCTCTGTGTCGTCACCAATAGGCTTGATGGCATCTTCAACCAACAACGCTGTCCAGGGTGAGACTTTTCTCCCCGGACAGATCTTCATATTCGGCGGCTTCGCACTGCGGGCCAATTCACTTGGCCATCTGGAGCAGATCGAAAGCTACACCCCTGGCCATTAGGTCAGATTCGGAAGCTTAAACTTCACGGCCGATGTCCGCGGAGACTTGATCTTCGACGGACTCGAGCCTGCCAAGCGCGCCAAGATCGTGACGATGGGCACGATCTAGCTCTGCCGCCGAACAGTGCCTTGGTGGCCGCACCTGGATCCGCTTCGGCCATTAGCCCAGAGCCGATCGCTCATATCGAGGGCCGGTGGATAGACGCCGCCCCGGGGGCTTCAACATCCATGGCGATGGAGCCGAACACTGATCTTGTCCCCTGCGAAACCCGTGATTCCGAGGCGCCGGACTCCTCACTGGACTCTGAACCTCCCGCGCCCCTACCAATCGATCCGGATTGGGCGCCGCTTATGGAATTCACCGCCGCGGACATTTTCCAACACTCGCCTTTTGGCGATATACTGAATTCACTAAAGCATCTCTCGCTATCAGGAGAGTCCTGGCCGGACTATGGCCAGGATGGTTGGGGTACGGACGACGAAGAAATTGAGAGCCCAACCACCACCCACTTTGTAGCCACTGTCGATGACTTAACCGACATGCTAGACTTCGACTCCGACGACATCGACACCATGGACGACGATGCCGGAGACGAACAGGAGCCAGCGCCTACAGGGCACTGGAATACCACCTCGTCATACGACATATACATGGTGGACACCCCAAAAGACGGGGATGGCGAAGAAGCATCGGAGGCAGATTCTCTAAAGAAGCAGCCCAAATGCCGACGTCAGCGGCGCCGCTCTAAATCCCGCCACAGCAAGAATGGAGATTCCGGCACAGGAGATAATAATACCCTAGAGAGTGCCGAAGACGATCCCCTCCAGCAAAATTCAGCGCAGGAGGATGCATAAGCAAGCCCTCACGAGAGGGCGCGCATTTAAGGGGTTGAGGATGATAACTATATGCCTCCTCTCAAGACGAAGCAAGCCTCAACGATGATGAATTCGCGTGCACACGAGGATCCCGTCGAACAAGAGCGCTTGCAAGCCAGGCTTATCGCCATAGCAAACAGCCTAAAGAAAAAAGCAGCAACAGCTCCAAGCTGATCAAGACCTCGCCGCCGATCGATGGACCGAGGTCCTCGCGTCAAGAGTATAAACTCGAACGCCTCCAAAAGTTACCTAAGACGCAAGCTGCTCCCCGATTAGAGGAGGAAGCATACATACCTTCATCACCAGCGCACGATATGGTCGACCGACCACCACGTATTCATGATGAGAGGCATCCAGGCCCCAGCCAAGGCATACCCCGCATCGCTCCAAAAGTGCGGTTAAGAGGGAACGCTACCGACTTGCGAGACATATTGGAGGACAAGGCAAGGCAATCCAGATCCATCTACGGATCACGTGGGCGCCCACGACCCACGATTTAATACCGTCGCCACGGATACAATAACCCGCCGGGCCGAACACAGCAGACAGCGCCTCTCGAGCTGCATCGCGATGTAGCTCAATACAGGGCGCCGACACCTCTATGCTTCATCGACGAAGTAATGGATCATCGATCCTCAAGGGTTTAAACCCAGAATATCGAATCTTACGATGGCACAACAGACCCGCGGGTTTGGATCGAAGACTATCTTCTCCACATTCATATGGCCCGCGGTGATGATCTCCATGCCATCAAGTATCTCCCACTCAAGCTTAAAGGACCAGCTCGATATTGGCTAAACAGCTTGCCCGCAGAGTCAATTGGGTGTTGGGCAGACCTGGAAGCCGCATTCCTCGACAACTTCTGTGGCACGTAAAGCGACCACCGACGCCAATGACCTAAGCCACATTATTCAACAGCCAAACGAATCGGCCGCATAATTACGGACACGGTTCTTGACAAAGAAAACCAAATCGCCGACCGTCCGGATGCAGAGGCCCTTGCAGCCTTCAAACATAACATCCGGGACGAATGGCTAGCCCGCACTGGGCAGGAAAAGCCAAATCCATGGCAGCCCTCACATCGTTAATGACCCGCTTTTGCGCGGGAGAGGACAGCTGGCTAGCCCGTAGCAACAACCTCCATAAAAATTCTGGCAGTCCGGATACTAAGGACAACAACGGCAGGTCACGTCGAAACAAAAACAAGCGCCGCATTAACGGCGACGATAAGGAGGATACGACAGTCAATGCCGGATTCCGAGGCTCTAAACCCGGTCAGCGGAAGAAGCCATTCAAAAGAACCACTCCGGGTCCGTCCAATCTGGACCGAATACTCGACCGCTTATGCCAGATACATGGCACCTCTGAAAAGCCAGCTAACCACACCAATAGAGATTGCTGGGTGTTCAAGCAGGCCGGCAAGTTAATTGCCGAAAACAATGACAAGGGGCTAAACAGCGACGACGAGGAAGAGACCCGACCGCCGAACAACAGAGGACAGAAGGGTTTTCCCCACAAGTACGGACGGTGAATATGATATACGCGACCCACATACCCAAGAGGAAGAGGAAACGCGCACTAAGGAACGTCTATGCGATGGAGCCAGTCGCCCCAAAGTTCAATCCATGGTCCTCTTGTCCGATCACTTTCGATCGAAGAGACCATCCGACCAGCATACGCCATGGCGGATTCGCCGCATTGGTTTTAGACCCAATCATCGATGGATTTCACCTCACAAGAGTCCTGATGGACGGCGGCAGTAGCCTGAACCTGCTTTATCAGGATACAGTGCGCAAAATGGGCATAGACCCATCAAGGATTAAACCTACAAAGACAACCTTTAAAGGTGTCATCCAGAGTGGAGGCCAATCTGCAGTGCTCACCACACCGAAGTGGTCTTCGATCCCGGATAATTTCCGGAGTGAAGAGTTAATCTTCGACATAGTCCCGTTCGCAGGCTATCACGCTCGCTTTCGGACAAACGCGCTTGTAAAATTCAACGCGGTGTCAGATTATGCATAGCTAAAGCTCAAGATGCCAGCCCTCGTGGAGTCATCACGGTCAATGGGAATTGAACGCTCCTCCGAATGGAGGAACATACAACTGCTCTCGGCGAAGTCTGAGCAGCCTTCTAAGGCAATTCTCAAGTCCGCAGTTAAAAGGCCGGACACAAGAAAGCGCGCCCGAGCAATGCCAACCAAGACCACCTGGCGCGATCAGAGCATCGCAGAGTAATGCGGCCCCAACCCTCGCCCACAAGATGATTGCAAGAATAACACTCCATGTACATCATTACGCTTTGGAGATACCATGGGCGCAGGAAAGGGGCACGATCACAATGGACCCAGAGCGGCTCGACACACCAGGGGCTCACAAGTGTGCCCCCCTTATTTTTTTATTTTATTTTTCTTCTTCTTTTATGTACACAGACTCTGTTAACTGAAGCCCTATCCGTGGCGTAACCTACCGAACTCATGATGCAACAATCGGGGACTAAAGAAGGCCAGCGAACATTGTGTGGTCTCAATTACGAGCATTAAATTCGATTATATACACCAAGTCTGCAGCTCATCCTCGGAGGGGACATGTTTATTGAGTCCAAATCCCTTGCTTATCGCACTATTTATATGAGTCCGCTCTACTAGCAGACTTTCTTTCATAAATAATGCAGCACCTTTTTATTACAATTGCGTTATCTTTTATATATATGTTAATTATATGACATCTTGCACCCGTATGTTTTGGTACGGCCGAATACGCCAGGGGCTTCTGTTCCCCAAATTATGGTGTGATAAAGTCCGAACACTTTCACAAGTGAGGCACCCGAACTTATAGCATTATATGAATCGGCTCCGAATCATGTCTTGGGTCAATAGTTGGGTTTGCCCGGCTCCCATGTTTTGGTGCCTTACGTTTCGTTCCGTCGGCTAAGGTAGCACTGGGAGAACCACTGCGATTGCGCCCCGGTTGAGCCGGGCGAGCGCCTCAGTGGAGAAAGCTAAAACTGACTGGCATGATAAGGCAAGAGACCGGTTGCTGTTCGAGAGGTTTTTCCAGGTCCTTAAAGACTCACGCTGCTTCGAGCAAAGTTCCGGATAATGTCCGATGAAGGCGTGGATAGCGCCCCGGATTCGGTCGTCCGAATACCAGGGGCTTCGCCGAAATTTAAAATTATAGAATTCTATGGCTAAGTGAGAGTGTTCAAGCATTATAAGTCCGGTTGCCTTGTTCATCGTGTTGAGCGCCTCCCTAGATGGACCCAAAAATGGGAACAAGAGTGCTCAAGTTTATCCCGAACACCCCAAAGACTTGTGGCTTGGGGCTGAAGCCAACGACTTGCCATCTCTCGATTTTACAAATGGCCGCATAAAAGGTAATATTTTAAATGAAAAAGCATTGCTCATGGCGCATATGAAAGAAGTTTTCAAAGACAGATAAATACAAGCGAAGTTCACTCAAAGATTACATCTCGGTAGCACTCATCCGCAATATCGCAGGCTCCCTTCAGACAATTTTATAATACTTCTCCGCGTCGCGATACTCCTTGCCCGGCGGTGGGTCCGTGAGAAGCTTCTCCGCATCCAGTTTGCCCCATTGCACCTTTATGCAGGCAAGGGCCCAACGAGCGCCTTCGATAAAGCAGAGCGCTTGACTACATCCAGCCGGGGCATGCATCCATCAGCCGCGCCGACGAGGCCAAAGTAGCTCCGTGCATGGCCTGTCCAGCCACAACGGACTATGAGACCCTTCATGGCCTCCTCACTACCTTGTGGAGTTCGACGAGCTGCTTCACTGGTCGCTGGGGGCACTGGATGGCCGGCCTCGTGAGTACCGAGACCGTAAGACCTTCTCCGCCGAGCTCCCTCCTTGCCACGATAGAATGCGGCGCATCGGTTGCACCACGGCAGATCTGCAAACGCCTCGAGAGCTCCGAATTCGGGTAAGTATCAGGTAGTTCACATTAACATGCCTGCTTTGCATGAAAAATGCCTTACCCGCCGCTATCTTCTTTATGTTCTCAACTTCCTGAAGGGCCTTATGGGCCTCGGCCTAGGCGGACTTGGCACTTTCGAGAGACGAGGCAAGCTCGGACTCTCGAGTCTTGGAGTCACGCTCCAAACTCTCATGCTTTTCCATGAGAGCCTGGAGCTCTTGCCGAACTTCCGCCACTAGTGCCTCTTGCTTTTCTCGCTCAGTTGCTCAGGTCAAGGCCGCTGCTCGCCATGACACAGGCTATCCTTGGCTGCCACCTCGTTAGTGGCCCTGCAATACACATATTATCCTTGTTAATTTTATTTGCAACCAAAATCCTTTTCTGGAAGGTACTTATTCAAAGAGGTGTTACTCACCTTCTTTTTCCCCGAGCTGCCTCTTGGCATGGCCGAGCTCTTGCTCGGACCGCTCGAGATCCTTCTGCAGCACCTCGACCTCCGCCAAGCACGCGGCAGAGGTCAGCAGCGCAGCCTGCAAACCCATATTGACATATTTTAGGCAACCTCACAGATATCTTGTTAGATCCTCAGTCCGCTTTTCTTTCCGAACACCGAACTAAGCATCGTGGGCTACCGTCTATGCGGTATTACATTACATAATTTTAACTTCTTACCTCAAAGCTGTTAGAAGGCTGCTGCAGCATTGGTCATCCCGCTCTTAGCAAGATGAACCTTTTCAATCACCGCACTCATGATAGTGCGGTGTTCTTCCTCGATGGAAGCGCCTTTAAGCGCCCAACAGGTTATCCGCGCCCGGTTGACGGAGGCTGCGGCGTCATGTCCCGCCCTTCGCTCGAAGGCCGCTGGCGGACTCGAACCACTGCGGGTTCCGGCGTAGAGTCCGACACAAAGTCTGGGAGGCTGCGACGGCGCCCGGAGCCTCCTCCCGATGGGTCCTCTTTGGGATCCCACTCGGCGTCCTGCTCGGGGCGTGGGGTAGAGGCAGTCGGGATAGAATTCACATCCGACGAGGCCAATGACCCGCTCGATGAGTCGGGGAGATCATCATTGGCTGGACTACAGGCAGAATGCGGCGTTAGAAGGATACTACACGACATAAAAGAAATTACACATCAAGGATCTGGATACTTACGATCTCGCCGGACGCCTGGCCCTTGGAGGCCACTCATCCTCGCCAACGCTGATGTTGGCGAAACTGTCCGGGGTGATAGTTCTACCCCTCTTGGACCCTTCGGCCCCCCGATTGGGGAGGCCTTCCTCTTCTTCTCTCCCTCCTCCGGGAGAGAATACTCCTCCTCCTCGTCTTCAGGGGAGGAGTCCTCGCCGCCGCCGACGCTGATTGCGGAACTTTTTCGAGTCCCCGTGGCCACCTTCTTGGCCTTCTTCTCCGGCACCACGTGCGGTGCCGGAACCAGCAGCCCTGTTAAGCGGGTGTCCACTGGGTCTTCTGGCATGGGAGCCAGGCTGATAAGAAGCTTGGCCTTCTCCATCCATTCCTGTCAAAGGAAGTGGCAGAATGAAATCCCACTAAAAGTTGATTCAATTATCACAAGTGTCCCGTGATGGGGTTGAATCACTTACCTCGTCAGTTGGATACTGCGAGCTGAATCCGCGATCTTCCGTCGCGGATGCGGGGGCTTCGGCGCCCTTGAACAGCACCTCCAGCGCCTTCAGATGTTGTATCAAGAGCCCGCTTAGCGCCTGGTGCTGTTCTAGATTGAACTCCCACAAATTGAATGCCCGTTCTTGGCATGGGAGAATCCGCCGGATGAGCATGACTTGGACCACGTCGACAAGCCGGAGCCTATTGCTCACCATCTTCTTGATGCAGGCTCGGAGTCCCGTCACCTCCATCGGATTGCCCCACTGCAAGCCCTTCTCTTTCCAGGAGGTGAGCTGCGTGGGGATGCCAGATCTAAACTCGGGGGCCGCCACCCATGTGGGCTTGCGCGGCTCGGTGATGTAGAACCACCCCGATTGCCACCCCTTGACGGAATCCACAAAGGTCCCTTCGAGCCATGGGACGTTGGGCAATTTGCCCAACATGGCACCTCCAAGATTCCGCTTATGCGTTCTTCACAACCTTCGCTTAACGTTGAAGGTCTTGAGCCCACAGTCAAGTGGGGCCGGATGCAGAGGAAGGCCTCACACACGACGATAAACGCCGAGATGTTGAGGATGAAGTTCGGCGCCAGATCGTGGAAATCCAGGCCGTAGTAAAACATGAGCCCCCGGACAAATGGATGGAGCGGAAAGCCCAGTCCGCGGAGGAAGTGGGGGAGGAAGACGAACCTCTCATGAGGCCGAGGGGTAGGGATGAGCTGCACCTCGTCGGGCAGCCGATGCGCGATATCGCTGGAAAGATATCCAGCGCTGCGCAACTTGGTGATGTCCTCCTCCTTAGCGGTGGAGGCTAACCATTTACCTCCCGCTCCGGACATATTCGGATAAGGTCGAGGCGAGATGCGCAAGCTTGGGCGTTGGAGCTCGAGTGCGCGGAGATGGATAAGCAAAGGAGGAAGAAGGTGTAGGTGAGAAGGTGAATCCTTATCCCTTATATATAGGCGGATTTAAAACTGTGCGCTCTCCCACCGCCCGATAAAACTCGCTTATCTCCCAAGCGCCACCATCAATGGCGCGGTTGGGTTACCCACGTCCGTATTGATGAGAATCCGGAATAAGGGGAACACGATCTCGCTCGACAAGACGTGCCATGAAACCGCCGCTAAACGTGTTGAGGTGGTATAGTAAAAACGATTCAAACAAGGGCTTGGTGGCGGTGTGATGTCACGCCGCATAATACGTCAGCAGATTGAGCTAAGTGTACATTTTATTCTCTCTACGGTGGAATGTGGAAGTTATTTTTTGCAGAGCGAGACACTATCCTGCTGTTCATGATCTTCTCTGGGTTATTCAAGGGAGGAACCCGCCTTGCAATGCCGAACATTATGCACGCCGTACTTATCGTCATTGAAGACTGGTTCAGGGGCTACTGAGGGAGTCCTGGACTAGGGGGTGTCCGGACAGCCGGACTATCATTATCCGCCGGACTCCAAGACTACGAAGATAGAAGATTGAAGACTCCGGCTGGTGTCCGGATGGTACTTTCCTTGGCGTGGAAGGCAAGCTTGGCAATACGGATATGTAGATCTCCTACCATTGTAACCGACTCTGTGTAACCCTAGCCTCCTCCGATGTCTATATAAACCGGAGGGCTTTAGTCCGTAGGACAACATACATTACAACAATCATACCATAGGCTAGCTTCTAGGGTTTAGCCTCCTTGATCTCGTGGTAGATCTACTCTTGTACTACCCATATCATCAATATTAATCGAGCAGGACGTAGGGTTTTACCTCCATCGAGAGGGCCCGAACCTGGGTAAAACATTGTGTCCCTTGTCTCCTGTTACCATCCGCCTAGATGCACAATTCGGGACCCCCTACCCGAGATCCGCCGGTTTTGACACCGACACCGAGGTTTGCGCCGCCTTGTCCTTGGACCTGGCAGCACCGTGAGCTCCCTTGTCGACGCCCGTTCCTCCGCCGGCGTCTACCCCACCACCCGTTTGCTCTGGTGGCAGCAGAATCGACGTGGACGGAGCAGCCACCTCCGAAGCCTTCTTCTTCGGTGGCATGTTGATGAAGAAGATGAAGATCTAGCTCGTGTGAACGCCGGATCGGGTTCACACAACCTCGACGCCCCCTACCTGGCGCGCCAAAGATGTCGTGGGAAACAAACACCTATGGGACCGGCGGACCGGGCCCCTTTCGGTTCGGTGGGGGGCGGAGATCGCACGAAGAGCGGATCGAGGCGAAACACACGAGCGGTTTACCCAGCTTCGGAGCTCTCCAGAGAGATAATACTCATACTGCTGCTTGTCTGATTGTATTGTGTTCTTGCTCAGGAGCGCGGAGTACTACAGTACACCTCAGCTGCTAACGAGACCGAGCGTGAGTGTTTTCTGGTTTCCAACCCTTCCCCCCCTCTACGTTGCGCATGGGCCTCCTTTTATATGCTCAAGGGGTCACCGACAGGTGGCAATGTAGGCAAGGGTAAAATTGGAAAAGGAATGTGGTTGGTACAACTACCTGTACAGTGTATCATACCTAACCCTGACGGCAGGGGACAAAAGCATTAAATGCCCGTCTATGTCGCCCAAACAGTGCATAAAAAGGACCGTCAGGGGCGCCACCACTTGCCACGATGGCGATCTTGTCATCTCCGCTTGCCACCTCGTACCGCTGGCTGCACAGCCTCTTGCCACGTGCGCTTGGAAAAGTCCCAGAGCGACACGTTAGTGGATGCGCTGGAGCGCGGGCGCAGAGTGGTAGCCTGCCGCGGCAAGCGCCTTGCCGCGGTCGTTGTCTTGTCGCGTCCTGAAGCTTGTTGCTCACCGAGCCTTGCCGGGACGCGTGGCGCGTCGCGGCAAGTTCCTTGAAATGCCTTGGTTGGCCTTCCCGCAAGCTCCTCTTGTCGGGTCTTGTCTCCTTGGCTTAAACACTTTGTTCTTGAATGGCTCCAAAGGAACCACGGAGGACCTTGGCGCCACCCGCAAGCCTTGCTGCTGGGTGTCATGATCGCCTGTGCACAAGTTCGGGAAACTAAGGTACCCCTACTTTAGTACACCGACACCGTTGCCAGGGAGCATAGGTCTATTCTCTGAGACACTTGGGATTTATATCTGTTGATCACTATGAAGAACTTGAAAGACGATTGAACTACTATTTTGCCCTCAACTATGAGGGGAGATAAGGAATTGCCACCTAGCTCTGCACTAGATTCTCCTTCCGTTATTAGTAAGCTTGCGACACCTAAACCTGCTACTGCTATGAATTCTGATATGTCGCATGTTATTGATGATGCCACTTCTGCCATGCATGATGAAACTACTTCTGTGCGTGATACTACTTTGCCATTAGGTGAATTTCTTGATGAACAACTTATAGAGTTAGGGGGAATGAAAATATTGAAGAACCTATTATTGATGATAGTGATGATGAAGGTTCCCCCAATGATTATGTATTACCTGTTGTTCCTAAGGGTTATGTTATGAATGAAACAACTGCTATGGAAATTCTTGATTGCAATGATAGAAATGATCTTAATAAATTATTAGCTAAATAGAAGCAGCAGTCTCTTAATGCTAGAATGAAACCCGATCCTGCTTTTGCTACTTCACCTATCTGTGTTACTGATAAGTATTATGAATTCTCTGTTGATCCTGATATTATTACTTTAGTTGAATCTGATCCTTTTTATGGCCTTGAATCTGAAACTGTTGTGGCACATCTTACCAAGTTGAATGATATAGCCACCCTATTTACTAATGATGAGAAGTCTCGCTATTTATATATTCTTAAGATATTTCCATTCTCATTAAAGCGTAATGCTAAGACTTGGTATAATTCTCTTGCTCCTGGTTGTGTGCGTAGTCCCTAGGATATGATTTATTACTTCTCTGCTAAATATTTCTCTGCTCATAAGAAACAAGCTGCCTTGCGGGAAATATATAATTTTGTGCAAATCAAGGAAGAGAGTTCTCCCACAAGCTTGGGGGAGGCTTCTCCGTTTACTTAATACTTTGCCTGATCATCCTCTTAAGAAAAATGAAATACTTGATATCTTTTATAATGGACTAACTGATGCTTCCATGGACTACTTGGATAGTTGTGCTAGTTGTGTTTTCAGGGAAAAAACAGTCGACGAAGCTGAAATACTATTGAATAATATGTTGACTAATGAAAATAATGGGACTCTTCCTGAGCCAATTCCCGAAGTAATTCCTAAACCAATTGAGCCAACTCCTGAGCCTATTCCTAAACCCACTCCAAAGAAGAGAGGTGTTTTATTTCTCAGTCCTGAAGATATGCAAGAGGCAAAGAAATCAATGAAATAAAAAGGTATTAAAGCTGAAGATGTTAAGAATTTACCTCCTATTGAAGAAATACATGGTCTTAATTTATCATCAAGAACCACATTGTCTTGATAACCCAACACAGGTAGTAAAGGTAAATTCTCTCTATAGATATTATAAAGTTGAAATACCCTCTACTAAATTTCATAGCCCTTGCTTAGATGAATTTGATGACTTTATGGCTAGACAAGAAGTTTTAATGCTTATGTTGGTAGAGAGTTAAAGAATAATGCCTTCGAGATAGGACGTGCAGGTGATAACCTGGCTAGAGTTAAAGACGAATTTCACCGCGTTAGCAAATATGCTTCTATGGTTGCTACTCAAGCTGAGCAAGTACTTAAAGCTCAAAATGATTTGCTTGATGAATTAAATAATAAAAATGACTTTGCTGTTAGAGTGGCTACTAGAACTGGTAGAATGACTCAGGAACCTTTGTATCCTGAAGGCCACCCTAAGAGAATCGAGCAAGATTCTCAGAGAAATAATTTAGAGGCACCTAGTTCTTCCAAAAAGAAGAAAAAGAAAAACGATAGGACTTTGCATGCTTCTAGTGAACCTACTGTAGACACACCTGAGAATCCCAATGACATTTCTATTTCTGATGCTGAAACACAATCAGGTGATGAACATGAATCTAGTGATCATGTTAATGATAATGTTCATGTTGATGCTCAACCTAGCAAAGACAATGATGTAGAGATTGAACCTGCTGTTGATCTTGATAACCCACAATCAAAGAATCAACGTTATGATAAGAGAGATTTTGTTGCTAGGAAGCATGGTAAAGAAAGAGAACCATGGGTTCAGAAACCCATGCCCTTTCCTCCTAAACCATCCAAGTCAAAGGATGATGAGGATTTTGAGCGCTTTGCTGAAATGATTAGACCTATTTTCTTACGGATGCGCTTAACTGATATGCTTAAAGTAAATCCTTATGCTAAGTATATGAAGGATATCATCACAAATAAAAGAAAGATACCGTAAGCTAAAGTTTCCACCATGCTTGCTAATTACACTTTTAAGGGTGGAATACCAAAGAAACTTGGAGATCCGGGTGTTCCAACTATACCATGCTCTATTAAAAGAAATTATGCTAGAACTGCTTTATGTGATCTTGGAGCCGGTGTTAGTGTTATGCCTCTCTCTTTATATCGTAGACTTGAATTGAATAAGTTGACACCTAATGAAATATCTTTGCAAATGGCTGATAAATCAACTGCTATACCTGTCGGTATTTGTGAGGATGTGCTGTTGTGGTTGCAAATGTCACTATTTTAACAGACTTTGTTATTCTTGATATTCCCGAGGACGATAGTATGTATATTATCCTTGGTAGACCTTTTCTAATACTGCAGGGGCTGTTATTAATTGCAACAAAGGCAATGTCACTTTTCATGTTAATGGTAGTGAGCATACGGTACACTTTCCGAGGAAACAATCTCAAGTTCATAGCATCAATTCTATTGAAAAAGTTCCAACTATCATTTTTGGAGGTTTTGAATTTCCTCTCCCTACTGTCAAGAAAAAGTATGATATTCTTATTGTTGGGGATTTTCATATCCCCGTTTAGGTAACTTAGTGTTATTCGAAATTTCTCCGGTTCCGTGTTATTCGGAATGAGTTTGTTAACAAGACTTGATCAACCTTGTTAGTGGGTTCATTTTGATGATGACGAGATGGATGAAACTAGAAGGCACAACCTTGTGTACCATCTTTTTACTTTCTGTTATTTAGAATAAATAAAGCAAAAATAGTGTTATCCACCTGTTTTCTGAATTATCCATGCATTAAAAAATAGTCCGAAAATAAAAGTGCTCCAAATGCCCTGCAAATTTAGTATGATTTTTTCTGGAATATTTGAGGATTTTAGGCACTGAAAACACTGCAGGAGGGGCAAGCACCAGGCCACGAGAGAGCAGGGCGCGCTCCCTGTCTCGTGGGGCCATGGTGGCTCCCTCCACTTATGCCAGCACCCACACACTTCATCTTCTACCCAAAAAAATCCCCATCCAGCTCAAGCACGAGTTCTAGCTCGTCTTGCTGCGATTTTCAATCTCTTAGCTCAAAGCTCCATTCACAAAACTGTTTTGCGAGATTGTTGCTTGGTATGTGACTCCTTCATTGGTCCAATTAGTTTTCGTTCTAGTACTTTATTCATTGTAAATTTTTGTTGCATAGGTGACCATGTTCTTGAGCTTGCATGTTAAATTTTTGAGGTCCCAAGCAATTCCAATGCATGATATAGGCTCTAGGCACTTGTAGGAGTAGTTGCTATCAATCTTGTTTAGTTTTATTCACTTCTATTTTGAAGTTACTAAAATTTCCGAAATTTTCAGAAAAAGAAATATGCTTAGAAGAATGTACCAAGGTGGTTCCTCGGCAAAGAAAGGGCCAAGGATTGCTATACGTGAACAAGATGTTAATTTGCCAAGGGACGCAAATGTATGTGCCTGCGAGTGGCCATCCGATGATTTTATGGTTGAAGCAGGCTTCAAGGGGGAATTTGACACGTATGTGCGTAATGCTGAGCTTGAGGACTTCTTACAAGATAAGTGTCCTCAATATTATCAATTGACTGATTCCTTTGTGCGGAGGTTCGAATATATTTCGTTGCGTAATTCTCCTAGTGTTTTGTTTGATATTTATGATACATCTTATACCATGGATTTAGAGGATTTCATAACTGCTTGCAAACTCCCGCAGTGGGGTAATATTAATGATCCTCCCAAATCTGAAGTTAGAGATTTTCTTGCTAGTATTACTGTGGGAGAATCTAGGGACGTAACACAAGCTACCATAGGGAGCATTCATTTTCCTGCTATGCATTACTTTGCTCTCTTTATTGGTAGATGCATTAACGGTAAGGACGAAGTATGCCACATGTGTGCCCCTGATCTTTGCATCCTCAAGAGTGCTGTGTCAGGTTATAGAGGTTATTACTTGGGGGCAATAGTTGCACGTAGGTTGCATAATAATAATAGAAGGGGAGATTTCTTTGGAGGAATTTATGCAACCCGTGTGGCTAATTTTCTTAATATAGCTCCACGAGAGGGGGATATGATTGTACCTCCTGTTTATTTAGATAAAGAAGCTATGTTTGATCATCATTTTCTTGAGAGGAATGAACAATTAATCCATTATCGACTAACCTATAATAGACGCAACGTCGTCCCTGTTACTCTTCCTGCTCCCTACCTTTTTGATTATCAGACAAAAGGAAGATATGTTGTCACCAGGGAAGAAGCCACTGAATATGAGAGGGGAATGGAGGCAGCTCGCCAACACACTGTTGCTTAGGACGCGGTCGCCTCTGCATCTCAGTACTACCCTAGTTTCACTTATGGATATCAGCCAGGCGGTCACTGGTATTAGACCAACTTAGGCCAAAACCCTATGCTTGGGGGAGTACGTATTTCTCACCGACTTTACATTCATGTTCACACACTAGTTGTCGGTGCTCATACTCTTTCATTGTATTATCCAAGCTAGTTTAAATTTCTTTTTCTACTTTTCTTCTTGTGTGTTTGTTAAACCTTAAGAAAAATCAAAAAAAATAGTTAGTTTAATTTCCTTGCTTGTAGTAGAAATTAAAATGAAAACCCAAAAATATTTCTCGTTCTTCTTTTACTCATTGGGAGCTTTCCCGTGTAAATAGTTTTATTTTCTTTTCTTTCTTTTGGGGGGTCGAGAAGACCATATTGAAAATGCTTAGTGGCTCTTATTTGCATGATTGTTTATTTACATTTAGAGCCCAAATTACTTGTCTTCTCTCTTGAATTGAATGCTTGCAGATTCCAGCTTAGTCCGATGCATGTGCACTCTTATTATTATACACATTGTTCAGTCGTGCGAGTGAAAGGCAATAATGACGATATATGATGGACTTATTGGGATGAGAAAAGCTGGTATGAACTCGACCTCTTTTGTTTTTGTAAATATGATGATTCATCGTTCCTGAGTCAGCTATTATGAAGTAAATATATTTGCAATGACATTTAGAGATTATAATTGCTTGTGCCATGCTTGATTAGCTATGAGTTATAATGGTTTACCTTGCGTGCCAACATGCTATTAGAATGATTATGATGTGGTATGATGGGATGGTATCCTCCTTTGAATGTATTAAGTGACTCGACTTGGCACATGTTCACGCATGTAGTTGAATCAAATCAACATAGCCTTCATGATATTTATGTTCATGGTAGATTATATCCTACTCATGCTTGTACTTGATGTGAATTAATTTTAATGCATGTTTACGATCGTTGTCGCTCTCTCGCTTGGTCGCTTCCAGTCTTTTTCTAGCCTTCAATTGCATTTAAGCGGAATACTGCTTGTGCATCCAAACTCCTTAAACCCCAAAGTTGTTCCATATGAGTCCACTATACCTACCTATATGCGGTATTTACCTACCGTTCCAAGTAAATTTTTATGTGCCAAACTCCAAACCTTCAAATGAAATTCTATTTTGTATGCTCGAGCAACTCCTGTTTCAACTAGGGCTGCCTATATCTTCCATGCTAGGTGGGTTATTCTCAAGAGGAGTGGACTCCGCTCCTCATTCACAAGAAAGGGCTGGTAACCGGGATGCCCAGTCCCATGATCCAAAAAGATCAAAATAAATCAAAATAATTAAACAAAACTCCCCCAGGGCTGTTGTATGTTGGAGGCACTCGTTGTTTCGAGCAAGCCATGGATTGATGCTTGTTGGTGGTTGGGGGAGTATAACCTTTACCATTCTGTTTGGGAACTGCCTATAATGCATGTAGTATGGAAGATACAGCTATCTCATAGTTGTAGCGTTGACAGCAAAAGTATGCCGCTCAAAATGTTATTCAATCTCTATTTTAAAATCGAGCTCTAGCACCTCTACAAATCCCTGCTTCCCTCTGCGAAGGGCCTATCTATTTACTTTTATGTTGAGTCATCACCCTTCTTATTAAAAAGCACCATTGGAGAGCACATCGTCATTTGCATTCATTATTATTGGTTTATATTGGGTATGACTTGACTGGATCTCTTTTACCCTGAATTACAATGTTTAGTCAGTCCTTGATCTTTAAAGGTGCTCTGCATTTATGTTTTGCGGTCTCAGAAAGGGCGAGCAAGATACCATTTTGTTATATCATGTTATGATCTTTTGAGAAAGTGTTGTCATCCGAGTTTTATTATTATGGCTTGCTAGCTGAATATGTTATTGATATGAGTAATTGTGAGACCTATGTGTTATTGTGAGTATGGTTAGTTCATAATATTTGCTAAAACTTGAATGCTGGCTTTTCATGTTTACAACAACAAGAGCAACAGAGTTTGTAAAAGTTTTTCTTTATCACTTTTAGTTTATCAACTGAATTGCTTGAGGACAAGTGCCGGGGCTTTCTCGCTGCGGCCACGAACACCTATGGGGCAGGGGGCCCCTTTTAGTCCGGCAAGGGAGCGGAGAGCGTGCGCAGAGCAGATCGAGGTCGGGCGCGCGTGGGGAGACGGGCGATTTTTACCCAGCTTCGGGGCTCTCCGGAGAGATAAAACCCCTACTGTTGCTTTGTGTTTTTTATTGGTTCTTGCTCGAGAGCGCGAGCGTATGGTGGTGTTGGATGGGTGATGAACCGAACCCCTTCTACGTGCGCATGGGCCTCCCTTTTATAACCTGAAGGGGGCACCAACAGGTGGCAGCGTAGGAAGAGGGGGTAGAAAGATAAAAACGCAGGTTGGTACAACAAGTGTCCAACAAATGTCCCCTACCTAACTCGACGGCAGGGACAAGGGCATTTAATGCCCGCCCGGTCGCTAACAAAGGTAAAGAAACGATCGTTAGGTGAGCCACCGTTGCCACGATGGCGTCTCTGTCGTCCGCTCCGCTACACTCGCTCCGCAATGGCTGGGCAAAGCCGCCACGCGCCCTCGGGATGGCCCTGGGTGACACGTCATTGGATGCGCTGGAGTTTGGGTGTAGGGTGGCAGCCTTGTCTGCGGAAAACGCCTGCCGCTGCCCTTCTCTTGTCGCGCGGCAAGCTTGCCGGACGCAGGCGTCGCAAGCAAGTCTTCCGAGGCGCCTTGGTTGGCCTTCCCGGCAATCTCCTCTTGCCGGGGCCTTTGTCCTCCCCGGCAAGCCTTCCTCGCTGGGGTCTTCGTCTTCTCAGTTGATACTTCATTCTTAAATGGCAGTAATAGGAGACGACGGAGGGTCTTGGCGGGCGCCCGGCAAGCCTTGCCGCGGGGCGCTGCGACTGCCCGTGCACAAGTTCGGGGTACTAAGGTACCCCCTACTTTAGTACACCGACAGGAGCCCCCGGGCCTGGGCCATACACGGTGCCGAGCGTTGTTGGGCCAGGCCCAATACAGTGCACGGGCACGCGTGGCCTGGGTCCACATAAAATCAAACTCCGTGTCCACCGCGTCCTCTTGCAACGGCACGCGTCTATTGCGGCGTCGTGGGAGAGAACGTGGTCAATACTTGACTCCAGAAAATGCGTAACGTTCGCATCCCCCGTTTATAAGCAGAGGAAACGGGGCCGTTCCCCCACTTCCGCCACTTGCAGTTCCTTCCTCCGAAAGCTCCGCCGCTCCCCTCCGCTTCCCAAGTCGAAAGAGAGCCGTACTCCGCCGCCCTTCGCCACCGCCGCCGCCGTCGCCATGGCTCCGAACGCCAGGAAGGCTACGAAGGCTGCGAAGGCTTCAAAGGCCGCGAAGTCGGCCGAGGCGCTGGAGCTCGAGGCGCTGCGCAAGAAGCAGGTGCTTTTCCCCCTCGAGCTCACCCCGAGGCGTTGCGGGCGGAGTTCTACCTCTTCCGTCGACGGAACGCTGGCGATTCTGCAAGACGCCGGTGCTTTTCATGAGGTTTTCCAAATCAAGAAGTGCCCCAAAGGGTACTACTTCTTCCTGTGTTCTTCTATTGCGGCACTGCCCACCTTTTTCCGATTCCTTTTGCGACATCATGAACACCTAAGGGTTTCATCTGCTTGATTTCACCCCAACGCCGTTCGACAATGGCGGTTTCGCACACCTCTGCGAGAACTTCGCTGGTATCCTCCCCAATGTGGCTCTTTTTCGCCATTATTTCTCCCTCGGCCGAGAAAGGGAGCCACCGGCTGGCGGAATTGCTCGACCTCCCGGATGGGCATGAAGGAGGTGTACTTGACGGGCGAGCTCCGCAGCAAGTGGGTCGAGTGGAGAGCGGAGTGGTGCTGGATCTGTGATGCCGATCCGCCGTCGTTCACCAAGCTGCGCAAGACCCGGGTGGTGCGTGGCAATGACTGGAGCGCTCTGTCGCCGGATGATGCCAAGCTGTCGATCGCTACCACCCGAATCCTCCGGCCAGCATGCCGGCTCACAACAGGCGGTTGGCGCGATTTCCTTCGCTGTCAGACGCTTCGCAGCGGGGAGGCCCGCCTGGCTATTCAGCGGCCCGGCGGATTTCATGAGGCTGCGCCCAGGCCTCAACTTCAACTTCACGGTCATGGAGCTTGACGCGATGCTGAGGGAGATGTTCAAGCATGACTCCAATCATCCAGAGTGGTTCCAGTTGGCGCAGGGCGTCGTCCCCTTGTGTAACAATTCCCAGCGCGATCGCATCTGCGCAATGATGCCAGAGTGCGATTCGCACAGGATAAGTGCCAATTGGATAGAGCCCGCTGCCGAGGTCGTGCAGCAATTCTTCGACGATTTGTTGGAGGTGGCAGTCAATCCCGACTAGCAGAAGCTCCTCACCCGTGCCACCACTGCCGATGAGCTGGCATATATCGCTAGCAGGGCCGAAGAGGCGGCGGCAGCCGCTGCTGCGGGTGAGTTTGGCTTCACGCTGGCGGAGGCGGATGCAGCCGCGGCGGCAAGCCTTGCCGCCCGGGATGATCTTGCCGGAGAAGGTGATGGTGAAGGGGAGGCCGAGGCCGGAACGGGCGAGCCCGTCGAGGGCGCGATCGGCCAGCCGTCTTTGAGCAACTTGCCGCAGGCGGAGCCCCCAGCGCAGCCCCAATTCCAACCGAGAAGGCGTCTCCGTCGAGTCAGAGAGCTGGCAGAGGAGCGAGCCGTCCAGCAGCCGCGGCGCCGTGGGACGCGCTCCACCGTGGCAAGTACCGTTGCCGCGGGAGGGTCCCAGGCCGAGCCGGCAACTGAGGCAGGGTCTTCCCGGGCCGCCACGCCTGATCCTGCCGCAGCCCTCGGCAAGCGCCGGAGGGAGCCTACTCCTCCGCCACGTCGCGCCGAGAGGGTACCGGAGTTCGACCTCTCCGCGCTGAGTTCAGATGATGATGAAGAGGAGGAGGAGGGGCAGTAAGGCTTTCTTCTTCTGTACTTGTCTCTCTTTTTTTTATCCTTGTTGTTGTTATCCTTGTATCTAACCTGCTTCTCTTCAAACCCCTGTTCTGTTTCATGACTTTGGCGGAGAGGGCGGCGAAGAGGGCCAAGGTCCCCGTGGTTAACGTCGAAGACGATCCTGCTGTGGCGGCCGAAGATACGTCCGAGACCACTTTGACGGACCCGGTCCCTTCCCCTCGCAGCAGCTCCCAGCACAGCCCCCAGCGTAAGTGCCTTGACTCGCTTCCTGTCGTGGGGCGCGCATGGTTGCTTCTTCTTCTGCCAACATCTTGATTGTTGACTTTTTTGTAAATAGGAGCAGAACATGCCCACCAGGAGCAGTCGGAGGCCGACCCGGAGGTGTCGTCGGCCTCGACTACGCCGCCAAGGGCCGATTCCCCGATATGGGAGCGCTCTCCGGCAAGGAAGGGATCTCCGGCAAGGGGTGGAACCAGTGAGCCCCCGGTGGTGGAGCCCACGATCATAGAGCCCAGCGCAGGTGACCCTCCTCGCCGGGGGCTCTCCCTTGGGTTCTGCTGATCTCCCTTTTCCTTCTTTTGGATATTTACTTGACTTTCTCTTCCTCTCCCTGTCTTCAGATCCTCCCCTTGGGGACCCAATGGAAGCTGAGGCCACCGGCGAGGAGGGCGTGTGCGGCAACACTGGAGATGTCGCCGCTGATGAGGAAGAGGCCGGCGCGGGGGAGCCCGCCGGCGAAGAGGCCGCCAAGGCCGCTGGCGCGGGGGCTGGCGAGGGGCCCAGCGATCGTACTAACGACCCGAAGGACGCAGGAGCGCGAGGCGCTGCATCGACTGCCGACCCATCCGCCGCTGACGCAGCGCTGGGCTCCGAAGAGCCCCAGCCAGGCGCTTACTTAAAGGCCGGCGAGGGCGTATATATCAAGCTCCCCTGGGCATCGAGCTCCAGGGCGCCGGTTGAAGGAGAGGAGTTTGACGGGGAGGTGCTTGCCTCTGCCGGGTTGGCAGTGGTTGACAGGCCAAGCAGCAGCAGCGGCGAGTCCGAGGAGGAGCAGCTGCTCTGGAAGCTGGTGTCACTCTACCGCGCCCGGCAAGCCAAGCTTGAGTCCCGGGAAGCGCTTGTCGTGCAGGCGGGAGTTGACATAGAGAAACATGCACAAGATCTCCGGAACTGCAACCAGGAGGCCCTCCGGTCCATTGACGAGGAGAGGGCGCAGCTCGACGAGGCGAAGAAGGCGTTCATCCTGGAGAAGGCTGAAGCCGAGGAGCAGCAGAGGCTCGCCGCCGAGGAGCTGTCCAAGCGGGATGGTGAGCTGATACAGAAGAAGGCATACTTGGACAGCCATGACGAGGAGCTCGCCGTCCGGGAACAATCACTTGGCGGGGCACTCAAGGAGGCTAAGGATGCCGCCGTGGCCGCTGAAGCCGCCAGGAAGGAGTTAGAGGAGAAGGTGACGCAGCTGGAGGCGGACGCGACAAGGAAGAACGAAGAGCTTGCCGCACTCCAGCGCGATCGCGAGAAGGATGCACGCGCCCACGGCGATCTGCAAGTTCAGCTCTCCGAGAAGATCAAGGAGCTGAACGCCGCCAAGGACTCGAGCGCTGATCTAGAACTGAAATTGGCCGCTTTGACGGAGATGCTGGACGCCGCCAAGAAGCGAGAAGATATCCTGAGGAAAGACCTCAAGGGCAACGAGGAGCTACTGACGAGGGCCGCCGAGACCCAGAACACCTTCAAGACCACGGTGGAGCTCTGGACGGAGGGCCTCGTCAACATCGCCGCGCTCATTGACGAGGAGTTGGCGGAGCTGAACTTGACGGGCTTCGGGTACTCTACTGAGGAGAATCTCCAGACCAGCGCCAAGCTCACGCTTTTCTTCAAGGATGTTGTGACGGCTCTCCGGCAGCTCCGGGAAAGGATCCCGAAGCAGCTGGCCGACGAGTCGCGCGCGATCTGCGCCGGGGTCTTGGAGAAGGTGTTGGTGAAGGTGCTCTTCCGCAACCCGGGCATCGACCTCTCCCGCGTCACCAAGAAGCTGCCGGAAGGCGCTGATCTTAAGGAGCTCAGGGCCATCGTGGCACCCATTGTGGACAAGGTGAACGAGGTCAGGAGGGTCGACGACGGGCGCGTGGATTAGGCCGCCCTTCTTCTCCTTCTTTCTTGCTGCTGCCGTTTTGGTTACGAGAACAATCTAGTCAGTGCCACAATAAGTCATTCTTGTGATATAACTCTATTCTGGGTACTGCTTGCTATGTTATTCCCTTTACTCTGTTGCATCCCTTGTATGCTTTTACCCTACGCTTTGAGGGACCTTGCCGGCGCAAGCACACTTGCTGAGTGCGGAACATCAGCAGCCCGCTGGCGGTGCTGCCTCCGGCAAGAAATCTTGTCGGGACTAATTGCAGCTCACTTGTATTGTTGAGCAGGCTCGAAAACAACGCAAGGGCGCAACTTAGCCGCGAGTCGATTCCTCCGCGCACAGGTTTTCCATACAAGGCACGAACGTTCAAGGAATATAACTTGAAAAAAAATTTAAAACTGACTAGGCTCAAACTTTGGCTACTTAGCTTTTCTGTCTTCTTTGCCCCGACAAGGCTAGATTCCTTTGAACAATGCCCGGTCTAGAGCTTTATCTCCTCCTTCCCCCCCCCCGGTGAACTTGTGGGCGGAGGAATCTTCTTTTTGAAAAGAAAGAAGAGAAAATAATGACATGGGACCCTAAGGTTCCTTATTGCTTACCGGGGGTAAGTGCTGCACAAAGTGTCAGATATATATGCAAAAAAGAAAGATGCACTGAATTTGACAAGATGTGCAGGGCACATAAACTTTATTTACGCACGGGAGCTGCGCCCGGCTTTGTACAAAGTGTTACATGCGACAATGCAAGGCTTGTATTAAAGGTGGTTGCCGAACAGGTCCGCAACCGCGCCTTATGGGAAAAACTTTAAGATGTTCTATGTTCCAGAGTTGCTCACCGAATACCATCTTCGGTCTCAAGGCATGACAGCGGGCCTAGTGACTCGTTTCACCCGATAAGGGCCTTCCCACTTCAGCGTCAACTTGTTTGAATTCTTGGCGGATTGAACGCGCCGAAGAACAAGGTCGCCTTCCTCGAAGCTTCTGGCGTTAACTTTGCGGCTATGATAGCGGCGCAAAGCATGCTGGTAGCGAGCGGCTCGCACAGCAGCCTGAAGACGATCCTCCTCGAGGAGCAGCGCGTCATCTTGCCGCAGCTGCTCTTGCTCAAGCTCATCATAAGCGAGCACTCGTGGCGATCCGTATACGAGTTCCGTGGGGAGAACTGCTTCTGCTCCATAGAAAAGAGCAAAAGGTGTCTGGCCAGTGGCTGGATTTGGCGTCGTTCTGATCGACCAAAGAACCACCGGCAGCTGCTCGATCCAATTCTTCCCTCACTTGTGTAGCCTGTCGAAAGTTCTGGTCTTGAGCCCGCGCAACACTTCAGCGTTTGCCCTCTCCGCTTGACCGTTGCTTCTTGGGTGAGCAACTGAAGCGAAGCAGATCTTGGTGCCAAGATCTTGGACGATCGCATGAAGGTGTGGTCAGAAATGTGTGCCATTGTCGGTGATGATCCTGTTAGGGATTCCAAACGCAAACAATCGACCAAGAACTTGATCGCTTGTTGTCTGTCACCTTCCTCACTGGTTCCACTTCCGCCACTTCGTGAACTTGTCGATTGCAACATACAAGTATTCAAAGCCCCCGACAGCTCGGGGAAAGGGGCCGAGGATGTCAAGCCCCCAGACCGAAAATGGCCAGGATAAAGGGAGTGTTTGGAGAGCTTGAGCTGGCTGGTGAATCTGTTTGGAATGGAACTGGCACGCTTCACACTTGGTTACTTGTGCAGTTGCATCCTGGAGGGCTGTCGGCCAGAAGAAACCTTGCCGGAAAGCCTTGCCGGCAGTGTTTTGGCGCCAATGTGGTGACCACATATGCCTCCATGTATCTCTGCCAACAGCTCTTGTCCATCTTCCCGGGAAATGCATTTCAATTTCACTCCGTTGAATCTTTTTCTGTACATTATGTCATCGACAAACTGGTACATACTTGATTGCCGAGCTACTCTTTCTGCTTCTTCTCGTTCCTCGGGGAGTTCTCCCGTCTCAAGGAAATGGACTATTGGTCGTGCCAGCTGGAGCTTGTGGCTCGACAAATGAGGACTAAAGCGCAAAAGGTTGCTGCGCAGAACATTCGCTTCGACGGCAAGGATCGTGGATCCTGCCGAGCATGATGTTCCCGCAAGCGTGTCGGGACACAGCTTGTCGGGAGCATTAGCTTCAACGGCAACCTCGGGCTTGTCGGAGCAGATCGCTCCTCAGCTCTTTTCTCGTGTTGAACCAGGAACCTTCTTAGTGGCGGCTTCGAGCTCGCGGAAGTGGTCGCCAGCAGTAATTTTCTTCTTGCTCGTCCAGTTGATGGCGTGGCGGATGGCTGAGTCAGCTTGAGCACAAAATCCCTGGTTCCACAGCAACTTGAGCGCGACACATTTTGACAAAGCCATCCGCAATGTCATTTCGAGCCCTTGGAACATGTTCCATTTGTAGGCCGTCAAAATGCTCCTCTAGCTTCCTCACTTCACAATGTATGCTTCCATCAATGGACTCGTAATCTTTGTTAACTTGGCGTCACGACAAGCTGTGAGTCACCCCGACAATAAGCTTTTTGATCCCAAGTTCAGCTACGATCTCGAGTCCGCAAGCAAACCTCATACTCTGCAAAGATTGTTTGTTGCTTACTCCTTGGGAAAGTGCATCCGACCACATACTTGAGGTGTTCTCCGGCAGGGCGACAAGTAGCACGCCTGCCCGGCGCTTTGCAGCGAGAAGGCACCATCAAAGTACATGACCCATTCTTTGCTAGCTTCCTTGACGGGATGCTCTTCTCCGAGTTTCTTCGTCCGTGTTGGCGCCCACTCGCTATAAATTCTGCCAAATCCTGCTCAATAGTTGAAGTGCTTTCAAACTTGAGGCCAAATCTTGACAATTCCAAAGGCCCACTGACGATCCCGCTGTTGCTTCTGGATTCTGCAGTATCCTCTTCAGCGGAAAGCGAGTGACAACCGTGATATCATGTGCTTGAAAATAATGGCGCAGCTTTCTTGAGGCCATGAGTAGGACGAAAAGCAACTTCTACACACCAGAGTATCTTGATCTAGCCCCCTGCAAAAGAGAACTGACAAAGTAAACTGGGCGCTGCACCTTCTTCTTCGGTGTTTCTTCCGGCAACTGCACGGATCCATCTTTGGCGGAGCCGGAATTTGTCGGATCAGGACTTGCCGGGCCAGAGCTTGTCGGAGAAGTCTCCTGCTTGTCGCTGGGCCTGTTTGCCGCGGCTGCGGGCTCATCATCTGCCTCCCTTTCCGCCACTAACGCAGCACTAACCACTTGATTGGTTGCGGCCAGGTATAGCAGCAACTTCTCTTGTGGTCTAGGCGCGACAAGTGTTGGAGTGGAGGACAGATATCTCTTTAAGTCCTGCAGCGCAGCCTCCGCTTCCGGAGTCCATTTCATGGGACCTTCCTTTTTCAAGATTTTGAAAAATGGCAAGGCACGTTCAGCAGACTTGGAAATGAATCTACTGAGAGCAGCAACACAGCCGGCAAGCCTTCGCACATCCTTGACGCGCTTTGGTGCTTCAATTTGCTCGATGGCCTTGATCTTGTCGGGATTGGCTTCAATCCCCCTCTGAGACACAAAGAACCCGAGGAGCTTGCCGGAAGGAACTCCGAACACACACTTCTCGGGGTTCAACTTGAGATTGACCTTGCGCAGATTTGCAAAAGTCTCATCCAAATCTTGGATCAGAGTCTCTTTGTCTTTGCTCTTGACCACTATGTCATCCATGTAAGCTTCTACATTTCTGTGCAGTTGTGGCTCAAAAGCATGGCTGACTACTCTTGCAAATGTCGAACCAGCATTCTTTAACCCGAAGGGCATCCGTACGAAGCAGTACGTGCCACATGGAGTAATGAACGCAGTTATCTCCTCATCCTCTTCTGCCATGAAGATCTGATGATATCCTGAGTAAGCATCAAGGAATGAAAGCAGATCACATCCTGCTGTGGAGTCTACAATCTGGTCAATGCGCGGCAAGGGGAATGGATCCTTGGGACAGGCTTTATTAACATCAGTGAAGTCGATGCAAAGCCTCCACTTCCCGTTTGCCTTGCGCACGACTACTGGATTGGCTATCCACGTCGGATGGAGTACTCCTCGGACCAGGCCCGCTGCTTCCAACTTCCTGATCTCTTCTGCTATGAACTCTTGACGCTCATCGCTTGCTTTTCGACTCTTTTGCTTGACGGGCCGCGTGAGGGCAGATGGCAAGGTGGTGCTCAATTACTTCCTCAGGAACACCGGGATGTCGATGGTTGCCATGCAAACACATCGACATTCGCCCGCAGGAAAGCAACGAGCGCCGCCTTCCTATTTAGGATCAAGCGTGGCATCGATGGTGAAGGTACCACCAGCCGCCGCCCTCCTTGGCGCGCCACTTTCTTGGTCTCCGTGAAGCTGTTTTGCCTTCTTGCACTTGCCGGTGGAGCTCGATGGAAAGGCCCTCGACGGCAGCGCAGCACTCCGGAGAGGTGCGCTTGCTGGAGTGGGTACCAGAGCTACTCTTGCCGGTCTTAGCCTTCTTCTTCCCCCCGGGAGCTTCAACGGAAAGTGGCTCGCGCTCGGCCACGGCTGCTGCTTCCCGGTAGATCTTGTCGGTGCAGATAAGTGCATCCTTCTTGTCACCCTGGACAGAAATGACACTTATCGGACCAGGCATCTTGAGCACATTGTAGGCGTAGTGAGAGGCTGCCATGAACTTGGCAAGCGCTGGACGGCCTAGTATCCCATTGTAGGGCAATGGGATATCTGCAACATCAAACATGACCCTCTCTGTCCTGAAATTCAGCTCGCTGCCAAATGTCACCGGCAGTGTGATCTTCCCCTTCGGCTTGCTCCTTCCCGGGTTTATCCCTTGAAAGGTACCATCTTCTTCAAGCTCGCTGTCGGGGATCTAGAGCTTCTTAAGCACCGCGGAGGAAATCAGGTTCAGCCCGGCCCCGCCGTCAACCAACATCTTCGTGACCTTGAGGTTGCGGATTGGTGGTGAGACCAACATCGGCAAGCACCCGACCGTAGTGATGCGATCAGGGTGGTTCTCAACATCGAAGATGATGGGCGTGCTGGACCACTTCAGAGGCCTGCGCGACTCGATGGTCGGCTCCACTGCGTTCACTTCTCGCACCCACTGCTTGAGTTGTCGGTGCGAGGTGTGCAGAGAGGCGCCGCCGTCGATGCACAACACCTCCGTTGCCTTCTGAAACTCTTGGTCATCAGTCTCATCTTCCTCCTTCTCATCATCCTCATCTTCCTCTTCGTCCTTGTCGCGGCCGCGGGGAGGCCTGTCTCCTTGCCGCGGCTTGGCTCTTGCTGCAGTGCCCTCCCCGGCGGGAAGCTTTGTCGATCCTCCGCCACCTCCTCGGCCCTCTCCTTGTCGCGGCGCCAGACTCAGCTTTCAGAGTTCGCCATCTACTCGACTTTCTTGCAGGTTTGGAGATCATGGCCCATGGTGCGGTGGATCTTGCAATACTGCTTGCCGGAGCCATCCTGCTTGTCGGCGGCTACCACAGCCTCGCCGGAGTCATCGGCTTTGGCTTTGTCGAGCCGCCTGCTTCCGAATGCTCGACAGCTAGCACATCCTTAGCCTTTCTTTTCCTGTTGCTCCGCCTCCAGTTCTTCCTTGCCGGGGCGGCATCCTCACTGTCAGACCCTTCTTCTCCCGCAATCTCTCCGGGAATTTTCCTCCCTTCCTCAGCCCGTGCACACTTGTCGGCCAGGGCATAGAGCTCGCTGACATCTTTGATCTTGCACATCGCCATCTCCTCCCTCATCCTGCGGTTATGCACGTTCTGGTGGAACGCGCTGATAACTGCGGCAGGGTGGACGTCTGGGATGTTGCGCGCACCTGGCTGAATCTCTGTATGTATTTGCGCAGGGGCTGTCCCTCCTTCTGGACGAGCAGATGCAGATCGCTCTCCTCGCCATGGGGTTTGTGGCCGCCTGTGAAGGCGCCGACAAACTGATGACACAGGTCCGCCCATGAAGAGATGGAGCCGTCCGGCAAGTGCATGAGCCAAGATCTGACGTTGGGCTTGAGCACCAGCGGGAAGTAGTTGGCGAGAATCTTCTCGCCGTGCCTCCGCAGCTCGCACCGCGATGGTGTAGATGCTGAGGAACTCCGACGGATGTATCCTGCCATCGTACTTCTCGGGGACGTCTGGCTTGAAGTTCTTGGTTTTGGGCCACTGGACTTGCCGCAGCTCGCGGGTGAACGCAGGGCAACCTGCCGCGTATGGCAAGTCGCTTGGTTCCCCTGGTGCATGCATATCGACAGTGGGCCCAGCGCGCTGGTCGGATTGACGTCGCGCTTCCCTTCTGCGCTCGATGCGGGTACGAGCGTCTTCGTGTCGTCGTTCTTGGAAAACTTGGTGTTGATCACGGCGAGTTCGCGGGTCCGAGGACGCGGTGGAGTCGGCATCGGGGTTGGTCCGGCGAGCCGGCGATCTTGGCCTTTGGGGCTGGGAGTGCACGGAGGTGGCACCCCCAGCAGTCTTGTCGGCGTTGGCCTGCGCCTGGGCGCCTTGCCGGGGCTTCGATGCGCTCGGTTTCCGGGGCTTGTCGCCGTTGGCGAAGCCGATGAGGCTGTAAATGGTCATCCTCCAGTTGTCAATCTTGTGTGGCGCCGGAGGGTAATCTAGAAGCAGCTGGGCTCGGGTGGCGGTGGCGATGAGCGGCGCGAGGAACGGGATGTGCTCGGACTCCCAACTGGATTGGGAGGCGCAACACCCCGTCCGGGCTATCGTACCTCACTCGCGCCAGCATGCTGGCGTGCATGCTGATCTCGAACGTCCCGCGACCCACCAGCTTGGCCTTGCTCCAATGCGAGCACGACGCTTGCGGGGCCTTGTTTGTGGACCTGGTGACGACGTGAGTCCCACCATCGGCGCCCGCTCCTCCGCCGGCGTCCACTCCACCGCCCTCTTGCTCCGGCGGCGGTGGTAGAATCGATGTAGACGGAGCGGCCACCTCCGAAGGCTTCTTCTTCGGTGGCATGTTGATGAAGGTGTTGATGCAGCGCGCGCGGAGACCGGATCAGATGCTCACGACCTCGACGATCCCCTACCTGGCGCGCCAAAGATGCCGGGGCTTTCTCGCTGCGGCCACGAGCACCTATGGGGCAGGGGGCCCCTTTTAGTCCGGCAAGGGAGCGGAGAGCGTGCGCAGAGCAGATCGAGGTCGGGCGCGCGGGGGAGACGGGCGATTTTTACCCAGCTTTGGGGCTCTCTGGAGAGATAAAACCCTTACTGCTGTGTTGTGTTTTTTATTGGTTCTTGCTCGAGAGCGCGAGCGTATGGTGGTGTTGGATGGGTGATGAACCGAACCCCTTCTACGTGCGCATGGGCCTCCCTTTTATAGCCTGAAGGGGGCACAAACAGGTGACAGCGTAGGAAGAGGGGGTAGAAAGGTAAAAACGCAGGTTGGTACAACAGTGTCCAACAGTGTCCCCTACCTAACTCTGACGGCAGGGGACAAGGTCATTTAATGCCCGTCCGGTCGCCCCAATAGTGCAAAGAAACGACCGTTAGGTGAGCCACCGGTTGCCACGATGGCGTCTCTGTCGACTCCGCTGCCACCTCGCCCAAGATGGCTGCGCAGCGCCGCCACGTGCCCCTGGGATGGCCCTGGGTGACACATCGCTGGAAACGCTGGAGTTTGGGTGTGTGGTGGCAGCCTTGCTGCAAACGCCTTGTCATGCCCTTCTCTTTGTCGCTACGGCAAGCTTGTCGGCCGCTGGCCTTGCCGGACGACGCAGGGCGTCGCGGCAAGTCTTCCGAGGCGCCTTTGGTTGGCCTTCCTGCAATCTCCTCTTGCCGGGTTTTGTCCTTCCCGCAAGCCTTCCTTGCCGGGTCTTCGCCTTCTCGCTTGATACTTCATTCTTAAATTGCAGTAATAGGAGACGACGGAGGGTCTTATGGCGCTGGCAAGCCTTGTGCTGGGCGCCACGATCGCCTGCAGACAAGTTCGGGGTACTAAGGTACCCCTACTTTAGTACACCGACAACAAGCAAAGGTTTAAGCTTGGGGGAGTTGACACATTTCCAATGTATCTACTTTTCCAAACACTTTTGCCCTTGTTTTGGACTTTGACTTGCATGATTTGAATGAAACTAACCCGGACTGACACTGTTTTCAGCAGAACTGCCATGATGTTGTTTTATGTGTAGAAAAGAAAAGTTCTCGGAATGTCCTGGAAATCCACGGAGGCACTTTTCAGAATTAATAAGAATTTTTGGCAAAAGAATCAAGGCCAAGGGGCCCACGGGCTGTCCATGAGACAGGGGGCGCCCCCCTAGGGCGCGCCCTCCTATCTCGTGAGCCCCCTGGACACCTCCCGACCTCAACTCCAACTTCATATATACCGTCTCGGGGAGAAAAAAAAATCAAGGAGAAAGTTTTATCGTGTTTCACGATGCGAAGCCGCCGCCAAGCCCTAATCTCTCTTGGGAGGGCTGATCTGGAGTCCGTTCGGGGCTCCGGAGAGGGGGATTCGTTGCCGTCGTCATCACCAATTTCATGATGCTCACCACCGTGCGTGAGTAATTCCATCGTAGGCTTGCTAGATGGTGATGGGTTGGATGACATTTACCATGTAATCAAGTTCGTTTTGTTAGGGTTTGATCCCTAGTATCCACTATGTTCTGAGATTGATGTTGCTATGACTTTGCTATGCTTAATGCTTCTCACTAGGGCCCGAGTGCCATGATTTCAGATCTGAACCTATTATGTTTTCATGAATATATGTGTGTTCTTGATCCTATCTTGCAAGTCTATAGTCACCTATTATGTGTTATGATCCGACAACCCCGAAGTGACAATAATCGAGACACTTCTCGGTGATGACCGTAGTTTGAGGAGTTCATGTATTCACTATGTGTTAATGCTTTGGTCCAGTTCTCTATTAAAAGGAGGCCTTAATATCCCTTAGTTTCCGTAAGGACCCTGCTGCAACGGGAGGGTAGGACAAAAGATGTCATACAAGTTCTTTTCCATAAGCACGTATGACTATTTACGGAATACATGCCTAAATTACATTGATGAATTGGAGCTAGTTCTATATCACCCTATGTTATAACTATCGCATGAGGAATCACATCCGGCATAATTATCCATCACTGATCCATTACCTACGAGCTTTTCACATATTGTTCTTCGCTTATTTACTTTTCCGTTGCTACTGTTACAACTACTACAAAAACCCAAAAACATTTATCTTTACTCTTGCTACCGTTACCTACCACTTTTGCTACTAAACACTTTGCTGCAGATACTAAGTTATCCAGGTGTGGTTGAATTGACAACTCAACTGCTAATACTCAAGAATATTCTTTGGCTACCCTTGTGTCGAATCAATAAATTTGGGTTGAATACTCTACCCTCGAAAGCTGTTGCGATCCCCTATACTTGTGGGTTATCAACTACCCTCTTTTATCTATATGATAAGTGTTATGCCCATGAATGTGTTGTTTTATTATTCCGCCTGGCACTGGGTTCGACCAGTCGACCTGGAGGCTCGCCGCCTTCTGCTATATGCCGTTTCCTGCAGTCGGACAAGTAGTGTGTCGGCACCAAAAAACTTCTCCTGTCAGAAACCGCAGCTCGCAGAGCGACCGTATAGTGGGCAGGGGTTGCAAAGCAATGCCCACATGAAAAATGGCTAAGGAAAAATGCGCATATAGGTGGGGCCGGCATCCCGCCTTTTCAGCCGGCTGCCGAGCAGCCGGCCGGCCAGCTTCTGCTCACCTTGCCAACACTCCAAACGGCTAAGTACTTGCCCTCCCGTAAATAGCTAAGTACTCAAACCACCCGCAGTCCGTAGAGCAGCTGTTTGGTTGGCAAGAGGATAGCCAAGGGAGGGCGGCAAAGGAAAAAAGCAAGGAGCAGAAAGCAAGAAAAGTCAGAAGTCGGCAAACAAAGCATAATTTGTGACAAAGGATATTCACATCGCAAAAGGCCCATTGGCTAGCATTCAACAAAGTTTGATATACACCCCACGGGTGGAATTGTGCAAATTTAAACAAAGTTCGTTAAGACTGATAAACAAGGAAAATAAAGACAACAACCTAAGGAGCAGCAGAGGGTTCCGGCTGGACGGTGGAGTCAGCGACGCTGGTTGGGGCAGCAGAGGGTTCCGGCTCGATGGCGGAGTCGGTGGCACCAGTTGGAGTAGCAGACGGCTGGACGGTAGATTTGGCGGTGCCGGTCGGGGGAACGGGCGGCTGGTCGGTCTCCGCCTGGTCGCCTCCCGCAGCAGTCGGCGCACTTGAGCGCGGATCGTTGCTTGAGGCGCGGTCAGGTTGAGGCTGGCCATCTGCTCTGACCTCCGGTGCGTCCTCCTCGCTTTCCTCATCATCCGCCTCCTCCCCTTCGTTGTTGGAATCTATCACCTCGGCTGAGTCCTCGCTGTCCTCCGGGTTCAGCCTGAACCACTCTAGCGGCGCCTCGGCGCCTTTGTCAACCAGCTCCGGGACAAAAATGCTGGTGTCGGTCTAGTCGGCGATCGCCGCCGCCCTCCTGACAAGGTCGCCTTCCACCGCCACCAGCTCCTCCTGCGCCTCTAGCCGAAACGAGGTCAGCTGGGCTAGATCTAGCCCAGGGTACCACACCTTGACGAACTCCAGGGCATGACGCACCCCAGCACGGGCCGAGAAGCCCTTCCCGGCTTCCAGGCGGCCGGCCTCCACCTCCAGCCAGTCGGCAGTCCGACTGGGAGTGCGCGGAGCCGGCACGCCTGGCCAAAGGGCGGAGATCGCCTGGGCCCCGATGCACTGAAGACGGCGCATCATCTGATGTGCTGGCCGAAGGCGGGCCTGGATGCTGATAAGATGCTCGTTAAAGGTTTGGGGAGCGTCGGTGGCAATCTGCACGCCTTCTGCTCTCCGCTCCAATGGCCTGGTTCGCGGCGACGGAGTGGCCTGGGACGAAGTCTGTTTGGATTAAGGGCAAGGAAGCCAGGGGTTAGAAACCAATAGTCGGCCTGAATAGGGGCCGATGACTCAAAGAAAGAAAGAAGAAAAAAAGAAGAGGCCTATCGTCGACCAAGTCCTCAATGCTGCCGAAACAGGCAGACAGCTGCGCCTCCTTGTAGGCCCAGGCGGAGTGCTCGATCTCGAACTCAGCGAGGAGGTTGGTCTCCTTCATCTTCGCCTCCTTCTGAGCCGTCTTGAGACGATCCATCTGCTCCGCGAGCTGCGTGACCAGTCGGTCACGCTCCTCGGCCAGTTTGCTGCACTCCGCCTCCTTACCGTGAAGTGCGGTGTTGGCTTCGCCCAGCTGCTGCTGCAAGGCGGCGTTGGCTTCTGCACAGAGAAAAGAAGAAAGGACGTCAATCAATCAATAGAGAAGGGACATAGTTGCCAGGGAGACCCGGCCCGACTACTCAACAGTTGGCCTGAATCTCGGGGACTACAGCCCGCGGGTGCGCCATCGCGCCCCCGTAGAGAAAGAAGTCATCAATAGTCAACAAAGAAATACAGTTACTAGGAAGATCCGGCCCGACTGCTCCGCTGTCGGCCTGAATCTCGGGGAGTACAACTCGCGGGTGCGCCAGCGTGCCCTCGCGGAGAAAGAAAGACAAGACTTACTCCGGCTCTCGGACAAGTTGGCAGTGTGCTTCTCCAGCTCCCGGACTCTGGAGTTGAAGGTGGCCGCGCGAAGGTTGTGGTAATCCTGCAATAATGATCTCAGAAGGAGTTAGCGTTTGATGCTCGCAAGTTAAAGTTCTGGACCGCCTGCTTAGCAGCCGGCCCGAAACTTGGGGACTACACCCAGTGGATGCGCTGGCGTGCCCCCACCAAGAAGTAAGATCAAAACAAAGAAGTAAGAATCATACCCAGATGGCTGCTCGCGAATCTAGGAACGCCTTGTTGCACCGCTTGAGGGCGTCAGCTTCAGCTCGGAGCTTAGCCTGGACGTCGAGGGCCTCCTGGTTCAAGGCTCCCGTCCTACCTCCGCGTACCTAGCCAGTGGGTGCAACGCTGGTCGCCTTAGTGTCGGGGATCGATGAACTCGTAGCACCAGCCTCCAGCGATCGCGGTGCCGAGGCTGCCTTCACAAGACGGTGGCGCACGGGTGTGCGGGCCTCAGGAGTTGGGCCCGTCACCACCTCGTTCCCGGCTGGTGGAGCTGGCGGGACGGCCGGCTGCCTGTCTTGCGTTTCGCTGGTCGGCGGTGGCGGAGGCACGATGACAACCGGCATGGCAACGTCGGCGCCCTCCCTCTCCAGGACTTGCTGCTCATCGCCGGCTCCCCCAGTCGTCGCCACAAACTCTGGTGGAGGTGGCGTAGAATTCAAGGGAGTCACGGGCAGCGGCTCCTGGCGGCGCGCGGCCTCCGCAAGCTGCTCCTTCACCGCGGCGTCAGCCTCTGCCTGCGCCAGCTTCCTTAGCACAGACGCCTCCGCCTTTTCAGCCTCCGCCTTCTCCAGGCGGGCGGCTTCTGCTCTCAAGACCTCCCTGCGTTGGCCTCCTGCGCCCCGAGGTCGACGGCTGGATCAATTCGCCGGGAGGTGGTGGAAGTCTCCGCCGACCTGATGACCAAGGCGACGGCCGACTTGTTCAGGGTGAGCGGGGCCCTGAGATAAGAAAGCAAGACGGAAAGGTTTTTTAGGCCAGATCGGCAGGAAAGAGGAAGCATAAGAGAAATACTTACGCTGACACCATGGGCGGCGCCTTCGGTTGCCTCTGGAACTTAACCACCTTCGCCGCGGCCTCTTTCCGCCTGGTCGCCACGGACGGGTTCTTGGGCTTCTTCGACACGCTGCCGAACAGGGCGGCGCCGTGTTTTCGCTTGTGCTTGCCGCCTCGAGCAGACGGCCCGGCGGAGGGGCCCGTGTTACCAGTGCTCCGGGCAGGGCGCGGCTCGTCGTCGTCGTCAGGACAGGTCTCCACGCCGCCCCCTTCTTTAGAGCCGCCTGCTCCGCCGCCGCTGCCTACAATGTCGTCCTCCAAGGTGGCCGCCCCCAAGTCGGGGTCGTCCTCGTCGCTCACCTCCCGGTCCGGCTGGTAGTCACCACCCGACCCCACGATGGCGGCCTTCACCGCAGACATGTAGATTTGCGCTCCAGAGAAGGAACCACTTCATACCAAGATCAAGACTAAAGCAAGAACTAAAAAGAAGAAACTAAGAGACTTACGGCAGGCGGCGGGTTGTCGCGGGAGTACGGCCGCTTCCCGAACCGCCAGGACCCCTCCGGCACCTTGAGGTCGGAGATATCGTTCACCATCCTAGCCAATCGGCAGTCGGCATCTCCTTCGTGCACATCCGGCATGGGTCGCAGTGCCCGCTCATCCGACAGATCAGATGAGGATGGCCTTGGAGTGGAAGAACTCGGCGCTCAACGAAGGCGATCAGCAGGTCGGACGCCACGAGACCCTCTGCCTCCGTCAGCACCAGGAGCCGGCTGATGGCGGCGGCCGTGTCGGCCGACACGGGCTTCGGCTTGTAGCCCCAGTTGGGCCGAAGCCCAACAGGGGGCCAGCCTCGTAGGCCGGCAGATTGATGAAGTCGACTGCCGGGTCGACGTTCTCCACATAGAAGTAAGATTGCTGCCACAGTTTCACCGACTGTGACAGCTTGATGACCGGGAAGGCGTTCTTCTTCGACGGTCGGTGCACGGCGATGAAGGCGCCGCACTCAGCCGCCATCTCCTTGGCGGAGGTGCCTAGTTTGGCGTAAAAGAAAGCTCCCCACAGCTTGATGGTGGGGAGGATGCCGAGGTAGCCCTCGCACGCTGTGACGAAGGCGGACAGCAGCATCACTGTGTTGGGCGTCAAGTGGTGCGGCTGGATGTGGTTGAAGTCCATGTACGAGCGGAGAAACCCGCTCACAGGGAGGCCGAAGCCACGGAGGAAATGCGAGCAGAAGACGACCCGCTCGTCCCCCTGCGGCGCTGGCGAGATCTCCTCCTGCAGCGGCACCCGCACCTTGACGAAGGCCGCGTTGGGCATCCGGCGCGTGGCCCGGAGGAAGGTGAGGTGATCCTAGATCACCGTCGAACCGTCCCAATCTCCACCCTTCTTGCGTGCCATGGCGTCTGAGCAGAGCTGCGTGGGAAGAAGGAGCTCGACGACGGCGAGCTGCGGCGGCGCTACGGCGGACACTGAGCAGCAGTAGCAGAGAGAGAGAGAGGAGGAAGAAAGAATGGGGAGGAGGGAGTGCGTGCTCCGTCGCTCCCCTGCCTCCCCCTATTTCTATCCCTCGGGCTGCGAAGCTGAGGGGGCGAGATGTGGGATCGTGGGATTAACTGCGCCCACGACCCCACGACCCCCCGATTACTACACAGAGTTACTACGCAGTAACTCTTGCAGGAATCGCAACCGCCGCCTCGGCCGCAGCAGATCCGCACGCGTGCCAAGGCCTAGTGGTGGCGGGCCCGACCCACTGTCACGTCCCATCGAGAGCGTGGGGTGGCAGGCTGGCCAGGCTGACATGCACCGCGTGGCGTGCTCATGGCAGGTGGCAGGCCTGGGGAAGCTCACCAGGCATGCCATCTGTTTCCCGCCTTGGTGTTCGAAATTGGCGGACGAGTCCGCCTTGTCAGATCGACTCCGGTAGTCGGCGCGTCACAAGGTGGATATAGCGTTCGTTCAGAGCGCGGCCAGAGGGGAAGATGCTGAGAATTCACGGCCCTCGACCATGGCGCCTCACCAGCTTCGGGGACTACTGTCGGAGTAATGGGCCACGGGTAGCCTCACCCGAGTCTCTGAGCCTTTCAAGACTTTGGGCCGGCTCCGCCCCACAAGACATCAGAATAAAGCGCCACCTTCCGGTGGCCGGCTGGTTCAATAGCCGGCTGCCCGAAGACGGCTTTGCGGCAGCAAACGGCACCAAGACATGCCGGCTCCTAGCAGACGGCCTCCGGAGAGGCCGGCTTCTAGCAGGCGGCCACCTAGCGCCCTCAGAGTCTGTGCCCCTCATCAAGAGGACAAGACAGGGTGAGGCTACAGTGTAGCCCCTCACACTCGAATCCTGGTCTTTGCATGGCTGCAGTGCCCCGTACAGGCAGAGATCTTCGCACGACGCGGCACTGTCACCACTTCCCCCATGACGTCATTCTTGGCAGGCGGAGCCCTGTTCCCACGACGGCTTGTCGGTACGGCCCGCAGGCTGCGGGCCCTACCAAGTAGTGAGAGCCCAGAAGGCGGCGGAGGCTGGACCAGCCGGACCTGAGGGAGGCCGGCTTCCAGCAGGCGGCCAGTTCCTCCCTTGGGGCTCGTGCACCATTAACCAGATAAGACGTGGTGTGGCTACAGTGATCTCCCACCAGGCAGCGGGACTATAGCCACGCTCCACTGACCAAGCCTGCGTCATCAGCATCACGGCTACAGTGATCAGCCACCAACCAGCCCCGCCAATGGCGGTGGCGGCCTATCGGCTCCGTACCAGACCAGTTGGCGGGGCTCGCCAGGCGGCGGGCCCCAGCTGCCGGCGGAGAAGTCGGCGACCAGAGACACTAACAGCTGGGTCCAGCACCCGGCTAGATTGCCATTGTACCCCTGGGGGTAGGCCTATATAAACCCCCAGGGCACCCATGCAAAGGGTTCCCAACCTGTTAGAACTAGCTTCCACCCTAGGGGAAGAAGAGAGTTAGCCCTGCCTCCTTCTACCTCTAGCAAACAGCTCGAGGAGCACCATTGTATTCACTAGTGCCTTAGTGATCATGCGGAGACCCCGCAGAGCAGGACTAGGGGTGTTATCTCCTAGGAGAGCCCCGACCCTGGGTTAAGTGCGCCGGCGTTTGTGTCTACGCCTCATCTCGCTTCCAGGCACCGGTGACGTTCTACTCGCTCCCACCATGATAAGCCATCCTTTGGCATATGTGGCACCCAACCCCCGACACAAATCATTGTCTTCACCGAGCTACTGGTTCTATTTCCTCAACCCTTCCATTTCCTCATCCGTGTGGTTGATGAACTTGATCGTTACTGTTTGAAGACTTTGACTTAAGACTTTATCAATTTCCTCAATCCTAATTCTTCAGTCATCTTATCTTCAGCCTGCTTATCCCGTTTTCAGGCTACCTGTGCTCTTTGTATGTTTCATTTCATCATGATGACTATGCTACTGCTTTGTTATGCATGCACCTGGTTACTTATTCCGTTGCTTGTAGTTCGTTGCTTACGAAATTCCTCACTTAGAATTTCCTCAGTGATGAATTCATAAAATCGCCTATTCAGCCCCCTCTAGTCGATATAACACACTTTCAATTGGTATCAGAGCAAGGTACTCCCTTGTTCTATGTGATATTGGTTTAACAACCTGGAGTTTTTGTTGTGTCAACTGCATGCATGATCAAGGTCTTGGCTGGGTGTCCTACCTTCGATAGGACAGACTACCCCTACTGGAAGAATAAGATGGGCATGCATCTTGAGGCAATTGATAACGATCTCTGGTACATTGTGGAAAATGGTGTTCCGTCCATCACTCCTTCCGTGAACGTCGCTGATATGAAGAGATTCAAGCAACTCGACTCTCAAGCAAAGAATATCATATGTGGCCATCTGAGCAAAGGACAATACGACAGAGTGAGTCCTTTGGAGACAACAAAGCTTATCTGGGATAGGTTGTCCAAGGTCAACAAAGAAGTCTATGACTCTCGAGTTGACGTTCTTTGCAATCTCTTCAACCTCTTCAAAAGACTCGACAATGAAAATGTTCAGCAAACCTTTGATCACCTCACTAACATCTCAAACGAGCTTCAAGCACTTGGTGTCGCTGACATCACCGACCATGAGGTGGTGAAGAAATTGCTAAGATCACTTGATTCCTCATTCGACACTCTAGCACTGACGATTCAAGAACGTGGATACTACATGTCACTTGATCCTACTAATATCATTGAGAGACTAAACACTCATGAATTTGAACTTCCTGAGAAGAGAGACCTCTATGGGCCAAGCTAGGAAGATCACGTGCTCTAAAGGCCAAGGCAGTTTCCTCGTCTGAAGGAGAAGATTCTGATAGCAGCCTTGGTGATCCTGAGGAATTGAGCCAGGAGCTAGTTATGCTCGTGAGGAAATTCCAAAAGTTCTCTAGACGTGGCCGTTTTGGAAAATCCTCAAGAGGTGATGACATGAGATCAGATTCCTCATCCCGTGATTAGAAGAAGAGAACTTGCCACAAATACAAGAAACCTGGTAACTACATAACTGATTTATTTCAGTGGAAGAAGGAATCAAAGAAGAAGAAATACAAGGATGACAGTTCAGACGACTTGGAGAAAAAGAAGAAATCTTCTAAGTCCTCATCGTCAAAATCTTCAAAGTCTTCATCTCACAAGAAGAGCAGTTCCAAAATGGCTCGGGCATTCATTGGCATGGAAATGGACTCTGAAGCTGAATCTGAGGAAAATGAGGAAGAGGAAGCATCTGCGGAGTTAGACTCTGGAGTGGCTCGCCTAGCTCTCGCTACTGCTTTTGTTAGCAAGTCCATCTTCAATCATGAAGAAAATGTCGACTCCAACACCGCCGACGATGGAAACGATGACTTCTCTCCCACCTATTGCTTCATGGAAAAAGGTGTCAAGGTACTCTAATATCCCTCCTCTAAATCAAGTGAGGATGAATCCGATGAAAATCTCAAAACTAGCTATTCCAAACTTGCTAAGATTGATGTAAAACAACAAACGGCTTTTGAAAAGGTTCAAAATTTGCCAGACAAAAGCGATTACCTGTTGGGTGAGGAATGCTACCTCTTGAGCACTGCGTTGGATTTCCCCGAAGAGGAGAGGATGATGCAGCAAACTAGCGTAAGTATTTCCCTCAGTTTTTGAGAACCAAGGTATCAATCCAGTAGGAGACCACCACTACTAGAAAAAGGCCTACTAATGGCGCACCGGTTTTGCCTACTAATGGCGCACCACCGGTGCGCCATTAGTACCACGCCATTAGTATTTATTACTAATGGCGCACCTGAGGTGTGCCATTAGTATCTGGTATACTAATGGCGCACCAAGCAGTGCGCCATTAGTATAGGCCACGGTGCGCCATTAGTATAGGCCACCGGTGCGCCATTAGTATAGGCCACCGGTGCGCCATTAGTATTTTTGAATTTTTTTGTTTTTTGAATCTGGATCCAGATCTGGATCTGGATCGTGATTTTTTGCCCATTTTTTGCTCATTTTTTGCTCGTTTTTTGGCACGACATTATTTGAAATTTTGTTCCTGTTTTTGGATCTTGTACGTTCTTTTGCCGTGTTCTTTTGCCGGAGAGGAGTTCGCCGGAGAGGAGTTCGCCGGTGAGGAGTAGGAGGAGGAGGTCACCAGAGAGGCGCTCGCCTACATCGCCGGAGAGGAGGAGGAGGAGGTCGCAGGAGAGGAGTTCACTGGAGAGGAGGGAGGAGGAGCTCACCGGAGAGAAGGGAGGAGGAGCTCACCGGAGAGAAGGGAGGAGGAGCTCACCGGAGAGGAGGGAGAAGAAACCGTGAGGGGAGAGGAGGGGAGGGGAGGGGAGGAGAGGAGAGGAGGGAGGAGGAGGTCGCCGGAGAGGAGGAGGAGGTCGCCGGAGAGGAGGAGGGTAGTATGGTGGAGGAGAGAAGGGAAGATGGAGTGGAGGAGAGGAGGAGATGGAGTGTAGGAGAGGTGGAATGAAGAGATAAGGAGGAGAGGACCGCCAGCCATATATACGGCATACTAATGGCGCACCGCGGGCAGGTGCGCCATTAGTAATTTTTTTTTTATTTTTTTGATTTATTTTGAATTTTGAAGGCGGGAAGATACTAATGGCGCACCGCGGGCAGGTGCGCCATTAGTAACTTTTTTTTATTTTTTTGATTTATTTTGAATTTTGAAGGCGGGAAGATACTAATGGCGCACCATGGGCAGGTGCGCCATTAGTAATTTTTTTTATTTTTTTGACTTATTTTGAATTTTGAAGGAGGGAAGATACTAATGGCGCACCATGGGCAGGTGCGCCATTAGTAAGTTTGATTTTTTTTTTTGAATTTTTTGCCTCTCCAGATCTTAAAAGCCCCGTATCTTTTTTTCTGTTAGGTTTTTGAGGATTTTAAAAATGTTTAAAAGGCGATCCAGGGGGGGTGCATTTGGTGGAAGTTGTGGCCGAGTTACTAATGGCGCACCGTGGCATGGTGCACCATTACTAGTTGAACTAGTAATGGCGCACCATGCCACGGTGCGCCATTATTAGTTTTGAAAAAAAAAATTTTAAAAAAATATTTTTACTAATGGCGCACCGTGGATGTGGTGCGCCATTAGTATTTGGACACTAATGGCGTACCAACACATGGTGCGCCATTAGTATATAGTAATGGCGCACCACATGTCTGGTGCGCCATTATTGTCAATTCCATCTATAGCCCTTTTCCTAGTAGTGCACGCACAAGTCCGTCGTACCTACACAAAACGATAGCTCCTCGCAACCAACATGAATAGGGGTTGTCAATCCCTTCACGGTCACTTACGAGAGTGAGATCTGATAGAGAAGATAAATAATATTTTTGGTATTTTTGATAGATAGATGAAAAGTGAAAAGTAAAAGGCAACGCAAAACCAAAGAAAGTAATAAAGTAATGGAGATTGATATGATGAGAATAGACCCGGGGGGCATAGGTTTCACTAGTGGCTTCTCTCAAGAGCATAGATATTCTACGGTGGGTGAACAAATTACTATTGAGCAATTGACAGAATTGAGCATAGTTATGAGTATATCTAGGTATGATCATGTATATAGGCATCACGTCTGAGACAAGTAGATCGAAACGATTTTGCATCTACTACTATTACTGCACTCATCGACCGCTATCCAGCATGCATCTAGAGTATTAAGTTAAAAATAGAGTAACACCTTAAGCAAGATGACATGATGTAGAGGGATAAATTCATGCAATATGATAAAAACCCCATCTTGTTATCCTCGATGGAAACAATACAATACGTGCCTTGCTGCCCCTTCTGTCACTGGGAAAGGACACCGCAAGATTGAACCCAAAGCTGAGCACTTCTCCCATTGCAAGAACTACCAATCTAGTTGGCCAAACCAAACGGATAATTCGAAGAGACTTGCAAAGATAACTCAATCATACATAAAAGAATTCAGAGAAGATTCAAATATTGTTCATAAATAAACTGGATCATAAACCCACAATTCATCGGTCTCAACAAACACACCGCAAAAACAAGATTACATCGAATAGATCTCCACGAGAGAGGGGGAGAACATTGTATTGAGATCCAAAAAGAGAGAAGAAGCCATCTAGCTACTAGTTATGGACCCGAAGGTCTGAAGTAAACTACTCACACTACATCGGAGCGGCTATGGTGTTGATGTAGAAGCCCTCCGTGGTGGATGCCCCCTCCGGCGGAGCTCCGGAACAGGCCCCAAGATGGGATCTCATGGATACAGAAGGTTGCGGCGGTGGAATTAGGTTTTAAGCTCTTGTTCTGATCGTTTGGGGATACGTGGGTATATATAGGAGGAAGGAGTACGTCGGTGGAGCAACAGGGGGGCCACGAGGCAGGGGGGCGCGCCCTATTGGGGGCGCCCCCACCCTCGTGACCGCCTCTGTTACGCCTTGGAGTAGGGTCCATGTCTCCTGGATCACGTTCGGTGAGAAAATCACATTCCCGAAGGTTTCATTCCGTTTGGACTCCGTTTGATATTCCGTTTCTTCGAAACACTGAAATAGGCAAAAAACAGCAATTCTGGGCTGGGCCTCCGGTTAATAGGTTAGTCCCAAAAATAATATAAAGTGGAAAATAAAGCCAAATATGGTCCAAAACAGTAAATAAAGTAGCATGGAGCAATCAAAAATTATAAATACGTTGGAGACGAATCAGGCATCCCCAAGCTTAATTCCTGCTCGTCCTCGAGGAGGTAAATGATAAAAAAAAGAATTTTTTATGCGGAGTGCATAATTTCAAGGTAAATCTTCTTAATTGTGGCATGAATATTCAGATCCGAAAGATTCAAGACAAAAGTTCATATTGACACAAAAATAATAATACTTCAAGCATACTAATCAAAGCAATCATGTCTTCTCAAAATAGCATGACAAAAGAAAGTTCATCCCTACAAAATATATAGTTAGGCTATGCTTCATTTTCATCACACAAAGATGTTCCCAACTTCTACACCCCCGATGACAAGCCAAGCAATTGTTTCATACTTAAATAATCTCAAACTTTTTCAACCTTCACGCAATATATGAGCGTGAGCCATGGATATAGTTGTAACGCCCCGGATCCGTTGCGCCAGGTGTCCGCTAGTTATTCGCCGTCGTTGCCATGTCATTAGCTTGCGTGTTGCCTTTTGCCATGTCATCATGTGCATTTCATTCTGCATACATGTTCGTCTCATGCATCCGAGCATTTTCCCCGTTGTCCGTTTGCAATCCGGCACTCCTGTGTCCCCCGGCGTCCCCTTTTGTCTTCTGTTGTGAGCGGGTATTAAACTTTCTCGGAATGGCCCGAGGTTTGCCAAGCGGCCTTGGTATAGCACCGGTAGTCCGCCTGTCAAGTTTCGTGCCATTTGGAGGTCGTTTGATACTCCAACGGTTAACCGGGTAACCGCAAAAGCCTCTTGTTGGCAGCCCAACACCACTTCCAAAGTGGCCCAAAACCCAGCTAACTCCCCTCCATGCTGTCGGTCGTTCGATCACGATCGCGTGGTCGAAAACCGCACCTCATTTGGACTCTCCTAGCTCCCTCTACCTATAAATATGTGCCTCCCCCGTCCAAATCGTAGATGAAACCCTAAATCTTCCCTCCGTGCCGCCGGACATGTCCGCCGATGGCCGGACACGTCCAGCCTCCACCTCACTCCATCCAATCAGGAGTCGACACGTCAGCTTCGCCGCCGCCCGCACCCAATCCCACGCCGACACGTGTCCCCGCCGGCCTCTCTCTCTCCGCGCCGCCGCCCGAATCGCGGGGCCATCCGAACTGCCCGGCCTGGCACAAGGCCAGCCGTGCGCCTCGCCCCTCTATCGCTTCGCCCCGCGCAGACCCGCCGACCGGCCGCCGCCGCCGCTGCTGCTCGTCGCGCGCGCGCCTCGCACAGGCGTGCCCACCGCCGCTCCGCCGGGCTCCACACTCCGCCGCGCCGAGGCTCCACGCCTCGGTGCGCCGCCGCCTCGCGCCCGGCCCGCCTCCGTCCGACGCTGCGGCGCGGCGCGGATCCGGCCAGATCCGGTCGCCCCGGCCTCTCCTCCGTCCTCCTCCGGCTTCCCCGAGCTCTGAGCGGCGAACCTCGAAGCCCGCGCGCGCCAGATCCGATCGAAGCCCCGGTTGACTTTTCTTCCTCCCCCGATTTTTCGTCTAAGTCCCTAAATTTTGTCATCATCATGCCAAATTCATTGCATCACATCTCTGCATCCGTAGCTCTGTTTGGCGCGTGTAATATGTCAAATTGTTCGTCTCGAAGAGTACTTCATTTAATTCCATTGCATCATTTTAATTTGAGTTGATCTTGATGCCCGAAATGCTGTTGGAAGAGTGCATGTTGATGTTAATCTGCTGAAACTGTTATAACTTGCTGTTTTATCATTTTTGCCATGATTGATGTGTGCATCCTATGAGGTTGAGTTCTACATGAATGTTGAACTATGCCATGCCATCTTTCCAGGGGTGTTAACCATGTATTTTTGTGAGTTGTGTGCTGAGTGTATCAAGCTTGCTAAGTAGGGTAGTCTTTGTTCTTTGTTTTCTCGACAGATTCTGTTATATTTTGTTGCTATGTTAACATGCTTCCACTAATCATTCTATGCATAATCTGGAGATGCTCTATAAACATGTTTTGAGCTACATGTCATGCTCTATCCATTCATGCCCTTGGTTGCAATTATAGCCTGCTGGAATATGTTGTTATCTTGCTCCAAAGTTGCTTGAAAATGTTAATGTCAACCTGTTAACATTAAGTTCACTTGTTCCCATGTGTTTTCCTAGTGATCCATGCACCCTATGAACTTGCTCTTGCCATGCTTAGCTTCATAAACATGCCTTCTTACTGTTGGTTGCCTTGCCATGCCATGTATTGCTCTGTGGTGAGTGGTTCAATCTCACGAACATGCCTACTTATTGTTGTTTCTGCCATGTTTGAATCTGTAATATAACTTGCCATGTTTACATGGGTGCCATCATATTTTCTATGCCTTTTTGGCTTATGGTCAGTAAGGGTCTTTTGGTATATGCTTTTAGTAGATTCATGCCATGCCTTTGTTTGCCATGATAAGTTCCTGTAACATGTTGTTTGATAGCTCTAAACATTGCAACCTGATGTTATTTCTGCTAAAGTCTGAAACTGTTATTATTTGCAATATCTCCATGTGTTTTTGAGCATGTTCTAGTTGTTTCTGGAGATAGCTCAGTGTTAATGTTTTGTTATTCTTTACGTGTAATTCATGCCCATGCCTTTTGTTCTTATGTTGGGGTGTTGTATCATATTGTTTTGATGCTTGCAATATGCCTAGTTGCTGTTTTGGACAGATTGTTGATATGACTTGTATAGTGTGTGTGTGTTGAACCGTTGCTCCGTTTTGAGTGTGCTCTATATGAAACTTGCTAGTTTTTGCATGTAGCTTCATATTATCATGTTGCATCCTTGTTTTGGTGTGTTTTCTTGATGTTTGGGTGCATTTTGCATCAATGCCATGTTTAACTTGTTTTGCTCATATCTTCTAGACCGTAGCTCCAATCTAATGAACTTCATATGTAACTTGACTAGAATTTCGTGTAGATTCTCTTGGTGCATCTTAACTTGATGTTTAACAACTTGAACTTATGGTTTATTCAGTTCTGGACCAATTTCGAAATTTGCATATGAGGACTTACCGAAATTGTTATATGTTGTTCCCGGCCTCATTTAAACTTGCCTTGATGTGTGCTCTTGTTTGCATCATCTCTTGCCATGAGTAGCCTCATGTAGCCTTGTCATGCATCATGCTTGTTGTGCATCATGTCTTGTCTATGTGTGGTGTGTTTACTTTGTTGTGTGCTTCTTCTCGATAGTTTCCGTTTCGTTGCGATCGTGAGGATTCGTTCGTCTTCGGTTGGTTCGGCTTCATCCGTTCATATCCTTCATGGACTCGTTCTTCTTCCTAGCGGGATTTCAGGCAAGATGACCGCTACCCTAGATCTCACTACTATCATTGCTATGCTAGTTGCCTCGTTCTATCGCTATGCTGCGCTACCTATTACCTGTTTATCAAGCCATCCCATATTGCCATGAACCTCTAACCTTTGACACCATTCCTAGCAAACCATTGATTGGCTATGTTACCGCTTTTGCTCAGCCCCTCTTATAGCGTTGCTAGTTGCAGGTGAAGTTGAAGATTGCTCCAGGGTGGACAGGGTTTATGTTGGGATATCACAATATCTCTTATATTATTAATGCATCTATATATTTGGTAAAGGGTGGAAGGCTCGGCCTTATGCCTGGTGTTTTGTTCCACTATTGCCGCCCTAGTTTCCGTCATACCGGTGTTATGTTCCCAGATTTTGCGTTCCTTACGCGGTCGGGTGATTTATGGGACCCCCCTGACAGTTCGCTTTGAATAAAACTTGTCTAGCAAGGCCCAACCTTGGTTTTACCATTTGCCTGACCACCACCTACCTTTTCCCTTGGGAGTAATTAACCCAAGGGTCATCTTTATTATAGCCCCCGCGGGCCAGTGCTTGTCTAAGTGTTGGTCCGGACCGAGCAGCCTGCAGGGCCACCTCTTGGCAACTCGAGGGCTGGTTTTACTCGTAGCTTGACTTATTCGGTGTTGCCCTGAGAACGAGATATGTGCAGCTCCTATCGGGATTGTCGGCGCATCGGGCGGCTTTGCTGGTCTTGTTTTACCATTGTCGAAATGTCTTGATGTACCGGGATTCCGAGACTTATCGGGTCTTCCTGGGAGAAGGTCTATTCCTTCGTTGATCGCGAGAGCTTGTCATGGGCTAAGCTGGGACACCCCTGCAGGGTTTAAACTTTCGAGAGCCGTGCCCGCGGTTATGTGGCAGATGGGAATTTGTTAACGTCCGGTTGTAGACAACTTGACACCAGATCCGAATTAAAACGCATCAACCGCGTGTGTAGCCGTGATGGTCTCTTCTCGGCGGAGTCCGGGAAGTGAACACGGTTTCTGGGTTATGTTTGACGTAAGTAGGTGTTCAGGATCACCTCTTGACCATTGCTAGTTGACGACCGTTCCTTTGTTTCTCTTCTCGCTCTTCTTTGCGTATGTTAGCCACCATATTTGCTTAGTCGCTGCTGCAACCTCACCACTTTACCCGTTTCCTTTCCCATTAAGCTTTGCTAGTCTTGATACCCATGGTAATGGGATTCTTTGAGTCCTCGTGGCTCACCGGATACTTCCAAAACCAGTTTGCGGTGCCTATGTTAATGGCGGTGACGCAACCAAGCTCAAGGAGGAGCTCGATGAAGATCTTGCCCTTTGTGTTGTTTCATTCTAGTTGATCAAGAGTGGAGCCCGGTTGGGGTCGATCGGGACCTTTGTCGATTTGGGGTTCTTCTTCTATTTTGGTTCCGTAGTCGGACCTTGATTGTATCTGGATGATGTAATGCTTTATTCATGTATTTGTGTGAAGTGGCGATTGTAAGCCAACTATGTATCTCTTTCCTTATGTATTACATGGGTTGTGTGAAGATTACCTCACTTGTGACATTGCTTTCAATGCGGTTATGCCTCTAAGTCGTGCTTCGACACGTGGGAGATATAGCCGCATCGAGGGCGCTAAGTTGGTAATCGAGCCTTCCCGACCTTAGGAGCCCCACTGCTTGATCGCTTTTAGCGGCCGAGTGGTGTCTAGAAAATGTTTTGAGTCATTTAGGATTATATATATCGGAGAGTTAGAATTCTTTTTACTCCTCGGTCCTTAAATCGCTCTGGTGAGGTCTCCCGACGAGAGTTTTGACTCTTCTCTTCTCAAATTTCACTAAAAAATTTTTAGGATCACGCTGGTATTTTGGAATCGTTCGATGGTTTTATGATGACAACATTGTCTTGGTGCCTCCCGTCGGCAGGGTTTTTTAGTGGAAGTGTCCCGGGAGTTGAGCTCTAAGGTGTTGTCGCCATAATTTTATCGTTGCAGTTCGAATACCGAGTTTAGTACGCCGACATCGAAAATCTCTTTTATGCAGTTGTTGGTGAGATAACCCGCTAACCCAAAGATCGAGGTGAGTACGGGAGTATTGCCATGACTCGTATAACGGATGCTTTTCAAGGTTGAGGTACATGATTTCGAAGGTTTCTTGGTTATGTGTTGACGGATGGATACAGCTGGATGTAGGTATTGTTAGTTTGGGTGAGATATATTGCTTCCCTGTATCCCCAACACCAGATTGCATAACCGTAAAGTTTGGGAGTTTTATAGGTGGGAATTCAAGTAGCTCCTAGAATATCTTTCCGATGTGATGCATGATATGGGATTGGGTAAATCTCTATCATATGTATTTGTTCCGGCTTATTCTGCAAGCCAATCCTTTGCTTTGTTTTATTTATGGTATTCGAGTTGCTTCAAAGTCAAATGTTGAATCCATACCTTCCCTAATTGGTGTTCTCATATTGCTATGTGAATACTCATACTTCTTGATCATTGAGGTTGTCATGTTAATTCTTTTCCAACCGGTGCGCTTCTCTTCGAGATGATCCCATCATTTTTCCCATCAGCAAGAAAAATTCTAAGTTTTCTCAACGGTGTTTGTTTCGTTCATTCCAAGTTGTCTTTGTTTTTCCCCGCCCTCCCACCCTTTTTCTTCAAGGACACAGATTTCTTAATCAAGTATCCAATTATTCATGTGAAGTTTCTCCATTCTTTTCCGTCAATGTTCCTACCCGTTGGTTCTCAAGAAGATGTTCTACTAGTTCGTCATTCCTCATTCCTTTCTCTTCTCCGGCGGATTCAAGTCAAGTTTTGTTGATCTTACCTTTTTCCTCATTTCAATGTCTTTTCTTGCCGGTGCATCTCATAATCGTTCACCTCTCTCTATTCTTATCCGGAGTGCTCAAGATATCTCAGAAGATTTGTGTTTCCATTCTCAATCCATTCAAGATATTTCGAGGTTGTTATCTCATTCAAGCTATTTAATTCAACCGGTGCAACCTCTCTTTAAACTTGTTTAACGGTGTTTTCTTTTGAGTGGGCCCTAACCCACAGGTGTTTTCCCAGGATCTTACCTGACTCTTTTAGTTATTCCAGAGTTATTATTAAATGCTTTTCAAGTGTGACATAAGAATGGATTCCATCAGTCACATGCCTTCTCCAAGATTGTTTTCAAATTATTTTCAACTTTGGCTCAACCTTTCCTCTTTTAATTCTCCCGGAGTATCTCATACAATTCATGGTGGTTCTCATCTTCATTCTCAACAAGACCGAAGAAGGATTTCTCTTAAATCTTGCTCCATTCTCTTCAAGATTCATGGTTCTAGCTTGATGCCATCCTCTCATAATTGTTTTCGATTGTGAGAATTCTTTTCTTACCATCCGGAGTATTTCTGGAGTTGTTTCCATTTCTTTTTTTTTCCGAAGGCCATCATGCCATAATTCTTCATTCTCAGTGTGTAGCTATCGTTCTCCAAATCTTACCAGTGCATCGTTCAAATATCCTCTAATCAGTTCATGTTCTCTTCGTTCTCATGTATCTAAATCCCTTCAAGTATCTTCATTCGTTTTCCAATTCTTCCCGGTGAATTGTGCCTTTGCTACATTCATTTTCAATTCTTACGGTGGTTCGTTCAAGATTTCACCTCTTTCGTTACCATTTAATTCATTCGTTCTTTCCAATCCTACCGGTGGTTCGTTGAAGACCTTCTCAAGTTTTGATATATCTCTTTTAATCCTTTCTACGGGAATAAGTAGTATGCCAAATCCGTTGATTGTCATCAATTTTATTGGTGAAGAATAAGCATAACATAATTCTTATTCTTGTTCATCCAAGTGATTAATTCTTTTCTTCCGGAGATTGTTCATGATGAAGTAATTCTCGGTTCTAGTGTTCATCTTTTCTGTCCGGAGTTCCGAGTTCTCTCGGTTATATCATCGCGAAGCTCCATCTAAAACATTGCAAGGCTTCACCATGTGTTTTCAACATCTCTTTCTTCTTGTCATCTTTTTATTACCGGAGTTCTTCATGGAGACTCTACATGGTGGTTCATCAAGGATTCTTTTCATTCTTCAATTGTTCTTCAAGATTTCGCTCGAAGTTATGATCCGCCAAGCTACACTCTAAAATAAACATGGTTCTCAACACATGTTTTGTTTTTAGGAGTTCAAGCATTCTTCATATTGCATTCGAAGTGCAATTCTTCTACCTTAGCTTTTGAGATGGTATTATATCATTCTTGACAATTTCCATTCATGTTTCGTGATTCACATGTTGTCAAGAATGAGATATTTTAAATCCATCAATCTCTTCGTTGGAGTTATCTTGGTAAAGATTTCACCTAAAGCCTTCCCTAAGGAATGTTGCTATTATGGTGTTTATAAATGATCCAAGTTTTCTCCTATCCTCTCGGCGAAAGCAGATTTTCATCTCTTTGGTGCTCTCAGTCAAATCAAGTGTTTCCATTAGTGGCCGGTTGTCACCTCATCATTTTGAGATGTTTGCCATAAGCCGACAACAAGCATGTGCTTTTCGTTGTTGGTTTTCCAACAACTCCGTTATAACCTTCTTGGAAGGATGATTTCCAAGCTCATTTGTGGCAGAAGTTGGCATTTTCTCCTACATTCTGTTATTCCTACGGTCTATCTTCTATTCTTTCTTCCGAAGGCATTGTGATGTTGCTCTTTTCACTCATCATCTCGAATTGTGAGGATCATGATCTTTTCTTGCTTATCCATTTAACCGGAGTGTTGTATCATCTCTTCAATATCTTTTCATCTCATCAAGTTTTCTTCTCTTTTCTACCGGAGAGCTGTCCAAATTCTGCCATTCTTGTTCCTTGGCTATCTCATTATACCGATGTGTTCATATTCTTTTCGTTCGTGAAGCTCTTTTTTCCATGTCTTTCAACCTTCAAATTCTCGTAATACTGCTTGTTCCTCTTTTCTACCGGATTGTTTGCAATCTCGTTCATCTCTGTTGTACTCTTTCTTTTAAATTGTTCAACCTCTCAAGGTTCGTGGTTTCACTCGTTCGTCAAAGAAGCAACTTAGTTTTACCTCTTCTCTTTCTCTTCCGTTTCTCTCCGGTGCCATCCTAGATCTCGGGATGAGATCCTCTCGTAGTGGTGGAGTGTTGTAACGCCCCGGATCCGTTGCGCCAGGTGTCCGCCAGTTATTCGCCGTCGTTGCCATGTCATTAGCTTGCGTGTTGCATTTTGCCATGTCATCATGTGCATTTCATTCTGCATACATGTTCGTCTCATGCATCCGAGCATTTTCCCCGTTGTCCGTTTTGCAATCCGGCACTCCTGTGTCCCCCGGCGTCCCCTTTTGTCTTCTATTGTGAGCGGGTATTAAACTTTCTCGGAATGGCCCGAGGTTTGCCAAGCGGCCTTGGTATAGCACCGGTAGACCGCCTGTCAAGTTTCGTGCCATTTGGAGGTCGTTTGATACTCCAACGGTTAACCGGGTAACCGTAAAAGCCTCTTTTGTTTGCAGCCCAACACCACTTCCAAAGTGGAACAAAACCCAGCTAACTCCCCTCCATGCTGTTGGTCGTTCGATCACGATCACGTGGCCGAAAACCGCACCTCATTTGGACTCTCCTAGCTCCCTCTACCTATAAATATGTGCCTCCCCCGTCCAAATCGCAAATGAAACCCTAAATCTTCCCTCCGCGCCGCCGGACATGTCCGCCGACGGCCGGACACGTCCAGCCTCCACCTCACTCCATCCAATCAGGAGCCGACACGTCAGCTCCGCCGCCGCCCGCACCCAATCCCACGCCGCCACGTGTCCCCGCCGGCCTCTCTCTCTCCGCGCCGCCGCCAGGCCCGCCGGGACCCATCCGAGGCCCGCGCTTGCCAAGCAGCAAGGCTGCTCTCCGCCGCCTCGCTTGCGTCGCCCGTTCAGCGCCGCGCTGGCTTGACCGCCGCCGAACGCCGCCTCTGCTGCTCGGTTGCCTTGCGCCTCGCCACAGCGTACCGTCGGCCGCTCATTGCCGGAGCTCCGCCCTCCGCCCGCCGCCCGAGGCTCCCGCCTCCGGCCGCCGCCGCCTCGCGCCCGGCCCGCCTCCGTCTGACGCGCCGGGCGGCGCGGATCCGGCCAGATCGGGTCGCCCCGGCCTCTCCTCCGTCCTCCTCCGACTTCCCCGAGCTCCGACCGGCGAACCTCGAAGCCCGCGCGCGCCAGATCCGATCGAAGCCCCGGTTGACTTTTCTTCCTCCGCCGATTTTTCGTCTAAGTCCCTAAATTTTGTCATCATCATGCCATTTGCATTGCGTCACATCTCTGCATCCGTAGCTCCGTTTTGCGCGTGTAATATGTCAAATTGTTTGTCTCGAAGAGTTCTTCATTTCATTCCATTTCATCATTTTCATTTGAGTTCATCTTGATGCTCGAAATGCTGTTGGAAGAGTGCATGTTGATGTTAATCTGCTGAAACTGTTATAACTTGTTGTTTTATCATTTTTGCCATGATTGATGTGTGCATCCTATGAGGTTGAGTTCTACATGAATGTTGAACTATGCCATGCCATCTTTCCAGGGGTGTTAACCATGTATTTTTGTGAGTTGTGTGCTGAGTGTATCAAGCTTGCTAAGTAGGGTAGTTGCTGTTGTTTTTTCCGATGATTCTGTTATATTTTGTTGCTATGTTAACATGCTTCCACTAATCATTCTATGCATAATCTGGAGATGCTCTATAAACATGTTTTGAACTACATGTCATGCTCTATCCATTCATGCCCTTGGTTGCAATTATAGCCTGCTGGAACATGTTGTTATCTTGCTCCAAAGTTGCTTGAAAATGTTAATGTGAACCTGTTAACTTTAAGTTCACTTGTTCCCATGTGTTTTCCTAGTGATCCATGCACCCTATGAACTTGATCTTGCCATGCTTAGCTTCATAAACATGCCTTCTTACTGTTGGTTGCCTTGCCATGCCATGTATTGCTCTGTGGTGAGTGGTTCAAGCTCACGAACATGCCTACTTATTGTTGTTTCTGCCATGTTTGAATCTGTAATATAACTTGCCATGTTTACATGGGTGCCATCATATTTTCTATGCCTTTTTGGCTTATGGTCAGTAAGGGTCTTTTGATATATGCTTTTAGTAGATTCATGCCATGCCTTTGTTTGCCATGATAAGTTCCTGTAACATGTTGTTTGATAGCTCTAAACATTGCAACCTGATGTTATTTCTGCTAAAGTCTGAAACTGTTATTATTTGCAATATCTCCATGTGTTTTTGAGCATGTTCTAATTGTTTCTGGAGATAGCTCAGTGTTCATGTTTTGTTATGCTTTACGTGTACTTCATGCCCATGCCTTTTGTTCTTATGTTGGGGTGCTGTATCATATTGTTTTGATGCTTGCAATATGCCTAGTTGCTGTTTTGGACAGATTGTTGATATGACTTGTATAGTGTGTGTGTGTTGAACCGTTGCTCCGTTTTGAGTGTGCCCTATATGAAACTTGCTTGTTTTTGCATGTAGCTTCATATTATCATGTTGCATCCTTGTTTTGGTGTGTTTTCTTGATGTTTGGGTGCATTTTGCATCAATGCCATGTTTAACTTGTTTTGCTCATATCTTCTAGACCGTAGCTCCGGATCTAATGAACTTCATATGTAACTTGACTAGATATTCGTGTAGATCCTCTTGGTGCATCTTAACTTGATGTTTAACAACTTGAACTTAAGGTTTATTCAGTTCTGGACCAATTTCGAAATTTGCATATGAGGACTTACCGGAATTGTTATATGTTGTTCCCGGCCTCATTTAAACTTGCCTTGATGTGTGCTCTTGTTTGCATCATCTCTTGCCATGAGTAGCCTCATGTATCCTTGTCATGCATCATGCTTGTTGTGCATCATGTCTTGTCTATGTGTGGTGTGTTTACTTTGTTGTGTGCTTCTTCTCGATAGTTTCCGTTTCGTTGCGATCGTGAGGATTCGTTCGTCTTCGGTTGGTTCGGCTTCATCCGTTCATCTTCTTCATGGACTCGTTCTTCTTCCTAGCGGGATTTCAGGCAAGATGACCGCTACCCTGGATCTCACTACTATCATTGCTATGCTAGTTGCCTCGTTCTATCGCTATGCTGCGCTACCTATTACCTGTTTATCAAGCCATCCCATATTGCCATGAACCTCTAACCTTTGACACCATTCCTAGCAAACCATTGATTGGCTATGTTACCGCTTTTGCTCAGCCCCTCTTATAGCGTTGCTAGTTGCAGGTGAAGTTGAAGATTGCTCCAGGGTGGACAGGGTTTATGTTGGGATATCACAATATCTCTTATATTATTAATGCATCTATATATTTGGTAAAGGGTGGAAGGCTCAGCCTTATGCCTGGTGTTTTGTTCCACTATTGCCGCCCTAGTTTCCGTCATACCGGTGTTATGTTCCCAGATTTTGCGTTCCTTATGCGGTCGGGTGATTTATGGGACCCCCTGACAGTTCGCTTTGAATAAAACTTGTCCAGCAAGGACCAACCTTGGTTTTACCATTTGCCTCACCACCACCTACCTTTTCCCTTGGGAATAATTAACCCAGGGGTCATCTTTATTATAGCCCCCCCCGGGCCAGTGCTTGTCTAAGTGTTGGTCCGAACCGAGCAGCCTGCAGGGCCACCTCTTGGCAACTCGAGGGCTGGTTTTACTCGTAGCTTGACTTATCCGGTGTTGCCCTTAGAACGAGATATGTGCAGCTCCTATCGGGATTGTCGGCGCATCGGGCGGCTTTGCTGGTCTTGTTTTACCATTGTCGAAATGTCTTGATGTACTAGGATTCCGAGACTGATCGGGTCTTCCTGGGAGAAGGTCTATTCCTTCGTTGATCGCGAGAGCTTGTCATGGGCTAAGTTGGGACACCCCTGCAGGGTTTAAACTTTCGAGAGCCGTGCCCGCGGTTATGTGGCAGATGGGAATTTGTTAACGTCCGGTTGTAGACAACTTGACACCAGATCCGAATTAAAACGCATCAACCGCGTGTGTAGCCGTGATGGTCTCTTCTCGGCGGAGTCCGGGAAGTGAACACGGTTTCTGGGTTATGTTTGACGTAAGTAGGTGTTCAGGATCACCTCTTGATCATTGCTAGTTGACGACCATTCCTTTGTTTCTCTTCTCGCTCTTCTTTGCGTATGTTAGCCAGCATATTTGCTTAGTCGCTGCTGCAACCTCACCACTTTACCCCTTTCCTTTCCCATTAAGCTTTGCTAGTCTTGATACCCATGGTAATGGGATTGCTGAGTCCTCGTGGCTCACCAGATACTTCCAAAACCAGTTTGCGGTGCCTATGTTATCGAAAGGTGACGCAACCAAGCTCAAGGAGGAGCTCGATGAAGATCTTGCCCTTTGTGTTGTTTCGTTCTAGTTGATCAGTAATGGAGCCCAGTTGGGGTCGATCGGGGACCTTTGTCGCATTTGGGGTTCTTCTTCTATTTTGGTTCTGTAGTCGGACCTTGATTGTATCTGGATGATGTAATGCTTTATTCATGTATTTGTGTGAAGTGGCGATTGTAAGCCAACTATGTATCTCTTTCCCTTATGTATTACATGGGTTGTGTGAAGATTACCTCACTTGCGACATTGCTTTCAATGTGGTTATGCCTCTAAGTCGTGCTTCGACACGTGGGAGATATAGCCGCATCGAGGGCGTTACAATAGCACTATGGGTGGAATAGAATATGATGATGGGGATTGTGTGGAGAAGACTAAAAAGGAGAAAGTCTCACATTGACGAGGATAATCAACGGGTTATGGAGATGCCCATCAATTGATGTCAACATGAGGAGTAGGGATTGCCATGCAACGGATGCACTAGAGCTATGAATGCTCAACAAAAGAAAACTAGTGGGTGTGCATCCAACTTGCTTGCTCATGAAGACCTAGGGCATTTGAGGAAGCCCATCGTAGGAACAGACAAGCCAAGTTCTATAATGAAAAATTCCCACTAGTATAAAAAGACAACTTATGAGACTCACTACATGAAGAACAAGGTGCTACTTTGAAGCACAATATATGAGACTCACTACATGAAGAACAAGGTGCTACTTTGAAGCACAATATATGAGACTCACTACATGAAGAACAAGGTGCTACTTTGAAGCACAAGTGTGGAAAAGAGATAGTAGCATTGCCCTTTTTATTTTTTTTTATTTTTTTGGGCCTTTTTATCTTTTGGCCTTTCTCTCTCTTTTTTTATTTGGGCAATCCTCTAATAATGATGATCATCACATTTTTATTGATTACAACATAAGGATTACAACTCGAAACTTAGAACAAGATATGACTCTATATGAATGCCTCCGTGTGTACGGGATGGTGCAATGAATCAAGAGTGACATGTATGAAAAATAATGCATGGTGGCTTTGCCACAAATACGATGTCAACTACATGATCATGCAATGGCAATATGACAAAAGTAATGTATGTCATGAAGATGATGATGAGAGTTGCATGGCAATATATCTCGGAATGGCTATGGAAATGCCATGATAGGTAGGTATGGTGGCTGTTTTGAGGAAGAATAAGGAGGTTTATGTGTGATAGAGCGTATCATATCACGGGGTTTGGATGCACTGGCGAAGTTTGCACCAACTCTCAAGGTGAGAAAGGGCAATGCACGGTACCGAAGAGGCTAGCAAAGGCGGAAAGATGAGAGTGCGTATAATCCATGGACTCAACATTAGCCAAAAGAACTCATATAATTATTGCAAAAATTTAGAAGTCATCAAAAATCAAGTACTACGAGAATGCTCCTAGGGGGATAGATTGGTAGGAAAAGACCATTGCTCGTCCCCAACCGCCACTCATAAGGATGCACAAGCCAGGTACACTTCATGTTTCAAATTTGTTACACAACTTTAACCATACGTGCATGCTATGGGACTTGCAAACTTCAACACAAGCATTTCCCAAATTCACAATTATTCAACTAGCACGACTTTGATATTATTACCTCCATATCTCAAAACAATTATCAGGCATCAAACTTATCTTAGTATTCAATTCACTCAAAAGAAAGTTTCACATATCTTGAATACCAAATATATTAACATTAAGAAAATTACCGTGCTATTAACAAATCTCAAAATAATTTAAGTGAAGCATGAGATATCAATAGTTTCTCTAAAACAAATCCACCACCGTGCTCTAAAAGATCTAAGTGAAGCACTAGAGCAAAAATTATCACGCTCAAAAGATATAAGTGAAGCACTATGAGCAAAACTATCAAGCTCAAAAGATATAAGTGAAGCATATAGAGTATTCTAGCAAATTCCAATTCATGTATGGCTCTCTCAAATGGTGTGTACAGCAAGGATGATTGTGGTAAACTAACAAGCAAAGACGCAAATGATACAAGACGCTTCAAGCAAAACACATATCATGTGGTGAATAAAAATATAGCTCCAAGTAAATTACCGATGGTAGTAGACGAAGGAGGGGATGCCTTCCGGGGCATCCCCAATCTTAGGCTCTTTCCACTCCTTGTTCCATAATCCATCAAAAGAATTCACCCAAAACTTGAAAACTTCACAACACAAAACTCAATAGAAATCTCGTGAGCTCCGTTAGAGAAAGAAAACAAAAGACTACTTCAAGGTACTGTAATGAACTCATTCTTTATTTATATTGGTGTTAAACCTACTATATTCCAACTTCTCTATGGATTATAAACTATTTTACTAGCCATAGAGTCATCAAAATAACCAAACAACACACGCAAAATAGAATCTGTCAAAAACAGAACAGTCTGTAGTAATTTGTGACTAACGCAAACTTATGGAACTCTAAAAATTCTACCAAAATAGGAAGTCCTGGACAATTTTTCTATTGATCAGCAGCAAAAATAATCAACGCAAAATTACGTTTCTGTGATTTAACAAAATTATATTCGCGCGTGAAAAGTTTCTGTTTTTCAGCAGAATCAAATCAACTATCATCGTAGGTTATCCTATAGGTTCTACTTGGCACAAACACTAATTAAAACATAAAACCACATCCAAACAGAGGCTAGGATGATTATTTATTCCTAAACAGAAGAAAAAACAAAAAACACAAAATAAAATTGGGTTGCCTCCCAACAAGCGCTATCGTTTAACGCCCCTAGCTAGGCATAAAAGCAAGGATAGATCTAGGTATTGCCATCTTTAATTTTCAGTTTTTTAGCGGAGTCATGCTCAAATCTGGGGGGTTCTTCCCGCTTCCCTTCATACTCGGAAATTTTTAGATCTAAAGAATCCAACCGCTTATTACAAAGAGTAATCAACATATTCATAAGGTGAAGATTTCCGCTAACACTTTTAAGAGGCTCAAGAGACTTTTGTAAATTTTTTGTTACTTCGCAAATCTTCTCAAACACTTGGGTTTCTTCCTGGGTAGGATGAGATTCTCCCTTTTGGGGTAGTTTTCCCACTATTCCCTCTATAATTTCATGCGCAATACTGGGATCAATCTCAATGAAATTTCCCTTGGCCATGCAATCCAAGAGTTGTCTATACGTCATATTTAACCCAACATAAAAATACGAAGAAGAATTCTATAGTTCACCTCTAGGGTGCACTTACGATAAGATTCCATCATCCTTTACCAAGCATCTTTTAAGTTTTCTCCTTGCCTTTGCTTGAAGTGAAGAGCTTCAAACTCGGGAGACATAGGAGTGGATAAGGAATTAGACATAACGGCAAGCAAACAAACTAACACACAAGCAAACAAAAAAGGCAAACGGGAAAAAGACAAACGGGAAAGAGAGGAGGAGATTGGGAAAGAGAGGGCGAATAAAACGGAAAGGGTGAAGTGGGGGAGAGGAAAATGAGAGGCAAATGGCAAATAATGTAATGCGAGAGATAGGGATTGCGATGGGTACTTGGTATTGTTGACTTGCTTGCGTGAGCCTCCCCGGCAACGGTTCCAGAAATTTTCTTGCTACCTCTTGAGCACTGCGTTGGATTTCCCCGAAGAGGAGAGCATGATGCAGCAAAGTAGCGTAAGTATTTCCATCAGTTTTTGAGAGCCAAGGTATCAATCCAGTAGGAGACCACACACAAGTCCCTCGTACCTACAGAAAACGATAGCTCCTCGCAACCAACGCGATTAGGGGTTGTCAATCCCTTCACGGTCACTTACGAGAGTGAGATCTAATAGACAAGATAAATAATATTTTTTGGTATTTTTGATAGATAGATGCAAAGTGAAAAGTAAAAGGCAAAGCAAAAACAAAGCAAGTAATAAAGTAATGGAGATTGATATGATGAGAATAGACCCGGGGGCCATAGGTTTCACTAGTGGCTTCTCTCAAGAGCATAGATATTCTATGGTGGGTGAACAAATTATTGTTGAGCAATTGACAGAATTAAGCATAGTTATGAGTATATCTAGGTATGATCATGTATATAGGCATCACGTCCGAGACAAGTAGATCGAAACGATTCTGCATCTACTACAATTACTCCACTCATCGACCGCTATCTAGCATGCATCGAGAGTATTAAGTTAAAAACAGAGTAACACCTTAAGCAAGATGACATGATGTAGAGGGATAAATTCATGCAATATGATAAAAACCCCATCTTGTTGTCCTCGATGGCAACAATACAATACGTGCCTTGCTGCCCCTTCTGTCACTGGGAAAGGACACCGCAAGATTGAACCCAAAGCTAAGCACTTCTCCCATTGCAAGAACTACCAATCTAGTTGGCCAAACCAAACGGATAATTCGAAGAGACTTGCAAAGATAACTCAATCATACATAAAAGAATCCAGAGAAGATTCAAATATTGTTCATAGATAAACTGGATCATAAACTCACAATTCATTGGTCTCAACAAACACACCGCAAAAAAGAAGATTACATCGAATAGATCTCCACGAGAGAGGGGGAGAACATTGTATTGAGATCCAAAAAGAGAGAAGAAGCCATCTAGCTACTAGCTATGGACCCGAAGGTCTGAAGTAAACTACTCACACTTCATCAGAGGGGCTATGGTGTTGATGTAAAAGCCCTCCGTGGTGGATGCCCCCTCCGGCGGAGCTCCGGAACAGGCCACAAGATGGGATCTCGTGGATACAAAAGGTTGCGGCAGTGGAATTAGGTTTTTGGCTCCTGTTCTGATCGTTTGGGGATACATAGGTATATATAGGAGGAAGGAGTACGTCGGTGGAGCAACATAGGGGCCACGAGGCAGGGGCGCGCCCTGGGGGGCACCCTCGTGACCGCCTCTGTTACGTCTTGGAGTAGGGTCCAAGTCTCCTGGATCACGTTCGGTGAGAAAATCACGTTCCCGAAGGTTTCATTCCGTTTGGACTCCGTTTGATATTCCGTTTCTTCGAAACACTAAAATAGGCAAAAAACAACAATTTTGGGCTGGGCCTCCGGTTAATAGGTTAGTCCCAAAAATAATATAAAAGTGGAAAATAAAGCCCAATATGGTCCAAAACAGTAGATAAAGTAGCATGGAGCAATCAAAAATTATAGATATGTTGGAGACGTATCAAGGAAATGGATCGAACTCAAACTCTGTCTGATAATCTTCAACGACTTAAGTTTGATAACCTTTAAAGTCATCATGAAACTCTCTTAGCTGATCATGAGAAGCTTTCTTCTGAATTTCTTCAAAGAAAGCAAGATCTTGAGAAGCTAAGGGTGAGTCATGAAGATCTTCAGAAGGAAAACGATTCATTGCTTGCTCAACAGACCAGTTTCACTCACGAAGAATTAATTCCACCATGTTTTAAATGCATTGAACATGAATCTGCTAATTCTTCACCTGAAAGTTCAAATGCTTCTATTGCTGCAAATTCTTCAACTATCTCTATGGTCACCAATTCCTCATCTGAGGATAGCATAAGTATCACTGACGACAATGCATGGTTGAAGGAATTGTATGTGAAAGGCATGCACAAAAGCCTCAAAGGGCATCAGTCCCTTTGTGATGTTCTTAAAAAGCAGATCCTCAACGTGAACCCTAGGATAGAGGGTATTCCCTTTGAGATGAAACTGAATGCTGATGGGACCTACTAGAAACCCGAGCAGTATCCCAAAACCTCATGGATTGCTGCGAAAGGACCTCCCGTAGATCCATCCACTTTATCTGGCTTTACTTGTGAATCTTCATATTCATATGATGAGCGATTTGACTCCATCTATAAACTGTTAAAAAATTATAATGGTGAAGTATTTTCTTGATATGTTGGAACTAACTGCAGGAACGGCCCCCCTATGAAGAAAATCTGGGTTCCCAAAAGGTTCGTTGAAAGTCTTCAGGTGAATGTCCTCATGACACCACTTGAGAAGAATAGGATCCCCAGATCAAATTCTTCATATGGACCAAAGGCTTCATATGGATCCAAGTCCTCATATGGACCAAACTCTTTATATGGATCCAAGTCCTCACACGGACCAAATTCCTCATATGGATCAAATTCCTCACGTGGATCCAAATCTTCATAAGAACATTATCGTGCTAACGCTTCTGTTTCACAGGGAAACTCAAAGAGCTATGCATATGTGCATTATTCTTCAAATCATTATGTTCATAAGTCCTCGAAGAATTTCTCTGCTTATTCATATGCATACTCTAACCCCTCTTTTGTGAAACAAAGTGCATTGGTTTCAATGCCACCATTATCATATGGAGCTCGGAGAATGATGAATTCTTGGCCACCCCTCCAGATGTGGGTGTTGAAGAAAAAGAACTAATCTCTTATGAAGGGTCAGGTCTCTAGACGAACTTAAATGTCTGAAGAATTTGCTGGAGACCTGAGCTTGAAAGGAAATAAGCTAATCATGAAGAAATGAATTACTCATTTGTCACATCCTTATACTGTTGTTCTACTGTACCGCTTGATGAAATTCTGTCTGATGAATCTGATGTCATATTCTTCATTCTGAAGTATATGAGTTCGTAAGTTGTACTAATTCATCTGCAGGATGTACAACCCAAAGCTACTGAGTGGGTACTCGACAGTGGATGTACAATTCATATGACCGGTGACAAGAACTTATTTATATAATCTGCTTTATCTCCATGACATCTGAAGCATATCACCCATGCCGACAAAGGCAAAAGCAAGGTATTGGGTCTAGGTAGGGTTGCGATCTCAAAGGATCGACACATGGACCATGCTTGTCGAGTCCCTCGGATTTAACCTCATGTCTGTCTCAATGCTTTGTGATCTAGCTATGGTTGCTGACTTTGGCAAACATCGTTGCATTGTGCTCATGGAATCTGACAATTCCAAAGTCTTCGAAGGCTTTAGGAGAGCAGACTTGTATATTGTTGATTTCTCTGCAGGATCACAACCTGCCACATGTCTACTTGCAAAAGCTTTAGAAGGATAGCTATGGCATCGGCGAGTAGGTCATGCTGGCATGAGGAACTTACATACACTCGCGAAGAAGAAGCACGTCATTGGTATCGAGGGTGTTAAATTCCTCAAAGACCATCTTTGCAAGGCTTGTGAGGCTAGAAAGATGACTAAGTCCAAGCACCCCTCGAAGACTATCATGACTACCACTCGACCTTTTGAATTGCTTCGTATGGACCTCTTTGGCCCTACTCATCATGCCACACTAACAAATGCAGAAACTCTATATGGCTCTATTATTGTTGATGATTATTCTCGTTACACTTGGGTGCATATCGTCACTTACAAAACTGAAGTGTAGGAAGTCTTCAAACAATTTTCCTCAAGGGCCTTGATACGTCTCCAACATATCTATAATTTTTTATAGTTCTGTGCTATTATATTATCTATTTTGGATGTTTTATATTCATTAATATGTTATTTTATATTATTTTTGGGACTAACCAATTGACCTAGAGCCCAGTGCGAGTTTATGATTTTTCCTTGTTTTTGAGTTCCGTCGAAAAGGAATACAAACAGAGTCCAAATGGAATAAAACCTTTGCGGTGATTTTTCTTGGACCAAAAGACACCCAGGAGACTTGGAGATCAAGTTGGAGGAGCCACAAGGTGGCCACAAGGGTGGAGGGCGCGCCCCCTGCCTTGTGGGCCCCCGTGACTTCCCTGACCTAATTCTTTTGCCTCTATATTCACATATGTTTCCAAACCACCAAAAGTATCCACGAAAAGACTTTTCCACCGCCGCAACCTTCTGTTCTCGTGAGATCCCATCGAGGGCCTTTTTCAGCATCCTGCCGGAGGGGGATTCAATCACGGAGGGCTTCTACATCAACTCTATTGCCCTTCCAATGAAGCGTGAGTAGTTTACCTCAGACCTACGGGTCCATAGCTAGTATCTAGATGGCTTCTTCTCTCTCTTTGATTCTCAATACCATGTTCATGTTCTTGGAGATCTATCCGATGTAATATTCTTTTGCGGTGTGTTTGCCGAGATCCGTGGAATTGTGGATTTATGATCAGCTTATCTATGAGTATTAATTGAATCTTCTCTGAATTCTTTTATGCATGATTTGATATCTTTGTAATTCTCTTCGAACTATCAATTTGGTTTGGCCAATTAGATTGGTTTTTCTTGCAATGGGGGAAGTGCTTAGCTTTGGGTTCAATCTTACGGTGTCCTTTCCGAGTGACAGTAGGTGCAGCAAGGCATGTATTGTATTGTTGCCATAGAGGATAAAAAGACAGGGTTTTCATCATATTGCTTGAGTTAATTCCTCTACATCATGTCATCTTACTTAATGCGTTACTCTGTTCTTCATGAACTTAATACTCTAGATGCAGGCAAGAGTCGGTCAATGTGGAGTAATAGTAGTAGATGCAAAATCGTTTCGGTCTACTTAACACGGACGTGATGCCTATATCTCATAATCATTGCCTTAGATATCATCATAACTTTGTGCTTGTCTATCAATTGCTCGACAGTAATTTGTTCACCCACCGTATAATTTGCCATCTTGAGAGAAGCCTCTAGTGAAACATATGGCCCCCGGGTCTATTTTCCATCATATAAGTTTCTGATCTACTATTTTTGCAATCTTTTACTTTCCGATCTATAAACCAAAAACCCAAAAATATTTACTTTATCGTTTGTTTAGTTTCATCTATCTCTATCAGATCTCACTTTTGCAAGTAATTGTGAAGGGATTGACAGCCCCATTATCGCATTGGGTGCATGTTGTTTGATTGTTTGTGCAGGTATTAGGTGAATTGTGCGTTGTCTCCAACTGGATTGATACCTTTGTTCTCTAATTGAGGGAAATACTTATCTCTACTTTGCTGCATCACCCTTTCCTCTTCAAGGGAGAAACCAACGCAAGCTCAAGAAGTAGCAGGCCTTGACGAACTTCGGTGTGAAGATCAAGCACATCCGGAGTGACAATGGGACCGAGTTCAAGAATTGGTCTTGATGACTATCTTGATGAACTTAGTATTACTCATGAGTTATCTAACCCATACACTCCTCATCAGAATGGCATCGTGGAGCGCAAGAACATGACTCTTGTTGAGATGGCTTGCACCATGCTTGATTAATACAAGACACCTCGTCACTTCTGGCCTGGGTCTATTGATACTGCATGCCACATCATCAACAGAGTATACCTTCAAAAATTCTTCAAGAAGACATCATATGAACTCCTCACTAACAAGAAATCCAATTTGAGTTATTTCAAAGTCTTTGGTGCTAAATGTTGGATTAGAGATCCACATCACAATTCTAAATTTGCACCGAAAGCACATGAAGGTTTTATGCTTCGTTACGAAAAGGACCCGCACACCTACAGAGTCTTCAACACCTATCACCACAACATTGTTAAAACTGTAGATGTGCAGTTTGATGAGACTAATGGCTCGCAAAGAGAGCACCTACCTCCTGTGCTAGATGAAATGTCTCCTAAAGAATCCATCAAGTTCAAGGCTACCGAGGATGTCATACCCACTGAAGAATCTGCTAAAGAAGTCATTCCAGATCGTGAAGAAAATCATACTGGTGCATCTGAGGAAAATCGCTCTGAAGAAAATGCTGAGCCCACTCAAAGTTTTCAACCTGCTCATCCTCGCGTTGCAAATGAACTGCTAATTGAGAGAATCATCGACGACATCAACGCACCAGGTCCTCTCACATGCTCGAAAGCTTCACATTTGTCTGACTTTTGTGGGCACTTCGCTTTTGTTTCTATCACAGAGCCCACCAAAGTTGATGAGGCATTTTTGGATCTGAGTGGATTCAAGCAATGCAAGAGGAATTACATCAATTCGAGCTCAACAATGTCTGGGAACTTGTCAAGCGAGCAAACCCATGCAAGCACAATATCATCGATAAAAAATGGATCTACCGCAACAAGCAAGATGAAAATGGCCTTGTGGTGAGGAATAAGGCTCATCTTGTAGCTCAAGGCTACACACAGGTTGAAGGAATTGATTTCAATGAAACTTTTGCACCTGTTGCTAGATTTGAGGCTATTTGCATATGTCTTGCTTATGCTAACCATCATAATATCATCTTATATCAAATGGATGTGAAAAGTGCATTCCTCAATGGTAAGCTTGAGGAAGAACTATATGTTGCTCAACCACCAGGTTTTGAAGATCCTAAGCATCCTGACAAAGTCTTCAGACTCAATAAGGCCATCTATGGCCTCAAGCAGGCCCCTCGGGCGTGGTATGATACACCGAAGGAATTCCTCATGAAGAAAGGCTTCAAACCTGGTTCACTTGACCCAACTCTTTTCACCAAAACATATGATGATGAATTATTCATGTGCCAAACATATGTTGATGATATTATGTTTGGCCGCACTAACCAAAGCTACAGTGACGAATTTGCCTATATGATGAGTGAGGAATATCAAATGTCTATGATGGGAGAATTGAAATTCTTCTTAGGTCTTCAAATTCGTCAACAACGCAATGGCATCTTCATATCTCAAGAGAAATACCTCCAGGATGTGCCGAGGAAATTTGGCATGCAAGATTGCAAAGGTGTCAAAATCCCTATGCCCAAAAATGGCCATCTATGCACCAACAAAAATGGTAAAGACTTTGATCAAAAGGTATACCGCTCCATGATTGGCTCTTTATTATATATGTGTGCATGTAGGCCAGATATTATGCTTAGTGTTTGCATGTGTGCCTGTTTTCAAGCTACATCGAAGGAATCACACCATAAGGCCGTGAAACATATTCTTTGATATCTAGCTCACAATCCAACATTTAGATTATGGTATCCCAAGGGCTTGGATTTTGATCTCATTGGATATTCTGACTCTGACTATGCTGGTGATCGAGTGGATCGCAAGTCAACATCAGGCACATGCCATTTCCTCGGACGATCCTTAGTATGCTGGTCCTCAAAGAAGCAGAACTGCGTATCACTCTCTACTCTGAAGCTGAGTACATTACTGCTGGTTCTTGCTGTGCTCAATTGATGTGGATGAAGCAAACCCTCAAGGACTATGGCATCAACATGAAGAATGTGCCACTCTACCACGACAACAAGAGTGCCATCAAGATTGCTCATAACCCAGTTCAGCACTCGAAGACAAAGCACATCCAGATTCACCATCATTTTCTTTGAGATCATGTGTTGAAGGGCGACATCTCCATCGACCATGTGAAGAATGAAGAACAACTAGCGGATATCTTCACAAAGCCCTTGGATGAGAAGAGATTTAGCAAGTTGCGGTGTGAGCTAAATATTTTAGAATCTTCAAATGTTCTTTGAAAGGACACACATCCTAACACTTATGCAAAATTGATGACTTAGATGTGCAACACACGGAGAAATTTTTTTGTTCAATCAATGAAGACTAACCATCTAGGTGTGAAGAAATGAACAAAGAATTTTATTCTCAGAGCCCTACAACAATTGCACACGGTGTCTGAAATCATCATTCTTATACGATGGGTCACGCCACCAACAAAAGTTGAAAATCTTCAAATTTGAGTTGTTCTTCATTTTGCAAATTCTTCAACTTTTCAAGTGGCGTTCTTCATTGCCTACACACACACACACACACACACACACACAGTGTGTGTGTGTGTGTGTGTAGGTAAAACTGTGTCTATCATATCTTGCCAGAGAACTAGTTAAGGCTTGCAAAACATTTAACGGTTTAAAAGTAAGTAAAAAATCTGAAATAAATAGGGGAGCCTCACTCTAATATAATAAGATGATCCAACTGTGTGATTGTGAAAATATGCATTTATGTGTCCACAACAAAAAAACAAGCATTTTAGCTCACTTCAGGATCAATATTTATTGAAACATTTGTTCTTTTTGTTCAGGACACATGCAGTCATATTTTTTTAAGTGTGAGTGTAGAATAGCTTAATCTACACCCCAGTAACATTATGTATAAAATTTAGTAAAAAACTATGTAAAATGTAGTAATTTTGAAATAAATTTTTTTACTATCCAAGTTTTTGATTTACTACATGGTCACAAAAATTACTATATTTTATATGTTACGTTACTATATTTTGTATAGAGCGTTACTAGGGGTGTAGAATAAGCTATTCTATACTCAAGCTTAGTTTAGCGTTACTATATATTTGAGTTTTCAATGTCCTCAACAACATTCACTTATAGCTAATTCTTCAAGTTGATTTCCTTCTAAGTGAATGTGATCGGACCCGTTTCCCCTCTACTCTAAGGGATAATTGTATTCATGCTACCAGTTGTGTCCCACTCAGCTGAATTACCCCTAGGTTTTAAAAATTCTTGGTTTTGCCCAAGTCCATTTGCTCCTCTTATGTTTTTGCCCTTCTGTCACGTTCCGTCCACTTAGTGTCGTTTGACCATGTGTTGATCGACTTTGGACGTTTCTCTGGACCATTTTGCCCCTGCTTTCTCACTCTCTCACCAGACACTTCCAAGTGGGACCCACGTCGCTGCCAAACCCTAGCCCCACTCCCCCGTCCGCTCGCCCCTCTTCCTCTCAGATTTGCTCGCCCGACGGCGTAGCCGCCATGCCACCACCATGGTCGGACCTCCATCCTCCCCTATGTCGCACCGTCTTGTCCAGCAGTCCTGTTTTGTTCGTCTACGTCACCTGCACCCTTGGATCGAAGAGAGGGAGCTCCACTGCTGTCGTCGCGTCATCGTCTTCGCCTATGGTCGCCAGCCTCCTTCATTGACTAAAGCCTCCCCGGTGCACTATATGCCTCCCTGAGCTCGCCAACGACCTGCGCGGTGAGCTCTCGGTCGATCCCGCTCTACAACCTCTCGAATCTGTGCCGTTTGGACCATCTCCTTGTGCGCCCAAGCCCATGGTGAGTTCGCGGTCGCCGCGGCTCTGCCCGTGCTCCCCATGCCCCTGGTCACGCGCTCATGACCCCTAGCCGCGTCTGACCGCGTCCGGTCGCACACGCCTGTGTCTTGGCCCTGTTCTGGTGCACCCGTGCCTCGCCCGACCGCATGCGCCTTCGGCTCCTGTTTCGTTTTGCCGTTGCAGCTCTGCTGCTTGCTGCTTTGCCTTGCTGCTGCCCTACCCCGAGCGCCCGACTGCCCCGGGACACCCCTCGGACACAGCCACGCACCCGCCCGCGCCTGTTGCTGCTTTGCCGCCGCCCGCGATGCCAGCGCTCGCCGGTCCTTCTGCTATCGCCCATACTGTTTTGGCTCCCGTATTGTTGTGGCTATTGACGCGACTATGCTGCTACTGCTAGTCGCTCCTGCTAGCTACCCTTGATGTTGCCCCTGCATGTGGCCTCCCATGGCGCGGCGTGCACAGCCGCAGCTAGAGCGGGATGTGTTACTGCCAATGAGGCCATCCCACTTAGTTAGGGAGATAATTAGGGTTAGTTTTAGGATTAGTTTAAGGTTTTAATTAGTATATTGTCTATGACAGTGAGTACAGAGAGGGATACTTTTCTCTGTGATGGGTCCACTTGGAAGTGTCCGATGAGAGAGTGAGAAATTAGGGCAAAATGGTCCAGAGAAAAGTCCAAAGACGGTCAACACATGGTCAAACCGCACTAACTGGACGGAAATGTGATGGAAGGGTAAAAACATATGAGGAGCAAAACCGAGAATTTTCAAAAACTTGGGGAAATACAGCCGAGTGGGACACAACTAGTGGCATGAATACAATTATCGCCTACTCTAAACTTAACCCACTCTGTTCACAAATTCTTCATGTGCGTCCTATACGAAACCCATTCAAAATCTTCACTGTGTCCTTGAATGCAGAAGAATCTGCAAACGAAACTTTAAAATATTCCTTTCAAATTTTTGGTTGTTGCCGCTCAAACCGTTTCACATCCCACGATGGATTAAACAACTCACCCATGACACCCCACGATCTCCACATCTCTGTACGTGGGTGACACATGTCGTTAGAAGAGCAAGGGTCAGGGGCATGTTCGTCCAAATTCTTCGGACGAGCAGTTTTTCACCGTGCCAATAAATACCCCTCACCTTCCTCAGACACCATTAACTCCGCTCGACCTCTACTCTCCTCGCTCAAGCCCTTGGACCTAGCACCGCCGCTACACTCCATCGTCGCCGGTGAGGAAGAGCTTCACTGCCTCGACCTCGCCGCCGTCGTACTTGCGCCGGCCGCGGAAATCTTCACTCTGCCGCCGCCGTAGCTGTCTCTCACCGCCAAGTTAGGGCGTGAGAGATCTGAATGGATGAACTTCTCCAACTCCATTACCAGTTCGTCGTGTTCTTCGTCCAGGGTATATAAAATCTAATTTTAATTCCCTACTTTGATTCTCATGAATTCCACAAAATCTTCAAAAGGTGTTTATTCTTCAACTTCCCATTCCTTAAACACCCAGTTGCATCAGTACCTTGATTTGTTTCTCTAAGCTGTGTTTTTCTTCAAAGATTCCTAAATTGTGTGGATTTTCTAATCTATGTAACTCTAGAACCCAAGTCAAGAATGCTTAGTGAAATTCCTTAAGACACCGATGGTCAAATTCCTCAAACTTGTTTCTTTCAAAAATTCTGAGAATGCATATGACCTCTCCAAATTCTTTGCACCTATACTTTGTTCACAGGTACGAAATGTATGCTATTGAATCACTAGGTTCTCATCAACTTAACTCATTTGCAGCGTTTCTCGAAGATAAGTTGCACACTTCCTCAGAAACATCAATTGTTCAAAATCCTCAAGTGAAGAAAATGGCTTATGGAAAAAGACCTCAGAAGGTAGGAAAGAGACCAGAATCAAACACTGCTTTTGAAATCCCTGAGGATATCTATGAAGAATATTGCACACCAGATGAAGCTACTCATGGGAAAGAAACCAAGAAGCAAGGCAAAGTGCGCATCCAGAGAATTGAGAGGAGATGGGTTAAGGAATGGAGGAAATATCATTTTGTTACTCCAAAGTACATGAAGAAATTCGCTGTTAACCCTCCATGTCCAAGACCTCCATTGGCCGCTGGCCAAAAGGATGATCCCTCAAGCATCATGCGCGGTGAGAAATTTCCCAAAGAATGGGCTAAGCGTCAAGCCAAATTGGCTGAAGTGGCAAAAGAAGCAGTGAAGAAATTCAGTGAAGATTCTGCTGCTGCTACCGAGGCTTCTTCAAGTAAGCCTAAGAAGGCTATGCCGAAGAAATCAGCTGTGAAGCCGAGTTCCTCGAGATTTATGCCCTCTCAGCCAAGTACTTCAATGTCAAAGCCCTCAAGGCAAAATCCTCAGGCAACTTCTTCAAGGTTTGTGCCAATCCCCTATGTTGCCACGAAATCCTCAACTGCTATTGCAAAGTCCTCAACGTGTCAAAGGACTGCAGGCTTTTCTATTGCTTCAGGAGAACATGCAAGTTCCTCAGCTCCACCACTGTCCTCAACTGGTCCAACTCTATTGAAGAAAAATGCCACTGCTGGACGTGGCTCGAGGCCAAGTCCTCATAAGAAGCAAGTTGCTTTTCAAGTTCTGTCTGATGACGATGGATCTAATGATGAAGAACTTTCTGAAATCATAGGCACATACAAGAAAGGGCCGCTAGAGCCAAAGGCCGTTCTGTGCCTCTCATGTTGGATCCAAAGAAGATCGTCGACTTCATTGACCTCTGGCACAAGGATCCAAATACTCCTCTGCCTGACCTAAACCTCACTCCTGGTCAAAGTCACATGTTGACGGCATTCATAAGTGGGGAAAAATGGAAATTTGAGAAGGCCAGACAAGTCAAGAAGGCCCAGTATAAAAAGGAAAGATTTCTAAAGAAAAATGTTCTAAATATGACTGCTGAAGAACTTGTAAACATGCAAAAGGAAATCAAAAACCTCAATGATGAATTTGACACCTAACATGCAGATTGGCTCGGTGCCAAGGTCAGATTCGTCAAACTCTCCAAGACCCTCTAGCTGAATGTTGCAGCACCATCGCAACAACAAATTCCTCAGGCTGATAGTTCTGCTCAGTCTGTTGAAGAAACTAATAGCGCAGCTGATGAAAATCAGGTTGCCGATGAAACTGAGAATACCAGGGCTGATGAAGAAATTCGAGCTCCTGAAGAAATTGACAGGGCAACCTCCAATGTTGCGCCTGAAGATCAACCAAGGGCAGCTAAAGAATTTGTTGTGCCTGAAGAAGCTGAGAATGTCAGGGAGACTACATCAGTCATGCTTGAAGAAACCGAACCAACTCCATCTACCTCTCCTGCAAAGTTTTCAAAGATGAAGAATATCAACCTTCCTTCTGCATCAGAAGTGAAGAAAACCAAGGCTGCCGAGTAGGCACACTGGTACCGTAAGGTCCTATAAAAATGGTTTTTAACGCCTTTCTGTGACAGCATTTGGAACTGTCGCCAAGTGAGTGTGGGCGATAGCGGGTCCTTCCCACACGACCCAGAAACTGTCAGGGATGGGCGAGGGGCTACTAACGATCGCCATAGAATAAATGTATGAGCAGCCGCCCCAGTCCCACACGTTACATCTCGACATTGCGTTTCTGATTAGAGAGACATCCCAAATGATTACACCGCCATAGTCGTGTGAAAAAGGTGGAATCAACATTTAATCTACTGATATGTTTGTGATAGGTACATTATCACACACGGTTCAAGAATGTAAAATGTATGTTGTGCCTCTACTAACGCCAACGTGTCCATTTTCATAACTGTGTGCAATTGGTATTCCTATCACACATGCACACTGGTTTGAATCGTTTTCCGTATTACCATGAATCGCGCACGCATATGAGACGAAACCGTGTGTGTGTCCGTCGTGCATCACAAACGTTTTACGTCAAAGAACCGACTGTACTTTTTTTCATCGCACACGCTGTTTTCTTTCTTACCGTGTGCACATTATTTTATTCGCTCCTGTATAGTTTTATTTTTGCTCGTAATTTATTATTCGAATTGGAAATTTTGAAATATGAAACGTGTAATTCAAATTTCCAGCACAGTGGTTCAACAACGAATCCATAAATTAAATTGTTAGTAAAATACGTTCAGTAATTACATGATTCGACAGTTAACTATGATGAACCATAATATGTATAGGTGGTAAAGGTGAAGAGACAAGTGTAAATCATTTTGACTATCGATGGTGTTGAAGAAGCGGAATGCTCATAATGTGTCTTCCTGCATGCCATAGGCACGAACAACTTTTGTCCAACCCCTTGTGACGATCGCCCGCCCATACTTCACCGCCTTCAGGAAGACTTCTAGAGCATTATCATGGTAGCTTGAATTATATACTTCAACCTTAGTTGGCTCCACTCCAGTCATGTAGTTTGCAAGGTAATCATCAGTAAATAGCTTCGTAAACCAATGAGAAGAGAAAAATATCAGATACTGAGGTCTAATAGAGTAACTTGTTGTGGGCGGGGGAAAAGGCAACACATTACTTACCATCCTAATTAAGTTCATTGTTGTCTTGGACAAAGTGTAAATAAAGAGCTTAATTCCCATCACTTGTTTCTTTCACCTAACAATCTTTCTTAGTTTCCTCATTTGATGGTTGTTCATGAATATCTCATTGCCCCATATGCAAAAGGGATCGAAGCGTGGATCAGTACCGCTCATATATGTACCTACAAACAACTAGTAAATGTTAGAAGCTAAACTGATATTGCACAAATGATGTAAAATACAACTACCTACGTTCCTAAGTACAAGTATTTTTAGAGATTTCAATATGAACTACATACGGATGTATATAGAATTATAAATATAGTTTAGATTAGAATCTAGATTCACTCATTTTCTCCTTGTGTAGTCTATATTGGAATCTCTCAAAATACTTATATTTAGGAATAGATGGTGTATTAGAAATGGGATGCAGCTAACCTGCACGGCAAACAACAACATCGCCCATTGTAGCCCTGTGTAAGTACATGGAAAGCCAATGTTAACTACAACATGGTTAACATCCACCAAAAATAGCAAATGGTAATAAAACGGTAGGATCTATAATGATATCTTGATTGCGAAAGAGTAGCACGGTAGCAAAGGGACGGATTAAAAAATGGATACAACTGTTAATTGCAATAAGCTTAACAACATCCTAATTCATGTTTTGTAAGTTTGTAGCCATTGAAATACAACTATTTAAAAATGGATACACTGTTAATTGCAACAGGCTTAATGGCCATTGAAACCGTAATCGATAAAAATGCAATTGGCAGAGTTAAACATCACAAAGGTGTGCTGCCAGAAAGTGTAATGGCCCAGTTGTCTATAAAAAGGTAGGGAAAATAGCTAAAACGTGTTAGGCATGTTTACTACAACATGCTTAATACATCGACCGTACAAAACATAGCAATTAATTGCAACTGGTATTGGTAAGATTGAACTGGTGAGTACATACTTCGTAAGTCCTGAGAGGTAGTTGCTAGGACACTTCATCTTGGCCAGAGCCCACCCAAAGTCAGTGGTGACTAAGCGAGTTGTTCCTCCGGGTCCAAGCGTGGATCAGTGCCACTGACATGTGTACCTATAGGCAACCAGTAAATGGTAGAAGTTAAACTGCAGTTGCACAAATCATGTGAAATATTTTAAGACATGGGATGCAGCTAACCTCGACGGCAAACAACAGCATCGCCCGTTATGACCCTGCGTAAGTACATGGACATGCATGTTAAGTACAATAGGGTTAGCATCCATCACAAATAGCAAATGGGCAGCATCTCTAGTATATCTCCATTGCGGAGAGTAGCATGGTAGCAACGGGACAGATTAAAAAATGGATACAACTGTTAATTGCAACAGGCTTAATAGCATCCTAAGTCATGTTTTGTAAGTTTGTAGCCATTGAAATACAACTATTTAAAAATGGATTCAGCTGTTAATTGCAACAGGCTTAATAGCCATTGAAACCAGTACTGATAAAAATGCAATTGGCAGAGTTAAACATCATAACGCAGGTGCTGCATAAGTAGAGAATGGCCCAGTTGTGTATAAAAAGGTAGGGAAAGTAGCTACAATGTGTTAGGCATGTTTACTAGAACATGCTTAATACATAGATCGTACAGAACATAGCCATTAATTGCAACTGGTATTGGTAAGATTGAACTGGTGAGTACATACTTGGTAAGTCCTGAGAGGTAGTTGCTGGGGAACTTCATCTTGGCCAGAGCCCGCCCAAAGTCAGCGGTGGCGGAGGCGAGCTGTTCCTTCGGGTCGAAGCGTGGATCAGTGCCACTGACATGTGTACCTATAGGAAACCAGTAAATGGTAGAAGTTAAACTGCAATTGCACAAATGATGTGAAATATTGTAAGACATGGGATCCAGCTAACCTCGATGACAAACAAAAGCATCACCCGTTATGGCCCTGCGTAAGTACATCGACATGCATGTTAAGTACAACAGGGTTAGCATCCACCAAAAATAGCTAATGGGCAGCATCACTAGTGATATCCTGAGTCATGTATTGTTTTCTTGTTGGTATTGGTGAAATTGAGCTGGATAGTTAATACTTGAACATCACAGAGTGTGCAATACTGAAATAAACATGGCACGAACATGCTTAATACATCAACCGTACAAAACATAGCCATTGCAAGTGGTATTGGTAAGATTTAGCTGGTCAGATCATACCTGTTATGTCTTGGGGGGTAGTTGCTGGGGCACTTCATCTAGGCCAGAGCCTGCACCATGTTGGCGGCGGCGGATGCGAGGTGTTCTTCTGGGTCAACATGCACAGCAGCCATCGCGCCATGGACCACCATCAGCTCCTGACGGTGGGGATTTGGAGGCATGAGGATGTTTCACAGGCGCCATTGAAGCAATCAGGTCGGGCCGTGATAGAGATTGGTGGGTTACCTGACTGGATCCGAGCAGAACGTAGACGTGGTTGAAGCTGTGGTTGCGGCAGCGGTAGTTTGAGCTGCCGGTAGGGGGAGGCGCGCGGGGGGTGGGGGTGGGTGGAGATATTGAGGAGATTTGACGGGTGGGGATGTGGTTGGAGGAATAAATTCTAAAATCGCGCGCCTAATGAAAATTTCGCTGCGAAACTTGAAACTTGGGTGGGGGAAACACACAACGCAGACAAAGTGCGTAAAATACTCATGTGCGAGAAAATAGAAAATTGGCAGAACCCATCTCCAATAAAATGTACACGTGTAGTTGATTTTTTTGGTCAATGGTACGCCTTGTTTATTAGGAAACATCACACAGGTAACTGACTTATGGATCATTAACGCAAGAAAAAATGCACATGTGTACGGCATAGAAACCGTGTGTTTTGTGATCATCTAATGATTAACGCAAAAAACACATGGGCACACATGCTCAAAGGATTCTCTTACTGACATTGTACGTTAATATTACAAACTTAAAGTACTATTGGTAATTTGTTCTAATACTACAAACTTAATCTACTTCTCACATGCTGCCATCGGGGCATGCTGGCCAGATGCCGGTGTTCTCTTCCCGGCCTTGTAGGCGGTAGCCCACCGTGCTTCGATCTCCGCCAAGCTCTCCTCACCATAGCGTGCTGCCTCTTCTTTCTTGCGGCGGCAGGACTCTCTTTTCTTGACTGCTTTCTGCCTTTTTTGCTCCTTCTATGCGGATTTGGCCGCCTCTAGATCCACCGCCCATTCGGCCATGGCAGCCTCAAAGTCCGGCCACATAACTCTGTGGCCGCCGCCGGTGATGAACTCGGCATGGCGAGATGCCATCGCTTCCTTACCATGTGTGCGGTCGCGGGCGGCGAGGAACGCGGCGTGGCGGGATGCCAACGCTTGCTTACCAGTTACTGTGCGCTGTGGTGCCATGAATGACGCTTGGAGAGAGCTCTGGGATGGAGGGGCCTGGAGCCATACAGTGTGGTGGTATTTAAGATCTCAATGACAAACAACAATGGAAAATTAGCTTCCCTTACAATTTTGCTCATTCATTATTGCACACGGTTCATCTCCATCGCTACTGGAAATAGTGCATGCTGAGCCTATTGTGTTTTGCATTATGATTGGCCGGAATCCCAGCCACGCGCATCGCGCGTGTGCCTCGTAGGATGCATCGCGATCGAACAGCAATCCATGTCCCTCACATCACACCCGTGCAGCTGTAGCTGGACTGGATTTATATGTGCTAAATGCCTAGAAAATGCACATAATCCCCTAAATATGGTAAATGAGCCCGAAAAAATGCCAAATTTGAACATAGTGATTTGCAGGGTGTATGTTCATAGTAGAAAAAAACTCCAGGGCAAAGAACAAAGAAAATTTGGATTCCCCTTCAATCTTCGTGATTTCCCTCTGGAAAGCATGGAACTTCCTCGGTGTTGGTTCGATTTATGAAGGGCGTGCATGACGACTGGAGGATTTCGGGTTCCATAAACCCTTTACAGGTTCGAACGCTGGGGTGCGTGCGGAGATCTCAACCTACCCAGCCTGCCTACTCGCGATCTTCCTAAGCCTGGCGCATCCAGCTCAAAGGGACATAGAGACACAACGGTTTATCCTGGTTTGGGCCACCTTGCGGTGTAATACCCTACTCCAGTGTTTTGGTCGATTGCCTCGAAGGGTTGATGACGAACTAATACAATGTATGAACTGGCCTCAGGAGGTGAGGTGTTCTTGAGCTCAAGAAAGCTGGTGAGGTTGCTGGATAAGAAGGGATCTGATTTCTTCGTCCCCTTCTCTTCGGTGGTGGCAAGTCCTATTTATAGTGGCCTTGGTCCTCTTCCAAAATGTTGGCGGGAAGGGATCCCACAACGGCCAGATTTGATGGGGGACAAGTAGTACGTCCTATCCTGACTAAAGTGGTCTTCGCCTATGAAAAGCCTCTAGTTGGGACGCTATGGTGGGCTCAGTGATGACGTCTGTCGTGCCGGTCTTGGTCTTGTTGCACCAGAATGGAAACCTTTGGCTAGTTCCTTGGGACTCCGCACCTGTTGCTTGTGTCCTTTGCACCAAAGGGGAAACTTGTGCTCTGCGCCCGCTTGGCCTTTGGTCTTCATGGCTCACGTCAGCTGAGCCATGTGAGGTGCACCTTGCATAGAACACTCCGCCTCTCGGGAGCCAGCCTGAGGAGGCCGATCTCTCGGAGGTCTTGGCATCGTCCGCCTCACGTGGCTTGGCCCCTCGCGAAGGTCTTGAACTATCGATGCTGAAGCTGGGCCATACCAGGCCGCCGATGGAGCTGCGTCGTGGGACGTAGGCAGGCAAGTCTGGGTACCCCGTATCCAGAACGCCAACAGTAGCCTTGGGCCCAAGGCGCACTCGGACTTGGCTTCTAGGTGAAGCCAAAGGGCAAGTGCGGAGCGCTGTGGGCCCTAACCGCCTGTGGCCTTGAACGACGTGTGGCAATTGATGGGACATGGGCGTGTCCACTTCCCCATGTTGCCTTGATGTCCGCCAAGCCTGGCGGCCACCCGTTGCCAGAGCAGCTCACCCTTGTAGGCTGTCGCGCTTGGCCTTCATTTCTTCTTTTCCCAGACTTGCGACTCCGCGCGCGGATCTGGTGCAAGTGCCTCGCCCTCTTCCCAGCTTCTACCATGGCCCCGCAGTAGAGGAAGAAGAAAGGGAAGCAGCGTGCCCCAGCAGTACCCTCGTCGGCCTTGGAGCCATCCCTTGAGCAGTCGACGGTGATCAATCAGGAAGGGCTAGACAAGGTTCGCCCTGCTCTCGCAGGTGATTCCAATGAGTGGAAGGCGACAACCATCCAGCCCGCATCTTGGCTTGTGGGTAACCTGAGCGCCACCGAGATCCCCATCTATCTCCATGCTCTCTTCGCGGGTTTGATTACCCCCTTATCTCCTTTCTTCAATGCCATAATTTTGCACTACCAGATCCACCTGCTACATATGATCCCCGCTCCATCATCCTCCTTGCCGTCTTCGCCTTCCTTTGTGAGGCCATGGTTGGCATTGCTCCTTCCATGGCCCTGTTTCGCCATTTCTTCTTGCTCCGGCTGGTCGACGCCCACTAATGCTCGGGGTGCGCGACCTTTGAAGCTGTGGCAGCAACTGCTAGTTCGGGGATTGACTTCGAGCTTTTGCATGCCGCGAAGGGGTTCCAGAAGCAATGGTTGCTTATTGATGCCGGTACGTGCAGCCCCCTGCTTCTACCCCCCTGAGCGCCGGCCATGCCCAGCTCCAGCTGGGGGCATGTGAAGCTCGCCGACCGGCACCTCACTTGCATCTGGAAGAGGCTGGCGAGGCTGCGGAAGCTGGAGGTGACGACGCCGATGGTGGTGAAGGAATTCGTCAGGCAGCACGTTGCCCCGCTCTAGCGCCATTCTCGTCCGATGTGGGACCTTGCCGGTGCCGAGGATTTCATGAGGCTGCGGAGGCCGTCGCTGCCCTCTGAGACCTTGAGCATGGTGCTCAAGCTCCTGACGGGCGAATCCAAACCCGCTGATCTTCCAGGAAGTGGCTGCCTCCTCTACCAGTGCTCGATCAAGGCGGCCTTCGTGGGGTAGATGCCCCTATTCGATGAGTGGGGCTACGCCCGGAGGGCCTTGAGGGGCCTCACGAGAACCCCATCCTCATGGCGACCCTGATGTGCGTGCTGCAAGTGTGCAAGCGGGGAGGCGTATGCCGCCAGCCGCTGTTGAAGGAACCTCCGGAGATCCGGCGCCGCTGGGGGCTCTGGAGACAGGGGCTCCCGAGACTCAGAAGAGGGCCACTGCGGGGTCGACGCAACCCGACGCTCCGGAGGTAGTAGCTCTCGAAGTTCGAGGCGATGGCTCCAAGGTGGTTACTGATGGTGAGGCGCCCACTAATGGCTCCAGGGCCGCCGCCCAGCAGATCCCGTCAAGTGCTTCTTCTCCTGAGGCCACAACCCTGGGCGCCCCGCCGAGCGCTCCTCCTCCCGAGGGTCAACCATCGAGGCCTGGCCAGCCCCGCCTAAATCTTGAATCACTCCGCAAGAGGAAGGGATCTCCGTGTCGTAGTGGTGGCACCCGCCGTTCGCTGAAGCTGAGGAAATACATGGCCACGGACGAGTAAGTACCTTCATTTATGATTCCTTGCGTGCAATGATCTTTTCTGACCAGAGCCTCATAGGGTCCCGTGACGGTGAAGCCTCAGAAAGGGAGCCCTTCCAAGGATCCTAGCTCGATCCCAGCGCACAGCCCCCCATGCACTGGCTTTGCCCAGGACACGGGGACGACTCCATCTGCTGAGGTGCCGCAGGGGGACCACGGCCCCGAGCTTCCTACCTTCTTCCGCTATGACCCGGCCTGGGGGGCGAGGGACATGTCGCCGTCTCTCTGTCTGGTGGCCGCTGGCAGTTGGATGCCACCTAGGCAGTCTTCATCTTCGGTTTGCGGAGCTGCGTCGGCCAGCCCCCTGTCGGAGGTAGGTGTGATGTCCCACGCCTCTTCGGCGGCTCCAGGTGACGAAGGAGGGCTTGGCAGAGCGCTGGCACTCACGCGCGAGCGCAGTGCCGTCCGCTTCGAGCTTTTTGGCGAGGCGATGTGAGCGATGATTTGGCTTGGTGGGGAGCTAGCCGACGTTGACACCAATATCCAGGAAGATGACCGCCGGCTGGCACGCGAGTGGCGCCAGCTAAAGGTCGCCATCCACCTTGGGAGGCTTCAGCGTGATCAGGCCAAGGCGCTCACTGCGGCCTCCCTTGCAACTTCTCGCGAGGCTTGCGCCCGTACAATAGAGGAGGCCGACGCCACCAACCACCGTCACGAGGCAGCCGACGAGCGAGAGTAGGAGCTCCTGTCTTCAAATGCTACCTTGGAGAGGGAGATCAAAGAGCAGCGCACCCTCCTGACCGCGTCACCGGGTGAAGCGCCCTTCGCCAGGGCTGAGCTTCTGAAGCGCCAAGACGACCTGGCGCTGGAGGCTGTGGAGCAGAACCTGGCATTGGAGAGGTTGGAGGTGAGGGCGTGCGAGGCTGCTGCGGCTGAGGACACTGTCATCGCCCGAGAAGCCCAGTTCTAGCTGGAGGTGGAGGAGAGGGTGGCTAAGGCACGCATGGACCTGGCTAAAGGGCACCGCCTGGATTTGGAGCTGCTCAGGGCCGAGCTTGAGGGCAGGACCTCCGCCCTGAAGGCGAAGTTGGAATCTGCGGAGTAGCGTGAGAACCCTGCCAGGGAGGCCCTGACTTATACCGAATCTTCCTTGGCATCTGCTCGCACCGAGCTATCCTCCCTTCAGTAGAAAGTCAAGGACACCGCATCTCTTGCGGAAAGGGCAGGGAATGAAGCTAGCCGTCGCGTGACGCTGCAACGCAAGCACAGCTCAATGCTCCAGGACCTCCGATATAGGGCCAACCATGCCTTGGATACCATTTGTGACGAGAGCGCTCCTCATCCGCACGAGGACGACTATGCCAGCCACCTCAACTTCTTCATTGGTATCGTGAACTGCCTGGAGGACCGGGCCATGGAGGCTCGCAAGCTTGTTGAGGAGAGGAGCCGGGGCCTTCTTGGGCACGCGTTCTCCTGCGTCTTTAGCAACCTCCTCAGCCACAACTCCCACTTTGACTTCGATGCTGTGCTAGCCCCTATGCCTGCGCTACTCAGGACAAACTCGCCAGGTGGGTGGACGACCATGTGGACGCTCTGGTGAAAGAGTTTTCTTCTGAGGATGACAACGTCATGCTCGCGGCCGGAGCAGATGACACGGGTGATGGTGACGCAGAGGGTGGTTGCGACGACTTGGGCCACACGAGCGGCACGGATGAAGGTGACAAAGAGGGCACACCCAGCTAGGCCTGCACTTCTTTTTGCTTTAACCTGTTTAACCAAACTTGAACACTTCCTGTGAGAGGATTTTGAAAGGGGGAGCCCCTTACGATGTATATATTATTATGGAATGCCTTTGAAGTAGCGCTTGCGATGCGACTCCTCGGGTTCGCACCCTCAGACGGGATGGTTGTTATGACTTATCTTTGGTTCCATAGGTCTCGTGTGAGCCCTGATGCCGTAGCGACGCTTGTTTTCATGAGGCTTGCCCGCTGTGGGCTCGAGAGGGTCTGACCCTCCCGAGGTGGCTGCTGGCCTAACCTCGAGTGATTCGCGTGGGACCAACTGCCGGACCATGGCTAGGTGTGTGCGTGGTGGCCGTATCCCTGGTTCCTTGGGGGAAAACCTTTGCAGGCTCGAAGCCAGCTTGATCGCGCTTGACGCGCATGCACCACATGCAGCCCCCGCTCACGAGACGCTCGGGGATGGGGCAGCAGGCACGAGCCTTGCTAAAAAATGCAATAGCAGAGAACGAGAGACCGACACAAGGCAAGAAAACTCCCCCCATTTTGATAAACGCACAAGAGCCAAGTTCATTCCAAAAAGCCAGCGAATTGAGTACAAAAAGAGAGGCGATAGCAAACTGCCACGTCTGGCACCTAGCTAGTCGTCAGGTCTTCTCACCAGTGCGGAGCTAAGTGCTTCCACTGGATGTGGGCATAGTCATTGGGGGACAGTGTCGACGGCCAGCGCGAAGTATGGTGCTTCCACTTGGACGTGGGTGGGAGCCCCCGTGAGGCCCCAGGGCGGTGCTCAGGAGACTCTGGGGCATGTACAGCTCCACTCATTAGTACGTGAGAGTGTCACGAGAGGAGACCTTCACGAGCGGAGACCCTGGTTCACCTACGATCCATGGTTAGCACAGGTGTGCTCCTGAGGTGTTAACTGTACCCAGTGGTTGTTGCTGTCGAAGATGTCAGTGGACTCTAGCAACGGCTCGCAAGGAGCCTCAGCCTCGTGCTCCTCCAGCACCCAGCCTGGCGTGGGGGATCGGCTGGGGCCTTCTCCCGACGCGTACCTCAGGTCCACGGCGACGGGTACGTAAGCCTCCGGGCTGGCTGCGCTTCAGTCGCCGCCTGGTTGCCTCACACTTTCGTGTTCTCCGGTCACCGCCCGACCCTGATGACCAAGAGTCGGTGCCCCCGCGCGACCCTAGGGAAGGTTGCTTGGAGCCGCCCCACCCCAGGGTGGCATGGTCGAAGAAGTGCGGGCTGCACCATGGGGTAGTTCGGCGCCGAGAGGCTCTTCGGGACCCCCTAGAGGGGGCGCGCGGGAGTGGCAAGGGTGAACGAGCGCCCGCACCACGGCTTGCGACGTGGGCAAGGTGCAGAACAGTGCGGCCCTGCATGCTACGTCCAGCAGCTCGACAACTTTCTCCAGCAGGGCGTCGCGGCCGCTCTCCGCCAGCCTGCACCTTAGCAGCTCTCGAGCCACGATGACCGCGTCACGCATGTTCGCCTGCTGCCGGCATGAGTGCAGTGCTATTGCTGCGGCGTAGCTTGACGACCGCGTGGGCTGCAAGCAGAGCAGAGTGGAGATTCTCCTCACCGCATGTGCTATCTAGGAAGCCCAGGCAACCCAGTGCTCCAGGTGGGCTCTCGGGGTGTCGGCCATGGAAGCATCAGAGTAGCGGCGGATCGATCGATGGAAGAGAGGATCCGAGTCACCCCTACCTAGCGCGCCAAATGGTGGATTTCGGGTTCCGCAAACCCTTGATAGGTTCGAACTCTGGGGTGCGTGCGGAGATCTCAACCTACCCAGCCTGCCTACTCGTGATCTTCCTAAGCCTGGCACGTCCAGCTCAAAGGGACAGAGAGACACAACGGTTTATCCTGGTTCGGGCCTCCTTGCGGTGTAATACCCTACTCCAGCATTTTGGTCGATTGCCTCAAAGGGCTGTGGATGAACTAGTACAGTGGATGAACTGGCCTTAGGAGGTGAGGTGTTCTTGAGCTCAAGAGAGCTCGTGAGGTGGCTTGATGAGAAGGGATCTGATCTCTTCATCCCCTTCTCTTCGATGGTGGCTAAGTACTATTTATAGTGTCCTTGGTCCTCTTACCAAATGTTGGCGGGAAGGGATCGCACAAGGGCTAGATTTGAAGGGGGACAAGTAGTACATCCTATCCTGACTAAAGTGGTCTTCGCCTGCGAAAAGCCTCTGGTCGTGACGCTGCGGTGGGCTCGGTGATGACATCCGTCCTACCGTCCTGGTGGTCTTGGTCTTGTTGCACCAGAATGGAAACCTTTGGCTGGTTCCTTGGGACTCCGCACCTGCTGCTTGCCTCCTTAGCACCAAAGGGGAAACTAGCACTCTGCGCCCGCTGGCGCCCGCCTGGCCTTGGTCGTCATGGCTCACGTCAGCTGAGCCTCGTGAGGTGCACCTTGCATAGAACTCTCCGTCCCTCGGGAGCCAGCTTGAGGAGGCCGATCCCTCGGGGGTCTTGGCGTCGTCCGCCTCACGAGGCTGGGCCCCTCGCGAGTGTCTTGAACTATCGATGCTGAAGCTGGGCCATACCAGGCCGCCGATGGATCCGCACAGTGGGCCACAGGCAGGCAAGTCTAGGTAGCCCTGTATCCAGAACGCCGACAACATTGAACACGTTGCATTTGAGGCGGTATGTTGATCGTTGGAAAAACCTGAATGACAAACTAGGACGGAAATTTGGATTCCCCTTCAATCTTGGTGATTTCCCTCTCGAAAGCATGGAACTTCCTCAGTGATGGTTCGATTTATGAAGGGCGTGCATGACGACATAAGCCAAACCTTGTCAAATTTTTACCAGGGCATGGTGAGGTCATACCATGGCACCATGCCTGGTGTCATGTTTTTCCAGCATTTATTTCATTTCTTCTATAGTTGAAAACCCAATAAACAAACGTTTGTGGTTGACTATTGCCACACATTTCATCGAAATATCTGCCCATTCCTTGTAAAAGGCATGAGAATTTACTAAATGGCATGAGCATGGTTTTCCAGGCTGTTCTTGTGCACCCTTTCATGCACTGATTGTTTGAACTTGAATTATGTGCATTAATGCCTAGAAAATGCACATAATCTCCTAAATATGGTAAATGAACCCGGAAAAGTGCCAAATTTGAACATGGTGATTTGTAGGGTGTATGTTCATCATAGAAAAAACTCATGGATAAAGGATAAAGGAAATTTGGATCGCCCTTCAATCTCGATGATTTCCCCCTTGAAACCGTGAAACTTCCTCGGTGATGGTTCAATTTATGAAAGGCTTGCATGAAGACATAAGGAAAACATTCTCAAATTTTTATCAGGGCAAGGTGATGCCATACCATGGCACCACGCCCAGCGTCATGTTTTCCAAGCATGTATTTAATTTTTGTATAGTTGTTAACCCAGTAAATGACGCGTTTAAGGTTGACTATTGCCACACATTTCCTTGAAATATCTGCCCATTCCTTGTAACAGGCATGAGAATGTACTAAATAGCACGAGCATGGTTTTCCAGACCATTCTTGTGCACCTTTTCATGCATCGATTGTTCGAATTTGAATTATGTGCATTAATGCCTAGAAAATGCAAATAATCCCCTAAATATGGTAAATGATCCCCGAAAAATGTCAATTTTGAACACGTTGCATTTGAGGCGGTATGTTGATCGTTGGAAAAAACTGAATGTCAAACTAGGATGGAAATTTGGATTCCCCTTCAATCTTAGTGATTTCCCTCTCGAAAGCATGGAACTTCCTGGATGATGGTTCGATTTATGAAGGGCATGCATGACGACATAAATCAAACCTTCTCAGCTTTTAACCAGGACGCAGTGAGGCCATACCATGGCACCATACCAGGCTTCATGTTTTTCAAGCACGTATTTCATTTTTCTATAGGTTATAACCCGGTAAATGACGCATTTGTGGTTGACTATTGCCACACATTCCTTTGAAATCTCTACCCATTCCTTATAAAAGGCTTGAGAATTTACTAAATACCACGAGTATGGTTTTTCTAGACCATTCTTGTGCACCTTTTCAAGCACCGATGTTTGAATTTGAATTGTGTGCATTAATGCCTAAAAAATGCACATAATCCCCTAAATATTGTAAATGAACCCGAAAAAGTGCCAAATTTGAACACGGTGATTAGCAGTGTTTATGTTCATCATAGAAAAAAACTCATGGACGAAGGACAAAGGAAATTTTGATTCCCATTCAATCTCGGTGATTTACTATCGCACATGATTCATCTTCGTCGCCTCTACGAACCGTGTGTGTTCGCACACACATGCAAAAGGAAAAACAAAACCCTCACCCACTTTGTCCCCACCCACTCGCCGCGCACTCCTCCGAAACTCTGCACCTCATCAACTTCTATCGCGGCAGCCACCCTAAGATCGACGGATGTTGTTGGCGGGCGGAGGTCGCGCCCCAAACGACATGGGATTTCGTCCCTACCACTTTATGATGACCCAAAAGTATAGGGGATCAATTGTAGATATTTTCGATAAGTAGGAGTGTCGAACCCAATGAGGTGCAGAAGAAAATGACAAGTGGTTTTCAGCAAGGTAATGTCCGCAAGTGCTGAAATTGTAAGTAACAGAGTAAATTCATAGCTAGATATTTTGCAACGAGTAACTAGTGATAGTAGTAACAAAAGTGCAGCAAGGTTGCCCAATCCTTTTGAGGCAAAGGACAAGCCAAAACGGTCTCTTATAGTAAGAAAAGCGTTCTTGAGGGTGCATGGTAATTTTATCTAGTCACTTTCATCATGCTGGTTCGATTTGTGTTCGCTACTTTGATAATTTGATATATGGGTGGATCGGTGCTTAGCTGATGTTCCTACTTGAACAAGCCTCCTACTTATTGTTAACCCTCCTGCAATCATACGGAACTACAAGAAAGGTATTAAGAATAAATTCTAACCATAGCATTGGATCCAATCGGTCCCTTATGGAATAGCGCATAAGCTGGGGTTTAAGCTTCTGTCACTCTCGCAACCCATCATCTAATTACTACTCCATAATGCATTCCCTTAGGCCCAAATATGGTGAAGTTTCATGTAGTCAACATTCACATTACACCACTAAGGGAATTACAACATGCATACTATCAAAATATCGAACACACATCAAGTTCACATGATTACTTGCAACATGATTTCTCCCAAGACCTCAAGAATAAAAGTAACTACTCACAAATGATAATCATGATCATGGTCAGAGGGGTATTAAATAGCATAATGGATCTGAACATATAATCTTCCACCAAATAAACCATATAATAATCAACTACAAGATGTAATCAACACTACTAGTCACCCACAAGCACCAATGTAGAGTTCTGGTAATAAGATTGAACAATAGAGATGAACTAGGGTTTGATATGAGATGGTGCTATTGAAGATGTTGATGGAGATTTCCCTCCCCGAGATGGGAGAGTTGTTGGTGGTGATGATGACGATGACTTCTCCCTCTCGGAGGGAAGTTACCCCGGCGGAATCGCTCCGCTGGAGGGCATGAGTGCTCCTGCCCAAGTTCCGCCTCGAGACGGCGGCGCTCCATCCTGAAAGTCCCCTCCTTATTTTTTCTAGGTCAAAATGACTTATATACTAGAAGATGGGCACTAGAGGTGGGCCTGGATGAGCACAACCCACCAGGGTGGCCCCCTCTAGTACTTATTTGCTCCAGTATTTCTCATTTATTCCATAAAAAATCCTCGTGAAGTTTCAGCCTGTTTGGAGTTGTGAAGAATAGGTGGCCTGACGTAGATTTTCTAGGTCTAGATTTCCAGCTGCCAGAATTCTCCCTCTTTGTGTGTACCTTGCAAATTATGAGATAAAAGGAATTAGAATTACTCCAAAAAGCATTATTATGCATAAAAACATCATAAATAACAGTAGGAAAACATGATGCAAAATGTACATATCAACTCCTCCAAACTTAGACCTCCCTTGTCCTCAAGCGAAAACCGAAGTCGAAAAACATGTCCACATGCTTAGACAGAGAGGTGCCGATAAAAACAAAATACGGACATAGAAGCATCATGTGAATTATTATAACCTCAACATACTTAAACATATAACTTTTATCATAGAACTTTTATCATAGACTTCTCATGAATAAGTAACAATTCATCACACTATCGATGTATAAAGCATAAACTCTATTAGAAACCAACAAACTATGTTCTCAGTCAACTTTGCAACTAAAATTCATCATCTTTTTAGGAAGGGTCACGTATCAGAGCCTTTAGGCAAGTCCACATGTTCAACCATCATATAGTCTTGTATGATTGCTAACACTCACCACATATACATGAGCGAAACATTTCAACCAGACACATAGAAAGATAGGGGCTTATAGTTTCGCCTCCCAACGTATCACCTCAAGGGTGATGTCAACAATAATAACTCATGCTACCCATATTCAACTGGACATATGTGCCTAGATCTTTCCTCACCACATGATGCTTGCCAAAGGATAAAAATAAAAAGGAATAGAGAGAAAAACTTTGACTCTTTGCATAAAAGTAAAAACATTAAAGTAAAAGATAGGACCTTCGCAGAGGGAAGCAGAGGTTGCCATGTACTTATTTGTTTGTATGCTCAACCCCTTAGTGCAAAAGAACGTCATGTTGTATTACCCCTTGTGATGGAAACCTTTATTATGAAGTCTGTGGCTTTTATTCTTCACCATCACAAGTTCATACAACGCTCAATTTTCTCTTAGACTAAATGATCTCACACTTCTAGAAGCAATTTGTATTGCCTTATTGCACCGATGACAACTTGCTTGAGGGATCTTGCTAAATCCCTAGGTAGGTATGGTGGACTCTTGAAAATAAGATTTGTGTTTAAGGGTTTTCGGATGCACAAGTAGTATCTCTACTTAGTGCGAACTTTTTGGCTAGCAAAGATAGGGGGCAAGCACCACATGTTAAAGAATCTATCACAATATGAATTCTATGTGAATATGAACAAACATAAATCATTAAGTTGTCTTCCTTGTCCAACGCCAACAATTTTGGCATATAATATTTTGATTGGGGCTCACAATCACAAAAGATTTATAGGATAGTGTATTTATATGTGAATCTTCTCTTCCCTAATTTATTCTTTCATCAGTTGCATCATTGACTAATGCTATGTTTGTCAATCTCTAATAAAATTTTCTACTGATACGTTTCCTTATGTGGTGTCATCACCTACCATAAGATTAACATATGATCTTCTTGAATTATTTCCTTTCCTTTTATTTATTTCCTTCCTTTTTATTGCAACAAGAAAGTAAAGAAAGAAGAACTCAAAGTAAACTTTATTATATATCTCGCACATGATTACAAGGATAGTTCACTAAGAAAACTCTTGAAAAGAAAGGATCGAACTAAGCTTTTATTCTTCTAAAGCAAAAGATCGAACTAAAGTTAGTAAAGGCAAAAGATAGTGGGGTGATACTATATCGGGGCACCTCCCCCAAGCTTGGCGGAAACCAAGGGGAGTGCCCATACCCGATACTCCATTTTCTTTTGGTGATGAAGAAGATGGTGGTGGCGATGAAGAAGAGATCTTGTCCTCGGGTTTCCATGGTAGAGGTCCACCATCATAAGAGGAGGAGTTAGTTTCACGTGTCCTGCAACCAGCAACCAAACTCATACCTTTAGACCTCTCCGAATATTCAAAGACTTGGTTTTGGAGATTGTAGATCTAGCTTTGGAGGAAGTTGATTTGCTCGTTGAGGGTGAAGACGATGTCCTTCATGGACTTGCCATCCACCTTGAGATCACGATAAAGGTCCGTGATCATGAGGTGATTCGCATTGAGTCCATGCTCCACCATCCCCTTGCACCGGAAGACCTCCTGCTCCATAGCCTCAAGCCCGACCTCCATGGTTCCCGTCCCCTTAGGACCTGGCACATCGCGGAGGTGAAGCACCCCCTCATGCATCTGGATGAACTGAGGGTGCTGCACCACCTCCCACAAATATGGGTTGATAACGTTCTTGAAGAAATTGTCCTTTGAGGAGCTTGATGCGGCCATGGTAGATGGGATCTTACAAAAAATAGCAAGGAAAAGAAAATAGAAGATTTCTCCGTGATACTGTGATCAATAGGTTCGGGGGGGTATATAAAGATTTTTTTATCTTGGGAAATAAGCAAGGAGAAGAAAACTGGAGTCCGAAAGGTACCCCAGGTGGGCACAACCCACCTGGGCACGCCTGGCAAGCCAGGCACTGTCGGTGTCAAAACCGGCAGATCTCGGGTAGGGGGTCCCAAACTGTGCGTCTAAGGCTAATGGTAACAGGAAGCGGGGGACACAATGTTTACCCAGGTTCGGGCCCTATCTATGGAGGTAATAACCTACTTCCTGCTTGATTGATCTTGATGAATATGAGTATTACAAGAGTTGATCTACCACGAGATCGTAATGGCTAAACCCTAGAAGTCTAGCTTATGAGCTTATGATTGTTGTGGCTAAACCCTAGAAGTCTAAACTCTCCGGTTTATATAGACACCGGGGGGTACTAGGGTTGTACAAAGTTGGTTACAGAGAAAGGAATCTACATCCTAATCGCCATGCTTGCCTTCCATGCAAAGGAGAGTCCCATCCGGACATGGGACAAAGTCTTCTATCTTGTATCTTCTATGATTAGTCCGGCGCACATATTGTCTTCGGCATTGCAAGGCGGGTTCCTTCTCCGAATACTTCAAAGTAAACCTCAAACACAAGAAATCTTGTCCGGCTCTGTAAAACAAGTTCCACAAACAACCGTAGAGAGTATAATACTTACGATCCAATCCGCTGACAGTTTTGGCAGCAGGACATTACGTCACTACCCGGCCATTATTTTGAATCATTTTTTAGCCTCCCACTCCACGTTCCGGGGGGGGGGGGCAGTTTTTATTGGCACGTCTTGTCAAAACAGAGATCGTGTCCCCTTATTACGGGATTTTCATCAACACGGGCGTGGGTAACCCAACCGTTCTGTTGGCATAATTCCTCGGGAATAGGCATGTTTTAAGGCCAAGGAGGGGACGCTTAATATTCGTCGCCTTTATAAAGGGGTTAAGGCCTATCCTCTTTCTTCCATGCTAGTTCTTCCTTCTACCTCCCACCTCAAGTTCCATCAGTCAAGGGTCAATCCAGCCGCGTCGAGCCTCCAGCCATGTCCGGACCCAGCCTTCAAGGCCGGTGGATGGCCCCTTCTATCACAGAGGAAGATATCTCGAAGCTCAGGGAGGCAAGATACTTGACCGCGAAAATTTACCATAGGCTTCCTACTCAAGGGCAGGTTATTCCTACTCCCAGATCCAATGAGAGGGTCGTGTTTATCTCTCACTTCCTCCGAGGGCTTGGGTTTGCTCACCATCCCTTCGTTCGAGGGGTCATGTTTTATTATGGACTATATTTCCACGATCTAGCCCCGGACTCCTTTCTCCACATCTCGGTGTTCATCACCACATGCGAGGCCTTCTTTCGTATTTCCCCACACTTCGGCTTATGGCTTAAGACCTTTAGCGTAAAACCGAAGGTAATCAACAGGAAACAAACGGAGTGCGGATGCGCTTCAATAAGCAAGCTTATCAATTCTTCTTGGCCGAAGGGCTCCTTCGCAGAAACTTCTGACTTATGGCAACGGGAGTGGTTTTACATCACCGAACCCCGTGGTAAAAAGAGGGAAGCCACACCTGCGTTTCGGTTTGGCCCTCCGCCACAGCTCGCATCATGGATTAACAAGGGGCTGGACTGGGGATCTACTGATGAAGTGCAGACACTGCAAAGCCGCATACGGAGCCTCATTGAGAAGGACATTGGTCTCATCGATGTAATCCAAGTAATGCTAGTCCGCCGGATCCTACCCTATCAGCGACGCCATCTCTGTATGTGGGAGTTTAATCCGGAAGGTCCACAAACTCTTCAGCACCTCTCTGGCATGATGCTCAGAGAGATGTGGAAATTGTTCTTCGGCGCACGAAAACAGTGGCCGGACACTACAGAAGACATTGGTCTTGACTACAATCATCAAGATACTCTGGTAAGTACTTGACTCCCGAACACAGTTTAGTCCGATTATTCATAACAATGTACTGATAAAACCCTACTCGGCCAGTGTTGGATAAAGAAGGCGGAGAGAATCAGGTGTTTGGCCCCACTACCCGAAGACTTTGTTGATCCGTTGTTAACAAGGATGCTGCCTCCGGCACCATATCAAGTGCCGGCGGGGGAAGATAAGGAGGAGAGCGAAAAGGCCCAAGGTGACCTTCATTCTAGAGGCACACCAGGGAATCTGTCCGGGGAAATCAGAACTTCCACTTCCAATAGAGGGAGGGAAGGACAAGCTAACATCCCTTCTCCTCGTAGGAAGAAGCGGACCGCCTCCGAAGACTTGAAGAGAGAAGCTTCTAAGCGGGGGAAGATATCCCAGTCAGGGGAGGATGCTGACACGCAGTCACTCCGTAAAGATAAGCCCCTAGCCGGATCGTAAGTGAACCAGGGCATTTTAAACATATCCCGTTCTTTCCTGGCTGTAAGGGTAACATTTTAAACTCATGTTTGCAGTCTGGCACGCAGCCTTCCTCAACAGTCCTCCTCTTCGGGGGATTGTCGGTGTACTAAGGTAGGGGTACCTCAGTACCCCAACTTGTGCACGGGCAGTTGCAGCTCCCCGCAGCTGGATCTACCACATGCTTGCCGGAGACCATTCCTGCTCCATATCAAGCCATTCAAGAACAAAGTATACAAGATGTAAGATTGAGACTCGGCAAGAGGAGCTTGCCGGAAGGCCGCCTGTGCTCAAGGTTACATCACTCACGCGAAGGCTCTGGCGAGAGGAGCTCGCCGGGAGACTAGAAGATCACATCACAGAAGACACGCCTGGGCTTATACGCTGCCGGCGAGGGCCCGGAAGCGGCAAGTTACAGAGCCCGACAAGCTCCCCGGTCCGCAAGATCAAGACCCCGCAAGGTACTTGCCGGAGAGCTGCGCTGTGTGCCCGTGACTCCAGCTCATCCGCCCACGCCACCTTAAGCCCTCTCCAGAGACGTGGCGGATGGTCAGGCAGCCTGGGGTGCGGTGGCACACCACGGTGATGGATGCATCGCTGCGGCAAACGGAGACGCAAGGGCGGAGCTTTTGGGGTCGACGGCGACGGGCATTAAATGCTCTTGTCCCCTCTGTCAAAAGTAGGTAGAAACCACTGCTCATGCAATCGTAGCTGCACCGTTCCCAAGACTGCTCCAACTACCACCTCTTTTACATTTTTACCCCTTTCTCCCACGCTGACACCTGTCGGTGACCCTTGCGCTATAAAAGGAGGCCCATGCACAACGAGAGGGGGTTGGTCTGCTGGTTCAATCCTTGGCAACTCCCACGCCGGTGTAGCTGCCATCGTAGCTCTTCAAGCTCCCGAGCACAATACAACACAAAGCAGCAGAGGGTTTACGCGCCCATCGCGTCCGGCCGGGTAAAATCCGCTACCGCTGCAGGCCGCCGATCCGCTCTCAGGCCTCCTCCGCCTCGCATCGCGACTCACGGGGGCCTCGCCCCATAGGTGCCGCCCATCATTCAACCCCGCATCTTCGGGCGCGCTGTAGGGGCGCCGAGGTTGTGCGGACTGATCCGCATTCGCGCGACGCGCCGCTATCAACCTCTCCGGTTTCACCAGTAACTTCGTCAACAATCGCGCCATGGCCCCGAAGAAGAAGGCTTCGGGGGCTGCAGGCCCGTCTGCGTCTCTTCCGCCACCACCGGAGCCAGCGGTGGGCGGAGAAGACGCCGACGGAAGGGCGGTCGCCGCCGAAAACACTCGCGGCGCCACCAGATCCAAGGACGGGCGGGTGACCGCGCTTCGGCCTCCGTGGACCCACGTCCGTCTCAGCACACGACGACCCAGCAGCGCCATACCACGGGAGGTGGTATCCGCCTGCTGGGGCAAGGACACGCCGAGGTTTCGGATGCCCGGGCCAGCGTCCGGACGCGAAAGCAAAGCAAAGGCGCCGGGAAGACCTCGCCTTCTAACACCGTTAGGAGTCCGAGCCTACCCGCCTCGCACCGCCGCTTCCCGCCTCCTCCACTCCGCGAAGCGCCAGAAGGGCGAATCGCCTCGATTTCTCCGGCGGCGACAAGGCCAAGACCGGAGGGCTACCATCAAGAGCCTGGTCGCCGCTAACAACGACTTTTTCCCAGAGCCGGCGACCTCGCGGCCGCGGCAAGCTGAGAAGACGAAGGCTAACGGCGACAAGGCCGCCGGGGACGCAACCACCGAGCACTCCCCGCCGCCAAAGTCCCCAAGATCAACGACCAGAACGCTGAGGAACAGTTTGCTCTCGCAGATCCTCGATTTGTGCAGATTGAAGCAAGTGTTCCCGACAAGCCTCGCCCGGCGAAGCTTGCCGGGAACCTTCAGCCGGCAGAGCCGTAAATCTTGCCGAGAAGCCGAGGTTCCCGCAGCGCCCTCATGTTTTAGTCCTGCCGCCGAGCCCCGAGCTCCGCATGGGCGCAGCAGATCGTCTGCTTCTTGCAAACCGGAGAACTTCCCGACGCACCCGTAAGAAATAGAAAGGGTAACCAGACAGTCAAGTATGTACCACCGTGGACAACGAGCTGCATGTAAGAAGGCTCAATGGTGTCGATCAAGTGCATCTCCGTGGAAGATGGATGTAAGCTGCTGGCAGAGATACACGGAGGCATATGCGCCACCACATTGGCGCGAGGGCACTTGCCGAAAGCTTTCCGCAAGGGTTCTTTGGCAAGAAGCCTCCAAGATGCAACCGCACTAGTAACCAAGTGTGAAGCGTGCAAGGCCCATGCAAAGCAGATTCATCACCAGCTCAAGCTCTCCAAACAATCCCTTTATCCCGCCCTTCTCGTCCGGGGCTCGATATCTCGCCCTTCCCCTGTTATCGGGGCTTTGAGTACTTGTACATAGCAATCGACAAGTTCACAAAGTGGCCGAAGTGGAGCCGTGAGAAAGGTGACAAAGACATCAGCGGTCAAGTTCTTCAGTCGATTGTGTGTTGCTTCGATCCCTAACGGATTATCACCGATAACGGTACACAATTCACTAGTCGCACCTTCATGCATACGCCCAAGACCTTGGCGCCAAGGTCTGTTTAAGCTTCATTGCTCACCCAAGGAGCAACGGTCAAGCAGAAGGGCCACGCTGAAGTGCTGCGCGGACTCAAGACAAGAACTTTCGACGAGCTGCGCGAAAAGCGGAAGAAATTGATAGAGGAGCTGCCGCGCTCTTTGGTCAATCGAACGACACCAAATCGAGCCACCGGACGGACACCCTTTGCTCTAGTCTATGGAGCGAAGCAGTTCTTCCCCACGGAACTCAGATACGGATCTCCTCGAGTGCTCGCTATGATGAGCTCGAGCAAGAGCAATTGCGGCAAGATGACGATTGCTCCTTGAGGAGGGACGCCTGTGCTGTCAGACGAGCTGCTCGATACCAGCAAGCCTTGCGCCGCTATCATAGCCGCAAGGTCAAAGCCAGGAGTCTCGAGGAAGGCGACTTTGTTCTTCGGGCGTGTTCAGTCCGCCAAGAATTCCAACAAGTTGACGCCAAGTGGGAAGGCCCTTATCGGGTGAGACAAGTCACGAGGCCCGGCGCTGTCGGGCTTTGAGACCGAAGAAGGCTTACCAAAGGAGCAACTCCTCGAACATAGAGCATCTTCGCAAGTTTTACCCATAAGGCGCGGTTGCCGTGATCCGCTCCGGCAACCACCTTTTGTACAAAAGCTTTGCCATTGTTGCATGTAACCCTTTGTACAAAGCCGGGCGCAGACCCTGTGCAGCGATAAAGTTTCCGTGTCTTGCGCTATTTGCCTTTTTCCCATGCTCTTCCTTGCTATTTGCATGAGTTATTTGGCATCTTTTCGTATGACACGCATATCCGGCGAGCAATAGTACACCGAAAGGCCATATGCTTTTCCCTTCTTCTCTTTCCTGGTCTCTTAAGCGAAAGAAACGTTCCTCGTGCACAAGTTTGCCGGGGGGAAGGAAATGGAGGATGAACCAAGTGCTGTTCAAGAAAGAGAAGCTTGCCGGATCACAGCCCAAAATTTTAAATTTTTAAGTGGCCTCCCTTGAACAACCACATTTCGTATGGAAAACTTGTGCTCGGAGGAACCTACCCGTGGATAGCCTGTCAGGACCCCGACTCAATGTCACATCGATCTAGCATGTAACACATCATATCACTTTGCGGCCTCACGCACGGTATCCCAACGGTGTCGCCTTACCTTAGCCCGGGACCGCTTATGCTTTTGGCACACGATATGATAGTGTCGCTAGCATCCATATGAAAAGGAGCCCGGCTGACATGGCTAGTCGTAAACCCAAAGTGGCACAGACTTACAGGACAGCATCCATGACCAAAGATCGAACGTGTCGGTCATCAGCAGTAAGTGCCGGCTGTAGCACCGGGCTAGCAGATTCGTAAACCGGCTGTAGCGGCTAACAGACTCCGTAGACTAACGCTGACATTTCCCAAGGGATGTATACAGAACGAAGAAGGACACATGCCGCCAGCCTAAGTGATTCCGGAGCAGAGCAAGCTACCATGGCTCGTGGAAACACTAGGAGACATTTCCGTAAGAGAGGCTACTAAAGATAAACAACTAGATAGTCGATCCCACACATACCAAGCATTTCAATCACATACACACAATATGCTCGATATGTGCAAATACAACATGGCATCACAACATGACTCTACGACCCAAGTATTTATTCATTAGGCCCGAGGAGCGAGATATTACAAACAGGGTCTCATGACCCAACATTCAGAGCATACAAATCAAGCACAAGTGGAAGCTAATATGTCCGAGTACGACATCTACAAATGAAGAAGGCTTAGAAGCCCGACTATCTACAGATCCGCCGAGGGCACAAGATCGTAGCTGAGGTATCAAGCTAAACGTCAAGTCCACGCTGAACTACTAGCGAGACCGAGGTCTCTCTCGCAAAAACATAAAATAGGCAAACGTGAGTACAAATGTACCCAAAGAAGACTTACATCGTAACTAACTACATATGCATCTTTATCAACAAAAGGATGGTGGAGTTTAACAGCAGCAAGCCAGCTTTGACTCGTGGCTATCCTATACTACGATCGCAAGTAACTCTTTTGAGGTGGCACACGAGTCCACATATTCACCATATCAATACACCACTAAGGATCCGCACTGCCTCCCCACGAGAACGCCATCCATAGCACTCACGCTATCTTGCGATTTTAGGTATCCACTTCCACTTGTCTATGAACTGTTATAGGCAACCTGAAGTCCTTTATCATGACACGGCTATTCAATAGATCATATTAACCCCGCAGGGTGTACTTCTTCACACACGCTCACCACTTACCGCCGCACACGACATGTACTGCAACCTTCAAGCGGAAGCCCAACGTGGGTGTCGGCCACGACCTACCTAAACACTCAAGTCCCTAGTCCAGGTTTATCGCCTATTTGGGTTCCATCTATGAGGAGTTCCGCCAAGTTTCGCCACAGCCCCAAACGATGTGAACAGGTTCCCGAGACACCAAACGGGCGCCCGGCAGACACTGCGTGTACACGTGTTTACCGTGATCACAGCCCACCTTTACGGTCGGCAATGCCAAGACGGCCTCCAAAGATACTACAAACACCGTAAACTACTTGCAACTCCCGGACAGAGGACAAGGGTGATTAAGAAGCCGAGAGGGTCCATTGGTTTCGGGCCCAATGCGTGGTAGTAGCTGAATCATGGATCACAAACACGTAACTCAGTTCCCGAGGACGGCCGAATGAGACAACCCACCATGTACTCCTACATGGCCTCTCACCGCTACTTTTGCCAAATCGTGTTCACATACTTAGCTCACACACAAGAGGACATGATCACACACCTCCGTTCATCCTCGATGAATCGCACCCGACTCAACTCTAAGCAAAGAGTGCATGACAAACCAGCATGTATGAGTAGGCACAACAGGCTCAAACAACTCCTACTCATGCTAGTGGGTTTCATCTATTTACCGTGGAATGACAGTCATGCAAAGGATAAGGGGTTCAGCTACCGCAGCAAGTAACAAATGATTCGTTGTTGTCCTAATGCAAGAAAATAGAGCAGGAGCGAGAGTGGGATTATATCGAATGGACAAGGGGTTTTGCTTGCCCGCACTTCCAAGATAATATAGCTCTTCATCGCTGTCATCGATCTCATCGTCAAAACCACGCCTATCGAGAGGGGACAAGCATCGCAAATAAAGAGGAACACAATCAATGCAATGCAACAAATATGATGCATGATAATGTCATGGCAATATGCTGTTGATTGAGCTAATGCAACTAGCAACAGGTTAAATGAAGTTGTTTTGAATACAAGATTCAAATTCAAACTCCATATATGATTATTTAAATGCCTTTATTTGTTTTGTCCAAAACAGAGGACAAACATTGTTCAAACATGCATGAAAATGGTACAGATGGATTCCTTGAATTTTTCTGATAATTTTTCATATATAAATTATTTCAATCTGAGCTACGGTTGAATTTCTATGAATTTTTGAAGTTTAAATCATTTTCTCGAATTTCAGATAAAAATAAATCCAAGAATGATTTATGGCGCCAAGACTACGCCACCGTGACGCCAGCAGTCAACGAGGCCGGTCCAGGTCAAACTCGGCAAGGTCCCGCTCTGCTGACTAACCTAACTAATCTAATTAGTTAGCGTTAAACCAACACTCAACCTAGTTTAGTTAGTGGCCCGGGCCCAGACGCCGCGACCCGTGAGGGGTCAAACTCGTGGTCAACCACGGGTCAAACTCACCGGAGTTGACCTCGGCTCGTCGCCGGGCGATGCCAGAGACGGCGGAGGTGTTTCGGATTGCTCCTCCGCCACCAAATGCAAGGCGGAGGGTATCTACGAAGCTGTCGGTGATCCCGCGATCCAACGGCAGCGAACGGGTGAGCTGGGTGGCGGAAAAGTGGCCGGCGACGAGGTTTAGCGGCGGCAAGAGCTCGGGCATTCTTGGGGTGGCGCCACAGAGCTCGAAGGAGGCGCTGCGGGTGGCTACGGCTCATGAGAACGCGGTTGAGCACGGTGGTGTGCTCGGATGCAGCAGGCGGTGGTCTGTGGCCACGGCGGCGATTTGGCCGGGCGGAACCGAGCTCACGGCCCGTGGAATCGGTGGCTACATGGTGCGATAACACGGGAAGAGAGGGGTTAGTGGTAGGAGCTCACAGAGGTTTGAACGGGCCGCTGGCGAGCTCGGGAGGCGCTGTGGAGGGCACACGGTCGCCGGGCGATCTCGGTGGTCAAGCTTGAAGAAGAGGTCAGGAAGCCGTGTCGGGCGCCCGCGCCACGTGAGTCTTCGAGGAGGCGAGTCGACGGAGACGGAGCTCGTGGGCACGCTGAGGGGCGAGGGGTGGCTCAGGCGCGACAACGGCAGAAGGGCGGCGACGGTGGCGCTCGGTGGCGCTGGGAAGGAGCTAGGAGCGAGGGAAAGAACAGAGAGTGAGGGGAGAGGCAGAGGGCTGCGGGCGCTCTGCACGCGATCGTGGCGAAGGAGCGCGCCAGCAAGGGCAGGAGGTGGTCGGCCGCCGACGCTGCAAGGCCCAAAGACGCAATGCTTGGGCGAGGGGGAGGAAGATGATCGGCACTGGGCTGCACAATGACGGGTCACAAGAGAGCCGGGCCACGATGGGCTGCTGTGTAGGTTCAGGTAGGTGGCCCGTGGCCTCTCTCTGCTTTTATTTTCTTTTTCCTATTTCTGCTATTTGTTTTGGTTTAGTGAAAAAGCTAAACCATTTAATAAAATCTGAAAATAATTATGTGGCTAGAACTAAAATATACCAACCCACATAAAATGTTCCGTAATTATTGGACATATATTAATTATATATAATTTATATATCCAATACAAATAGTTATTGTATTTATTTCAAAGGCCCAAAATAATTAACTCGAGATACCAAAAATATTGTTTTGAGTTTTACCTCCTTGCAATATTTTCGTGGACCTGAGAGGAACATTTTCTTGGACTTCTTTGAGAAGATTTTAATGTTGATCATTTTAGAAGGTTTCGAGGCTTGAAAATCCTCAATTCAAATTCATTTGAAAAGTTAAATATGATGCAACACTCTAATGCATGCACTAGGCATTGTCGTAACTCGATGTGACACTCACCCTCATTAAACAAGAATCTCGCCCCGAGATTCAAGACGTGAGGTAAGAAGACAAAGGGGACACTAAGTATCACAAACTTCATGATCCAACCTGCCTTTCTCGAGGATGCTGATTCAAGTGCTCCAATTGATCTTGACGCCTTGCTTTGAGAACTACATCCAACATGACGATGAGAAGAAGGGAAGGATCTTGAGGAATCGATCTTCTTGAGGTTCGAGCAACTTAGGATCACCTCAAGGACCACAAGATCAACTCACGAATGAGACGAGAAACATCTCTCGAGCTGAGAGGCAAGACATGCTTCAGGAAGGACAGAAGACATAATTTGACGAGGTTTCAGAGTAGCGAGGGAACAATTACTATGATCCCATAACGGGGCACCTTGGGAGAGGTGTCACGTAGAGATATCCCTTTAAGTGGCAAAAAGAATTACATTTGATTCAGAGATCATTGAAACTCTTTATACCAGCCTAAGGCAATTCACAGTCGATCATATGAAGGAGTCCGAGGGAATGACATTCTCGGGCCAGAGTGAATGATGTGGATTACCTTGTTGGATGCAACACAAGGGATGATTTTAGTAGCTAGGGAGAAGCTCATCAGTAGAGAGCGATTCCACTATTGGAGTGGTTATAGCATAACCGAGGAAACTAAGAGGAATCCCAGTTAGTGCCGGCGATAATACATAGTGCTTGTGCGTGTTCTCAAGAACTTGAGCATTTCCATATTCATCAAGGTTTTACCAACATCCGTGTCAAGGGTGCCGACAACACAACATACTACCATGATGAACAACGATGGACGATGCAGATGCAAAGAAAGATAACACTTTCAGATTTCACCTTAGCGGCCAAGGAAACAAAATCGGACGATCGATCGAGAGACATTTAGCACTCCGCTTTAATGTTCTCCTTGATGTACTAGCGTATCCCATTCATAGATATGGTTTGATATCTAGAACATCAAGTAAAAGGTCGGACTTCGGGAACACACAAAATCATAAGGCACAACTAGGGAGTAAATCCTACGAAGTACTTATGGGGAGGTGGCCAACTTTCTCAATCAAGATACTACAATAGCAGGTCTTCGGCGGGTGTGTTGGCCACTTACATCCACTTTACCGTTATCGCGAGACCAATATTATAGTTCTTGGGAATGTTCCAACCATCATATCCGCCTAAGATTCAGATCTGGTTGGTGTTAGAATAATCCGCACTCATCGAGTCTAGAAAGAAAATGAAAGTTTGCAACACAAATCGATTTAGATGGCGCTATGAGATTCTCGAAATGAACTACTTATAGCAAGCTCCAAAACATGAGCTGGTCTGCTATAAACCTGTGAACACGCTGTCCAAGACAAGCATGACCACATAGTAGTCTTATAATAAAACACTAGCGAAGTTCAGAGGGAAACCATCATCGAGGATATCAAGTCCTTGCATAGGGTATACTCTTAAGAAGGAGCTTCTTCTCCTTGAACAAATCAATCAAGGGTTTGGTGTGCTACGGAATACATATGGAGTGGAGGTAATTAATCTACCAAACCATAGTATACTTTGCACATGTGTGACTAACTTGGGATGATTCCAAGGAAGCAACATTGACTTTAACGAATTCACGGTGGCAACTTACATCAAATGCACATGAACTAGAGGAAGTCACTTACATCCCAACATATGCTTCATGAGCTAGCATGAACAAATGCTTTAAAAGTTTCCAACACTAGCTTAATGTTCAATGTAACTATGGAGAAGACAAGGATGTTGTCGATGGGCTCAACAAGAATTTATCCGCACTCCCATGGAGATGGAATTCCATAATTATGTGAACAAGGTGATAGTATTGGTCGACCCAAAAGATATAATGGTGTATGCTCGAGGAAAATCCACGAGTAAGACAACATTACTTAATATCGTTATTCCGATTTGATTTGAGAATAGCCCACACTCAAATCAAAGTTTTGGCAAGACAATAGCTCCAATAACCGGCCTCGAGGATCAATTGATGAAGATATCATCTTTCTTCAAAGACACACACCAGATATCCCTTAACATGAACCAAGTCGATAAGCTTTTATCTTCCAACTCTCCAAGTTGTTGTTTAGCTTAACCAACTAGCTCGTGGGTATCCAACATGGATTCTGGAGAAAGGGTGGTTTACAGAAACCAACTTGATCACGAAGCTCAACATAGCGGTCAGTGACATCCTCGGTGATACTCCGAGAAGACAATCGGAGAATCACGAACCACCGATATGTTACTAAGCTCGAGAACAATCTTGCTTTTCGTGGCAAGACGAAATGACCGTAAGAGCGAGGGATTGGACAACCCTAACTCATTGATCGAGGAGTGCACCGGAAATAAGGACTAGGTAGCACAATCTATCTTAGAATGATGATTCAAGAACCAACACGCTAAGATTGAGGTTATCGTCCATTTAACCACCAAGCAACGGAGTTGTTAGCAAGATAGATTTCACACACCACGATTCACTTGTCGGCATTCCGTTACAATAACACAGAACCGAGGAATGAACAATGATGGCAAGAAGTATCACTGTATCAAGAGTTCATAGGATGGTGTGTAATTCCCATAATAATCCCGATATAAAAGATGGTAATACTCAAGGTAGAACAGTAACAAAAGCTGGACGGCATTTTGATCTGTGGAATACAACCGCTTTGACCCAATCCTAGAAATGGATGAGGTATCGAGTTTGTTTCTCCTAGTCATTCCAGAATAGAATGGCTTGACGGACCACAAGAGTAATAGACAACGATGAACGAATGCACGCATACTCTTGACTATCAATTGATAGACGAGGGTCGGAATACAATTAGGAGGGACAACCCAAGAGAACATATGATTTTCTGAGTTGTGGACGCATAGATTAGTATGTCGAACTAAGTTCAACATGTTTCTTCCGGATAACCCATGCAGAGAGGTAGGACTGGCAGAGTCACGATATAAAATGGAGAACTCATCAAGAGCACTCTGCAGATCTTTTGATCCAACAAACTTCGCCATAAGCGTTCATAGTATTTGGAAGAAAGAAATACCACGGACCACGAGGAATAATGCAAAGGTTACTAATAACCTAAAGGAACAAGCAAACACTATCAACATGAATTGAGTAGAGTGAATCTTGGGTCAAGAACCCAGAGTAGAATACCTACTACTAAATGGCATCACGGATGCTTTGAGAATGAAGGCCGAGTCATCACATCGATACAAATCATGGCTAGATTACTAGATGATCCCTAAGACACCTAGGGTCATAATAATAATTCCAACATATATGTCGAGGCAATAGAATACCTCAACTCAGCAATTAGTGTGATTAACCCGCCCAAGGAACATCGGAATGGAAAGAAGGGATTTTGCAAATGCTTCAGACTATTTAGAAACCTCGATGACTCGACAAAGATAACGGTTGTAAATGCTCCAAAGATTGGAGACATGTTACAACAATGGTGGCATAGCCACTCAAGCACAATATCAAGGTTTCGAGATCAACAGCTATGAACATACGGAAGTAGTAAACTGGACCGAGATATTGAAACTAGCAATTCCATAAGTCTATGGTTTAGTAACACGTCATCCTCGATAGATAGATGAGAAGGCCTAGATCTTAATCCCCGTGAGAAGAAAAGAGGTTGACTCTGCATCAAGGCCATGAGGTATAAGGAGTAAAAGAGCCTTACGCTCCATCCCACAATCAATTCCCTACATATAACTAAAGCATTTCTAGACTCAACTTCACCAGTTTGGCTTGGTAATCCTACAGCAACAAAGCTCGATACCAAAAGTCGTCAGACCTCGACTCAATGTCACATCGATCTAGCATGTAACACATCATATCACTTTGCGGCCTCACGCACGGTATCCCAACGGTGTCGCCTTACCTTAGCCCGGGACCGCTTATGCCTTTTGGCACACGATATGATAGTGTCGCTAGCATCCATATGAAAAGGAGCCCGGCTGACATGGCTAGTCGAAACCCAAAGTGGCACAGACTTACAGGACAGCATCCATGACCCAAAGATCGAACGTGTTCGGTCATCGGCGAGTAAGTGCCGGGCTGTAGCACGGGCTAGCAGACTCGCAAACCGGGCAGAAGCGGCTAACAGACTCCAGACTAACGCGTGACATTTTCAAGGGATGTATACAGAACGAAGAAGGACACATGCCGCCAGCCTAAGTGATTCCGGAGCAGAGCAAGCTACCATGGCTCGTGGAAACACTAGGAGACATTTCCGTAAGAGAGGCTACTAAAGATAAACAACTAGATAGTCAGATCCCACACATACCAAGCATTTCAATCACATACACACAATATGCTCGATATGTGCAAATACAACATGGCATCACAACATGACTCTACGACCCAAGTATTTATTCATTAGGCCCGAGGAGCGTAGATATTACAAACAGGGTCTCATGACCCAACATTCAGAGCATACAAATCAAGCACAAGTGGAAGCTAATATGTCTGAGTACAGACATCTACAAATGAAGAAGGCTTAGAAGCCTGACTATCTACCAGATCCTGCCGAGGGCACAAGATCGTAGCTGAGGTATCAAGCTAAACGTCAAGTCCACGCCGAACTACTAGCGGAGACCGAGGTCTCTCTGCAAAAACATAAAATAGGCAAACGTGAGTACAAATGTACCCAAAGAAGACTTACATCAGAACTAACTACATATGCATCTTTATCAACAAAAGGGGATGGTGGAGTTTAACAGCAGCAAGCCAGCTTTGACTCGGTGGCTATCCTATACTACGACTGCAAGTAACTCTTTTGAGGTGGCGCACACGAGTCCACATATTCACCATATCAATACACCACTAAGGATCCGCACCCGTCTCCCTACGAGAACGCCATCCATAGCACTCACGCTTATCTTGCGTATTTTAGGGTATCCACTTCCACTTGTCTATGAACTGTTATAGGCAACCCAAGTCCTTTACCATGACACGGCTATTCAATAGATCATATTAACCCCGCAGGGTGTACTTCTTCACACACGCTCACCACTTACCGCTGCATACACGACATGTACTGCAACCTTCAAGCGAAGCCCAACGTGGGTGTCGGCCACGACCTACCTAAACACTCAAGTCCCTAGTCCAGGTTTATCGCCTATTTGGGTTCCATCTATGAGGAGTTCCGCCAAGTTTCGCCACAGCCCCAAACGATGTGAACAGGTTCCCGAGACACCAAACGGGCGCCTGACACTGTGTACACGTGCCTACCGTGATCACAGCCCACCTTTACGGTTGGCAACACAAGCACGGCCTCCAAAGATACTACAAACACCGTAAACTACTTGCAACTCCCGGACAGAGGACAAGGGTGATTAAGAAGCCGAGAGGGTCCATTGGTTTCGGGCCCAATGCGTGGTAGTAGCTGAATCATGGATCACAAACACGTAACTCGGGCCTCGAGGACGGCCGAATGAGACAACCCACCATGTACTCCTACATGGCCTCTCACCGCTACCTTTGCCAAATCGTGTTCACATACTTAGCTCACACAAGAGGACATGATCACACACCTCCGGTTCATCCTCGATGAATCGACCGACTCAACTCTAAGCAAGAGTGCATGACAAACCAGCATGTATGAGTAGGCACAACAGGCTCAAACAACTCCTACTCATGCTAGTGGGTTTCATCTATTTACCGTGGAATGACAGTCATGCAAAGGATAAGGGGTTCAGCTACCGCAGCAAGTAACAAATGATTCGTTGTTGTCCTAATGCAGAAAATAGAGCAGGAGCGAGAGAGTGGGATTATATCGAATGGACAAGGGGTTTTGCTTGCCCGGCACTTCCAAGATAATATAGCTCTTCATCGCTGTCATCGATCTCATCACAAAACCACGCCTATCGAGAGGGGACAAGCACGCAAATAAAGAGGAACACAATCAATGCAATGCAACAAATATGATGCATGATAATGTCATGGCAATATGCTGTTGATTGAGCTAATGCAACTAGCAACAGGTTAAATGAAGTTGTTTTGAATACAAGATTCAAATTCAAACTCCATATATGATTATTTAAATGCCCTTTATTTGTTTTGTCCAAAACAGAGGACAAACATTGTTCAAACATGCATGAAAATGGTACAGATGGATTCCTTGAATTTTTCTGATAATTTTTCATATATAAATTATTTCAATCTGAGCTACGGTTGAATTTCTATGAATTTTTGAAGTTTAAATCATTTTCTGGAATTTCCTGTATAAAAATAAATCCAGTAAATGATTTATGGCGTCAGCACTACGTCACTGTGACGTCAGCAGTCAACGAGGCCGGTCCAGTCAAACCCGGCAGTGGGTCCCGCCTGTCTGCTGACTAACCTAACTAATCTAATTAGTTAGCGCTAAACCAACACTAACCTAGTTTAGTTAGTGGCCCGGGCCCAGACGCCGCTGACCCGAGGGGTCAAACTGTGGTCAACCACGGGTCAAACTCATCGAGTTGACTCGCTCGTCGCCGGCGATGCCGAGACGGCGGAGGTGCTCGGGATTGCTCCTCCGCCACCAAATGCAAGGCGGAGGGTATCTACGAAGGTTGGTGATCCCGCGATCCAACGGTGCGAACGGGTGAGCTGGGTGGCGGAAAAGTGGCCGGCGACGAGGTTTAGCGCGGCAGCAGCTCGGCATTCTTGGGTGGCGCCACAGAGCTCGAAGGAGGCGCTGCGGGTGGCTACGGCTCATGAGAACGCGGCTGAGCACGGTGGTGTGCTCGGATGCAGCGGCGGTGGCTGTGGCCACGGCGGCGATTTGGTCGGCGGAACCGAGCTCACGGCCCGGTGGAATCGTGGCTACATGGTGCGATAACACGGGAAGAGAGGGGTTAGTGGTAGGAGCTCACAGAGGTTTGAACGGGCCGCCGATGAGCTCGGGAGGCGCTGTGGAGGGCACACGGTCGCCGCGATCTCGTGGTCAAGCTTGAAGAAGAGGTCGTGGAAGCCGTGTCGGGCGCCCGCGCCACGTGAGTCTTCGAGGAGGCGAGTCGACGGAGACGGAGCTCGTGGGCACGCTGAGGGGCGAGGGGTGGCTCAGGCGCGATAACGGCGAAGCGGCGGCGACGGTGGCGCTCGGTGGCGCTGGGAAGGAGCTAGGGAGCGAGGGAAAGAACAGAGAGTGAGGGGAGAGGCAGAGGGCTGCGGGCGCCTCTGCACGCGATCGTATGGCGGCGAGCGCCGCCAGCAAGGCGAGGTGGTTCGGGCCGACGCAGGCAAGGCCCAAAGACGCAGCTGCCTGGGCGAGGGGAGGAAGATGATCGGCACTGGCTGCACAATGACGGGTCACAAGAGAGCTGGGCCACCGATGGGCTGCTGTAGGTTCAGGTAGGTGGCCCGTGGCCTCTCTGCTTTTATTTTCTTTTTCCTATTTCTGCTATTTGTTTTGGTTTAGTGAAAAGCTAAACCATTTAATAAAATCCTGAAAATAATTATGTGGCTAGAACTAAAATATACCAACCCACATAAATGTTCCGTAATTATTGGACATATATTAATTATATATAATTTATATATCCAATACAAATAGTTATTGTATTTATTTCAAAGGCCCAAAATAATTAACTCTCGAGATACCAAAAATATTGTTTTGAGTTTTACCTCCTTGCAATATTTTCGTGGACCGAGAGGAACATTTTCTTGGACTTCTTTGAGAAGATTTTAATGTTGATCATTTTAGAAGGTTTCGAGGCTTGAAAATCCTCAATTCAAATTCATTTGAAAAGTTAAATATGATGCAACACTCTAATGCATGCACTAGGCATTGTCAGAACCTGGGATGTGACATAGCCGCACCCTTATCTTGTTTTCGAGCACGCTCGACGATTTAAGTAAGCTGCGACGAAGTGTTGCGCCCTTGTTTCGTTTTCGAGTCCGCCAGCAAGTTAGGTGCGCTATGGCAAGCCACGGCAAGGTTGTTTGCCGGTAAGACCTTGGCAGCGGGCTGCTTCGAAGTTCGACATCAAAGACTCGCGACAAGGGCTCCTTGCCGGCAAAACTCCTAGAAGCATAAAGTTGAAGCATGCGGAGTTGAGGATCAAAACAAGGGAGATAGCACCGCATCTGCTGATCAAAATAAAGGTAATATCATACAAGGAATAACTTGTCACGATGACTAATGAGTTCATAGTAATATGTGCAGCAACAAAAAAGAGATAAAGATAAAGGAGGCCTAGTCCACGCGGTCGCCCTCCATCCTGGAGATCTTGTTCACTTTGGCGATGATGTGGGCGACCTGCTCTTTCAGAGCCTCCATGTTCAAGGCGGCCGCAAGCCGCGAAGAACGCTATGCAGGTTTATGCCGGGTTGCGGTATACGATCTTCACAAGACGCGCCCATGGTTCCCGCCAAGACAACCGCGAAGTCTCTCGCAAGTTGCGCGGGATCTTCTCCCGCAGATTGTAAGGGCCGGCGCGATCCTCAAGAAGAGGCTGAGTTTGGCGCTGTGGGCGAGGTTCGATCCGGGAGTAGATGAGGTGCTCCACTTCAGCGCCAAAGAGCTCCCGGTCAATGGCGACGCAGAAGATACCAAGTCCTCGGTCCATATCTCGACGACACGGAAATCCTCGCCGCTTGGTTGGCGCCGGCCATCAAGGTTCGCTTCCTCGCGAGCTCCTCCTTCAGCTTGGTTTCCCGTCCCGCAGCGCCGAAGCGAGTCCTTCAACATGAGACTTGAAGCTCAAGACCTCGATGGAGTCCTTGGCGGCCTTCAATTGCCGCCTTCTTGGAAAGGCACCCCGAGTTCGAGTTGGTGTGGGCATCCTCTCAAGGCCCGTGAGGAGCGCGCGACCTTCTCTCTCGCCACCTTCAAGAACTCCTCCACCATGCGCGACTTTGGCGGCAAGATCCTCCTTGGCGGTTTCGCTGCAGCCAAGGCCTTTCGCCTCCTTCAGTTCCCCGCCAAGGGCCTGTTCCCCGAGCGCAAGGTCTTCCTCGTGAACGCCGAGGTCGACCTTCCGCCGGATGAGTTCTCCTTCTCGCCGACAGCTCCACCCGGCAAGCCGTTGTTGCTCTTCGCCTCGGCCTTCTAGCAACCACCCTTCATACTCTCCGGCGAGCTGCTCGTGCTTCTCCGCCACCGCGGAGAGCAGCCTGATTGGCGGGCGCTTAAGCCCGCCGCTTCTCCATCTCCTCGGCGGCCTTGGCGGCAAGGGCCTCCCGGAAGCGAAGCGGCCTGTCTGCCCGGTAAAGGGCCAGGAGCTGGTGAAGCAGCCTCATCGGGTCCGCCACTCCCGCCGGGCCCTCGACGACCTTCAAACCCGCTGGAGGCGAGGATCTCCCCATCAAGGCCTCGCCCCCGCGGAGCTCGCGACGAGGAACCCCACGGCACTGGATGAAGACGCGCTGGGGGCTTCTGGCAGTAGCCGGGCCGCCTTCGGGCGGAGGGGTCGGTGACCGGGCGAAGACTCGATGCTCCCGCCGCCCCGGCCCGGCAGTGCGGTCGCCATCCTCCCCAGCCGCTGATTCGCAGCCGGGCGGTCTCTCGCACATTCGCCCGGCGTTCGCCAAGCCGTCTCGACAACAAGGGGCCACCGCCGCCATTTCAGACGCCCTTCCTCCTCGATGACGACTTCCGCTCCATCTGCCAGGGGAGGAGGAGGATCTAGAAGAAGAAGAAAAGCAAAAGAAGTTCAAGCAAATATCCAAAAGAGACAACGCTAAGAAGACAAAGTCGCAGAACTTACCTTGGCGGACGCCGCCGGGCGGCTCTCTTGCCGGGAACTATCCTTGGCGGAGTGGCCGCCGGGTTGCTCACCCTTGGCGGGTATCGCCTTGGCGGAGTACCCGCCTTGGCGGGACACTCTCCCTGCCGGGAATCCACCCTTGGCGGGATGGAGGGACCGCCGGCCTCAAGGGTGACCTCCGGATGCTCCTCGCCACGCGGCTCCATCTCGCGACAAGTCAAGACAAACACGCCAAGATATTGGTACAAGACGAAATTCTAGACGCGCTCGCAAGCGAGCGGGACCCAGACTTACGCTGGGGCTGCGCTGGGTTGCTCGACAGCGCTGGTCCGCAAGCTTGATCCGACGCCTCGGTCGCCTCGGCGGGCGAAGTCGTCTGCAACTTCACCACGGCACCTTGGCTTTTCGCCGCCCGCCAGTCAAGGTCCTGAAATCAACACAAAACAAGATTAGCCTCAACAATAATCGAGGCGAAATTTAAGAAGATGAAGATCTCGGTACTTACTCCTGTCCTCCTCGCCATCTTCGCCAATGGAGAAATCATATCGCACCGGGTTGCGCTGGCGCGAGGAGCAGGAGGCTAAGGCCTTCGGGCGCTTTGGCGGTCCTCGGGCTGGGGGGGCGAAGACCCGCCTCAGAAGCGGGCGGGACCCGAGAAGCGGGCGGAGCCACCGCCCGCCCGAGAAGACCTCGTCCGCCGGCGCCGACCTGCGAGGCGCTTTGCCGTGGCTCGCGCTGGTCGCTCGCCATGTCTGTGCGCCGGTCGCCTTGGCGCTGCTCGACTTCGGAAGCTTGCGCTGCCCGGGCGAGCCGGTAGTTGCCGGGCTTATGCGATTGCCTGCCGCCGCTTTGCGGAGGCGCTCAGCGGAGAACGCTTTGGGGCTCGTGACGGGCGGGAGGTTTCCGACGATGAGGAGAGGTCGCTGCTAAAGGTCCGTGGACCCGCCGCATCCTCGGCGCATCGCGTATCCTCCTCCTCCTCGCGCCGGCTGGCTCGCTGGACCCAGCCGCCTGCGCCATGCGAATTTTTTCTTCCGGGCGCTCCGCCTCCGCGCCCCGCCTCAAGGCGCCCGCCTCCGCAGCACCACTTTTGCCGCTGCTCACCGCGATTCCGGGATCCCGGAGTGCCTCAGAGGGACTCGGCGAAGGCTGAGGAAGTTGCAGCAGCCTGCAGATCTCCGCCGCCCGCTTGGTAGGACTCTCCGCAGCCTCTCGCCTCGGGCGCATAACCGACGCTTTCGCCGCAGAGCCGCAGCGCCTCTTCGCCCGAGAAGCTATGTACGCGAAGCTCCTGGTCCGCGGGTGTCCCGTGGTCAGCCCCTGGTCTGCTTTGTTCTTCTTCGCCACCTCAAGGGTGTCAAGAAGTTGAGGACATCTATTGGTTCGAAAGGAATCCATGAGCGCCCACGCTGCGCGCGCGAGTCGCACGCGGGCATCATGGCGAGGAGGCGATCCCGAGCCGCGGCTGGCAGAGGGGCACTACCCCCGGGAGGCCTGAACCACTGGGTGGTCCGGTCATATCCGATGAGTTCCCGGACCATCCCTCAGCCAAGCGCCGGAAGTTAAAGTTTAGCCCGGGCGCAGCCTCATTACATCCGCCGCGCCTGCATTCTGTGCTGGCCTTTTTCCTGTTTTGGAGAGGGGCACGCGGCGGCGGAGGAAGTCGGCGCCTACCTTCGCGAACGGACAGCCCCGCTCAAGACGAAGAACGGATGAGGGCAACGCCGAGCTTGATGTCGTCCGAATCCAGCTCGCTTCCACCTTCGCCACAAGAATGGGCGCCAGCGCGGGCGCGGTGAAGGGCTGCGCTCGCCTTCGACGATCCAGCACCAACAGACGCCACTCTTCCCACTTGACGCTGAGCTCCCGGCAAGCACGAATTCTTCAAGTTCGTAAGGAAAACCCAAGAAATCCCTCCGGAGAGGGAGGAGCCGGCTCGCCTAGGAGTGAAGAAGTGCTCAACAGAGCTACATTTGGGTGTATCTCTTATGAAGTTTTCGCACATATAAAGCGAAACCGCCATGGTGAGGATGGCATTGGGGTGAAGTCAAGAAGGTGGAAGCCGATGTGTGCATAATGTCGCAGAAGAAATCGTAAAAAGGGGGCAAAGACCACAAAGGAAGAAGGCTGCGAAGAAATAGTACCCGCCAGATAGTTGTCCATGGTGGCGGCTGGATGGGCCCTGGTCCGGGTGCGCCGTGGTCTTCTTCGCCTGCACAGAAATACTTGCCTCAGAAGTTCTTGCACGCCGAGCCACAAGGAAGACGACGCTTCCTCCGCAGACTGGCGAAGCTTTTCCGCTGCTCGATTTCTCCTTCTTGGTCTTCTCCGCTTCCCTTCCCCTTCCTGGTCTTCGGGCCATGGCGGAGGTGGCGAGGGAAGGAGGACGAAGAATTGCAGAGCGCCGCAAACGCAAGAAGGAGCGGAGGAGATGCGGAGGCGGAGCGCAAAGAGGATTTCGAGGAGGAAGAAGAAGCAATGAAAGCGAAGGAGGGAACCGCTACCGCTTCCTCTCGCTTTTATGGGGAAGAGTGGGGCGCTCCGCTTTTTCCCATTAAAGGACGGGCACGCCCCATCCCACGACGCCAAGAATCGACGCTGCTGTTGCACGGGAGGCGGCAGAGGCGGAGGTGGATTCGCACGCCATGGGCTTCGTGGTGCCTGCAGACTGCTTTTGGGCCTGGCCCAACAGCGCCGGGCACTGCAGGTGGCCCAGCCCGGGCTCTGCCGGTGATTAAGGTAGGGGTACCAAGACTTCAACTTGTGCACGGGCAGTTGTAGCTCCCTCGCACTGGATCTACCACATGCTTGCCGGAGACCATTCCTCGCTCCATATCAAGCCATTCAAGAACAAAGTATACAAGATGTAAGATTGAGACCTCGGCAAGAGGAGCTTGCCGGGAAGGCCGCCTGTGCTCAAGGTTACATCACTCACACAAGGCTCCCGGGCGAGAGGAGCTCGCCGGGAGACTAGAAGATTACATCGCAGAAGACACGCCGGCGCTTATACGCCCGGCGAGGGCCCGGAAGCGGCAAGTTACAGAGCCCGGCAAGCTCCCGGTCCGCAAGATTAAGACCCCGCAAGGTACTTGCCGGAGAGCTGCGCAGTGTGCCCCGTGACTCCAGCTCATCCGCCCACGCGCCGCCTTAAGCCTTCCAGAGACGCGCGGGCGGATGGTCAGGCAGCCTGGGGTGCGGCACACCACGGTGATGGATGCATCGCTGCGGCAAACGGAGACGCAAGGGCGGAGTTTTGGGGTCGACGGCGACGGCATTAAATGCTCTTGTCCCTCTCACAAAAGTAGGTAGAAACCATCGCTCATGCAATCAGAGCTGCACCGTTCCTCAAGACTGCTCCAACTACCACCTTTTTACATTTTTACCCTTTCTCCTACGCTGACACTGTCGGTGACCCTTTGCGCTATAAAAGGAGGCCCATGCACAACGAGAGGGGGTTGGTCTGGCTGGTTCAATCTTGGCAACTCCCACGCTGGTGTAGCTGCCATCGTAGCTCTTCAAGCTCCCGAGCACAATACAACACAAAGCAGCAGAGGGTTTTACGCGCCCATCGCGCCCGGCCGGGTAAAATCCGCTACCGCAAGGGCCGCCGATCCGCTCTTCAGGCCTCCTCCGCCTCAGATCAAGACTCACGAAGGGGCCCCCCGGCCCCATAGGTGCCGCCCCATCATTCAACCCCGGCAGGGATCTTCTTCCAGAGATGATGGAGAGCGAGACGCCTCCATAGATTTCCCTGCCTGATAAGGCGGGCGACACTGAGGTGTCGTCCCGGAGGATCTTTCCCGATCAACGAGTGGCGCAAGAGGTAGTGAAGACCGGGCCCGAAGGTAATACTTCGGTCGCTCAGTGTCCGGGGCACGCGGCCCCTACGGGGAACAACAAAAGTCCCGGACTATCCAATGTCGAAGGGACGACGCGGCCTATTCCGGATCCGGAGGTGCCGGATACTCTGATGGGCATATTGCAACATGCCTCCGTCTCAGAGGAACATCATACGTCGATGGGTATGGTGGTTGAAAGAGTTCGGTCCGTGAAAAGCGGATTGAATGAAGCCCTGACGAGCCTACTAAGAGGCTTCGAGGTACGTAGTGTAATTTCAATTATGTTATAAGTGCAACTTGCACCTGTGTATATATAGTAGCCCCTGAGACTGTGGTTGACAACCAAAGGGATGCGATCAGAGGATCAAAAATGTATGCCCAGGAAATTATCTGACTAATTGAAACACAGGTTGTTAAATCCGTGGCAACTGCCCAAGCTACAGAGGTAGCACATCTGAAGCAGAAAGTTGATGTAGCGGATGATGACATCACGCATATTAACAGGCATCTCGACGAGGCGCAAGGTAAGTTTCTGGGGCACTCAGTACATGCTAGTATTGTGAATGAGCGTGATACTGAAAATTTGTATATGCATAACTGTAGATAGTGCCTCCGCAGTTGAGACCCTTCGGGCCGAAGTTGCCCGGGCCAAGGAGCAAGCCAGGATGAGTAATGCGGCTGTCAAAAAGTTTGTCGCCGAATTAAAGGCCAAGCAGACTGCTCGGTGTCAGTGCGAGGAGAGGATATCTACCATGCACATGAGCTGAAGGATGCCGCTAACGCATGGCAGGTTCTTGAGAAAGATAACACAGCGAAAGTGACCGATCTTGACAAGGCCTTACAAGAGGTGAAGGAAGCCCGGTAGTCTAGAGCAGCTCGGGAGGAGATCCGACAAGCTGGGGAGATCGCGGCTGGTAAGCCCTTTTTATTGCAAACAAAGTTTAGCGATCCGGAGTATGCGCCGCTTAATCAACTATGGAGTTCTCTAGATGCCTTTATGGACCTGCCGAAGAGTGCTGCCGATGCGAATCAGTTTTTCCACTCGCAAGAAGGACATGCGACGGAGAAGCTATTTTGGTCGCAATTTGACACGCCGAAGCGTCCACTGTTGTACGAACAGATGGCCCCGTGGGCCGAGCTCCACAAGATGTCGGGCGCTGCCATGAAGGACGTCATAGCCCGGCTGTGGCCGACTGAACACATTCTGAATAGTTATTTCGTTTTGGTGCGGAAACTTGTTAATGCGGTGCCGTGTATCAATGCTGTGAAGCGGTTAACGTGCATTGAAGGTGCACGGATGGCCCTTGCCCATGTTAAGATGTACTAGGCAAAGATGAAGGCCACCGATATTGCAGCAGAGATTCGACCCGAGGGCAAGGACCTTAACATGCTAGAAACATTACTTTGAAGATGTCCTAGAGGGTGCCCGCTTGATAGAGGGTTAGTGCTCGAAGAATATAATGGTCGAGTGAGGTGTATCAACATTGTAATAACAATATTATGATATGTTTAAGACTATGTTTTTATACTTTTTGCCCAAAAAGTGTTGGTGCCTCCTATGCGGCCGTCTTTTATATATATATACAACCTGAAAGTTTGCAGTCATCGGCTTTAGCCCCCTCGCGTATAACACAGGGGTGTTCGAAAAAGCACTTAATCACACTTGATCCAACGTCTTGGTACGTTAAGCAGGTGTTAGTGGTTCGAACTAGGCAATTGAACTATAGAGCTTTAACACTTTCACTTAGCCAGAGGAGTTTGACGGTGGGGCTACTATATAGCCCCTGGTATGTCCGCGGTTATCCAAATACGGTGCGTGTACATACATGACCAGAAGGACGGTCCTTCGTTTAACATGGAGGGAATCGTGAAGATTCTAATGAGTCATCGAGTGGTTGACCAGCTCTCGCTGCATCATGGCAGTCAGTTTTCGTTTTTCTCTACTGAGGTGCTCATCTGGACAAGCTAGGACACAATCGCAGTAGTTCTCCCTTTACTACCCTAGCCGATATAGCGGAACGTAAGGTATTAAGCACAGGAGCTGGGCAACCCAACTATTGACCAAAGACATGATTCGGAGCTGATGCACATAAGGCCAAACTCGCGACGCCGAACACTCCCAATAGGTGTCCGGACTTTTCAATATACACCGGACTGAATACAGCCCCTGGTGATATATAGACCCTGGCATCAAGGCACGTATGGCGATCTGATGTGGGGAAAGAGCACATGTGGTGAGATCATGAATCTCAAAACATAGTATGAACCAAGTGTTGGGGAACGTTGCATAAAATAAAAAATTTCCTACGTTCACCAAGATCAATCTATTAGTTCATCCAGCAACGAGAGAGAGGATTGCATCTACATACCCTTGTAGATCGCGAGCGGAAGCGTTCAAGAGAACGGGGTTGAGGTAGTCGTACACGTCGTGATCCAATCACCGGAGATCCTAGCACCGAACGGACGGCACCTCCGCGTTCAACACATGTACGGTCATCGTGACGTCTCCTCCTTCTTGATCCAGCAAGGGGGAAGGAGAGGTTGATGAAGATCCAACAGCACAACGGCGTGGTGGTGGATGCAGCAGAGTTCCGGCAGGGCTTCGCCAAGCAACTACAGGAGGAGGAGGAGGTGTAGCAAGGGGAGAGGGAGGCGCCAAGACTTCAGGGTTCAGCTGCCCTCCCCCTCCCCTAATTTATATAGGCCCCCAGGGGGGCGCCGGCCTTGGAGATGAGATCTCCCAAGGGGGGCGGTGGCCAGGGGGTGGAGTGCCCCCCAAGGCAAGTGGAGGCGCCCCATACCCTATGGTTTCCAACCCTAGGCACAAGGGGGGCCCAAGGGGGGGTGCACCAGCCCACCAGGGGCTGGTCCCCTCCCCACTTCAGCCCACGGGGCCCCCCGTGATAGGTGGACCCACCCGGTGGACCCCCGGGACCTTTCTGGTGGTCCCGGTACAATACCTATGACCCCCGAAATTCTCCCGATGGCCGAAACAGCACTTCCTATATATAATTCTTCACCTACGGACCATTCTGGAACTCCTCGTGACGTCCAGAATCTCATCCTGGACTCCAAACAACTTTCGGTTTGCTGCATACTAATATCTCTACAACCCTAGCGTCACCGAACTGTAAGTGTGTAGACCCTACAGGTTCGGGAGATATGCAGACATGACCGAGACGCCTCTTCGGTCAATAACCAACAGCAGGATCTGGATACCCATGTTGGCTCCCACATACTCCTCGATGATCTCATCGGATGAACCACGATGTCGAGGATTCAGTAAACCCCGTATTCAATTCCCTTTGTCAATCGGTACGTTATTTGCCCAAGACTCGATCGCCGGTATCCCAATACCTCGCTTAGTCTCGCTATCGCAAGTCACGTTACTCGCATCGTAATGTGATGATCCCGTGACCGCACACTTGGTCACATTGAGCTCATTATGATGATGCATTACCGAAGTGGGCCCAGAGATACCTCTCCATCATACGGAGTGACAAATCCTAGTCTCGATTCGTACAACCCAATGACACTTTCGGAGATACCCAGAGTGCACATTTATAGCCACCCGCCACGCCAGACGCTTGGTACAACCAAAGCACTCCTCCGATATCCGGGAGTTGCACAATCTCATGGTCTAAGGAAATGATACTTGACATTTCGAAAAGCTCTAGCTAAACGAACTACACGATCTTTGAGCTATGCTTAGTATAGGGTCTTGTCCATCACATCATTCTCCTAATGATGTGATCCCGTTATCAATGACATCCAATGCCCATTGTCAGGAAACCATGACTATCTGTTGATCAACGAGCTAGTCAACTAGAGGCTCACTAGGGACTTGTTGTGGTCTATGTATTCACACGTGTATTACGATTTCCAGATAACACAGTTATAGCATGAATAATAGACAATTATAATGAACACAAAAATATAATAATAACCATTTATTATTGCCTTTAGGGCATATTTCCAATAGTCTCCCACTTGCACTAGAGTCAATAATCTATTTACATTGTGATAAATCGAACACCCATTGCGTTCTGGTGTTCATCATGTTTTGCCCTAGGGAGAGGTTTAGTCAACGGATCTGCTACATTCTAGTCTGTATGTACTTTACAAGTATCTATGTCTCCATCTTCAACATTTTCACGTATGGAGTTGAAGCGACGCTTGATGTGCCTAGTCTTCTTGTGAAACCTGGGCTCCTTGGCAAGTGCAATAGCTCCAGTGTTGTCACAAAAGAGTGTGATTGGCCCCAACGCATTGGGTATGACACCTATGTCGTGGGAACGAACACCTATGGGACCGGAGCGCCTTTCGGTCCGGCGAGGGGCGGAGATCGCACCAAGAGCGGATCGAGGCGAAGCACGCGAGCGATTTTACCCAGCTTCGGAGCTCTCCTGAGAGATAATACTCCTACTGCTGCTTTATGGTTGTATTATGTTCTTGCTCGAGAGCGTGGGAGTGTTCTGGTTTCGAATGCCTCCCACCCCCCCTACGTTGCGCATGGGCCTCCTTTTATACGCTCAAGGGGTCACCGACAGGTGGCAACATAGGCGAGGGCAAAAATGTAAAAAGAGTGGTTGGTACACCTACTTGTACAGTGTATCCTACCTAACTCTGACGACTAGGGACAAAAGCATTTAATGCCCATCCGCTACGCCCAAACAAAGGCGTAAAAGCGATCATAGGTGCCACCGCTTGCCACGATGGCCATCTTGTCATCTCCGCCACACCAAGACCGCTTAGCTGCACAGCCTCTCGCCACGCGCACCTGAAAATATCCCAGGGCGACACGTTGGCGGATGCGCTGGAGCGTGGGTACAGAGTGGTAGCTTTGCCTTGGCAAGTGCCTTGCTGCGGTCGTTGTCTTGTCGCGCCCGGAAGCTTGTCGCTCGCTGGGTCTTGCCGGGATGCGCGGCGCGTAGCGGCAAGTTCCTTGAAATGCCTTGGTTGGCCTTCCCGGCAAGCTCCTCTTGCCGGGGCCTTGACCTTCTCGGCAAGCTCCTCTTGCCGGGGTCTTGTCTTCTCGGCTTAAACACTTTGTTCTTGAATGGCTCCAAAGGAACCAACGGCGACCTTGGCGGTCACCCGCAAGCCTTTCCATGAGGCCGCGACGCCTGCGGCACAAGTTCGAGATACTAAGGTACCCCTACTTTAGTACACCGACAGAGCCCGCGGGCTGGGCCACACACGCAAGCCGAAGCGCTGTTGGGCCAGCCCAAAACAGGGCACGGCACGCTGCCTGGGTCACGCCAGATTCGACCAGATTCACCGCTTCTCCCTTAACGGCACGCGCCGAACGCGCATCGTGGGAGAGATCATGGGTGATTCTTTATTCGGAAAAGCGTAACGCTCGCCTCCTCCTCTTTATAAGCAGGGAAACAGGGCCGTTTCACCTTCGCCATTTGCGTTCCAATCTCAGAATTTCCACCGCCTCCTTCCGCTTCTAAAGCCGAAGAGAGCAGGTTTCGCTTCATCGCCGCTTATCGCCACCAACACCGTCGATCCCCACCACCACCTCCGCCATGGCTCCAAAAACCGGGAAGGGCGTGAAGTCGGCCGAGGCGCTGCGGCTCGAGGCGCTGCGAAAGGAGCGGGTAAATTTTCCCCCCGAGATCGTCGCGAAGGAGCTGCGGGAGTGGTTCTACCTCTTCTGGTCGACGGAGACGCGAGCGCATCCGCGCACGAAGGTACTCTCCGCCGCCGCTTCCGAACGGGTCCCAAATGGGTATCCCTTCTTCGCGTTGTCTTCTATTGCAGGCTCTGCCCGCCTTTCTCCGAATTCTTTTGTGACATCATGAACACCTACGGGTTCCATCTCCTTGACTTCACCCCCAATGCTGTCCTGACCATGGCGGTTTTCGCACATCTCTGCGAGAACTTTGTCGGAGTCCACCCAAACGTAGCCCTTTTCCGCCACTACTTCATGCCCCGGGTCGAGAGAGGAGAGCCCTTAGCCGGCGGGATCGGCTGGATCTCGAGAGCCGGCAAGAAGGAGTCGTATCTGGAAGGAGAGCTCCGCAGCAAGTGGGAGGAGTGGAGAGTAGAGTGGTGTTGGATTGTGGAGGAGAACCCGCAGCCATTTACCGCCCAGCGCCAAGCCCCAGTAGTGCGCGGCAATGATTGGAGCGCCTTGGCCGCGGACGACGACAAGCTAAAGATTGCCATCACCCGGATCTTGCGGCTCAGGCTTGCCGGGCTCACTTTAGGTGCTGTTGGCGCGGACTTTCTTCTCCGCCGTATCGCCCCCCTGCAAGAGAGGAGGAGACCCGCCTGGGAATTCAGGGGTCCGGCAGATATCATGAGGCTGCGCTCGGGCCTCAACTTCAATTTCACCGTGCTGGAGCTGGATGCGATGCTCAAGGAGTTGTTCAAGCACGACCCTTAGCATCCCGAATGGTTCAGGTTGCCGGCGGGTGTCGTTCCATTGTGCAACAACTCTTCGTTCGACCGCATCCGTACAATGATGCCGTCGTGCGACTCGCATGGTCTTGTCCCCACTTGGCAAGAGCTCGGACGACGCAAGCAGCAGTTCTTCGACGGCCTCGGTGGAGGTGGCGGTCCACGCCGACGTAATGAAGCTCCTCACCCGCGACACCACCGATGATGAGATGCGGCGCATCGCCACTAGGGCGGAAGAGGCGGCGGCAGCCGCTGCCGCGGGTGAGTTTGGATTCACCGTGGAGGAGGTAGAGGCAGCAGAGGCGGCAAGCCTTGCCAATCGAGATGAGCTTGCCGGAGAGCTTGCCGGCGAGGGGGAGCTTGCTGATCCTGAAGCCGAGTCGAGCGAGCCCGCCGAGGGTGTGAGCGGCCGTCCATCTTCAAGCGGCTTGCCGCTGGAAGAACTCCTAGCGCAGCCCCCAGCGCAGCCCCCAGTGCAGCCGAGAAGGCGTCTCCGCAGGACCGGGGATGTAGCAGGGCGGCAGATGGGTCAACAGCCGCCGCGCCACGGGACACGCTCCACCGCGGCAAGCAATGTCGCCGCGGGAGCGTCTCACGCTGCTGCGACAACTCGAGCGGGGTCCTCTCGGACCGCCGCTTCTGGTCCTGCCGCTGCCCCCGCCAAGCGGTCAAGGGAGCCTATTACTCGCCGTCATACGAAGAGGGCCGGACTCGACCTCCGCGCCAGCTCCAAATGAGGAGGAAGAAGACGAGTGAGATTCTTTGCTGCATTTGTTTTTCTTCAATCCTTGCTATTTCTATCTTGTATCTGATCTGCTTTACTCTGAACCTTGTTCCTTTTTCAGGACTCTGGCCCAGAGAGCGGCGAAGAGAGCCAAAGCTCCGGTGATTGTCATCGAGGACGAACCCACCGTGACAGCAGGGGGCGCGCCCGAGACCACCTTGCCGGACCCGGCAATTCTTCCCCAAAGCAGCCCCCAGCGCAGCCCCCAGCGTAAGTATAAGGTTTACTTCCCGCTATTAGGCGCGCATGGGTGTTCTTCTCTTTGCTGATATCTGATTCTTTGTTTGTGTAGAAGCAGAGCAGCCTCGCCAGGAGCAACCGGAAGCTGCCCCTGAGACGCTATCTGCTTCGACTACGCCGCCAAGGGAAGATTCCCCGGCAAGGGAGCGCTCTCCGGCAAGGGAGAGGTCTCCGGCAAGGGACGGTTCTCCGGTAAGGGAGGAGTCTCCGGCAAGGGACAGCACCCGCGACCCCCCAGTGGTGGAGTCCATGACTGAAGAGCCCAGCACAGGTAATCCTCCTGCTTGACAACTTCCCTTGGGTTATTCTTTTTCTGTTTTTCTTTTTGGATATTTGCTTGACTTTTCTCCCTCTTCCGGCCTTCAGATCCACCTTCCATGGAGCCGATGGAGACTGAGGCCACCGGCGAGGAGAACGCGCGCGGCAACACTGATGATGCCGCTGCCACCGAAGAGGAGGCCGGCGCTGATGATCCTGCCGGCGAAGAGGCCGCCAGTTACCGGGCGCAGAGCCGGCGAGGGTCCGGCGATCACACCGACGACCACAGGGCCGCAGGAGCGCAAGGCGCCACGCCGATCGCCGATCCTCCGCCATCGACGCAGCGCCAGTTCGAAGAGCCCCAGCCCGGCGCCTACTTGAAGGCCGGCGACGGTGTCTTCATCAAGCTCCCCTGGGCATCAAGTTCCAGGGTGCCGGTCGAAGGAGAAGTCTTTGACGGAGAAGTGCTTGCCTCCGCTGGGCTGACACTGGTCGACGTGCCAAGCAGCAGCAGCGGCGAGCCTGAGGAGGAACAGCTGCTGCGGAGGCTGCTGTCACTCTACCGCGCCCGACAAGCCAAACTGGAATCTCGGGAAGCGCTTGTCGCGCAGGCGGGGGTGGATATTGAGAAGCACGCAGAAGAGCTCCGGAGCCGCAATCAAGAAGCCCTCCGGTCCATTGCTGAGGAGCGGGCGCAGCTCGTCGAGACGCGGCAAGCCTTCCTTCTCGAGAAGGCTGAAGCTGAAGAGCAACAACGACTTGCCGCCGAGGAGCTGTCCATGTGGGAAGGTGAGTTGACGCAACGGAAAGTCAATCTGGATAGCTACAAGGAGGAGCTTGTCGCGCGAGAGCAGACACTTGGAGGGGCTCTCAAGGAGGCAAAGGATGCTGCCGCAGCTGCTGAGGCCGCCAAGAAGGAGCTGGAGACGGAGGTGGCGCAGCTAGAGGCCGATCTCAAGGCGAGGAGTGAAGAGCTTGCCGCGCTCCAGCGTGAACGCGAGAAGGACGCCCTCACCCATGGTGAGCTGCAGGGTCGTCTTGCCGAGAAGGGCAAGGAGCTCAAGACCGCGGCGACTCCAACGCAGATCCGAGCTCAAGCCGGGCGACACGACCAAGACGCTGGACGGCGGCAAGGAGCGGGAGGTGGCCCTGAAGGAGGAGATCAAGGCCAAAGAGGAGCTGCTGGCGAGTGCTGCTGTCACCCAGAACAACCTCAGGGAGACTGTGGAGCTCTGGACGAAGGGTCTTGTGAACATCGCCGCAGTCATCGACGAGGAGCTGGTATAGCTGGGGATGGAGGATTTCGGGTATTGCACCGATGAGAACCTCCAGCCTAGCGCCAAGTTCACTTTGTTCTTCAAGGGCGTGGCGACGGCTCTCCAACGACTCCAGGAAAGGATCCCAAAGCAGCTTGCCGACGAGTCGCGCACGATCTGCGCGAGGGTTCTGCAGAAGGTGTTGGTGAAGGTGGCCTTCCGCAACCCAGGCATCAACTTCACCAACGTCCTCAAGAAGCTGCCTGCTGATGCTGATTTGGAAGCGCTCAGGGCCCTTGTCGCACCCATTATGGACAAGGTGAATGAAGTCAGGAGGGTTGACGGTGATCGCGTAGACTAGGCCGCCCGTTTCCTCTTTTTCTTGCCGCTACTGATCATGTCGCGAGAACAATTTATTAGAGCCGCGACAAGTTCTCTTGTAATATAACTTTATTTTGGGTATCAATTGCTATGTTATTTCCTTTACTTGATTCCATCCTTTGTATGTTTTTGCCCTACGCTTTTAGGGAACTTGCCGGGGTAGGCACCTTTGCCGCGAGCGCTGAGTGCGGAACGTCAGCAGCCTGCCGGCGGTGCCGCTACCGACAAGATACCTTGTCGCAACTAGTCGCAGCACAATTAAATTGTTGAGCGGACTGGAAACAAAGTAAGGGTGCAACTAGCTACGAGTTGGTCCCTCCGCGCACAGGTTTTCCATACGAAGCACGGTCGTTCAAGGAAGATAACTTAAAACTTTTAAAACTAATTGCTCAAACTTTGGCAACTTAGCTTTGCTGTCGTTTGCGTCCCGGCAAGGCAATACTTGCTTGAACGACGCCTGGTCCACACCATTATCTTCTCCTTCCCCCCGGCAAACTTGTGCGCGAGGGAACCTTTCCCTTTCTTTGAGAAAAAGAAAGAAGAGAAAATAATGATACGAAGCCTTATGACTCGTTATTGCTTACCGGGGGTAGGTGCTGCACAGGGTGTCAGATAATACATGCAAAAAATAGAAAGCACAAAATTGACAGGATGTGCGGAGCACATGGGCTTTATTTATGCACGGGGTCTGCGCCCGGCTTTGTACAAAGGGTTACATGCAACAGCGGCAAGGCTTGTACAAAAGATGGTTGCCGGAACAGGTTCCGGCAACCGCGCCTTACGGGCAAAACTTACGAAGATGCTCAATGTTCCAGGAGTTGCTCACCGGAAAGCCATCTTCGGTCTCAAGGCGGACAGCCCCGGGCCTAGTGACTCGTTTCACCCGGTAAGGGCCTTCCCACTTTGGCGCCAACTTGTTGGAATTCTGGCAGATTGAACGCGCCAAGAACAAGGTCGCCTTCCTCGAAACTTCTCGCATTAACTTTGCGGCTATGGTAGCGGCGCAAAGCTTGCTGGTAGCGAGCAGGTCGACAAAGAGCCTCAAGACAGCCTTCCTCAAGGAGCAGCGTCATCTTGTCGAGCTGCTCTTGCTCGAGCTCATCATAAGCGAGCACTCGAGGCGACCAGATACGAAGTTCCGTGGGGAGAACTGCCTCGCTTCCATAGACTAGAGCAAAAGGTGTCGGCTAGTGGCTCGATTTGGCGCCGCCCTGACGACCAAAGAACCACCGCAGCCTCGATCGAAGTTCTTTCCGCACTTGTGCAGCCTGTCAAAGTCCTGGTCTTGAGCCCGCGCAGCACTTCAGCATTTGCCCTCTCCGCTTGACCGCTGCTTCTGATGAGCAAGTGAAGGCACCTTAGCGCCAAGATCTTGGACGATCGCATGAAGGTGCGGCTCGTGAATTGCGCGGTCGCTGCGGTGATGATCCCCAAACGGCAAACAATTGACCAAGAACTTGATCGCCGACCGCGGCTGTCACCTTTCATCGCTTCCACTTCCGCCACTTTGTGAACTTGTCGATTGAACGCATAAGTACTCAAAGCCCCGACAACTTCGGGAAAGGGGCCGAGGATATCAAGCCCCTGCATCAAAACGCCGTGATAAAGGGATCGCCCGAGAGCTTGAGCTGGCTGGTGTATCTTCTGAATGGAACTGCACGCTTCACATGTGGTTACTTGTGCAGTTGCATCCTAGAGGGTTGTCGGCCAAAAGAAACCTTGCCGGAACGCCTTGCCGGCAAGTGCTCTTGCGCCAATGTGGTGACCACATATGCCTCCATGTATCTCTGCCAACAGCTCTTGTCCGTCTTCCCGGGGAATACACTTCAATTTCACACCATTGAGTCTTCTTCTGTATAGTATGTCGTCGACAAACTGGTACATACTTGACTGTCGGGCTACTCTCTCCGCTTCTTCTTGCTCTTCGGGAAGCTCTCCTGTCTGAAGGAAATGGACAATCTACTGCGCCCATGCTGGAGCTTGTGGCTCGACAACAAGGACCAAAGGCACACATGCTGCTGCGAGAACACCCGCTTCTACGGCAAGAACCTGCGTCTCAGCCAGAGCTTGATGTTCCCCGGCAAGCTTGCCGGAGCAAAACTTGTCGGGAGCGTCTGCTTCAACGGAACAAACCCTAAGGCTTGTCGGAGCAGATCGCTTCCTCAAAGACTCTTGGTGTTGATCTTGGGGACCTTCTTGGCGGCGGCTTCGGGGAGCTCTGCCGGAAAGTAGTCACCAGAAATCAACTTCCTCTTCTTGCTCTGTCCAGTTGATGGTGTTACAGTCGGTTGAGTTAGCTTAAGCACAAAGATCCCTGGTTCCACAGGCAACTTAAGTGCAGCGCACTTTGACAGGCCATCGGCAATGTCGTTCTGAGCTCTCTTCCAACTTTCACACCTCATCAACGTAAGCTTCCATCAACGGACTCTGGTAATTCTTGTTCACTTGGCGGAAGACAAGCTGTGAGTCACCCCTGACAATGAGCTTCTTGATCCCAAGGTCTGCTGCGATCCTGAGGCCGGCAAGCAAACCTTCATATTCTGAAGTATTGTTTGTCGCTTGCTCCTTGGGAAAGTGCATCTGGACTACGTACTTGAGGTGCTCTCCGGTGGGTGCGATAAGCAGCACGCCAGCACCGACGCCTTGCAGCGAGAAGGCACCATCAAAGTACATGAGCCACTCTCTGCTTGCTTCCTTGGTGGGGATGCTCGTTTCTAGAATTTCTTCGTCTGGTGTTGGCGTCCACTCTGCTATGAATTCTGAGAATGCCCGGCTCTGGATAGTTGAAGTACTCTCAAACTTGAGGCCAAAGCTTGACAGCTCCAGTGCCCACTCGACAATCCTGCCTGTTGCTTCTGGATTCTGCAGTATCCTTTTCAGCGGAAAACGAGTGACAACTGTGATCTCATGTGCTTGGAACTAATGGCACAGCTTTCTCGAGGCCATGAGAAGGCCAAAAAGCAACTTCTGCACACCAGAGTACCTTGACCTAGCCCCCTGTAGAAGGGAACTGACAAAGTAAACTGGGCGCTGCACCATTTTCTTCTGTTTCTCCTCTTGTGCCTGCGCAGATCCATCCTTGTCGGGACCAGAGCTTGTCTGGGAAGCCCCCTGCTTGTCACTAGATGCATCTGTCGTGGTTGCTGGCTCATCATCCGCCTCCCTCTCCGCTACTAACGCAGCACTAACCACTTGATTAGTTGCCGCTAGGTACAGCAGCAACTTCTCTTGTGGCTTAGGTGCGACAAGTATTGGAGTGGAGGACAGGTATCTCTTCAAGTCCTGCAGCGCAGCCTCCGCTTCCGAGTCCATTTCATTGACCCGCTTTTTCAAAATTTTGAAAATGGCAGGCGCTGCCAGCAGACTTAGAGATAAACTCGCCGAGAGCAGCCACGCAACCCGCAAGTCTTGACATCCTTGACGCGCTTGTGCTTCAATCTGCTCAATGGCCTTGATCTTGTCGGGTTGGCTTCAATTCCCCGCTGAGATATGAAGAACCCGAGAAGCTTGCCGAGGAGACTCCAAACACACACTTCTCGGGGTTGCTTAAGGTTGATCTTGTGCAGATTTGCAAAGGTTTCATCTAAATCCTGAATCAGAGTCGCTTTGTCCTTGCTCTTGACCACTATGTCATCCATGTAAGCTTCTACATTTCGGCAACTGTGGCTCAAAAGCTTCGTGAACTACCCTTGCAAATGTTGAACCAGCATTCTTTAGTCCGAAAGGCATCCGTACAAAACAGTATGTGCCACATGGAGTAATGAATGCGGTTTTCTCCTCATCCTCTTCTGCCATGAAGATCTGATGGTATCCTGAGTATGCGTCAAGAAATGAAAGCAAATCACATCCGGCCATGGAGTCAACAATCTGGTCAATACGCGGCAAGGGAAATGGGTCTTTGGGACAAGCTTTGTTAACGTCAGTAAAGTCGATACAAAGCCTCCATTTCCCATTTGCCTTGCGCACGACTACAGGATTGGCCAACCACATAGGATGGAGCACTCCTCTGACAAGGCCTGCTGCTTCCAACTTCTTGATTTCTTCTGCAATAAACTCTTGGTGCTCCACTGCTTGTTTCCTGACTTTCTGCTTGACGGGCCGCGCGTGAGGGCTAACGGCAAGATGGTGCTCAATTACTTTCCTGGGAACACCAGGGATGTCAGACGGTTGCCATGCAAACACATCGACATTCGCCCGTAGGAAAGCAACGAGCGCGCTTTCCTATTTAGGGTCGAGAGTGGCACTGATGGTGAAGGTACCACCAGTGCCATCCTCCTTGGCGGACACTTTCTTGGTCTCTGGTGAAGCTGTCTTTGTCTTCTTATACTTGCCGGTGGAGCTCGATGGTGCGTCCTCGACGGTAGCGCAGCACTCCAAAGAGGTGCGCTTGCCGGAGTGGGCATCAGAGCTCTTGCCGGACTTGGTCTTCTTCTTCCCCCCGGGAGCTTCAAGGGCAAGTGGCTTGCGTTCTGCTGCGGCTGCTGCTTCCCGGTAGATCTTGTCGGTGCAGATAAGAACATCTTTCTTGTCGCCAGGGACAGAGATGACACTTATCGGACCCGGCATCTTCAGTACGTTGTATGCATAGTGAGAGGCGGCCATGAACTTGGCGAGTGCTGGACGGCCGAGTATCCCATTGTAAGGCAATGGAAAATCAGCAACGTCGAATGTGACCCTCTCAGTCCTGAAATTCAGCTCGCTGCCAAATGTCACCGGCAACGTGATCTTCCCCTTCGGCTGGCTCCTTCCCGGATTAATTCCTTGGATGTACCGGTTTCTTCGAGCTCGCTGTCGGGGATCTGGAGCTTCTGGAGTACCACGGAGGAGATCAGGTTCAAGTCGGCCCCGCCGTCAACTAACATCTTTGTGACTTTGAGGTTGAGGATAGTTGGTGAAACCAACATCGGCAAGCACCCGACCGCTGTTATGCGATCGGGGTGGTCCTCAATGTCAAAGATGATAGGCGTGCTGGACCACTTCAGAGGCTTGCGTGACTCAACCGGTGGTTCTGCTGCATTAACTTCCCGCACCCACTATTTGAGCTGGCGGTGCTAAGTATGCAGAGAAGCACCACCGTCAACGCACAGGACCTCTGTGGCTTTCTGAAACTCCTGCTCGTTGGCCTCATCATCATCCATCTCATCATCATCGTCTTCCTCTTCATCCTTGTCGGGGCCGCGGGGAGGTCTGTCTCCTTGCCGCTGCTTGGCCTTGCCACGGCGTCCTCCCCGGCCGGGGCGCTTCTTGTCGGATCCCCCAGTACCCTCTTGGGCCTTCTCCTTGTCGCGTCACTCGTACTCAACTTTTTGTTGCTCGACATGCTGCTCGACCTTCTTGCAGCTCTCGAGATCATGGCCCTTGGTGCGGTGGATCTTGCAATATCGCTGTCGGAGCCGCCCCGCTTGTCGGCCGCCACCACAGCCTCGCCGAGCTACCAGCTTTGGCTTTCTCGCGCCACCTCCGCTGCCGGACTGCTCAACAACTAGCACGCCTTTGCCTTTCCTCTTTTCGTTGTTCCGCCACGGTTTTCTTGCCGGGCGGCATCCTCATTGCCGGATCCTCCCGCTCCTGATTCTCTCCGGGAGTCTCTCCTCCTCGCTCAGGCACACTTGTCGCCAAGGCGATAGCTCATCGACGTCTCTCGATCTTGCACATCGCCATCTCCTCCCGCGATCCCGCGGTTGCGCACGCTCGATGGAACACGCCGATGACCGCGTGGTGGACATCCGGATGTTGTAATCGCACTTGGCTGAATCTTTGAATATACTTGCGCATGGGCTCTCCTTCCTTCTGGGCGAGCAAATGAAGATCGCTCTCTTGGCCATGAGGCTTGTGGCCGCCTGTAAAGGCGCCGACAAACGGATGGCACAGATCCGCCCATGAGGATATGGAGTTTTCTGGCAAGTGCATGAGCCAGGATCTGACATTGGGTTTGAGCACCAGCGGGAAGTAGTTGGCGAGGATCTTGTCGTCTCGTCCCCGGGCAGCTTGCACCGCGATGGTGTAGATGCTGAGGAACTCCGACGGATGCAACCTGCCGCCGCATTTCTCGTACATCTGGTTTGAAATTCTTCGATCGGGCCATGGACTTGCCGCAGCTCACGAGTGAACGCAGGGCAACCCATCACAGACGGCAAGTCGCTCGTTCTTCGGGCGCATGCATGTCAACAGCGGCCCACAAGGCCGTCCGATTGACGCCGCTTTCTTTGGCGCCGATGCGCAGTACGAAGGCCCTCCTCTGCTGCCTCGAAGAACTTGACGCTGATCGCGACGAGATCGAGGATCAGATGACGCGGTGGAGTCGCTGTCGAGGTTGACCCGGCAAGTCGGCGATGTTGGCCTTCGGGGTGGAGAGTGCACGGTGGTTGCACCCCCACCAGTTTTGTCGCCATCGGCCCGCGCCTGGGCGTCATGCCGCGGCTTTGATGAGCTTGGTTACCGGGGAGTGTCACCGTTGGTGAAGCCGATGAGACTCTGGATGGTGGCCGTCCAATCGTCGATCTTGTCCGCCGCTGGAGGGTAATCCAGGAGCAGTTGAGCTCGAGCCAACACTTCTTCTGGAGTCTTGGGTGGCGGTGGCGAATGGTGCGAGGAGCGGGATATGCTCAAACTTCTAACTGTGTTAGAAGGAGCAGCATCTCGCCCCGGGCGATCGCGTGCCGCGCTTCGTGCAAAGATGTTGGCGCGCATGCTGGTCTTGAGCATCCCGAGATCCACCAGCTTGGCCTTGGCCCAACGAACGATGGTATGCAAGGTACAATGACGCTGCCGGTCCCGCGCCTCCCGAGATGGGCGCGTGCGTGTACGGACGCCGAGGTCTCGCGCCGCTTTGTCCTTGACCTGGCAGCAACATGAGCCCTCGCCGGGCGCCCGTTCCTCGCTGGCGTCACCCCACCACCGCTTGTTCGTGGTGGTGGGTTCGACGCGACGGAGCAGCCACCTCCGAAGCCTTCTTTGGTGGCATGTCGACGAAGATGACGAAGATCTAGCTGACGTGAACGCCGGATCGGGTTCACACAACCTCGACGCCCCCTACCTGGCGCGCCAAAGATGTCGTGGGAACGAACACCTATGGGACCGGAGCCCCTTTCGGTCCGGCGAGGGGCGGAGATCGCACGAAGAGCGGATCGAGGCGAAGCACGCGAGCGATTTTACCCAGCTTCGGAGCTCTCTGAAGAGATAATACTCCTACTGCTGCTTTGTGGTTGTATTATGTTCTTGCTCGAGAGCGTGGGAGTGTTCTGGTTTCGAATGCCTCCCACCCCCCCTACGTTGCGCATGGGCCTCCTTTTATACGCTCAAGGGGTCACCGACAGGTGGCAACGTAGGCAAGGGCAAAAATGTAAAAAGAGTGGTTTGTACACCTACTTGTACAGTGTATCCTACCTAACTCTGACGGTAGGGGACAAAAGCATTTAATGCCTGTCCGCGTTGCCCAAACAGTGCAGAAAAGCGACCGTTAGGGGCGCCACCGCTTGCCACGATGGCCATCTTGTCATCTCCGCTTGCCACCTCGCACCGCTAGCTGCACAGCCTCTCGCCACGCGCACCTGAAAAGATCCCATGGCGACACGTTGGCGGATGCGCTGGAGCGTGGGTACAGAGTGGTAGCTTTGCCGCAGCAAGTGCCTTGCCGCGGTCGTTGTCTTCTCGCGCCCCGAAGCTTGTCGCTCGCCGTGTCTTGCCGGGACGCGCGGCGCGTCGCGGCAAGTTCCTTCAAATGCCTTGGTTGGCCTTCCCGGCAAGCTCCTGTTGCCGGGGCCTTGACCTTCTCGGCAAGCTCCTCTTGCCTGGGTCTTTTCTTCTCAGCTTAAACACTTTGTTCTTGAATGGCTCCAAAGGAACCAACGGAGGACCTTGGCGGTCACCCGGCAAGCCTTGCCGCGGAGCGCTGCGACTGCCCGTGCACAAGTTCGGGATACTAAGGTACCCCTACTTTAGTACACCGACATCCTAGGTCGGTGATTTAACTCCTTCACCTGTGATAGCTTCATGCGCGCCTCCGAGGCTGCCATGTACTCCGCTTCACATGTACATCCCGCCACGACGCCTCGCTTGTAATCGCACCACCATCGCCCCACCATTCAAAATATACACGTATCCGGTTTGTGACTTTGAGTCATCCAGATCTGTGTCGAAGCTAGCGTCGACGTAACCCTTTACGACGAGCTCTTCGTCACCTCCATATACGAGAAACATGTCCTTAGTCCTTTTCAGGTACTTAAGGATATTCTTGACTGCTGTCTAGTGTTCCTTGCCGGGATTGCTTTGGTACCTTCCTACCAAACTTACGGCAAGGTTTATATTAGGTCTGGTACAGGTCATGGCATACATGATAGACCCTATGGCTGAGGCATAGGGGATAACACTCATCTCTTCTTTATCTTCTGCCGTGGTCGGGCATTGAGCCGAGCTCAATTTCACACCTTGCAACACAGGCAAGAACCCCTTCTTGGACTGATCCATTTTGAACTTATTCAATATATTATCAAGGTATGTGCTTTGTGAAAGACCTATGAGGCGTCTCGATCTATCTCTATAGATTTTGATGCCTAATATGTTAGCAGCTTCTCCAAGGTCCTTCATTGAAAAACACTTATTCAAGTAGGCCTTTATGATGTCCAAAAGTTCTATATCATTTCCACATATAATATGAGAAATGCTACAGAGCTCCCATTCACTTTCTTGTAAATGCAGGCTTCTCCATAAGTCTGCATAAACCCAAACGCTTTAATCATCTCATTAAAACGAATGTTCCAACTCCGAGATGCTTGCACCAGCCCATAAATGGAGCGCTGGAGCTTGCATACCTTGTTAGCATTCTTAGGGTCGACAAAACCTTCCGCCTGCATCATATACAGTTCTTCCTTAAGGTGACCGTTAAGCAATGCCATTTTGACGTCCATCTGCCATATCTCATAATCATAGTATGCGGCAATTGCTAACATGATTTGGACAGACTTCAGCTTCGCTACGGGAGAGAATGTCTCGTCGTAGTCAATCCCTTGAACTTGAAGATAACCCTTAGCGACAAGTCGAGCTTTATATATGGTAATATTACCATCCGTGTCCGTCTTCTTCTTAAAGATCCATTTGTTTTCTATTGCTCGCCGATCGTCGGGCAAGTCTGTCAAAGTCCACACTTTGTTTTCATACATGGATCCTATCTTGGATTGCATGGCTTCAAGCCATTTGTTGGAATCTGGGCCCACCATTGCTTCTTCATAGTTTGAAGGTTCACCGTTGTCTAACAACATGATTTCCAAGACATGGTTGCCGTACCACTCTGGTGCGGAACATGTCCTTGTGGACCTTCAAAGTTCAGTAGGAGCTTGATCCGGAGTATCTTGATCATCATCATTAACCTCCTCTCTTGTCGGTGCAGGCACCATAGGAACATCTTCCTGAGTTGCGCTACTCACCGTTTCAAGAGGCAGTACTTCATCAAACTCTACTTTCCTTCTTTCGAGAGAAACTCTTTCTCCAAAAAGGATCCGTTCTTGGCAACAAAGATCTTGCCTTCGGATCTTAAGTAGAAAGTATACCCTATGGTTTCCTTAGGGTATCCTATGAATACGCATTTTTCTGACTTGGGTTCGAGCTTCTCAGGTTGAAGTTTCTTGACATAAGCATCACATCCCCAAACTTTTAGAAACGACAGCTTAGGTTTCTTCCCAAACCAAAATTCATACGGTGCCGTCTCAACGGATTTAGACGGTGCCCTATTTAAAGTGAATGTAGCTATCTCTAGAGCGTACCCCCAAAATGATAGCGGTAAATCAGTAGGTGACATCATAGATCGCACCATATCCAATAGAGTGCGATTACGACGTTCGGACACACCATTTCGCTGAGGTGTTCCAGGCGGCGTGAGTTGTGAAATGATTCCACATTTTCTTAAGTGCGTACCAAATTTGTGACTTAAATATTCTCCCCACGATCGATCGCATTTAATTTTATCTTCGGTCACGCTGATTCTCTACCTCATTCTGAAATTCCTTGAACTTTTCAAAGGTCTCAGACTTGTGTTTCATCAAGTAGACATACCCATATCTACTCAAGTCATCGGTGAGGGTGAGAACATAACGATATCCTCCACGAGCCTCAACGCCATTGGACCGCACACATCGGTATGTATGATTTCCAATAAGTTGGTTGCTCGCCCATTGTTCCGAGAACGGAGTCTTGGTCATCTTGCCCATGAGGCATGGCTCGCATGTGTCAAACGATTCATAATCTAGAGACTCTAAAAGTCCATCAGCATGGAGCTTCTTCATGCGCTTGACACCAATATGACCAAGGCGGCAATGCCACAAGTATGTGGGACTATCATTATCAACTTTACATCTTTTGATATTCACACTATGAATATGTGTAACATTATGCTCGAGATTCATTAAGAATAACCCATTCACCAATGGGGCATGACCATAAAACATATCACTCATATAAATAGAACAACCATTATTCTCAGATTTAAATGAGTAGCCATCTCGAATTAAAGGAGATCCTGATACAATGTTCATGCTCAAAGTTGGTACTAAATAACAATTATTGAGGTTCAAAATTAAATCCCGTAGGTAAATGTAGAGGTAGCGTGCCGACGGCGATCACATCGACCTTGGAACCATTCCCGATGCGCATCGTCACCTCGTCCTTCGCCAGTCTCCGATTATTCCGCAGCTCCTGCTTTGAGTTACAAATGTGAGTAACCGCACCGGTATCAAATACCCAGGAGCTACTACGAGCACTGGTAAGGTACACATCAATTACATGTATATCACATATACCTTTGGTTTTGCCGGCCTTCTTGTCCGCTAAGTACTTGGGGCAATTCCGCTTCAAAGGACTACTTCCCTTGCAATAAAAGCACTCGGCCTCGTGCTTGGGTCCATTGCTTGACTTCTTCCTGGCAACTGGCTTACCAGGCGCGGCAACTTCCTTGCCGTCCTTCTTGAAGTTCTTCTTACCCTTGCCCGTCTTGAACTTAGTGGTTTTATTCACCATCAACACTTGATGTTTCTTTTTGATCTCCACCTCCGTTGATTTCAGCATTGAATATACCTCAGGAATGGTCTTTTCCATCCCCTGCATATTGAAGTTCATCACAAAGATCTTGTAGCTTGGTGGAAGCGACTAGAGGATTCTGTCAATGACCGCGTCATCCGGGAGATTAACTCCCAGCTGAGTCAAGTGGTTGTGCTACCCAGACATCTTGACTATGTGCTCACTAACAGAACTGTTTTCCTCCATCTTACAGCTAAAGAACTTGTCGGAGACTTCATATCTCTCAACTCGGGCATGAACTTGGAAAACCATTTTCAGCTCCTCGAACATCTCATATGCTCCGTGCTGCTCAAAACACTTTTGGAGCCCCCGTTCTAAGCTGTAAAGCATGCCGCACTGAACGAGGGAGTAATCATTAGCACGAGACTGCCAAGCGTGCATAACGTCTTGGTTCTCTAGGATTGGTTCTTCACCTAGTGGCGCTTCTAGGACATAGTCTTTCTTGGCAGCTATGAGGATGATCCTCAGGTTTCGGACCCAGTCCGTATAGTTGCTGCCATCGTCTTTCAGCTTGGTTTTCTCTAGGAACGCGTTGAAGTTCAGGTGGACATGAGCGTTGGCAATTTGATCTACAAGACATATTGTAAAGATTTTAGACTAAGTTCATGATAATTAAGTTCATCTAATCAAATTATTTAATGAACTCCCACTCGCATGACATCCCTCTAGTCATCTAAGTGAAACATGATCCGAGTTAACTAGGCCGTGTCCGATCATCACGTGAGACGGACTAGCTAACATCGGTGAACATCTTCATGTTGATCGTATCTACTATACGACTCATGCTCGACCTTTTGGTCTTCCATGTTACGAGGCCATGTCTGTACATGCTAGGCTCGTCAAGTCAACATAAGTGTATTGCGTGTGTAAATCTGGCTTACACCCGTTGTATTCGAACGTTAGGATCTATCACACCCGATCATCACGTGGTGCTTCGAAACAACGAACCTTCGCAATGGTGCACAGTTAGGGGGAACACTTTTCTTGAAATTATTATGAGGGATCATCTTACTTACTACTGGCGTTCTAAGTAAACAAGATGAAAAACATGATAAACATCACATCCAATCATAATAGTGACATGATATGGCCAATATCATATAGCTCCTCTGATCTCCATCTTCGGGGCTCCATGATCATCTTCGTTACCGGCATGACACCATGATGTCCATCATCATGATCTCCATCATCGTGTCTTCATGAAGTTGTCACGCCAACGACTACTTCTACTTCTATGGCTAACGCGTTTAGCAATAAAGTAAAGTAAGTTACATGGCGTTCTTCAATGACATGCAGGTCATACAAAAAATAAAGAATAAAGACAACTCCTATGGCTCCTGCCGGTTGTCATACTCAACGACATGCAAGTCGTGATTCCTATTACAAGAACATGATCTCATACATCACATATATATATCATTCATCATTCATCACAACTTTGTCCATATCACATCATAAGACACTTGCTGCAAAAACAAGTTAGACGTCCTCTAATTGTTGTCGCAAGTTTTTACGTGGCTTCTATAGGTGATCTAGCAAGAACGTTTTCTTACCTACATTAAAGCCACAAGTGATTTGTCAACTTCTATTTACCCTTCATAAGGACCCTTTTCATCGAATTCGCTCCAACTAAAGTGGGAGAGACAGACACCCCCTAGCCACCTTATGCAACTAGTGCATGTCAGTCTATGGAACCTGTCTCACGTAAGCGTACGTGTAAGGTCGGTCCGGGCTGCTTCATCCCACAATACCGCTGAAGCAAAATAAGACTAGTAGTGGCAAGAAAGCTGACAACATCTACGCCCACAACAAATTGTGTTCTACTCGTGCAAAGAGAACTACGCATAGACCTAGCTCATGATGCCACTGTTGGGGAACGTAGCATAAAATAAAAAGTTTCCTACGTTCACCAAGATCAATCTATGAGTTCATCCAGCAACGAGAGAGAGGATTGCATCTACATATCCTTGTAGATCGCGAGCGAAAGCGTTCAAGAGAACGGGGTTGAGGTAGTCGTACACGTCGTGATCCAATCACCGGATATCCTAGCGCCGAACGGACGGCACCTCCATGTTCAACACACATACGGTAAATGTGACGTCTCCTCCTTCTTGATCCTGCAAGGGGGGAGGAGAGGTTGATGAAGATCCAGCAGCACAACGGCGTGGTGGTGGATGCAGCAGAGTTCCGGCAGGGCTTTGCCAAGCAACTACGGGAGGAGGAGGTGTAGCAAGGGGAGAGGAAGGCACCAAGACTTCAGGGTTCGGCTGCCCTCCCCCTCCCCTCCTTCATATAGGCCCCTAGGGGGGCGCCGGCCCTGGAGATGAGATCTCCCAAGGGGGGCGGCGGCCAGGGGGGTGGAGTGCCCCCCAAGGCAAGTGGAGGCGCCCCCCACCCTAGGGTTTCCAACCCTAGGCGCAGGGAGGGCCCAAGGGGGGCGCACCAGCCCACCAGGGGCTGGTCCCCCTCCACACTTCAGCCCACGGGGCCCTCCGGGATAGGTGGCCCCACCCGGTGGACCCCCGGGACCCTTCCGGTGGTCCCGGTACAATACCTGTCACCCCCGAAATTCTCCCGATGGCCGAAACAACACTTCCTATATATAATTCTTCACCTCCGGACCATTCCGGAACTCCTCGTGACGTCCGGGATCTCATCCGGGACTCCTAACAACTTTCGGTTTGCTGCATACTAATATCTCTACGACCCTAGGGTCACTGAACCTTAAGTGTGTAGACCTTACGGGTTCGGGAGATATGCAGACATAACCGAGATGCCTCTCCGGTCAATAACCAACAGCGGGATCTGGATACCCATGTTGGCTCCCACATACTCCTCGATGATCTCATCGGATGAACCACGATGTCGAGGATTCTGTTAACCCCGTATTCAATTCCCTTTATCAATCGGTACGTTACTTGCCCGAGACTCGATCGTCGGTATCCCAATACCTCGTTTAGTCTCGTTACCGGCAAGTCACTTTACTCATACCATAGTGCATGATCGCGTGACTAGACACTTGGTCACATTGAGCTCATTATGATGATGCATTACCGAGTGGGCCCAGAGATACCTCTCCGTCATACAGAGTGACAAATCCCAGTCTCAATTCGTGCCAACCCAACAGACACTTTCGGAGATACCCTTAGTGCACCTTTATAGCCACCCAGTTACGTTGTGACGTTTGGTACACCCAAAGCACTCCTACGGTATCCAGGAGTTGCACAATCTCATGGTCTAAGGAAATGATACTTGACATTTGGAAACGTTCTAGCTAAACAAACTACACGATCTTTGAGCTATGCTTAGTATTGGGTCTTGTCCATCACATCATTCTCCTAATGATGTGATCCCGTTATCAATGACATCCAATGCCCATAGTCAGGAAACCATGACTATCTGTTGATCAACGAGCTAGTCAACTAGAGGCTCACTAGGGACTTGTTGTGGTCTATGTATTCACATGTGTATTACGATTTCCGGATAACACAGTTATAGCATGAATAATAGACAATTATCATGAACACAGAAATATAATAATAACCATTTATTATTGCCTCTAGGGCATGTTTCCAACACCAAGCTGCTTCTATAACATCCTCTTTAGTACGGCGGGCCGTATATTTACAGATAATGCCGATATCTTTCTTGGACATTTTACAAGCCAGGAAAGTATAAAACAAAAAGAGATAAAAAAAAGGTTTACACAGGGTCTTAATCTTAAAAATAAACCTTAATACGGGGCCCTGCTGCACATCTACGCCTTTTTCTCCATTGTGAAGTGTCCTTGCAGGGTATAGTATGATGGCCATATATAAAAAAAGAAAGGAAGAGAAGAAACCAGGTAAAATAATCTAGTGGGGCCGTAAGTAAAGCTAGTTTGTTTTAATCAACCGTGAAGGGTAACTTCTGGAGTCCGAATAGGGTCAAGCCGAACTATGGACTTTTCGCGTGCAGAGTGCCCCCGACGCCGCCAACGAATTCTGAGTGTATCTTCTTATGGGGCGGTCGATGGGAGCGTAGCTGCTAATCAAGCTCAGGTTTATCTGGGCTGCCACACTTAAGCGTGCGCCAGACACATTTTGCTGTGTGTGCGGTCTTAACAACCGATGAGCTGCTCGGCTAGGCCGTTTTGTGCTTCGGCTGCTAGAGCCGCCGCGTATTCTTCTGTACGAAGAGAGTGCTCCGTATTTCCACTTACCGTAATGACGCCCCGTGGTCCAGTCATTTTGAGATTTAGATAAGCATAAGGCGGGACTACGTAAACAAGCGAAGGCCGTTCTTCCGAGTAGTGCATGATAGCCACTTCGGAACGGAGCTATGTCGAAGATTAGTTCTTCGCTCCGAAAGTTGTCGGGAGAGCCGGATACAACATCCAATTTTAGAGAGCCCGTGCAGCGGGCTTCCACGCCCGGTATAACTCCTTTAAAGGTGGTGCTGCTTGGCTTGATTCTTGACGGGTCTATCCCCATCTTGCATACAGTGTCTTGATATATCAGAATTAAACTGCTGCTGCCGTCCATGAGGACTTGAGTAAGGTGGTATCCGTCGATTATGGGGTCAAGCACTAGGGCAGCCGAACCCCCATGATGGGTACTAGTCGGATGATCCCTGTGATCAAAAGTGATCGGACAGGCCGACCATGGGTTGAATTTGGGCGCAACGGGCTCAATGGCATAAACATCTCAGAGTGCGCGTTTGCGCTCCCACTTTCGATATGAGTGACATAGATCATGTTCACTATTTTGATCTCCGGTGGAAATTTCTTTTGTCCCCCATGTTCGGCTGGCGAGCTTCGTCCTCGTCTTTGCTCTAAGGTCCCTTTCATTTGTGTTCGGCCTTGAGTTCGCCGGCCTGCTTGATGATCGAACATTCTCTGTTGGTATGATTAGTTGGTTTATCGGGAGTGTCGTGGATCTGGCAGGGCCTGTCTAGGATTTTATCCAGGTTGGATGGACTGTCTTTGTTGCCTTTAAATGGCTTCTTCCGTTGAACGGGCCTGGAGCCCCTGAATCTGGCGTTAACCGCTGTATTTTCTGGGCTTTCTTCATTGTTCTGACGTTTGTTTTTGTTGCGTCATGGTTTTCCATTGCCATCCCTGACTTCGGATGTGCCGGGGTCGCCGGTGCTACTACGGGCTAACTAGCTGTCCTCGCCCATGCAAAAGCGGGTCATTACTATTGTTAAGGATGCCATTGTCCTTGACTTTTCCTCGCCAAGGTGCGTGGCTAACCATTCATCCCGGATAATATGTTTGAAGGTCGCTAAGGCTTCGGCGTCCGGACAGTCGACGATTTGGTTCTTCTTAGTGAGAAACCGGTTCCAAAGCTTACGGGTTGATTCTCCGGGTTGTTGGATTATGTGACTTAGATCGTCTGCATCCGGGGGCCGGACATAGGTTCCTTGGAAATTGGCCCGAAAAGCATCCTCAAGTCCTCCCAGCTTCCTATGGAATTTTGAGGGAGGCTTTTTAGCCAGTGCCAAGCTGGTCCTTTTAGCTTGAGGGGTAGGTATTTGATGACGTGGAGATCATCTCCGCGAGCCATGTGGATGTGAAGAATAAAGTCTTTTATCCAAACTGTAGGGTCCGTCGTTCCATCGTAGGCCTTGATGTTTACTGGTTTGAACCCTTTTGGAAAATCATGTTCCAACAGCTCATCGGCGAAGCACAGGGGGTGTGCGGCACCCCTGTATCTGGCTGTGTCGCGGATTGGGTCCGATGGTTGTAATGTTTGGTATTGGTTCTAGGCTAGTAAATGGCCGGCGTGTTTTGTTTGATGATCATAATCCCGTGTAGGAGAACGTTCCTTGGATCCGTAGATGGACCTGATTTTGCAAGATTTTTTGTCAGGTCCTCACGTAGATCGTGTTTCTGGTCCTAGGCCGCAACCTTCCTTCCTTTGTGGGGAGGGGGTGCAGGCTTGTGTACGGCATTACTAGCCGCTCTGTCTTGACCAAGAGGTGGTCGGTCCGGCCTATCGGTTGTATTGTTTTTCGGCGGTATAGGCGCGATAGCCTCATCGTCGAATTTGGGCAGCAACTTACATGTAGGATAGCTCTTTGTTTGGCGATTACTGTCGTATTTTTCCTCAGCGTCTAGCACTTCATTCCATCTGCCATTGACCATATCTTGTGCGGCTTTAAGACACAGCTTCTGCTTCATCAGGCTCCTTCCAGTGGCGATAATCCTTTGGTGGAGGCGTTCTTCTTCTAATGGTTCTGCTAGGATGACGAACTCGTCGTCACCCAGGCTGATCTCCTCTTCAGAGACAGGTTAGTAATTGCAATCTTCGGCGTCACTATGGTCGAACAACATCTCCGAAATGTGTTCGCCGTCCTCTCGCACGCCCTGCTCCAACGCTGGGTCTGCGGGGTCCTCGGCTTGGTTCAAATTATCATCATCATCCATGACAATGTTGCTATTTTCCCTTTTGCCGAATCAATGTCGGTGCTTGGGACGCTGGCGCTTAGGAGGTTCATCGACAGGCATGCCGTTATCGCCGTTGGCCTCATTCTCTTTTGGTGTATCCACCATGTATATATTGAATGACGATGTAGCTGTCCACTACCCTAAAGGTGGTGGTTTTTGTACCTGCTCCTCTCCAGCATCGTCGTCCATACCGTCGATGTCCTCGGAGCCATAATCGAGCATGTTTGTTAAGTCCTTGACAGTTGCAATGAAGTGGGGGTGGGTGGGAAACGAAATTCTTCGTCGTCTGCTTCCCATTCGAGCCGGACATAGTTCTGTCAAGAGTTCCCTAACAAGGAGAGGGACTTTAATGAGTTTAACACGTCGCGAAAATGTGAGTGCTGAAAGATGACTGCGGAGCTGAGCTCCCAGACCGGGGCCCAATCAGGTTCGGTGGATGCGGATGCACGCGTCCGGAACCCATGGTCGGAGACGAGTCCGAGGTTCCGGTGACACAAGCACAACTCGATGTTGGGTCTATGTGCGGCTCGAGTGCCGCCAAGTCTGCGCTCTCCATGGCGGGGTTAAGCTTCCCGTCTTCGGACGACGCAATCCGCTCTGGCTCTAGGGCCAGGGCGGTCATAGGCGCTATCTCCTGCGCGTGACCATATGATAGACCTAGGTCATGTTCATCGTAGTGGCTGGGACAGCCGTCATGGGTTCAAATCTGTCGAAGATCAAGTCTCTGCGGATATCGGCCACAAAATTCAGGCTTCCAAATCTGACCTAATGGCCAGGGGCGTAGCTATCGATCTGCTCTTGATGGCCGAGCGAGTTGGCCGACAGTGCGAAGCCGCCGAATACGAAGATCTGTACGGGGAGGCAAATCTCCCCCTGGAATGCGTTGTTGTAGATGATTGACGGAGCCATCAAGCCTATCTTCAACGTCACAACAGAACTCTCAATGAAAGCACCAATGTCGGTGTCAAAACCGGCGGATCTCGGGTAGGGGGTCCCGAACTGTGCGTCTAGGCGGATGGTAACAGGAGACAAGGGACACGATGTTTTTACCCAGGTTCGGGACCTCTCTATGGAGGTAATACCCTACTTCCTGCTTGATTGATCTTGATGAATATGAGTATTACAGGAGTTGATCTACCACGAGATCGTAATGGCTAATCCCTAGAAGTCTTGCCTATGAGGTTATGATTGTTGTGGCTAAACACTAGAAGTCTAAACCCTCCGGTTTATATAGACACGGGGGGGGGGGGGGACTAGGGTTGTACAAAGTCGGTTACAGAGAAAGGAATCTACATATCCGAATCGCCAAGCTTGCCTTCCACACAAAGGAGAGTCCCATCCGGACACGGGACGAAGTCTTCTATCTTGTATCTTCATAGTCCAACAGTCCGGACCAAGTATACAGTCCTGTTTTCCGAGGACCCCTTAATCTAGGACTCCCTCAGGCGTGCCCTGGTGTCTTGTGCCCACCTGGGTACGCTTCCTGGAAGTTTCCTATTTTCCTAATTTTCTAAATATTCCAAAACTGACAAAAAATATTTTTGCGGATTTTTCGGTGTCCGTTTACTTACCGTATCACGTACATCCTTATTTTCACGATTTTGGAGTGTTCCTGAAGGACTCTTTTATGTGTTCTTTTGGTGTTAGAGTTTGGATAATATTGCTTTCAACATTAATGGGCATACTGAGATATAATATTTTATTCGTTGCCCATTAACAACCTTCGGGTTAGTACCTCCGGCATTATTTATTTTGATAGCTCCAGAATAATAAACCTCCTTGACAACATAGGGTCCTTCCCATTTAGAGAGGAGTTTTCCTGCAAAGAATCTGAAATGAGAGTTGTACATAAGAACATATTCTCCAACTTTAAACTCACACTTTTGGATTCTTTTATCATGCCATCTTTTATCTTTTTCTTTAAACAACTTGGCATTTTCATAAGCTTGGGTTCTCCATTCATCTAATGAGCTAATATCAAATAACCTCTTTTCACCGGCAAGTTTGAAATCATAGTTTAGTTCTTTGATTGCCCAATATGCTTTATGTTCTACATCAAGAGGCAAATGACAAGCTTTTCCATCAACCATTTTATAAGGAGACATACCCATAGGATAATTATATCCTATTCTATAAGCCCAGAGTGCATCATCTAATTTCTTAGACCAATTCTTCTGGGACCTATTGATAGTCTTTTGCAAAATTAATTTTATTTCCCTATTGCTAAGTTCAACTTGACCACTAGACTGAGGATGATACAATGATGCAATTCTATGGTTAACATCATACTTGGCAAGCATTTTACGAAAAGCACCATGAATAAAGTGTGAACCGCCATCAGTCATTAAATATCTAGGACTCCAAACCTTGGGAAAATAACTTGCTTAAGCATTTTAATAGAGGTGTTGTGATCAGCACTACTTGTTGGAATAGCTTCTACCCACTTAGTAACATAATCAACAGCAACCAAACTATGTGTATACCCATTAGAGGAAGGAAAAGGTCCCATGTAATCAAATCCCCAAACATCGAATGGTTCGACAACAAGTGAATAATTCATAGGCATTTCTTGACGCTTACCGATATATCCTTTGACATTCATGACAAGACAAGACGAACTTACGGGCATCCTTGAAAAGAGTAGGCTAATAAAACCCAGACTGCAATACCTTGTGAGGAGTTCTATCTCTAGCATGATGCCGTCCATATGCTTCAGAGTGACATTTCTGTAGAATTTTTCCCTGTTCATGCACAGGTACACAAAGTCTAATAATACCATCTACTCCTTTATAAAGATGTGGGTCATCCCAAAAGTAATGTCTTAAATCATAGAAGATTTTTTATTTTCTTGGTAAGTAAAGCTAGGTGGTAAATATTTAGCAACAATGTAATTAGCATAGTCAGCATACCAAGGAGTGTTATTAGAAACATTTATTGCAGCTAAATTCTCATCAGGAAAACTATCATCAATAGGTAGTGGGTCATCAAGCACATTTTCAAGCCTAGACAAGTTATCAGCTACGGGGTTCTTTGCTCCTTTTCTATTAGTGCTATGTAAATTAAATTCTTGTAGCAAGAGAACCCATCGAATAAGTCTAGGTTTATCATCTTTCTTTTCCATAAGATATTTTATAGCAGCATGATCGGTGTGAACAATTACTTTTGAATCAACAATGTAAGATCTAAATTTATCACAAGCAAACACCAATGCTAAGAATTCTTTTTCAGTAGTAGCATAATTCTTTTGAGCACTGTCTAGGGTTTTACTAGCATAATGAATGACATTCAGTTTATTATTAACTCTTTGTCTTAGAACAACACCAACAACATAATCACTAGCATCACACATAATTTCAAAAGGCAAGTTCCAATTAGGTGGTTGAACAATAGGTGCAGAAATTAAGGCTTTCTTGAGTGTTTCAAAGGCTTCGAAACAATCATCATCAAAAACAAAAGGAACATCTTTTGCAAAAGATTTGTAAGGGGCCTAGAAATTTTAGAAAATTCTTTGATAAATCTCCTATAGAAACCAGCATGACCTAGGAAACTACGAATACCTTTGATGTCTTTAGGACATGGCATTTTCTCAATTGCGTCAACCTTAGCTTTGTCCACTTCAATACCTCTTTTAGAAATTTTATGACCCAAGACAATACCTTTATTAACCATAAAGTGCTACTTCTCCCAATTCGAAAGATTTGTTCGTTCAAATCTCTGCAAAACTCGATCAAGATTGCTTAAACAATCATCAAAAGACTTCCCACAAGTAGAGAAGTCATCCATGAAAACTGCAATAATCTTTTCAAAAATCAGAGTATATAGCAGTCATACATCTTTGAAAGGTAGCAGGTGCATTGCATAAACCAAAAGGCATATGTCTATAAGCATAAGTTCCAAATGGACAAGTGAAAGTGGTGTTTTCTTGATCAGGTCGAGAAACATGTATTTGTGAAAAACCAGAGTATCCATCAAGGAAGCAAAAGTGTGTGTGCTTAGAGAACCTTAGATAATCTTTCTTGCATTTGATCAATAAAACACAGAGGGTAATGATCTTTTCGAGTTGCTTTATTTAGTCTAAAATCAATTACCATTCTATAGCATGTAACAAGTCTTTGTGGAATAAGTTCATTCTTATCATTAGGAACAACACTAATACCTCCTTTCTTAGGGACACAATGAACTGGACTTACCCATCTACTATCAGCTATAGGACAGATTATACCTGCTTCCAGAAGCTTTAATATCTCTGTTCTTACCAATTCTTTCATCTTTGGATTTAACCGACATTGGTGATGAACAACGGGTTTAGTATCAGGCTCCATATTAATCTTGTGCTGACATAGAGCGGGACTAATGCTCTTTAAATCATCAAGAGTATATCCAATAGCAGCTCGGTGCTTCCTTAGAACTTTCAGTAGTCTTTCTTCTTCATGTTCTGAAAGGTTAGCACTAATAATAAAAGGATATATCTTCTTTTTGTCGAGATAAACATATTTCAGAGTGTCTGGCAATTGTTTTATTTCAAACATAGGATCACCTTTGGGTGGAGCAGGACCTCCTAGAGTTTCAATAGGCAAATTGTGTTTAAGAAGAGGACGTTGTTCAAAGAAAATATCATCTATTTCATTTCTTTCATGCATATGTAAATCATTTTCATGGTCTAGCAAATATTGTTCTAATGGACCAATAGGAGGCACAACAATAGAAGCAAGACCAATTATTTAATCCTTACTAGGCAATTCTTTTTCATGAAGCTTTCTACTAAACTTGGAAAAATTAAACTCATGAGACTCATCACGAAAACTGACACCGACAGTTTGTTTCTTACAATCTATTCTAGCATTAACGGTGTTCAAGAAAGGTCTACCAAAAATAATGGGACAAAATTCATCTTGTGGGGAACCAAGAACAAGAAAATCAGTAGGGTATTTTATTTTCCCAAACAAAACTTCAACATCTCTAACAATCCCAATTGGTGATATAGTGTCTCTATTAGCATGTTTAGTAGTAACATCAATGTCTTCTATCTCTGCGGGTGCTATGCCATTCATAATTTCTTGGTATAAGGTAAAGGGAATATCTCTCACGCTAGCACCTATGTCACATAAACCATGATAACAGTGATCTCCTATTTTAATTGAGACAACGGGCATGCCAACAACGGGTTTATTATCCGTCCTACCAGGTTTGACAATTCTAGTGGCTTCTTCACAGAAGTAAATAACATGCCCATCTACATTTTCTTCCAAGAGATCCTTAACCATAGGAATACTAGGTTCTACTTTAATTTGTTCATCAAGTAGGTGTTCTAATATAACTTTTGCTGACCACAGTTTAAACTTTAGCATGTTCCTTTGTCCTAATAGGGAAAGGTGGTTTCTCAATATAAGCAGTAGGAACAACGGGATCAACATTATAGAGTATAGTTTCCTCTTTAGCTATTACCGGTTCTTTAACTTCTTCTTTAATAGGTGCGTGATATTTAAACCATTGCTCTTTAGGGAGATCAACATGAGTGGCAAATGATTCACAAAAGGAGGCTACTATCTCGGAGTCAAGTCCATATTTAGTGCTAAACTTTTGAAAAGCATCGGTCTTCATAAAAGATTTAACACAATCATACTTAAGCTTAATACCTGAGTCTTTACCTTCGTCGAGTTCCCAATCTTCAGAGCTGCGGTTAATTCTCTCTAAAAGATCCCACCGGAATTCAATAGTCTTCTTCATGAAAGAACCAGTACAAGAAGTATCGAGCATGGATTGTCCATCATGAGAAATCCGAGCATAAATTTTTTGAATAATAATTTCTCTCGAGAGCTCATGGTGGGTGTCGGTGTCAAAACCGGCGGATCTCGGGTAGGGGGTCCCGAACTGTGCGTCTAGGCGGATGGTAACAGGAGACAAGGGACATGATGTTTTTACCCAGGTTCGGGCCCTCTCGATGGAGGTAAAACCCTACTCCTGCTTGATTGATATTGATGATATGTGTAGTACAAGAGTGGATCTACCACGAGATCAAGGAGGCTAAACCCTAGAAGCTAGCCTATGGTATGATTGTTGTAATTGTTGTCCTACGGACGAAAACCCTCTGGTTTATATAGACACCGGAGAGGGCTAGGGTTACACAGAGTCGGTTACAATGGTAGGAGATCTACATATCCATATTGCCAAGCTTGCCTTCCACGCCAAAGAAAGTCCCATCCGGACACGGGAGGAAGTCTTCAATCTTGTATCTTCAAAGTCTTGGAGTCCGGCCGATGATGATAGTTCAGCTATCCGGACAACCCTAGTCCAGGACTCCCTCAGTGGAGAATGAATATAAAATTGACTTAAGCCTCCCCCAAGCTATAATAATACTTTCTCCTTTACGAGGCCAAAAATTATATATGTAATTCCGATCACGATGAACTAGATGCATGGGATAATTTTTTTGGTGGAACTCCAATTTCAATCGATTCCAATTAGAAGATCCAATATCATCTCATAGCCTATACCATGCCAATGCTTTTCCCTTCAAATAGAAAGAGAAAACTTTCTTCATAACATCATCTCCGGGTAAACCTGCAAGCTTAAACAATCCAGAAATTTGTTCTACGTATATAAAGTGCATATCAGGATGTTCGGTTCCATCTCCTGCATAAGGATTAGCTAGCAGTTGTTCTATCATACCCGAAGGAATTTCATATTAAATAATTTCAGTAGGTGCATTAGGATGAGGGGTAGCTAATTGTGGTTTCGGTCGAGGTGAAGATACCCCGGACAAATCCCTCAAAGGAATGTTTTCCATAGTAACAAGTGACAGTAAATTTCAGCACACTATATAAATGTTCCCTTACCAAATTCCACTTACCGAAGGTGCTTCACTCCCAGGCAACAACGCCAGAAAATAGCCTTGATGACCCACAAGTATAGGGGATCAACTGTAGCTCTTTTCGATAATTAAGAGTGTCGAACCCAAAGAGGAGCAGAAGGAAATGACAAGTGGTTTTCAGCAAGGTAATGTCTGCAAGTGCTGAAATTGTAAGTAACAGAGTAGTTTGATAGCAAGATATTTTGTAACGAGCAAGTAATGATAGTAGTAAAAAAAGTGCAGCAAGGTAGCCCAATCCTTTTGAGGCAAAGGACAGCCAAAACGGTCTCTTATAGTAAGCAAAGCGTTCTTGAGGATGCACGGTAATTTTATCTAGTCACTTTCATCATGCTGGTTTGATTTGTGTTCGCTACTTTGATAATTTGATATGTGGGTGGATCATTGGTTAGGTGTTCTTACTTGAACAAGCCTTCTACTTATTGTTAACACTCCCGCAAACATCCACAACTACAAGAAAAGTATTAAGAATAAATTCTAACCATAGCATGAAACTTTTCGATCCAGTCGGTCCCTTACGGAATAGCGCATAAGCTGGGGTTTAAGCTTCTGTCACTCTTGCAACCCATCTTCTAATTACCACTCCATAATGCATTCCCTTAGGCCCAAATATGGTGAAGTTTCATGTAGTCGACGTTCACATGTCACCATAAGGAAATCGCAACATACATACTATCAAAATATCGAACACACATCAAGTTCACATGATTACTTGCAACATGATTTCTCCCATGACCTCAAGAACAAAAGTAACTACTCACAAATGATAATCATGCTCATGATCAGAGGGGTATTAAATAGCATGATGGATCTAAACATATAATCTTCCACCAAATAAACCATATAGTAATCAACTACAAGATGTAATCAACACTACTAGTCACCCACAAGCACCAATCTATAGTTCTGGTTACAAGATTGAACAATAGAGATGAACTAGGGTTTGATATGAGATGGTGCTGTTGAAGATGTTGATGGAGATTGCCCTCCCCGAGATGGTAGAGTTTTTGGTGGTGGCAATGACGATGATTTCTCCCTCCGGGAGGGAAGTTCCCCCGGCAGAATTGCTCCGCCGGAGGGCAGAAGTGCTCCTGCCCAAGTTCCGCCTCGAGAATGCGGAGCTCCATCCCAAAAGTACCCTCCTTATTTTTTCCAAGTCAAAATGACTTATATACCATAAGATGGGCATTGGAGGTGGGCCTAGATGAGCACAACCCACCAGGGCGCCCCCCTCTAGTACTTTTTTGCTCTAGTATTTCTCGTTAATTTATTCCATAAAAAATTCTCGTGAAGTTTCAGCCTGTTTGGAGTTGTGCAGAATAGGTGGCCTGACATAGCTTTTCTAGGTCCAGATTTCCAGCTGCCAGAATTCTCCCTCTTTGTGTGTACCTTGCATGTTATGAGAGAAAATAAATTAGAATTACTCCAAAAAGCATCATTATGCATATAAACATCATAAATAACAGTAGGAAAACATGATGCAAAATGGACGTACAAACTCCTCAAGCGAAAACCAAAATCGGAAAACATGTCCACATGCTTAGAGAGAGAGGTGCCGATAAAAACAAAATACAGACATATAAGCATCATGTGACTTACTATAACAGCAACATACTTAAACATAAAACTTTTATCATAGAACTTTTATCATAGACTTCTCATGAATAAGTACCAATTCATCACACTGTCGAAGTATAAAGCATAAACTCTATTAGAAACTCTCGGTGTACTAAGGTAGGGGTACCTCAGTACCCCAACTTGTGCACGGGCGGTTGCAGCTTCCCGCGGCAGGGTTTACCACGTGCTCGCCGGAGACCTTCCTACTCCATGTCAAACCATTTAAAGACGAAGTATACAAGACAGAAGATCGAGACCCCGGCAAGCGGAGTTTGCCGGGAAGGCCGTTCCAGGCTCAAGGCTACATCACTCACACAAGGCCCTGGCAAGAGGAGCTCGCCAGGAAGACTAGAAGATTACATCACAGAAGACACGCCTCGGCGCTATATGCGTCCCGGCGAGGGCCCGGGGAGCGACAAGTTCTGAGCCCGGCAAGCTCCGGGCCCGGCAGGTCAAGACCCGGCAAGGTGCTTGCCGGGAGAGTTCTGTGTGTGCTGCGCCCAGCTCATCAGCCCACGCGCGCGCCAGGGCCTTCGAGGGACGCGTGGCGGATGGTCTGTGCAACTGGGGACACGGTGGCACTTCACGGTGGTGGATCCATCGCTGCGTGGCACGGAGACACAAGGGAGGGAGCTTTTGGGGTCGACGGCGACGGGCATTAAATGCCCTTGTCCCCCATCACAAAGTAGGTAGCGACCCTTGCTCACGACCGTAGCTTCACTGTTCCCAAGACTGCTCCAACTACCACCTCTTTTACATTTTACCCTTTCTCCCACGCTGACACTGTCGGTGACCCCTTGCACTATAAAAGGAGGCCCATGCACAACGTGGAGGGGTTCGGTTCAAACCTTTGCAACTCTCGCTCGGTGTAGCTGCATCAGAGCTCTTCAAGCTCCCGAGCTCAATACAACACAAAGCAGCAGTAGGAGTTTTATCTCTCCGGAGAGCTCCGAAGCTGGGTAAAAACTGCCCGCGTGCTCGCCTCGATCTGCTCTCCGTGCTCCCTCCGCCCTCGTACCGCACAGACAAGGGGCCCCGGCCCCATAGGTGTCCGCGGCGGGCAGCTCTCCCCCGGCATCTTTGGCGCGCCAGGTAGGGGGCGTCGAGGTTGTGCGGACCTGATCCGGCGTTCACGCGGGTGCGTTCTTCATCAACCTCTCCAGTTTCATCAGCAACTTCATCAACAAATTGCGCCATGGCCCCGAAGAAGAAGGCTTCGGGGGTTGCAGGCCCGTCTGCGTCTCATCCGCCGCCACCGGAGCCAACGGTGGGCGGAGGAGACGCCGTCGGAGGGGTGGTCGCTGGCGAGGACACTCGCGGCGCCGCCAGATCCAAGGACAAGACGGATGACCGCGCCTCGGTCTCCGTGGACATACCGCGTCCATCTCAGCACACGACAACCCAGCAGCGCCATACCACGGGAGGTGGTATCCGCATGCTGGGGCAAGGACACACCGGAGGCTCGCGGGATGCTCCGGACCACCATCCGGACACAAGCAAAGCGAAGGCGCCGGGGCAGGACCTTGCTCCTTCTAACACTGTTAGGAGTCCGAGCATACCTTGCTCCTCGCACCGCTCGCTCCCGCTCCCCTCCACTCCGGCAGAAGCGCTCGCAAGGGCGCAATCGCTCTCAATTCCCTCCAGCGCGGACAAGGTCAAGGCGGAGGGCTACCATCCGAGCTGGTCGCCGCTCGCCAACAACGACTCTTCACAGCAGCCGGCGACCTCGCGGCCGCGGCGAGCTGAGAATACGAAGGCCAACGGCGACAAGACCACCGGGGGTGCAACCACCGAGCACTCCCCGCCGCAGAAGCAAAAGACGCCGTCCCGCGGGAACAACGCCGACGACGGCTCCACGGCATCGTCGGATCCGCGAACTCGTCGGGATCAACGCCAGGTCCTCGACGACCGGCGACAAGAAGATGCTCGGACCACGATCGAGCGCCGCCGAGAAGCTCGGCGACAATCAGACCAGAGAGCCGGGAACGCTGTCGACGTGCACGCGCCCGGTGAACCAGGCGACTTGCCGTACGCGGCAGGTTGCCCTGCGTTCACCCGCGAGCTGCGGCGCGTCCAGTGGCCCAGCATGAAGAATTTCAAGCCTGACGTACCGGAGAAGTACGACGGCAAGACGCACCCCTCGGAATTCCTCAGTGTCTACACCATCGCGGTGCAGGCTGCCGGGCGCGACGAGAAGATTCTCTGGCGAACTAGTTCTCGCTTCGTGCTTAAGCGAACGCTCGTTCTTGGCTTATGCACTTGCCGGAAGGCTCCATTTCTTCTTGGGCGGATCTTTGCCATCGGTTTGTTGGCGCCTTCACCTGGCGGCCACAAACCCCACGGCCAGAGAGCGATCTCCACATTTTGGCCCGAAGGAAGGAGAACCCCGCAAGTACATCCAACGCTTCAGCCGTGCAAAGACAACATCCTCGATGTCCACCGCCGGTTATCGGCGCGTTCCACCGTAACGGCATAACCGCCGCATGCGTGAAGAGATGGCGATGACCAAGATTCGGGATGTCAGCGAGCTCTATGCTCTGGCCGATAAGTGCGCACGCGCGGAAGAGGGGAGGAGACTCCCCGGGGAGGATGCAGGCGCAGGAGGAAGTGACAGCGATGATGCCACCCCGACAAGGAAGAGCCGGCGGCGGAGCAACCGAAACAAGAACAAGAAAGAGGTGCTTGCCGTCGAGAAGTCCGGCAAGGAGGCTCCCGCCAAGCAAACGCGGGCTTGCTTCTCCGGCAAAGAGCCTGCCCCTGAAGCGGCAGCCGACAAGCGGGGCGGCTCCGACAAGCAATCTTGCAAAATCCACCGCACCAAGGGCCACGATCTCTCCAACTGCAAGCGCGTCGAGTATCTCGTCGAGCAGCAAAAAGCTGAGTACGAGAGGCGCGACAAAGAGAAGGCCCAAGGTGGCGGAGGAGAACCGAGCAAGAAGCGGCCGTTCAATGGCCGGGGAGGACACCGCGGCAAGGCCAAGCAGCGGCAAGGTGATCGACCTCCCCGGGGCCGCGACAAGGATGAAGAAGACGACGACGAAGACATGGAGGATGAGGATGACAGCGAGCAGGAGTTCCAGAAGGCCACGGAGGTCCTGTGCGTTGACGGTGGTGCCTCTCTGCACACCTCCCACCGCCAGCTAAAGCAGTGGGTGCGTGAGGTGAATGCAGCAGAGCCGCCCGTGGAGTCGCGCAGGCTCCTCAAATGGTCCGGCACGCCCATCATTTTTGATCTTGAGGATCACCCCGACCGCACCACAGCGGTCGGGTGCTTGCCGATGCTGGTCTCACCCACCATCCGCAACCTCAAGGTCACCAAAATGTTGTTTGGCGGGCGGGCTGAACTTGATCTCCTCTGCTGTGATCAAGAAACTCCAAATTCCAGATGGCGAGCTCAAGAGACCGGTTCTTTCAAGGAATCAACCCGGACGGAACAAGCCCAAGGAAAGATCACTCTGCGGTGACCTTTGGCGGGGAGCTCAATTTCAGGATTGAGCGCATCACTTTCGACGTCGCCGATATTCCGTTGCCATACAATGGAATACTCGGCCGTCCTGCCCTCGCCAAGTTCATGGCAGCTTCCCATTATGCTTACAACGTACTCAAGATGCCGGGGCCGATAAGCGTCATCACTGTCCACGGCGACAAGAAGGATGCACTTATCTGCGCCGACAAGATCTAGCGGGATGCGGCAGCTGCGGCCGATAAGAATACACTTGCCGCTGAAGCTCCCGGGGGGAAGAAGACGAAGACCAAGTCCGGCAAGTGCTCTGGGGTCCACTCCGGCAACCGCACCTCTTCGGAGTGCTGCGCTGCCGTCGAGGACGTCCCGAAGACCAAGTCCGGCAAGTGCTCTGGGGCCCACTCCGGCAACCGCACCTCTTCGGAGTGCTGCGCTGCCGTCGAGGACGTCCCGTCGAGCTCCACCGGCAAGAGTAAAAAGGGAATGGCCGCTCCGCCGGCAACCAAGAAGGTGTCCGCCAAGGAAGACGGCACTGGTGGTACCTTCACCATCAGTGCCACGCTTGACAGCAAATAGGAAAGCGCGCTCGTTGCCTTCCTGCGGGCGAATGTCGATGTGTTTGCGTGGCAACCATCTGACATCCCCGGTGTTCCCAGGAAGGTAATTGAGCACAAGCTTGCTGTTTGCCCTCACGCGCGGCCCATCAAGCAAAAAGTGAGGAAGCAAGCCGTGGAGCGCCAAGAATTCATCAGCGAAGAAATCAAGAAGCTAGAGGCAGCAGGCCTAGTTAGGGGTGTGATCCATCCGACGTGGTTAGCAAACCCAGTCGTCGTGCGCAAGGCCAATGGGAAATGGAGGCTGTGTATAGACTTCACCGATGTGAATAAAGCATGTCCCAAGGATCCCTTCCCCTTGCCGCGCATTGACCAGATTGTTGACTCCACTGCCGGATGTGAGCTACTCTGCTTTCTTGATGCATACTCAGGCTATCACCAGATCTTTATGGCCAAAGAGGATGAAGAGAAGACTGCATTTATCACTCCATGTGGCACTTATTGCTTCATACGCATGCCATTTGGACTGAAGAATGCAGGATCAACATTTGCAAGGGTAGTGTATACTGCTTTTGAGTCACAGATCCACAGAAATGTAGAGGCTTACATGGATGATATCGTGGTGAAGAGCAAGAGCAAGGATACGCTGATTCAAGATTTGGAAGAGACATTTCAGAACCTGCGCAAGATACAGCTTAAGGTGAACCCCGAGAAGTGCGTCTTTGGAGTTCCCCCCGGCAAGCTTCTCGGGTTCTTTGTGTCCTGAGAGGGGATTGAAGCCAACCCGACAAGATTAAAGCCATTGAGCAGATCGAAGCCCGAAGCGAGTCAAGGATGTCGAGAAGGCTTGCAGGTTGTGTGGCTGCCCTCAAGAGGTTCATTTCAAAGTCTCGAGCGCGCCCTACCTTTCTTCAAAATCTTGAAGAAGGCAGGTCCCATGAAATGGACTCCGAAGCGGAGGCAGCGCCGCAGATTTGAACGGTACCTATCCTCCACTCCAATACTTGTCGCACCTAGACCACGGGAGAAATTGCTGCTGTACCTAGCGGCAACCAACCAGGTGGTTAGTGCTGCGTTAGTAGCGGAGAGGAGTCCGACGAGGAGGCTACACCACCGCAAGCGAGTCCAGCGACAAGCGGGGGCTGCTCCGACAAGCTACGCCTCGACAAGGACAACTCTGCGAGAACAGGATGAGGTGCGGAAGAAGATGGTGCAGCGCCCGGTGTATTTTGTAAGTTCCTTCTCCAAGGGGCTAGATCAAGATACTCGGTGTGCAAAGTTGCTTTTCGGCCTCCTCATGGCCTCGAGAAAGCTGCGCCATTACTTCCGAGCACACGAGATAACAAAGTGGTCACTCGCTTTCCTGAAGAGGATATTGCACAACCCGAAGCAACAGGCAGGATCGTTGAGTGGGCCTTTGGAGCTGTCGAGCTTTGGACTCAAGTTTGAAAGTACTTCAACCATACTGAGCCGAGCTTTGGCAGAATTTATAGCAGAGTGGACCCCAACACCCGATGAAGAAGTCCAAGAGACAAGTACACCCGTACAAGAAGCGACAAGTGAATGGGTAATGTACTTTGATGGTGCCTTCTCGCTGCAAGGCGCCGGTGCCGGCGTGGTACTCATCGCGCCCACCGGAGAGCACCTCAAGTATGTTATCCAGATGCACTTCCCGAGGGAGCAAGCGACAAACAACACTGCTGAATATGAAGGTTTGCTCGCCGGCCTCAGGATTGCGGCCGAACTTGGGATCAGAAAGTTGATTGTGCGGGGAGATTCTCAGTTGGTGGTCCGGCAAGTTAACAAGAGCTATCAGAGCCCTTTGATGGAAGCTTATGTCGATGAAGTGAGGAAGCTTGAGGAGCGCTTTGAAGGTTTGCAAATGGAGCACGTCCCGAGAGCTCAGAATGAAATCGCGGATGGCCTTTCAAAGTGTGCTTCCATGAAGTTACCTGTGGAACCGGGGACCTTCTTGCTCAAGCTGAATCAACCATCCGTCACGCCATCAATTGGGCAGTCCAAGAAGAGGAAGTTGGTCTCCGGCGACTACTTGCCGGCGGGTCTCCGTGAGGCCGCCGCCAAGGTCCCCAAGATCAACGACCAGAACGCTGAGGAATAGTTTGCTCCTGCAGACCCTCGGATCTGTACAGTTGAAGCAAGTGTTCCCGACAAGCCTCGCCCCGGCGAGCTTGCCGGGGGACCTTCAGCTCCGGAAGAGCCAGAGGTTCTCGCCGTAGAAGCTGAGGTTCCCGCAGCGGCCCTCATGCCTTTAGTCCTTGCCGTTGAGCCCCAAGCTCCGGCATGGGCGCAGCAGATCGTCCGTTTTTTGCAAACTGGAGAACTTCCCGACGACCCAGAAGAAATAGAAAAGATAATCAGACAGTCAAGTATGTACCAGTTCGTGGATAACGAGCTGTACAGAAGAAGGCTCAATGGTGTCAGACTGAAGTGCATCTCCAGGGAAGATGGACAGAAGCTGTTGGCAGAAATACACGGAGGCATATGCGGCCACCACATTGGCGCAAGGGCACTTGCCGGGAAAGCTTTCCGGCAAGGGTTCTTTTGGCAAGAAGCCCTCCAAGATGCAACTGCACTAGTAACCAAGTGTGAAGCGTGCCAGTTCCATGCAAAGCAGATTCATCAGCCAGCTCAAGCTCTCCAAACAATCCCTTTGTCCTGGCCCTTCTCGGTCTAGGGGCTCGATATCCTCGGCCCCTTCCCCCGTGCTGTCGGGGGCTTTGAGTACTTGTACGTAGCAATCGACAAGTTCACAAAGTGGCCGGAAGTGGAGCCAGTGAGAAAGGTGACAGCACAATCAGCGGTCAAGTTCTTCAAGTCAATTGTGTGCCGTTTCGGGATCCCTAACAGGATTATCACTGACAACGGTACACAATTCACTAGTCGCACCTTCATGCAGTATGTCCAAGACCTTGGCGCCAAGGTCTGTTTCACTTCTGTTGCTCACCCGAGGAGCAACGGTCAAGCGGAGAGGGCCAATGCTGAAGTGCTGCGCGGACTCAAGACAAGAACTTTCGACAGCTGCGCGAGTGCGGAAGAAATTGGATAGAGGAGCTACCGCGGCTCTTTGGTCAATCGAGCGACACCAAATCGAGCCACCGATGCAGACACCCTTTGCTCTAGTCTATGGAGCAGAGGCAGTTCTCCCCACGGAACTCAGATCACGGATCTCCTCGAGTGCTCTCTTATGATGAGCTCGAGCAAGAGCAATCGCGGCAAGATGATGCATTGCTCCTTGAGGAGGGACGTCTCGAGCTCTTTGTACAAGCTGCTCGATACCAGCAAGCCTTGCGCCGCTACCATAAGCCGCAAGGTCAAAGCCGAGTCTCGAGGAAGGCGACCTTGTTCTTGGCGTGTTCAGATCCGCCAAGAATTCCAACAAGTTGGACGCGAAGTGGGAAGGCCCTTATCGGGTGAGACAAGTCACGAGGCCCGCGCTGTCCGCCGAGATCAAGAAGGCTTACCGATAAGCAACTCTGGAATATAGAGCATCTTCGCAAGTTTCACCCATAAGGCGCGGTTGCCGTGATCCGCTCCGGCAACCACCTTTTTGTACAAGCTTTGCCGCTGTTGCATGTAACCCTTTGTACAAAGCCGGGCGCAGACCCCGTGCACCAGTAAAATTTCTGTGTTTTGCGCTAGTTGCCTTTCCCATGCTTTTATTTGCTATTTGCATGTGTTATTTGGCATCTTTTGTGCGACACACATATCCGGTAAGCAATAGCACGCCGAAAGGCGATATACTTGTTTCCTTCTTCTCTTTCCTTGCCTCTTAAGCAGAAGGAACGTTCCTCGCGCACAAGTTTGCCGGGGGGGAGGAAATGGAGGATGAACCAAGTGATGTTCAAGAAAGAGAAGCTTGCCGGAGAACGCACAGATCACGAAAGCTAAGTTTTTGAGCAGTTCAAAATTTTAAATTTTAAAGTTGCCTTCCTTGAACAACCACACTTTGTATGGAAAACCTGTGCGCGGAGGAACCTACCCGTGGATAGCCGCACCCTTATCTTGTTTTCGAGCAGGCTCAACGATTTAAGTGAGCTGCGACAAGTGTCGCGCCCTTGTTTCATTTTCGAGCACGCTCAACGATTTAAGTGAGCTGCGACAAGTGTCGCGCCCTTGTTTCGTTTTCGAGTCCGCTCAGCAAGCTAAGTGCGTTGCGACTAGCCGCGGCAAGGTTGCTTGCCGGTAAGACCTTGGCCAGCGGGCTGCTTCGAGTTCAGCACTCAGCGCTCGCGGCAAGGGCCCCTTGCCGGCAAGTTTCCTAGAAGCGTAGGGTTGAAGAATACAAAGTTGAGGATCAGAACAAGGGAGATAACACTGCATCTATTTGATCAAAATAAAGATGATGTCTTACAAGGAATAACTTGTCGCAATGACTAATAAGTTCATAACACCCTATGCAGCAACAAAAAAAGAGATAAAGATAAAGGAGGCCTAGTCTACGCGGTCGCCCTCCACCCTGGAGATCTTGTTCACTTTGGCAATGATGTGGGCGACCTGTTCCTTCAGAGCCTCCATGTTCGCGTCGGCCGGCAAGCTGCGAAGAACGTTGGTGAGGTTTATGCCGGGATTGCGGTATACAATCTTCGTCAAGACACGCTCCATGGTTCCGTGCACAGCCGGGCGAAGTCTCCTCGGCGAGTTGCTCGGGATCTTCTTCCGCAGATTTGCAAGGGCGGCGCGATCCCCGAAGAAGAGGCTGAGCTTGGGCTGGGAGGAGATTTGGATCCGGGGAGTAGATGAGATGCTCCAGCTTCAGTGCCAGCAGCTCCTGGTCAATGTCGGACGCACAAGACACCAAGTCCTCGGTCCATATCTCGACGGTACGGCGGAAGTGCTCCGCCGCCTTGTTGGCGCTGTCCACCAAAGCTCGTTCCTCGCGGAGCTCCTCCTTCAACTTGGTCTCCCGATCCCGGGCGGCGTCGAGCGAGTTCCTCAGCGCGGAGACTTGCAGCTCAAGATCCTCGATGGAGTCCTTGGCGGCCTTCAACTCGTCGCCCTTCTTGGAAAGCCGCACCTGGAGTTCTGAGTTGGTGTGGGCGTCCTTCTCGCGCTCCGTGTTGAGCGCGGCGACCTTCTCCACGCTCGCCTTCAGCAACTCCTCCAGCTGCGCGACCTTGGCGGCAAGCTCCTCCTTGGCGGTCTCCGCGGCAGCCGCGGCGGCTTTCGCCTCCTTCAGCTCCCCGCCAAGGGCCTGCTCCCGAGCGGCAAGGTCTTCCTCGTGGGAGTCGAGGTTGACCTTCCGCTGGACGAGTTCTCCTTCTCGCCGGGACAGCTCCACCCCGGCGAGCCGCTGCTGCTCTTCGGCCTCGGCCTTCTCCAGCAACCACTCTTCATACTCCCCGGCGAGTCGCTTGCGCTCCTCCGCCACCTCGCGGAGAGCAGCCTGGTTGGCGGCGCTGAGCTCCGCCGCACGCTTCTCCATCTCCTCGGCGGCTTTGGTGACGAGGGCTTCCCGGGAAGCGAGCTTCGCCTGCCTGGCCCGGTAAAGGGCCAGGAGCTGGTGAAGCAGCTTCTCTTCCTCGGGCCCGTCACTCCCGCCGGGCCCCTCGACGATCTTCAAACCTGCGGAGGCGAGGACCTCCCCATCAAAGGCCTTGCCCTCCGCGGGAGCTCGCGACGAAGAGCCCCACGGCACCTGGATAAAGACGCCGTTGGGGGCTTTCAAGTAGTAGCCGGACTGCTCTTCTCCGGCGGAAGGGTCGGCGACCGGTGCAGCACTTGATGCTCCCGCCGCCTCCGGGCTGGCGGTGCGGTCGCCGTCCCCCTCCCCGGCCGCTGCGTCTGCAGCCGGAGCGGTCTCTTGCGCAGTTGGCCCGGCGGCTCCCGCCGTGTCCTCGGCGACAGGGGCGTCGCCGCCGCCGCCCTGCGCGACCTCCTCCTCAACAATGACGAATTCCGTCTCCATCTGCTCGGGGGGAGGAGGATCTAGAAGAAGAAGAAGAAAAAGCAAAAGAAGTTCAAGCAAATATCCAAAAAGAGACAACTTCGAGAAGACAAAGTTGCAAAACCTACCTTGGCGGACGTCGTCAGCGGCGGGCTCCCTCGCCGGGGAGCTCTGCCTTGGCGAAGTGGCCGCCCTCGCCGGGCTGCTCCCTCTTGGCGGGGTACTCGCCCTTGGCGGAGTACCCGCCCTTGGCGGAGCGCTCCCCCTTACCGGGGAGTTCGACCTCGGCGGGGACGGCGGGGCCTGCGGCTCCTCGAGGGCGACCTCCGGACGCTCCTGCAGCTGTGGCTCCACCTCTGCACAAGTCAAGACAAAAACATCAAGGCATTAGTACAAAACCAAGATCTTCAAACACGCCCGGCGAGCGAAAGTGCAGAACCCAGACTTACGCTGGGGGCTGCGCTGGGGGCTGTTCCTCGGAACAGCGCTTGGGTCCGGCAAGCTTGGATCCGGCACGTCCCCGGTCGCCGCGGCGGGCGAGTCGTCCGCGACTTCGATCACGGGCACCTTGGCCCTCTTCGCGCGTTGGGCCAAGGTCCTGAAATCAAAGCAAGAAACAAGATTAGCTTCAACAATAATCAGGGCGGAATTTGAGAAGATGAAGATCTCGGATACTTACTCCTGTTCCTCCTCGTCGTCTTCGCTCAAGGCGGAGAAGTCATACTCCACCTGGGGCGCGTCGGCGCGAGGAGCAGGGGGCGAAGATTCCCTCGGGCGCTTGGCGGTCCTCGGCGCAGCTTGGCTTCCCCGGGAAGTTTGCGCTGGTTGTTGCCGGGGGGCCTGCGCCCTCGCTTCCGTCGCCGCCTTGCGGAGGCGCTTCAGTGGAGAACGCCTAGGGCTTGCCCGGGGCGGGGAGGTCTCCGACGACGAGGAGAGGTCGTCGGCGTAGAGATCCGTGGACCCGCCGGCGTCTTCGGCGGCCTCGGCGTCCTCCTCCTCCTCCTCCTCGCCGGCTGGCTCGCTGGCCCAGCGCCTGCTGCTGCGCCCCTTCCTCTGGCGCCTCCACTCCCTCCGGCGCATTCGCTTCCTGCGGCGCCTCCGCTCCCTCCGGCAGCGCCACCTCTTGCCGCGGCCTCGGCGCGTGCTGTGGATCCCGGAGTGCCTCGGGGGACCCCGCGGCGCTGCGGGAGGAAGCTGCAGTAGTCTGCAGATCTCCGCCTCCTCCGCTTGGCAGGACACATCCGCAGCCTCTGCTTCATCAGGTGTATATCCAAAATCCCCTGCCGCTGCGGCTGCGGCGGCCTCTTCAGCCCGAGAAGCTATGTACGCTATCTCCTGGTCCGTGGTGTCCCGTGTCAGCCCCCGGGTCTCGTCCTTGTTCTTCGCCACCTCCTCAAGGTTGTCGAAGAAGCTGAGGACGTCTATTGGCTTGGGCGGAATCCATGTGCGCTCCACGCCGTGCGAATCGCACGCGGGCATCATGGCGAGGAGGCTATCGAGCTGTTTGTTGTAGAGGGGCACCACTCCCGGGAGGTCTGAACCACTCTGGATGGGCGGGTCATATTTAAAGAGTTCCCGGACCATCCCCTCAGCTCAGCGTCGTGAAGTTGAAGTTCAGCCCGGGCGCAGCCTCATTATATCCCCCCGCCGCCATACTCCCAGCCGGCCTTTTCCTGTCTTGGAGAGGCGTGCGCGGCGGCGGAGGAAATCTGCGCCTACCTCTGCAACGGACAGCTTTGCTGCTCGAAGGCGAAGAATCCGGATGAGGGCGACGTTGAGCTTGACGTCGTCCGGATCCAGATCGCTCCAGTCCCGGCCGCGCACGATAGGAGTGGTGCGCGGCGCGGTGAAGTGCTGCGGCTCGTCTTCAACGATCCAGCACCAGTCTGCACGCCACTCTTCCCACTTGCCACGGAGCTCCCCCGGCAAGTAAGACTCCTTCTTGTGCAGACGAAAAACCCAAGAAATTCCCCCGGAGAGGGGGGCGCCGGCCTCTGCTCTAGGAGTGAAGAAGTGCCTAAACAGCGCTACGTTTGGGTGTATTCCTATGAAGTTTTCGCACATGTGTGCGAAAACCGCCATTGTAAGGATGGCGTTGGGGGTGAAGTCAAGAAGGTGGAAGCCGTATGTGTGCATGACGTCGCAGAAGAATTCAGAAAAAGGAGGGCAAAGACCGCAGTGGAAGAAGGCTGCGAAGAAGTAGTACCCGCCGGGGTAGTTGTCCTTGGTGGCGGCTGGATGAGCTCTGGCCCGAGGATGCGCATTGGTCTTCTTGGCCCAGAACAGGTAATATTTGTTCCAGAGTTCCCGCACGCCGAGCCGCGGCGAGAAGACGACGTTCGCTTCGCAGCAGGCGAAGCCGCCGCTGCTCAGATTTCTCCTTCTTGGTCTTCTCCGCCTTCCCTTCCGGTCTTGGGCCCATGGCGGAGGCGGCGAGGGAAGGAGGACGAAGAAATCGCGGCGCCGCAAACGCAAGAGACGGCGGAGGAGATGCGGAGGCGGGCGCAAAGGGATCTCTGGAGGAGAAAGAAGATGCAATGAGAGCGAAGAGAGGGAACCGCCTGCTTCCTCTGCTTTTATGGGGAAGTGGGGCGTTCCGCTCTTCCCATTAAAGAACGTGGGCACGCCCCATCCCACGGCGCCGCAATCGACGCATGCCGCTTGGGGGACGCGCAGATGCGGAAGTGGATTCGACGCGCCGTGGGCGCGTGTGCCCGCAGCTTATTTTGGGCCCGCCCAACAGCGCTTCGGCACCGTGTATGGCCCAGCCCGGGGCTCTGTCGGTGTACTAAGGTAGGGGTACCTCGGTACCCCAACTTGTGCACGGGCGGTTGCAACTTCAGCGGCGGGGTTTACCACGTGCTCGCCGGAGACCTTCCTACTCCATGTCAAACCATTTAAAGGCGAAGTATACAAGACGAAGATCGAGACCCGGCAAGCGGAGTTTGCCGGAAGGCCGTTCGAGGCTCAAGGCTACATCACTCACACAAGGCCCCGCAAGAGGAGCTCGCCAGAAGACTAGAAGATTACATCACGAAGACACGCCTCAGCGCTATATGCGTCGGCGAGGGCCCGGGAGCGACAAGTTCTGAGCCCGGCAAGCTCCGGGCCCGGCAAAGTCAAGACCCGGCAAGGTGCTTGCGGGAGAGTTCTGTTGTGTGCTGCGCTCCAGCTCATCAGCTCACGCGTCGCCTGGGCCTTCGAGGGACGCGTGGCGGATGGCTGTGCAACTGGGGACACGGTGGCACTTCACGGTGGTGGATCCATCGCCGTGGCGACGGAGACACAAGGCGCGGAGCTTTTGGGTCGACGGCGACGGGCATTAAATGCCCTTGTCCCCTCTTGTCAAAGTAGGTAGCGACCATTGTTCACGACCGTAGCTTCACTTTGTTCGCGCCTTGTTCCAACTACCACCTCTTTTACATTTTTACCCCTTTCTCCTACGTTGACACCTGTCGGTGACCCCTTGCACTATAAAAGGAGGCCCATGCACAACGTGGAGGGGGTTCGGTTCGAAACCTTTGCAACTCTCGCGCTCGGTGTAGCTGCTACTGTAGCTCTTCAAGCTCCCGAGCTCAATACAACACAAAGCAGCAGTAGGAGTTTTATCTCTCCGGAGAGCTCCAAAGCTGGGTAAAAACTGCCCGCGTGCTCGCCTCGATCTGCTCTCCGTGCTCCCTCCGCCCTCGTACCGCACAGACAAGGGGCCCCGGCCCCATAGGTGTCCGCGGCGGGCAGCTCTCCCCCGGCAGAAACCAACAAACTATGTTCTCAGTCAACTTTGCAACTACAATTCAACATCTTTTCAGGAAGGGTCACGTATCGGAGCCTTTAGGAAAGTCCACATACTCAACCATCATATAGTCTTCTATGATTGCTAACACACACCGCATACACATGAGCAAAACGTTTCAACCGGACACATAGAAAGATAGGGGCTTATAGTTTCGCCTCCCATCGTATCACCTCAAGGGTGATGTCAACAATAATAACTCATGCTACCCATCTTCAACTAGAAATATGTGCCTAGATCTTTCCTCACCACATGATGCTTGCCAAAGCTGAAAAATAAAAAGAATAGAGAGAAAAACTTTGACTCTTTGCATAAAAGTAAAAACATAAAAGTAAAAGATAGACCCATCGCAGAGGGAACTAGAGGTTGCCATGCGCTTATGTGTTTGTGTGCTCAACCCCTTAGTGCAAAAGAACGTCATGTTGTATTGCACCTTGTGATGGCAACCTTTATTATGTAGTCTGTCGCTTTTATTCTGCACCATCACAAGTTCATACAACGCTCAATTTTGTCTTACACTAAATGATCTCACACTTTTAGAAGCAATTTGTATTGCCTTATTGCACCGATGACAACTTACTTGAGGGGTCTTGCTAAATCCCTAGGTAGGTATGTTGGACTCTTGAAAATAAGATTTGGGTTTAAGGGTTTTCGGATGCACATGTAGTATCTCTACTTAGTGCGGAATTTTTGGCTAGCAAAGATAGGGGGCAAGCACCACATGTTAAAGGATCTATCACAATATGACTTCTATGTGAATATGAACAAACATAAATCATTGAGTTGTCTTCCTTGTCCAACGGCAATAATTTTGGCATATAATATTCTAATGGGGACTCACAATCACAAAATATTTCTAGGATAGTGTATTTATATGTGAATCTTCTCTTCCCTTTTCTTTCATCAGTTGTATCTCACACATGTTGAATGCTATGTTTGTCAATCTCTAATAAAATTTTCTACTGATACTTTTCCTTATGTGGTGTCATCACCTACCATGAGATTAGCATATGATCTTCTTGAATTATTTCCTTTCCTTTTATTTATTTCCTTCCTTTTTATTGCAACAAGAAAGTAAAGAAAGAAGAACTCAAACTAAACTTTATTATATATCTCACACACGATTACAAGGATAGATCACTAAGAAAACTCTCGAAAAGAAAGGGTCGAACTAAGCTTTTATTCATCTAAAGAAAAAGATAGAACTAAAGTTAGTAAAGGCAAAAGGTAGTGGGGTGATACTATACCAGTGCACCTCCCCCAAGCTTGGTGGAAACCAAGGGGAGTGCCCATACCTGAGACTCAATTTTCTTTCGGTGATGACGAAGATGGTGGTGGAGATGAAGAAGAGATCTTGTCCTCGGGTTTCCATGGTAGAGGTCCACCATCATAAGAGGAGGAGTTAGTTTCACGGGTCCTACAACCGGCAGCCAAACTCATACCCTTAAACCTCTCCTCATATTCAAAGACTTGGTTTTGGAGATCGTAGATCTAGCTTTAGAGGAAGTTGATTTGCTCGTTGAGGGTGAAGACGATGTCCTTCATGGACTTGCCATCCACCTTGAGATCATGGGAAAGGTCCGTGATCATGAGGTGATTGGCATTGAGTCCACACTCCACCATCCCCTTGCACCAAAAGACCTGCAGGTCCATAGCCTCAAGCCTGGCCTCCATGGTTCCCGTCCCCTTAGGACCTGGCACATTGCGGAGGTGAAGCACCCCCTCATGCATCTGGATGACCTGAGGGTGCTGCACCACCTACCGGAAATACGAGTTGATGACGTTCTTGAAGAAATTGTCCTTTGAGGAGTTTGAAGCGGCCATGGTAGATGGGATCTGACAGAAAATAGCAAGGAAAAGAAAACAGAAGATTTCTCCATGATACGGTGATCAATAGGTTCGGGGGGGGGGGTTAAATAAACATTTTTTATCTTGGGAAATATGCAAGCGGAAGAAAAACGGAGTCCGGAAGGTACCCCAGGTGGGCACAACCCACCTGGGCACGCCTGGCTTGGCGTGCCTTGGTGTCTTGTGCCCACCTGGGTACGCTTCCTGGAAGTTTCTTATTTTCCTAATTTTCTAAATATTCCAAAACTGACAAAAAATATTTTTGCAGATTTTTCGGAGTCCGTTTACTTACCGTATCATGTACCTCCTTATTTTCACGATTCTGGAGTGTTCTAGAAGGACTCTTTTATGTGTCCTTCCGGTGTCAGAGTTTGGATAATATTGCTTTGAACATTAATGGGCGTACTGAGATATAATGTTTTATTCGTTGCCCATTAACAACCTTCGGGTTAGTACCTTCGGCATTATTTATTTTGATAGCTCCAGACTGATAAACCTCCTCGATAACATAGGGTCCTTCCCATTTAGAGAGGAGTTCTCCTGCAAAGAATCTGAAACGAGAGTATTACAGAAGAACATATTCTCCAACTTTAACTCACGTTTTTGGATTCTTTTTTCATGCCATCTTTTATCTTTTTGTTTAAACAACTTGGCATTTTCATAAGCTTGGGTTCTCCATTCATCTAATGAGCTAATATCAAATAACCTCTTTTCACCAGCAAGTTTGAAATCATAGTTGAGTTCTTCGATTGCCCAATAAGCTTTATGTTCTAATTCAAGAGGCAAACGACAAGCTTTTCCATAAACCATTTTATAAGGAGACATACCCATATGATTTTTATATCCTATTCTATAAGCCCAAAGTGCATCGTCTAATTTCTTAGACCAGTTCTTCCGGGACATATTGATAGTTTTTTGCAAAATTAATTTTATTTCCCTATTGCTAAGTTCAACTTGACCACTAGACTGAGGATGATATGATGATGCAATTCTATGGTCAACATCATACTTGGCAAGCATTTTACGGAAAGCACCATGAATAAAGTGTGAACCGCCATCAGTCATTAAATATCTAGGGACTCCAAACCTTGGGAAACTAACTTCCTTAAGTATTTTAATAGAGGTGTTGTGATCAACACTACTAGTTGGAATAGCTTCTACCCACTTAGTAACATAATCAACAGCAACCAAAATATGTGTATACCCATTAGAGGAAGGAAAAGGTCCCATGTAATCAAATCCCCAAACATCCAATGGTTCAACAGCAAGTGAATAATTCATATGCATTTCTTGATGCTTACTGATATTACCTATCCTTTGACATTCATCACAACACAAGACGAACTTACGGGCATCCTTGAAAAGGGCAGGCCAATAAAACCCAGACTGCAATAACTTGTGAGCAGTTCTATCTCTAGCATGATGCCCTCCATATGCTTTGGAGTGACATTTCTGTAGGATTTTTCCCTGTTCATGCGCAGGTACACAACGTCTAATAATACCATCTACTCCTTTATAAAGATGTGGGTCATCCCAAAAGTAATCTCTTAAATCATAGAGGATTTTTTTTATTTTCTTGGTAAGTAAAGCTAGGTGGTAAATATTTAGCAACAATGTAATTAGCATAGTCAGCATACCAAGGAGTGTTATTAGAAACATTTATTGCAGCTAACTGCTCATCAGGAAAACTATCATCAATAGGTAGTGGGTCATCAAGCACATTTTCAAGCCTAGACAAGTTATCAGCTACGGGGTTCTCTGCTCCTTTTCTATCAGTGCTATGTAAATCAAATTCTTCTAGCAAGAGAACCCATCAAATAAGTCTAGGTTTAGCATCTTTCTTTTCCATAAGATATTTTATAACAGCATGATCAGTGTGAACAATTACATTTGAATCAACAATGTAAGAACTAAATTTATCACAAGCAAACACCACTGCTGAGAATTCTTTTTCAGTAGTAGCATAATTCTTTTGTGCACTGTCTAGGGTTTTACTAGCATAATGAATGACATTCAGTTTATTATCAACTCTTTGTCCTAGAACAACACCAACAACATAATCACTAGCATCACACATAATTTCAAAAGGCAAGTTCCAATTAGGTGGTTGAACAATAGGTGCAGAAATTAAGGCTTTGTTGATTGTTTCAAAGGCTTCAAAACAATCATCATAAAAAAACAAAAGGAACATCCTTTTGCAAAAGATTAGTAAGAGGCCTAGAAATTTTAGAAAATTCTTTGATAAATCTCCTATAGAAACCAGCATGACCTAGGAAACTATGAATACCTTTGATGTCTTTAGGACATGGCATTTTCTCGATTGCATCAACCTTAGCTTTGTCCACTCACTACTAGGGAAAAGGCTATACACAGAATCTTAGCAGCAGCGCGGTTCAAAAAACAACGCTAGTGCTATTTAGAAGTAGCGAGCTATTAGAAACCGTGCTACAGACACAAACTTAGCAGTAGCGCCTGCTGTAAAAAAAGCGCTACTACTAATATTCCCATTGGTAGAATGCTAGGCTACGCATAGCGATGGCGAGCTTAATGAAACGCTCTTGCTGAAACACAGTTAGCAGCGTTTCAGAGAAAAGCGCTACAACTAATGGAAATAAAATAAGATGATAAACAAATAGAAATTTAAATGAAAATGAAAGAAATAGAAAAGGAGAAAGGGAAAAATAAAATGTAAAGCAAAATAAGCGAAAAAGTGAAAAATCGGAGGAAGGCATAGCGCAGCGTTTGTTTGTAAGAGGCGCTATAGCTAACGTAGCTGCAGTGCGTGCCCTAGACCCCGCTATAGAAGCAGAATAGGAAATTAGCTATAGCAGCAGCGCGTTTTGAGGAAAGCGCTATAGCTAACTTAGCTATAAGCGCATTTTGCGAAAGCGCTACCGCTAAGTTTGACTTAGCCAAAAACCGCCCCGCCACCACTTCCCCAAATCCTCAAACCCACCAGCAGCGCCGCCGTCTCCCGATTCGTCGCCCACACTTCGCCGCCCGCCGCAAGACCAGCAGAGCCGCGGCGCGCCGACGACACCGAGCCGCCCCAACGCCACGGAGCCGCTGACCTCGTCAACGCCACCGAGCCGCCGTCGGCGCCACCTTCCTCGCCGTCACCGGAGACGCCCCTGCCTCCCTCGCCGTCACCGGAGATGCCCCTGCCTCCCTCTCCACCACACTGCCTTCGTCGCCACCACCGGAGCCATCATCTATAAGCCCCCACCCCTCCTCTCTCTCTCATGCATAGGTTAGCCAGTTTTTAATTAGGTTAATTATCTAGGTTTTAGGGCAAAAATTTAGTTAGGGCATTGACAGAGAAGTAGTTAGGTTAACTAGTTTAATTAGGTTAATTATCTAGGTTAGTGCAAAAACTTAGTTAGGGCTTTGATAGAGAACTAGTCAGGTTAACTAGTTTAATTAGGTTAATTATCCATGTTAATTAGTGCAAAAATTTATTTTAGGCTTTGACAGAGAACTAGCTGCGTTAACTAGTTTAATTAGGGTTAATTATCTAGGTAAACTAGATTAACTAACTAGGTTAAATAGGTAGGTTAATTAGGTTCGTTGGATTAAGAAGCTAGGTTAAGTAGATTGGCAAAGGTTTTCGATTTTTCGAAAGACCACTATTTTTCAAGGAAAAGAATTTAGGCAAATTTTATTATTCATTGAAGTGGTCATGTTATATCTTTTCATTGAAGTTGTTCGATTGTGCCCAAGTGGTGGCTTTGTTGTTTCCAGGGAATGATGCTGAGTGGCCTATGTTTTGCCGGAATGTTGATTCATTTCTATTCCGGCAAATTTCAGGTTCTCGATTTGTCCACTTTTTAGCAAAGGTCATGCCGAAATTTCCCGTGAATTTCGGCATGACTTGTGCTACAAACTAGGACATATCGAGTGCCCGGGATTTGCCGCACCAAGAAGGAGTCAACATTCCTACAAAACAATAGTCCTTTTTTATGTCATTATTCATTTTATTAGGTCTAGAATTAATTGACTAGATTTAATCATAGGAAACATGGCTAGCAACGATGAAGGACAGGGTTCTGGTGATTGCGACGGCGTCTACGGGTGGCGATTTAATTTTTAGCTTTACCGACGATCAACAGATGTTGTTCTTTGGGCCCGGCATTGGGGATCTGAGACCGACACGCAGGCGGTCTTTGAGACCGACACGCAGACCGGTCTTTGAGATCGACACCGGCGCTGAGATTCAGACCGGCATCGAGACCGCGCCGAGACCGGTGCTGCCTCGGGAGCGGATCGGTGTAGCACCAAAGCGAAAAGGCAACGGGTTCCTAACAAACTCAAGACTACCAGGTGGTGGTCACGGAGGTGGACAACGGCAATTTTGAGCCAAAGGCGCCGAGGAAGCAGCGTGCTACGGCAATCAAATAGGCTGCATCATACGGACAACCGCCACCATCAATGATGAGAATCTAAAGAAGATAGAAAATTTGAGGGGCTCCCTCCTAAAGAAGTTTCACCAGATATTCTTGTTCCCGGGCCGGAATGAGAAGGATTATGAAGATCCAGACAATGACCCGGCAATGAAGAAGATAAACAAACACGCCATGACCAAGTTTAGCAACGCGTTGGCCGCCTGGAAAAAATCAAGTGAAAGCAAAGATCAACGACGGGGAACCCTACTCCGAGATTGTAAAGGAAAGTCCGACAATCACGGAAGAGCAGTTTTAAATATTCAAGGAGGCTTGCGAGGCCGAAGCTGCCAAAGAAAAGTCTAAGTACATGAAGGGGATTCAAAAGAGGAACATTGGGACCCACCACCTCGGAAGCCGTGGTTACGGCGGAAAGAGGTCCAAATGGGTCAAGGAGGACGCGAAGTCGCGAGTCTGGGCATCCTGACCCTTGGCGGATTTCACCGTCCCTGAGGCGTGGCGTCTGAGGGCCCGCCACCGTTGGGACCCACTAAAGAAGGTTTATGAGACAACACCGGTCATTACGGAGTTCATGAGACTACTTGGTAATTTTAGTTTCGATCAATTCGATTGCACACGTTAGTCATATTTGTAAAGCGATCCTTGTGCCTTTTGCGAGAGAGCGGCGCCGGATTGCGAAAGCGACTTCGCCGTCGAGGCATTGGCGAGGCCAAGTGGGACATTTAATTCAACCGGCGTTGAACATATTGAAATGACAACGGTGGATACTCGACCGTCATATGGACGCGTGCAGTGTCGGAGACGGCACCACGTGGAAGAAGTACTACCGTGAGACCACGGAGGAGAGAAAGGAAAGACAGAGGTTAAGCAAGAAAGCATCGACAAGAAGGTTGAGATTGCGGTTGAGAAGAAATCATCTCAGATCGTCGCAACAGCGATAGCTGCCGCAAAAACAAGCGATTGCAGATATATCTACTTCCTTGGTGACGCGTTCACACTTGGACAAGGAAAATCCAAAAAAAATGCAGAGGACTTTCCCTTGCGACTTCTTGGCAGCACATGCTCCCCGACCGGCTCCCCGCACCTGCTCCCAGACTGCTCCCGCAGACGGCTCCGCACCGGCTGCCTGACCGGACGTGCTCGGTGGTGCCTCCTCTTTAGCTGAGCTCGGCGCCCTCACGGTATCTTCCACACCGCCCCTTCAATATAAATGTATAATCTCCCATTTTCGTTGCCTTTCGGATGTCTCACGTCGCAGACTTTTATTTGCGAGCCGGCGAAACCCGTGCACCATATTGTACACCATCGGCGAATAGAAGGTGGACGTGGGGAAGGGGACGATAATGGAGCCGAAGGAACCATTGTTCCACAGCCGGTCGATCCCCGAGCGTCTTCAAGGTTTCCGTGGCGATGTCAAAGCAGGCCACGAGAATTTGCCTCCTCTAATACTAGTGGGGGATGACGACGAGACCCCGCGGCGGCTTGGTGATTGTTGCAATGGGTGGGTCCTGTTGTGGCCAAAGAGTGTGCTTCGTCTGGAGGCGGCCGGGAGCACACCCACGAGCACGCAGCCTCAGCAAGGTATGAACATCAACACCCCACCTACCCAATTAGCGTCGGGTGTCGGGTTGGGTGATAGCGGACGGGGTAAGCAGGTGGCTCCATTAGAGGCTGATGACGTCGCCATGGATGAGAATGAGGATGACGATGGCGCTGAACAGTATGTCTATACTGGCGCCTCCTCAGGGTTTGAGCATCATGAGTCGGTGCCTGAATTATCGTCTCAACGTGTTATTGACGACCATCCGGTGGTAAAGAAGCCTAGGAAGAGAGCGAGGAAAGGCAAAAAAGCTGATTCTATGATCCAGCCGCCTCAGCAGCCTCGGCTTCGGGACCGTGTAGATATCCCCGATGCGGATAAATGGCATATCCCGGTAAACCAATCCTACGAAACAGCGCTACGGGCCAGATTCGGCGATCTAAGGAGACTTCATGACGATGTGCTGCGGTAGAGAAAGGCCTCATCGCCTCGAAAGATCCGGGATACCCACTCTCGTGGTTAATGTTCCGCAGCAAATGTAAATGCGTCAAGGGCTTCCCGCGGATAAGTTCTTCCTCGATTCGATTACATATTCGACATGTTTCACGTGAAGAAGCTGGATTTTACTTTTGTCGCCTTTATGCCTTGCACATGAGCTACATCATTGGGGTTGAGCAGATAGCTCATATACGTGTCGCTGACCGTACTACATGCACGAGGCCTTCTTGGGAGTCTGTGCACATCATCGTGAATCTGCGAGGATTACATCGTCGGTTTCATGCTCGCTAATAAGGACAAGGAGGCGATTCTCGTGCCTTATCATCCCGTGTAAGTCATCCGCTGCTATCCTTCCTTCGATTTCAATAATTCATTTGCGGTGGAGGCTAATTAATTTGAGGTGTACTTATTTTGTGCAGCGGAAGGGCGCGCCGTCCTCATCATCCTCTACCCCGATTCTCCCACGCTCTTTACTTGGACTCGTCGAAGAACATTCACAAAAGGATTACACCCACATCAAAGATGTTCTCGGCAGTGCTATGTTTTACTACCAAGCAAGGGGTGGAGATGTTAGGGACAAGAAGAAAAAGGCGGCGAGCACGCCTTCAGCCATAAGACCGACTTCTGCTGCATCCAGCAACGAGCGATTCTCTTAATGATGGATTCTATGTCCTACACCACATCTTTGGAGTACAAGCGGGATCACGGAACCTTCACATGGCACCTAGATCTAGCGATGCCCATATTCTGCAATGGGCAAAGGACATAGGAGATATCGAGGATCATCGACTTTGAGCTGAGTTCTATAACATCCAGCGCGAACTTGCCCAAATCATCATGAATGAGGTCGTCGGAAAAACAGGGATGTTCCATGCGAGAAGGACAAATGTCGCGGGAAGGCGTCCGAACATGGATAGCCTCTCGGCGTCTCGACATGAAGCCTTTCACAAAGCTCGATGACTATCTCACGACTTGGATGGATGGCACGACATGATGGAGTGATTGTCGATATATGACAATGTGTCCGTTTAGTCCATAGTTTCTTTTATGACAAAACTTTGAGTTATGCACGGTGAAACTTTATTTGTGATGTAATTCAACCGTCCTCCTCGACTAGCGAAAATCACTCTAGTTAGGTTATTTGGGTACGATGAACTTTGTTATTTATGCTTATGATATGTTGTTTCTATTTTTGCCAAGTCTGTCTCTTTGTGTTGCTCAACTATATATGTTGCATATCATCGACTCATGTGACGATGCAGGTGCATAGATCATAAATGGCGAAGAAGTGCTACGCCAGGAGTATATATACGACAAGTGGCCGGAGTGTCAGGCCCAGGTTGTCGGTGTACTAAGGTAGGGGTACCTCAGTACCCCAACTTGTGCACGGGAAATTGCAGCTTCCCGCGGCAGGGTTTACCACGTGCTCGCCGAAGACCTTCCTGCTCTGTGTCGAGCCATTCAAAGACAAAATATACAAGGCGAAGATCGAGACCCGGCAGCGGAGCTTCCGGAAGGCCATTTCAGGCTCAAAGGTTCGTCACTCACGCAAGGCCCGGCGAGAGGAGCTCGCCGGGAAGACTAGAAGATTACATCATAGAAGACCGCCTCGGCGCTATATGCGTCGGCGAGGGCCCGAGAGCGACAAGTTCTGAGCCGGCAAGCTCCGGGCCGGCGAGGTCAAGACTCCGGCAAGGTACTTGCCGGGAAATGCTGTTGTGTGCCGCGCTCCAGCTCATCACCCGCGTGCATACAGGGCCTTTCGAGGGGCGCGTGGTGGATGGCTGTGCAGACTGGGGACACGGTGGCACTTCGCAGTGGTGGATCCATCGCCCGTGGCGAGCGGAGACGCAAGGCGGGAGCTTTTGGGGTCGACGGCGACGGGCATTAAATGCCCTTGTCCCCCACTGTCAAAGTAGGTAGAAACCACTGTTCATGCACTGTAGCTTCACTGTTCCCGCACTGTTCCAACTACCAGCTCTTTTACGATTTTACCCCTTTCTTCTACGTTGACACCTGTCGGTGACCCCTTGCACTATAAAAGGAGGCCCATGCACAACATGGAGGGGGTTCGGCTCGTTCGGTTCGCATCTTTAGCCACTCTCGCTCGGTGTAGCTGCTACTGTAGCTCTTCAAGCTCCCGAGCTCAATACAAACACAAAGCAGCAGTAGGAGTTTTATCTCTCCGGAGAGCTCCGAAGCTGGGTAAAATCCGCCCGTGTGCTCGCCTCGATCTGCTCTCTGTGCTCCCTCCGCCCTCGTATCGCACAGACAAGGGGCCCCGGCCCCATAGGTGTCCGCGGCGGGCAGATCCCCCCGGCATCTCTGGCGCGCCAGGTAGGGGGCGTCGAGGTTGTGCGGACCTGATCCGGCGTTCGCGCGGGCGCGTTCTTCATCAGCAACTTCGTCAACAATCGCGCCATGGCCCCGAAGAAGAAGGCTTCGGAGGTTGGAGGCCCGTCTGCATCTCATCCGCCGCCACCGGAGCCAGCGGTGGGCGGAGGAGACGCCGTCGGAAGGGTGGTCGCCGGCGAGACACTCGCGGCGCCACGAGATCAAGGGCAGACGGATGACCGCGCCGGTCTCCGTGGATCCACGTCCATCTCAGCGCACGACAACCCAGCAGCGCCATACCACGGGAGGTGGTATCCGCCTGCTGGGGCAAGGACACGCCGGAGGCTCGCGGGATGCTCCGGACCAACGTCCGGACACAAGCAAAGCGAAGGCGCGGGGAGGACCTGCTCCTTCTAACTGCTGTTAGGAGTCGAGCATACCCGCTCCTCGCACCGCTTCGCTCCGCTCCCCTCCACTCCGCAGAAGCGCTCGCAAAGGCGCAGCTGCTCCTCGACTTCCCTCAACGGCGGACAAGGCGAAGGCGGAGGGCTACCATCAAGAGCCTGGTGCGCCGCCAACAACGACTCTTCACAGCAGCCGGCAACCTCGCGGCGCGGCAAGCTGAGAAGACGAAGGCCGGCGGCGACAAAACGCCGGGTGCAACCACCGCGCCTCCCCCCGCGAAGCAAAAAGACGCCGCCCGCTGGAACAACGCCGGCAGCGGCTCCACGGCATCGTCGGATCCGCGGGCTCGGCGGGATCAACGCCAGTCCTCGGCGACCGGCGACAAGAAGACGCTTCGGACCACAATCGGCGCCGCCGAGAAGCTTCGGCGACAATCGAGAGAGCTGGGAGCGCTGTCGCCGCGCGCGCGCCGGTGAAACAGGCGACTTGCGTCTGACGGCGAGCTGCCCTGCGTTCACCCGCGAGCTGCGGGCGTCGATGGCCAGCATGAAGAATTTCAAGCCCGCGTGCGGAGAAATACGACGGCAAGGCGCACCCTCGAATTCCTCGGTGTCTACACCATCGCGGTGCAGAGCTGCGGGGGCACGACGAGAAGATTTTGGCGAACTACTTCCGCTCGTGCTTAAGCGAGCGTTCGTTCTTGGCTTATGCACTGCCGGAAAACTCCATTTCTTCTTGGGCAGATCTTTGCCATCGGTTTGTTGGCGTCTTCACTGGCGGCCACAAACCCCACGGCCAGAGAGTGATCTCACGTTTTGGCCCGAAGGAAGGAAACCCTGCGCAAGTATATCCAGCGCTTGAGGCGTGTGCGGCACAACATTCTCGATGTCCACCTGCCGCGGTTATCAGCGCGTTCCACCGAGCGCGGCGAAACCGCCGCATGCGTGAAGAGATGGCGATGACCAAGATTCGGGATGTCAGCGAGCTCTATGCTCTGGCTGACAAGTGCGCACGCGCGGAAGAGGGGAGGAGACTCCCCGGGGAGGATGCTGGCGCAGGAGAAAGCGACGGCGACGACGCCGCCCCGGCAAGGAAGAGCCGGCGGCGGAACAACCGAAAGAAGAACAAGAAAGAGGTGCTTGCCGTCGAGAAGTCCGGCAAGGAGGCTCCCGCCAAGCAAACGCAGGGTTGCTTCTCCGGCAAGGAGCCTACCCCTGTAGCGGCAGCCGACAAGCAGGACGGCTCCGACAAGCAATACTGCAAAATCCACCGCACCAAGGGCCACGATCTTTCCAACTGCAAGCGCGTCGAGTATCTCGTCGAGCAGCAAAGAGCTGAGTACGAGAGGCGCGACAAGGAGAAGGCCCAAGGTGGCGGAGGAGAACCGAGCAAGAAGCGGCCGTTCGATGGCGGGGAGGACGCCTTGCGGCAAGGCCAAGCAGCGGCAAGGTGATCGACCTCCCGGGACGCGACAAGGATGAAGAAGGCGGCAGCGAAGACATGGAGGATGAGGATGGCAGTGAGCAGGAGTTCCAGAAGGCCACGGAGGTCCTGTGCGTCGACGGTGGCGCCTCTCTGCACACCTCCCACCGCCAGCTAAAGCAGTGGGTGCGTGAGGTGAATGCAGCGGAGCCGCCCGTGGAGTTGCGCAGGCTCCTTAAATGGTCCGACACGCCCATCATTTTTGATCTTGAGGATCGCCCTGACCGCACCACCGCGGTCGGGTGCTTGCCGATGCTGGTCTCACCCACCATCCGCAACCTCAAGGTCACCAAAATGTTGGTTGACGGCGGGGCCGGGCTGAACTTGATCTCCTCTGCTGTGATCAAGAAACTCCAAATTCAGATGGTGAGCTCGAAGAGACCGGTTCTTTCAAGGAATCAACCCGGACGGAGCAAGCCCAAGGAAAGATCACTCTGCCGGTGACCTTTGGCGGGAGCTCAATTTCAGGACTGGCGCATCACTTTCGGCGTCGCCGATATTCCGTTGCCATACAATGGAATACTCGGCCGTCCTGCCTCGCCAAGTTCATGGCAGCTTCCCATTATGCTTAGCGTGCTCAAGATGCGGGGCGATAAGTGTCATCACCGTCCCACGGCGACAAGAAGGATGCACTTATCTGCACCGACAAGATCTACCGGGATGCGGCAGCCGCGGCCGACAAGAATACACTTGCCGCTGAAGCTCCCGGGGGGAAGAAGGCGAAGACCAAGTCCGGCAAGTGCTCTGGGGCCCACTCCGGCAACCGCACCTCTTGGTGCTGCGCTGCCGGCGAGGGCGTCCGTCGAGCTCCACGGCAAGAGTAAAAAGGAATGGCGCCCACGGCAACCAAGAAGGTGTCCGCCAAGGAGGGCGGCTTTGGTGGTACCTTCACCATCGATTGCCACGCTTGACGACAAATAGGAAGCGCGCTCGTTGCCTTCTGCGGGCGAATGTCGATGTGTTTGCATGGCAACCGTCGACATCCCGGTGTTCCAGGAAGGTGATTGAGCACAAGCTTGCTGTTTGCCCTCATCGCGACCCATCAAGCAAAAAGTGAGGAAGCAAGCCGTGGGCGCCAAGAATTCATCGCGAAGAAATCAAGAAGCTAGAGGCAGCAGGCCTAGTTAGAGGTGTGATCCATCCGGCGTGGTTAGCAAACCCGGTCATCGTGCGCAAGGCCAACGGGAAATGGAGGCTGTGTATAGACTTCACCGATGTGAATAAAGCATGTCCCAAGGATCCATTCCCCTTGCCGCGCATTGACCAGATTGTTGACTCCACTGCCGGATGTGAGCTACTCGCTTTCTTGATGCATACTCAGGCTATCACCAGATCTTTATGGCCAAAGAGGATGAAGAGAAGCTGCATTTATCACTCCATGTGGCACTTATTGCTTCGTCGCATGCCATTTGGATGAAGAATGCAGGATCAACATTTGCAAGGGTAGTGTATCTGCTTTTGAACCACAGATCCACGAAATGTAGAGGCTTACATGGATGATATCGTGGTGAAGAGCAAAAGCGAGGATCGCTGATTCAAGATTTGGAAGAGACATTTCAGAACCTGCGCAAGATCTGACTTAAGTTGAACCCGAGAAGTGCGTCTTTGGAGTTCCCTCGGCAAGCTTCTCGGGTTCTTTGTGTGTCAAAGGGGATTGAAGCCAACCCGACAAGATTAAAGCCATTGAGCAGATTGAAGCCCCGAAGTGAGTCAAGGATGTCAGAAGGCTTGCAGGTTGTGTGGCTGCCCTCAGTAGGTTCATTTCAAAGTCCGCAGAACGCGCCCTACCTTTCTTCAAAATCTTGAAGAAGGCGGGTCCCATGAAGTGGACTCGGAGCGGAGGCAGCGCTGCGAGATTTGAAGCAGTACCTATCCTCCACCCCAATACTTGTCGCACCTAGACCACGGGAGAAGTTCTTGCTGTACTTAGCGGCAACCAACCAGGTGGTTAGTGCTGCGTTAATAGCGGAGAGGAGTCCGACGAGGAGGCTACACCACCGCAAGCAAGTCCAGCGACAAGCGGGGCTGCTCAGACAAGCTCTGGCCCGGCAAGGACAACTCTGCGAGAGCAGGATGAGGTGCGCAAGAAGAAGGTGCAGCGCCCGGTGTATTTTGTAAGTTCCCTTCTCCGGGGCTAGATCAAGATACTCACGGTGTGCAAAAGTTGCTTCGGCCTCCTCATGGCCTCGAGAAAGCTGCGCCATTACTTCGAGCACACGAGATAACAGTGGTCACTCGCTTTCGGCTGAAGAGGATATTGCATAACCCGAAGCAACAGGCAGGATCGTTCGAGTGAGCCTTTGGAGCTGTCGAGCCGGACTCAAGTTTGAAAGTACTTCAACCATCTGAGCCGAGCTTTGGCAGAATTTATAGCGAGTGGACCCTAGCGCCCGATGAAGAAGTCCAAGAGACAAGTACACCCGTAAGAAGCGACAAGTGAATGGGTAATGTACTTTGATGGTGCCTTCTCGCTGCAAAGGCGCCCGGTGCGGCGTGGTACTCATCGCGCCCACCGGAGAGCACCTCAAGTATGTTATCCAGATGCACTTCCCAAAGGAGCAAGCGACAAACAACACTGCTGAATATGAAGGTTTGCTCGCGGCCTCGGGATTGCGGCGAACTTGGGATCGAAAGTTGATTGTCGGGAGATTCTCGGTTGGTGGTCGGCAAGTTAACAAGAGCTATCGAGCCCTTTGATGGAAGCTTATGTCGATGAAGTGAGGAAGCTTGAGGCGCTTTGAAGGTTTGCAAATGGAGCCGCCCCGAGAGCTCGAGAATGAAATCGCAGATGGCCTTTCAAAGTGTGCCGATGAAGTTACTGTGGAACCGGGGACCTTCTTGCTCAAGCTGACTCAACCATCCGTCACGCCATCAATTGGGCAGTCAAGAAGAAAGTTGGTCTCCGGCGACTACTTGCCGGCGGGGCCTCCCCGAGGCCGCCGCCAAGGTCCCCAAGATCAGCGACGAGCGGCGAGGAACAGTTTGCTCCTGCAGATCCTCGGATCTCATACGGTTAAACAAGTGTTCCCGACAAGCCTCGCCCGGCGAGCTTGCGAGGACCTTCAGCTCCGCGAGCCAGCGGTTCTTGCCGTAGAAGCTGAGGTTCCCGCGGCCCTCATGCCTTTAGTCCTTGCCGTTGAGCCCCAAGCTCCGGCATGGGCGCAGCAATCGTCCGTTTTTGCAAAGCGGAGAACTTCCGGCGACCGGAAGAAATAGAAGATAACCAGACAGTCAAGTATGTACCGGTTCGTGGATAACGAGCTGTCTGAAGAAAACTCAATGGTGTCGGTGAAGTGCATCTCCGGGAAGATGGGCCGAAGCTGTTGGCGGAAATACGGAGGCATATCGGCCACCACATTGGCGCAAAAGGGCGCTTGCGGAAAGCTTTCGGCAAGGGTTCTTTGGCAGAAGCCCTCAAGATGCAAGCGCACTAGTAACCAAGTGTGAAGCGTGCGAGTTCCATGCAAAGCAGATTCATCGGCCAGCTCAAGCTCTCCAAACAATCCCTTTGTCACGCCCTTCTCGATGCAGGGGCTCGATATCTCGGCCCCTTCCCGTCTTTGTCGGGGCTTTGAGTACTTGTGCGTAGCGATCGACAAGTTCACGAAGTGGCGAAGTGGAGCCAGTGAGAAAGGTGACAGCACAATCAGCGGTCAAGTTCTTGGTCCATTGTGTGCGTTTGGGATCCCTAACAGGATTATCGCGACAACGGTACACAATTCACCAATCGCACCTTCATGCGATCGTCCAAGACCTTGGCGCCAAAGGTCATTTCGCCATTGCTCACCCGAGGAGCAGCGGTCAAGCGGAGAGGGCCAATCTGAAGTGCTGCGCGGACTCAAGACAAGAACTTTCGGCGAGCTGCGCAAGTGCGGAAGAAATTGGATAGAGGAGCTGCGGCGGCTCTTTGGTCAATCGAGCGACACCGTCGAGCCACCGGACGGACACCTTTCGCTCTAGTCTATGGGCAGAGGCAGTTCTCCCCACGGAACTCGTATCTGGATCTCCTCGAGTGCTCGCTTATGATGAGCTCGAGCAAGAGCAATCTGCGACAAGATGATGCATTACTCCTTGAGGAGGGGCGTCTCGAGCTCTTTGACGAGCTGCTCGATACCAGCAAGCCTTGCGCCACTACCATAGCCGCAAGGTCAAAGCCGAGAGTCTCGAGGAAGGCGACCTTGTTCTTGGCGTGTTCAGTCCGCCAAGAATTCCAACAAGTTGGCCTTGAAGTGGGAAGGCCCTTATCGGGTGAGACAAGTCACGAGGCCCGCGCTGTCGCCTCGAGACGAAGAAGGCTTACGGTGAGCAACTCACGGAACATAGAGCATCTTCGCAAGTTTCACCCGTAAAAGCGCGGTTGCCGTGATCCGCTCCGGCAACCACCTTTTGTACAAGCTTTGCCGCTGTTGCATGTAACCCTTTGTACAAAGCCGGGCGCAGACCCCGTGCACCAGTAAAGTTTCTGTGTTTTGCGCTAGTTGCCTTTCCCATGCTTTTCTTTGCTATTTGCGTGTGTTATTTGGCATCTCTTGCGCGACACATATCCGGTAAGCAATAGCACGCCGAAAGGCGATATACTTGTTTCCTTCTTCTCTTTCCTTGCCTCTTAAGCAGAAGGAACGTTCCTCGTGCACAAGTTTGCCGGGGGGGGAGGAAATGGAGGATGAACCAAGTGATGTTCAAGAAAGAGAAGCTTGCCGGAGAACGCACAGATCACGAAAGCTAAGTTTTTGAGCAGTTCAAAATTTTAAATTTTAAGTTGCCTTCCTTGAACGATCACACTTTGTATGGAAAACCGGTGCTCGGAGGAACCTACCCGTGAATAGCCGCACCCTTATCTTGTTTTCGAGCACGCTCAACGATTTAAGTGAGCTGCGACAAGTGTCGCACCCTTGTTTCGTTTTCGAGTCCGCTCAACAAGCCAAGTGCGTTGCGACTAGCTGCGGCAAGGTTGCTTGACGGTAAGACCTTGGCCAGCAGGCTGCTTCGAGTTCAGCACTCAGCGCTCGCGGCAAGGGCCCCTTGCCGGCAATTTCCCTAGAAGCATAGGGTTTGAAGCATACAAAGTTGAGGATCAGAACAAGGGAGATAACACTGCATCTATTGATCAAGATAAAGATAATATCTTACAAGGAATAACTTGTCGCGATGACTAATGAGTTCACAACACCCTATGCAGCAACAAAAAAAAAGAGATAAAGATAAAGGAGGCCTAGTCTACGCGGTCGCCCTCCACCCTGGAGATCTTGTTCACTTTGGCAATGATGTTGGCGACCTGCTCCTTGAGCCTCCATGTTCGCGTCGGCGGCAAGCTGCGAAGAAGCGTTGGTGAGGTTTATGCGGGATTGCGGTATCGATCTTCGTCAAGACACGCTCCATGGTTCCGTGCACAGCCGGCGAGTCTCCTCGGCGAGCTCTGTGAGGATCTTCTTCCGCAGATTTGCAAGAGCCGGCGCGATCCCCTGAAGAAGAGGCTGAGCTTGGCTGTGGCGAGATTTGGATCCGGGAGTAGATGAGATGCTCCGGCTTGGCGCCGGCAACTCTGGTCAATGTCGGACGCACAAGACACCAAGTCCTCGGTCCATAACTTCGACGGTGCGATGGAAGCTTCGGCTGCTTTGTTGGCGCTGTCCACCAAAGCTCGTTCTCGCGGAGCTCCTCCTTCAACTTGGTCTCCGATCCGGGCGGCGTCGGCGAGTCCTTAAGCGAGAGACTTGCAGCTCAAGATCCTCGATGGAGTCCTTGGCGGCCTTCAACTCGTCGCCCTTCTTGGAAAGACACACTGAGGTTCGAGTTGGTGTGGGCATCCTTCTCGCGCTCCGTGTTGGGCGGCGACTTTCTCGCTTCGCCTTCAACAACTCCTCCAGCTGCGCGACCTTGGCGGCAAGCTCCTCCTTGGCGGTCTCCGCGGCAGCAGTGGCGGTTTCGCCTCCTTGAGTTCCCGCCAAGGCCTGCTCCCGGCGGCAAGGTCCTCCTCGTGGGAGTCGAGGTTGACCTTCCGCTGGGCGAGTTCTCCTTCTCATGGGACAGCTCCTCCCGGCGAGCAGCTGCTGCTCTTGGCCTCGGCCTTCTCCAGCAACCACTCTTCATACTCCCCGGCGAGTCGCTTGCGCTCCTCCGCCACCTCGCGGAGAGCAGCCTGGTTGGCGGCGCTGAGCTCCGCCGAGCGCTTCTCCATCTCCTCGGCGGCCTTGGCGACGAGGGCCTCCCGGAAGCAAGTTACCTGCTGCCCGGTAAGGGCAGAGCTGGTGAAGCAGCCTCTCCTCCTTAGACACGTCGCTCCCGCCGGGCCCCTCGACGATCTTCAAGCCCGCGGAGGCGAGGACCTCCCCATCAAAGGCCTCGCCCTCCGCGGGAGCTCGCGACGAAGAGCCCCACGGCACCTGGATGAAGACGCCGTTGGGGGCTTTCAAGTAGTAGCCGGGCTGCTCTTCTCCGGCGGAAGGGTCGGCGATCGGCGCAGCACTTGATGCTCCCGCCGCCTCCGGGCTGGCGGTGCGGTCGCCGTCCCCCTCCCCGGCCGCTGCGTCCGCAGCCGGAGCGGTCTCTGGCACATTTGGCCCGGCGGCTCCCGCCGTATCCTCCGCGACAGGGGCGTCGCCGCCGCCGCCTTGCGCGTCCTCCTCCCCAACAATGACAACTTCCGTCTCCATCTGCTCGGGGGGAGGAGGATCTAGAAGAAGAAGAAAAAGCAAAAGAAGTTCAAGCAAATATCCAAAAAGAGACAACGCCAAGGAGACAAAGCTGCGGAACCTACCTTGGCGGACGTCGTCAGCGGCGGGCTCCCTCGCCGGGGGGCTCTGCCTTGGCGGAGTTGCCGCCTTCGCCGGGCTGCTCGCTCTTGGCGGGGTACTCGCCCTTGGCGGGGTACCCGCCCTTGGCGGAGTGCTCTCCCTTGTCGGGGAGATCGGCCTTGGCGGGGACGGCGGGGCCTGCGGCTCCTCGGGGGCGACCTCCGGGCGCTCCTGCCGCTGTGGGTCCACCTCTGCACAAGTCAAGACAGAAACACTAAGGCATTAGTACAAGACCGAAATCTTCAAGCACGCCCAGCGAGCGAAAGTGCAGAACCTAGACTTACGCTGGGGGCTGCGCTGGGGGCTGCTCCTCGGAGCAGCGCTCGGGTCCGGCAAGCTTAGATCCGGCCGTCCCGGTCGGCGCTAAGGGCGCGAGTCGTCTGCGACCGACCACGGGCACCTTGGCCCTCTTGGCTGGGCCAAGGTCCTGAAATCAAAGCAAGCGAGATTAGCTTCAACAATAATCAAGGCGGAATTGAGAAGATGAAGATCTCGGATACTTACTCCTGTTCCTCCTCGTCGTCCTCGCTCAAGGCGGAGAAGTCATACTCCACAGGGCGTCGTATGAGGAGCGGGGCGAATTCCCTCGGGCGCTTGGCGGTCCTCGGCGCAGCAGCTTCCCGGGAAGTTTGCGCTGGTTGTTGCCGGGAGGCTCGCCCTCGCTTCCGTCGCCGCCTTGAGGCGCTTGATGGAGAACGCATAGGGCTTGCCGGGCGGGAGGTCTCCGGCGTCGAGGAGAGGTCGTCGGCGTAGAGATCCGTGGACCGCTTGGCGTCTTGGCGGCCTCGGCGTCCTCCTCCTCCTCCTCGCCCGGCTGGCTCGCCGGGCCCAGCGCCTGCGCTGCGCCCCTTCCCTCTGGCGCCTCCGCTCCCTCCGGCGCGATTCGCTTCTGCGGCGCCTCCGCTCCCTCGGCAGCGCCGCACCCCTTGCCGCGGCCTCGGCGCGTGCGAGATCCCGGAGTGCCTCGGAGGGGACCCGGCAGCGTCGGGAGGAAGTTTCGGCAGTCTGCAGATCTCCGTCTCCTCCGCTTGGCGGGGCGCTTCGCAGCCTCTGCCTCTTGAGGCGTGTGGCGAACTCTCTGCCGCCCGTGGCTGCAGCGGCCTCTTCAGCCGAAGCTATATACGCTATCTCTGGTCCGTGGTGTCCCGTGTCAGCCCCGGGTCTCGTCCTTGTTCTTCGCCACCTCCTCAAGGTTGTCGAAGAAGCTGAGACGTCTATTAACAAGCGGAATCCATGTGCACTCCACGCCGCGCGAATCGCGCCGCGGGCATCATGGCGAGAAGGCGATCCCGAGCTGTCTTTGTTGCGAGAGGCACCACTCCCGGGAGGTCTGAACCACTCTGGATGGGCGGGTCATATTTAAAGAGTTCCCGGACCATCCCCTCAGCTCAGCGTCGTGAAGTTGAAGTTCAGCCGGGCGCAGCCTCATTATATCCCTGCGCCGCCATACTCCCGGCCGGCCTTTTCCTGTCTTGGAGGCGATGTGGCGGCGGAGAAATCTGTGCCTACTGCGCAGCGGACAGCTTTGCTGCTCGAAGACGAAGAATCCGGACAAGGCGGCGTTGAGCTTGGCGTCGTCCGGATCAGATCGCTCAATCCGGCCGCGCAAGACGATAGGAGTTGTCTTGGCGCGGTGAAGTGCTCTGGCTCGTCTTCAGCGATCCAGCACCGGTCGACCGCCACTCTTCCCACTTGCCGCGGAGCTCCCGGCAAGTAAGACTCCTTCTTGTGCGGACAAAAACCCAGAAATTCCTCCCGGAGGGGCGCCGGCCTCTGCTCTAGGAGTGAAGAAGTGCCTAAACAGCGCTACGTTTGGGTGAATCCTATGAAGTTTTCGCACATGTGTGCGAAAACCGCCATTGTAAGGATGGCGTTGGGGGTGAAATCAAGAAGGTGGAAGCCGTATGTGTTCATGATGTCGCAGAAGAATTGAGAAAAAGGAGGGCAAAGACGCGGTGGAAGAAGGCTGCGAAGAAGTAGTACCCGCGGGGTAGTTGTCCTTAGTGGCGGCGGATGAGCTCTGGTCGAGGATGCGCATTGGTCTTCTTGGCCCGAACAGGTAATATTTGTTCCAGAGTTCCCTTACGCCGAGCAGCGGCGAAGACGACGTTCGCTTCGCGGCGGCGAAGCCGCCGCTGCTCAGATTTCTCCTTCTTGGTCTTCTCCGCCTTCCCTTCCCAGCCTTGGGGCCATGGCGGGCGGCGAAGGAAGGAGGACGAAGAGTTCGCGGCGCCGCAGCGCAAAGGCGGCGGAGGAGATGCGGAGGCGGGCGCAAAGGGATCTCTAGAGGAGGAAGAAGATGCAATGAGGCGAAGGAGGGGAACGCTCTGCTTCTCTGCTTTTATGGGGAAGTGGGGCGTTCGCTCTTCCCATTAAAAACGTGGGCACGTCCCATCCTTGGCGCCGCAATCGGCGCGTGCCGTTCTTGGGGGATGCGGCGAGATGCGGAAGTGGATTGGCGCGCCGTGGGCGCGTGTGCCCGTGCCTTGTTTTGGGCCTGGCCCAACAGCGCTTCGGCACCGTGTATGGCCCAGCCGGGGCTCTGTCGGTGTACTAAGGTAGGGGTACCTCGGTACCCCAACGTGCACGGCAATTGCAACTTCCGCGGCGGGGTTTACCGCGTGCTCGCGAAGACCTTCTGCTCCATGTCGAGCCATTCAAAGACAAAATATACAAGACAGAAGATCGAGACCCGGCAGCGAGCTTGAAGGCCATTTCAGGCTCAAAGGTTCGTCACTCACGCAAGGCCCGGCGAGAGAGCTCGCCGGGAAGACTAGAAGATTATATCATAGAAGACCGCCTCGGCGCTATATGCGTCGCGAGAGCCGAGGAAGCGACAAGTTCTGAGCCGGCAAGCTCCGGGCCGGCGAGTCAAGACCCGGCAAGGTACTTGCCGGGAGAAGCGTGTGTGCCGCGCTCCAGCTCATCAGCCCAGCGTCGCCACAGGGCCTTTCGAGGGCGCGTGGTGGATGGCTGTGCAACTGGGGACACGGTGGCACTTCCGCAGTGGTGGATCCATCGCCGTGGCGACGGAGACGCAGAGGCGGGAGCTTTTGGGGTCGGCGGCGACGGGCATTAAATGCCCTTGTCCCCCATTGTCAAAGTAGGTAGAAACCCTTTGTTCATGCAATGTAGCTTCACTTGTTCCCCTTTGTTCCAACTACCACCTCTTTTACGATTTTACCCCTTTCTTCTACGTTGACACCTGTCGGTGACCCCTTGCACTATAAAAGGAGGCCCATGCACAACGTGGAGGGGTTCGGCTCGTTCGGTTCGCATCTTTAGCCACTCTCGCTCGGTGTAGCTGCTACTGTAGCTCTTCAAGCTCCCGAGCTCAATACAAACACAAAGCAGCAGTAGGAGTTTTATCTCTCCGGAGAGCTCCGAAGCTGGGTAAAATCCGCATCCGCCCGCGTGCTCGCCTCGATCTGCTCTCTGTGCTCCCTCCGCCTCGTCAAGACAGACAAGGGCCCCGCCCCATAGGTGTCCATGGCGGGCAGATTCCCCAACACAGTGTACCGGTTTTCGGTTTCGGCGACATGCGATACTTAGTTTAGGTTCACGCTAATGCGAGAGAGGATCTGAACTCATGTACTCAAAGTGATAGCTATTCTCATGTATATCATTGTTTAGATGGATGACGATATATTTGCAAATGTCGAGACTTGTATCGCTATTTTGAGATTGATGACGAGAGACCACTTTGTGTTGGATGATGATTATGATGATGACATGATTTGATGAGACTAATTGTATGTATATGCTATGATTACATTTGTATGTGGATGATATGCTAAAGATTATTGTATAAAGCCTATTCAAATGCAAAACAAATAAAAACAAATCTGCAGGAAAAAACTAATAAAACTAGTAGTAGCGAGGGGGATTTAGCGATGGCGCCGACTTACGATGGCGCTTACACCAAAAGCGGCGCTTCTGAGATAATACCAGTAGCGTCCTTTTCTAAACAGCACTGCAGCTATTCGTGTGTAGCAGTAGCGTGTGTCAACACGCACTACTGCTACACGTTAGCTGTAGCGCCTTATTAGTAGTGCCGGTACCCGCGCTACTGAGGGTGCCCAAACCCGCGCTGCTGCTAGGCTTTTCCCTAGTAGTGACTTCAATACCACTTTTAGAAATTTTATGACCCAAGACAATACCTTCATTAACCATAAAGTGCTACTTCTCCCAATTCAAGAAAGATTTGTTTGTTCAAATCTCTGCAAAACTCTATCAAGATTGCTTAAACAATCATCAAAATACTTCCCATAAATAGAGCAGTCATCCATGAAAACTTCAACAATCTTTTCACCAAAATCAGAGAATATAGCAGTCATATATCTTTGAGAGGTAGCAGGTGCATTTCATAAACGAAAAGCATACGTCTATAAGCATAAGTTCCAAATGGACAAGTGAAAGTGGTCTTTTCTTGATCTTGTCGAGAAACATGTATTTGTGAAAAACCAGAGTATCCATCAAGGAAGCAAAAGTGTGTGTGCTTAGATAATCTTTCTTGCATTTGATCAATAAAACGCAGATGGTAATGATCTTTTCTAGTTGCTTTATTTAGTTTTCGAAAATCAGTTACCATTCTATAGCATGTAACAAGTCTTTTGTGGAATAAGTTCATTCTTATCATTAGGAACAATAGTAATACCTCCTTTCCTAGGGGCACAATGAACTGGACTTACACATCTACTATCAGCTATAGGATAGATTATACCTGCTTCCAGAAGCTTTAATATCTCCGTTCCTACCAATTCTTTCACCTTTGGATTTAACCGACGGTGGTGATCAATAACGGGTTTAGCATCAGGCTCCGTATTAATCTTTTGCTAACATAGAGTGGGACTAATGCCCTTTAAATCATCAAGAGTATATCCAATAGCAGCTCAGTGCTTCCTTAGAACTTTCAATAGTCTTTCTTGTTCATGTTCTGAAAGGTTAGCACTAATAATAACAGGATATATCTTCTTTTCATGAAAATAAGCATATTTCAAAGTGTCTAGCAATTGTTTTAATTCAAACACAGGATCACCTTTAGGTGGAGCAGGACCTCCTAGAGTTTCAATAGGCAAATTGTGTTTAAGAAGAGGACGTTGTTCAAAGAAAATATCATCTATTTCATTTCTTTCATGCATATGTAAATCATTTTTATGTTTTAGCAAATATTGTTCTAATGGACCAGTAGGAGGCACAACAATAGAAGCAAGAACAATTATTTCATCCTTACTAGGCAATTCTTTTTCATGAAGCTTTCTACTAAACTTGGAAAAATCAAACTTATGAGACTCATCACCAAAACTGACACTGACAGTTTGTTTCTTACAATCTATTCTAGCATTAACAGTGTTCAAGAAAGGTCTACCGAAAATAATGGGAATAAATTTATCTTGTGGGGAACCAAGAACAAGAAAATCAGTAGGATATTTTATTTTCCCAAACAAAACTTCCACATCTCTAACAATCCCAATTGGTGATATAGTGTCTCTATTAGCAAGTTTAATAGTAACATCTATGTCTTCTATCTCTGCGGGTGCTATGTCATTCATAATTTCTTGGTATAAGGTAAAGGGAATAGACCTCACGCTAGCACCTATGTCACATAAACCATGATGACAGTGATCTCCTATTTTAATTGAGACAATGGGCATGCCAACAACGGGTTTATTATCCGTCCTATCAGGTTTGACAATTCTAGTGGCTTCTTCACAGAAGTAAACAACATGCCCATCTACATTTTCTTCCAAGAAGTATCGAGCATGTATTGATCATCACGAGAAAGCCGAGCATAATTTTTTTGAATAATAATTTCTCTTGAGAGCTCATGTTGGGTCATGAATATAACATTGACTTAAGCCTCCCCCAAGCTAGGGAAATACTTTCTCCTTCAGGAGCCAAAAATTATATATGTAATTCCGATCACGATGAACTAGATGCATGGGATATTTTCTTTGGTGGAACTCCAGTTTCAATCGATTCCAATTCGAAGATCCAATATCATGGCATAGCCTATACCATGCCAATGCTTTTCCCTTCAAAGACAAAGAGAAAAATTTCTTCATAACATCATCTCCGGTTAAACCTGCAATCTTAAACAATCCACAAATTTGTTCCACATATATCAAGTGCATATCAGGATGTTCGGTTCCATCTCCTGCATAAGGATTTGCTAGCAGTTGTTTTATCATACCCGAAGGAATTTCATATTAAATATTTTCAGTAGGTGCAGTAGGTTGAGAAGTAGCTAATTCTGGTTTCGGTCAAGGTGAAGATACCCCGGAAAAATCCCTCAAAGGATTGTTTTCCGTAGTAACAAGTGACGGTAAATTTCAGCACACTATATAAATGTTCCCTTACCAAATTCCACTTACCAAAGGTGCTTCACTGCCAGGCAACGACGCTAGAAAATAGACTTGATGACCCACAAGTATAGGGGATAAATTGTAGCTCTTTTCAATAAGTAAGAGTGTCGAACCCAACGAGGAGCAGAAGGAAATGACAAGTGGTTTTCAGCAAGGTAATGTCTGCAAGTGCTGAAATTGTAAGTAACAGAGTAGTTTGATAGCAAGATATTTTGTAACGAGCAAGTAATGATGGTAGTAAGAAAAGTGCAGCAAGGTAGGCCAATCCTTTTGATGCAAAGGACCGGCCAAAGCGGTCTCTTATAGTAAGCAAAGTATTCTTGAGGGTGCACGGTAATTTCATCTAGTCACTTTCATCATGTTGGTTCGATTTGTGTTTGCTACTTTGATAAGTTGATATGTGGGTGGATTGGTGCTTAGGTCCTGTTATTACTTGAACAGGCCTCCTACTTCACTACAAGAAATATGTCAACTTATGACCTTGACTATTGGTCACTGAAAGGTCATTGTTTTTCATTTGCGACCTTTTTGTGACAAAAAATAGAAGGTCAAAAGCTGGCGCTCGTAAACCGAAATTAACGACCTTCTCTGTGATATGTAAAATGTCGTTGGTTCCACGACCAAATTTTTGGTCACTAGCAGCCTCCCCAGGCCACGTAGGCATCCAACGTGGCAAGCTGATGTGGCACAAGAATCAGCCCGGTCCAATTCGATTTTCTACATGGGCCTAGCCCAACAATTCGGCCTTTTTAATGTATTTTTTCTTGTGCTTTTAATAGCTATATGGGTCTGACCCAACAATCAAGCCTTATTGATTTCTTTGCGTGGCCCTTTTAACAGTAGATTTTCTTTTTGATCATGTATTTTTCTGGGCCATTTCTTTGCTGGGCCTATCATGTTTTTCCCTCAAAAATAATGGTCCAATATAACTTGGGCCTAGCCCAGTTCCGAAAAAATTGATCCAATCCAAAAAACATTATTATGCCATTGACATTACAACTCATCACACCACAAGCTATCTTGGGCCTAGCCCAGTTCTGATACATTTTCAAAGCAACATGCAATGTTATTATATTACAACCATTCATTCCAGTAATACATATCTTTACATCCCAGGAACAGTAAGTGCCAAACAAAACTATTCTATGACAAAGAAAATTAAAATAGAAATTTAGATGATAAGACATAACAAAAGTTCCTATTATTATCCTCCTCCTTCAACATTTGAAAACCTCAGTCACCTGCAGTAGATCAGTCATGAGTGAGAAACTATGTAGCAGAAAAACATGTTCAAACGATGCAAAAATAATAGTCATTACACATGGTATTCGGGTACAGATTCATTAGTCATTCCACATAGTATGGCAGGTATAGATTCATCAGCCATTAGAGTAGATAATAACATCACTGGCAACAATTAATATGGTTTGGATCAAGTCTCAAGCATAATACAGTATAGATTAGTCCAGTTTATACTCCTCTTTTAGAGGTACAGATTATAGCTAATGGGAGCTGATGTCCAGGAGTATTTGCAAATGATACAACATCATGGAGTAGGATAACATGTTTAGCAGTACAGGTTATATAGTAAGCAAGCAAGAAATTTGGCAAGCTATGTTGCTAGATAATTGTTGTGTCACTAACAATTACCATGTAAGAATGCTTTGTTGTACTAATACATGCACATCAAGTGAGAGTGGTGTTCTGTTCTTACCACATCGGCACAAGTGAGATGATGCCCGATTTTTCCTTCTTCTCCACAAGCCCCGGCCAGGAGCACACATCCTCGAAGGAACCAGCAGCGTTGCTTGCTCCTTTGGCTTAGCTCCTTGCTGTGGAGGATGACCGAGACTTGGATGTGGAGCTCCCTGGGGGCTGTGCGTCACCTGCTCCGTCTCATTGCAAGTTGTAATCAGGTGCAGGCTCCCTGGTCGATTCATGAATGGGAAGTTCTCAAGCTTGATAATCTCATTGTCCCACAAGTCAATCATGTCAAACTGGTCCTATTATCAAAAAAGGAACAAAGACATTTATAAACACAACTAGAGAAGGACCTGGAGCAACTACAAATAGTTCAAAATGAGATTTAAAGAACCCTATGATTTCAATTTCAAATCAAGCTAAACAGTTTAAATATTAAGCCATCGATAATACAAAAATCGCCAAGAGGTGTGTTACTGATGGTAGAGTCAGTACAAGAAAGTAGGCTGGTAACACAAAACAAGCAACAAATAAAACTATTATGCCCTGGACAACTACATAGAAGAAAGCAAAAGTAACCACAATAATAGAGGTGTGGTGATCAAGTATATAAACACTCCTAGCAGCTAATTATATAAGGGCACTGCTCATAATGAAGAGCAAAGTATTTTTATCGGGAGGAAAGGCTCCCATCTTCACCACCCCCAGGATATGCATTCAAACAAGAATTTATTAGTGAAGAAAAAAAGAGTGGCTCCCCTGCTTTTTGCTGGAACTGCAGTAGCCTAGCTTAGCTTCAAACAAGAATAACGACTTTGTAAGACATGTATGTCTTCCATAACCAAGCAAGATTCAGTAGCTACTTAAACTAAATTCCAGTTCATGAATTCTTTCATACAATAACGGTGACTAGTTAAAGGTTGTTGAGTAGTAGTAATATGCACCTACATCTAAATAAGTTAGGCCCAGATAATTCCCTTGAAGAAGTTGTATTGACACTCACACATAGATATCTGAAGGCAAATTCTAATTGTATTTGTGGGTTTCAGCTAAAAAGGGCAACAACAACAACAATGAGAATCAGCATCACTCAAATACTAATAATCATGCTTGCTGCCTTTCATGATGATAAGCCGGAGGTTGCTTCTCACCACACAAGTACCTGCCGCCATGGCACCTGCCCAGTACCATGGTCACTCAGAGTTGCCGAACAGCCAAAGCACCTCGTGCTCCCGCTTGTCCCAGAAACTGCAAAATGACCGAAAACAGTCAAATATTAAGATTCTTAATCATACTGATATATAGAACAAATATGTGATGCAAATTTGATAAAAAGTTAAGAAATGCTACGTGAACACTGCTAGCTAGCGTTGCTCCTACTCCTACACCACCGTTGACCCAAAAATAGGGGGTACTTTGTAAACGTTGTACTGTTCCTATTGATATGTTGAGTCGAGTTTCTGAAACTGAATCCTGTTTGGTTCATTCGATAAGGAACGAAGTCAAGCCATGTATGATGCCAATGCCTATCTATTTGCATTGACAAGTTAGCTTCCTGTAAAAATAAATAAGTGAACAACTTCCTATCTGTTGGGGAATGTTGCAGAAAATTAAAAATTTTCCTATGGTTTCACCAAGATCCATCTATGAGTTCGTCTAAGCAACGAGTCTAGGGAGAGAGATTGCATCTACATACCACTTGTAGATCGCGTGCGGAAGCTTGCAAGGTGATGATGGAGTCGTACTCGAACGTGATTCAAATCACCGAAGTCCAAGTGCTGAACGGACAGCACCTCCGCGTTCAACATACGTACGGGACGAGTGACGTCTCCTCCGTCTTGATTCAGCAAGGAGGAAGGAGAGGTTGGGGAAGACAGCTCCACCGGCAGCACGACGGCGTGGTGATGGTGGAGAAGCAGTACTCCGACAGGGCTTCGCCAAGCACTTACGGAGGAGGAGAGGTGTTGGGAGGGAGGGCTGCGCCTTGGAGATGGGTACAGCAGCCCCCTCCTCCCCCCTTTATATAGGCCCTTGGGAGGCCAGCCTGGAGATCCAATCTCCAAGGGCGGCGGACAAGGGGTGGAGTGCCCCCAAGCCAGGTGGGCGCCCCCCCCTAGGGTTTCAACCCTAGGCGCAGGGTGGGCCTGAGGCGCACCAGCCCACTATGGGCTGGTTCCTCCCACGTCAGCCCATGGGGCCCCCCGGGATAGGTGGCCCCACCGGTGGACCCAGGACCCTTCCGTGGTCCGGTACATTCACGGAGACCCCAAACTTTCCCGATGGCGAAATACCACTTCCTATATATTATTCTTCACCTCCGGACCATTCCGAAACTCCTCGTGACGTCCAGGGATCTCATCCGGACTCGAACAACATTCGGTAGTCACATACTTGACTTCCTACTAACCCTAAGCGTCACCGAACCTTAAGTGTGTAGACCCTACGGGTTCGGGAGACCTTGAGACATGACCGAGGCGACTCTCGGGCAATAACCAACAGCGGGTGCGGATACCCATGTTGGCTAGCACATGCTCCTCTATGATTTCATGGGTTGAACCATGATGTCGAGATTCGATCAAACCCCGTATGCAATTCCTTTGTCAATCGATGCGTCACTTGCCCGAGACTCGATCGTCGGTATCCCAATACCTTGTTCGGTCTCGTTACTATCGCAAGTCACTTTACTCGTCCGTAATGCATGATCCGTGGCCAACACCTTGGTCAACTTGAGCTCATTATGATGATGCATTACCGAGTGGGCCCAGAGATACCTCTCCGTCATACGGAGTGACAAATCCGATCTCGATCCGTGTCAACCCAACAGATACTTTCGGAGATACCGTAATGCACCTTTATAGTCACCCGATTCGTTGTGACGTTTGATACACCCAAGGCACTCCTACGGTAACCGGAGTTACACGATCTCATGGTCGAAGGAAGAGATACTTGACATTGGCAAAGCTTCTAGCAAGCGAACTATACGATCTTTTATGCTATGCTTAGGATTGGGTCTTGTCCATCACATCATTCACCTAATGATGTGATCCGTTATCAACGACATCCAATGTCCATAGTCGAAACCATGACTATCTATTGATCACAACGGCGTCGACTAGAGGCTCACTAGGGACATATTGGGGTCTAATTGTTCACACGTGTATTACGATTTCCGGATAATACAGTTATAGCATGAACAAAAGACAATTATCATGAACATTGAAATATAATAATACTTTTATTATTGCCTCTAGGGCATATTTCCAACAGTCTCCCACTTGCACTAGAGTCACCAATCTAGTTACATTGTGATGAATCGAACACCCATAGAGTTCTGGTGTTGATCATGTTTTGCACGCAAGAGAGGTATCTGCGACATTCAGATCCGTGTGTACTTTGCAAATCTCTATGTCTCCATCTTGAACATTTTCACGGATGGAGTTGAAACGACGCTTGATGTGCCTTGTCTTCTTGTGAAACCTGGGCTCCTTGGCAAGGGCAATAGCTCCAATGTTGTCACAGAAGAGTTTGATTGGCCCCGACGCATTGGGTATGACTCCTAGGTCGGTGATGAACTCCTTCACCCAAATCGCTTCATGCGCTGCCTCCGAGGCTGCCATGTACTCCGCTTCACACGTAGATCCCGCCACGACGCTCTGCTTGCAGCTTCACCAGCTTACTGCTCCACCATTCAACATATACACGTATCCGGTTAGTGACTTAGAGTCATCCAGATCTGAGTCGAAGCTAGCGTCAACGTAACCCTTTACGACGAGCTCTTCGTCTCCTCCATAAACGAGAAACATGTCCTTTGTCCTTTTTAGGTACTTCAGGATATTCTTGACCGCTGTCCAGTGTTCCTTGCTGGGATTACTTTCGTATCTTGCAACCAAACTTACGGCAAGGTTTACATCGGGTCTGGTACATAGCATGGCATACATAATAGATCCTATGGCTAAAGCATAGGGGATGACACTCATCTCTTTTTTATCTTTTGCCGTGGTCGGTGACTGAGCCGAGCTCAATCTCACACCTTGTAACATAGGCAAGAACCCCTTCTTGGACTGATCCATTTTGAACCTCTTCAAAATCTTATCAAGGTATGTGCTTTGTGAAAGACCTATGAGGCGTCTCGATCTATCTCTATAGATTTTGATGCCTAATATATAAGCAGCTTCTCCAAGGTCCTTCATTGAAAAACACTTGTTCAAGTAGGCCTTAATGCTGTCCAGAAGTTTTGTATCATTTCCCATCAAGAGTATGTCATCTACATATAATAGGAGAAATGCTCTGAGCTCCCACTCACTTTCTTGTAAACGCAGGCTTCTCCATAAGTCTGCATACTCCCAAACGCTTTGATCATCTCATCAAAGCGAATGTTCCAACTCCGAGATGCTTGCACCAGCCCATAAATGGATCGCTGGAGCTTGCATACTTTGTTAGCGTTCTGAGGATCGACAAAACCTTCCGGCTGCATCATATACAACTCTTCCTTAAGATGTCCGTTAAGGAATGCTGTTTTGACGTCCATCTGCCATATCTCATAATCATAGTATGCGGCAATTGCTAACATGATTCGGACGGACTTAAGCTTCGCTACGGGAGAGAATGTCTCGTCGTAGTCAATCCCTTGAACTTGTCGATAACCCTTAGCGACAAGTCGAGCCTTATAGATGGTAACATTACCATCCGCGTCCGTCTTCTTCTTAAAAATCCATTTGTTTTCTATCGCTCGCCGATCATCGGGCAAGTCTGTCAAAGTCCATACTTTGTTTTCATACATGGATTCTATCTCGGATTTCATGGCCTCAAGCCATTTGTTGGAATCCGGGCCCGCCATCACTTCTTCATAGTTCGAAGGTTCATTGTTGTCTAACAACATGATTTCCTTGACAGGGTTGCCGTACCACTCTGGTGCGGAACGTGTCCTCGTGGACCTTGAGTTCGGTAGTAACTTGATCCGAAGTACCTTGATCATCATCATTGTTTTCCTCTTGATGGGCATCACAGAGCGGTTTCTGCGCTGCACCACTTTCCGTTCGAGAGGTAGTACTTCATCGAGTTCTACTTTCCTCCACTTACTTCTTTCGAGAGAAACTCTTTCTCGAAAGCATCCATTCTTAGCAACAAAGATCTTGCCTTCGGATCTTAAGTAGAAGGTATACCCGACAGTTTCCTTAGGGTATCCTATGAATACGCATTTTTCCGACTTGGGTTCGAGCTTTTCAGGTTGAAGTTTCTTGACATAAGCATCGCATCCCCAAACTTTTAGAAAGCGACAGCTTAGGTTTCTTCCCAAACCATAATTCATACGGTGTCATCTCAACAGATTTAGGCGGTGCCCTATTTAAAGTGAATGTAGCTATCTCTAGGCGTATCCCCAAAATGATAGCGGTAAATCGGTAAGAGACATCATAGACCGCACCATATCCAATAGAGTGCGACACGACGTTCGGACACACCGTTTATTTGAGGTGTTCGGCGGCGTGAGTTGTGAAACGAGTCCACATTTCCTTAAGTGTGTGCCAAATTCGTGACTTAAATATTCTCCTCACGATCGATCGTAGGAACTTTATCTTTCATCACGTTGATTCTCTACCTCACTCTGAAATTCCTTGAACTTTTCAAAGGTCTCAGACTTGTGTTTCATTAAGTAGACATACCCATATCTACTTAAGTCATCAGTGAGAGTGAGAACATAACGATATCCTCCGCGAGCCTCAACGCTCATTGGACCGCATACATCAGTATGTATGATTTCCAACAAGTTGGTTGCTCGCTCAATTGTTCCGGAGAACGGAGTCTTGGTCATTTTGCCTAAGAGGCATGGTTCGCATGTGTCAAGCGATTCATAATCAAGAGACTCTAAAGTCCATCAGCATGGAGCATCTTCATGCGCTTGACACCAATGTGACCAAGGCGGCGATGCCACAAGTATGTGGGACTATCGTTATCAACTTTACATCTTTTCGCATCCACACTATGAACATGTGTAATATTATGCTCGAGATTCATTAAGAATAAACCATTGACCATCGGAGCATGACCATAAAACATATCTCTCATATAAATCGAACAACCATTATTCTCGGACTTAAATGAGTAGCCATCTCGTATCAAGCGAGATCCCGATACAATGTTCATGCTCAAACTTGGCACTAAATAACAATTATTAAGGTTCAAAACTAATCCCGTAGGTAAATGTAGAGGTAGCTGCCGACGGCGATCACATCGACTCTAGAACCATTCCCGACGCGCAAGATCGTCACCTCGTCCTTCGCCGATCTCCGTTTATTCCGCAGCTCTGCTGTGAGTTACAAATATGAGCAACGGCACGGTATCAAATACCGGGAGTTACTACGAGTCTCGGTAAGGTACACATCAATTACATGTATATCAAATATACCTTTGGTGTTGCGGCCTTCTTATCCGCTAAGTATTTGGGGCAGTTCCGCTTCAAATGACCCTTCCCTTGCAATAAAAGCACTCGGTCTCGGGCTTGGGTCCATTCTTTGACTTCTTCCGGCAGCAATCTTCTTTGGGCGCGGCAACATCTTTGCCGTCCTTCTTGAAGTTCTTCTTACCCTTGCCCTTCTTGAACTTAGTGGTCTTATTGACCATCAACACTTGATGTTCTTTCTTGATTTCAGCCTCTGCTGACTTGACATCGAGAACACTTCAGAATGGTCTTTTCCATCCCCGCATGTTGTAGTTCATCACAAAGCTCTTGTAGCTTGGTGGGAGGATTGGAGGATTCATCAATGACCGCCTCATCGGGAGGTTAATATTCAGCTGGGTCATACGGTTGTGTAACCGGACATCTTCAAGATGTGCTCTTCGATGTAACTGTTCTCCTCCATCTTACAAGTGTAGAACTTGTCGGAGACATCGTATCTCTCGACCCAGGCATGAGCTTGGAAAACTAGTTTCAGCTCTTCGAACATCTCATATGCTCCGTGATGCTCAAAACGCTTTGGAGCCCCGGTTCTAAGCTGTAGAGCATGCCGCCTTGAACGAGGGAGTAATCATCAAGACGAGATTGCCAGCGTTCATAACGTCTTGGTTCTCTGGGACGGGAGCGTCACCTAGCGGTTCGTCTAGGACATATTGTTTCCTGGCAGCTATGAGGATGATCCTCAGGTTCCGGACCCAGTCCATATAGTTGCTGCCATCATCTTTCAGCTTGGTTTTCTCTAGGAACGCGTTGAAGTTCATGTTGACTTGCGCGTTGGCCATTGATCTACAAGACATATTTGCAAAGGTTTTAGACTAAGTTCATGATAATAAAGTTCTAATCAAATTATGAACTCCCACTTAGATTAGACATCCCTCTAGTCATCTAAGTGTTACACGATCCGAGTCGACTAGCCCGTGTCCGATCATCACGTGAGACGGACTAGTCATCGTCGGTGAACATCTTCATGTTGATCGTATCTTCCATACGACTCGTGTTCGACCTTTCGGTCTCCGTGTTCGAGGCCATGTGCGCACATGCTAGGCTCGTCAAGTTAACCCTAAGTGTTTTCGCTGTGTAAAATTGTCTTACACCGTTGTATGTGAGCGTAAGAATCCATCACACCCGATCATCACGTGGTGCTTAGAAGCGACTTAACTGTAGCAACGGTGCACGATTAGGGAGAACACTTCTTGAAATTTTGTAAGGGATCATCTTATTTACTACCATCGTCCTAAGTAAACAAGATGCATAAACATAATAAACATCACATGCAATTATATAGTTGTGACATGATATGGCCAATATCATAAAGCTCCATTGATCTCCATCTTCGGGGCTCCATGATCATCCTGTCACCGGCTTGACACCATGATCTCCATCATCATGATCTCCATCATCGTGTCTTCATGAAGTTGTCACGCCAACGACTACTCCTACTTCTATGACTAACGCGTTTAGTAATGAAGTAAAGTAGTTTACATGGCGTTCTTCAATGACACGCAGGTCATACAAAAATAAAGACAACTCCTATGGCTCCTGCCGGTTGTCATACTCATCGACATGCAAGTCGTGAATCCTATTACAAGAACATGATCTCATACATCACAATTCTTCATTCATCACAAATTCTGGCCATATCACATCACATGATCAATCGCTGCAAAAACAAGTTAGACGTCCTCTAATTGTTGTTGCATCTTTTACGTGGCTGCGATTGGGTTCTAGCAAGAACGTTTTCTTACCTACGAATCACCACAACATGATTTTGTCAACTTCTATTTACCCTTCATAAGGGCCTTGTTCATCGAATCCGCTCCAAGTAAAGTGGGAGAGACAGACACCCGCCAGCCACCTTATGCAACTAGTGCATGTCAATCGGTGGAACCGGTCTCACGTAAGCGTACGTGTAAGGTTGGTCCGGGCTGCTTCATCCCACAATACCGTTGAGCAAGAAAAGACTAGTAGAGGCAAGTAAGATGACAAGATCAACGCCCACAACAAATTGTGTTCTACTCGTGCATTACAGAACTACGCATAGACCTAGCTCATGATGCCACTGTTGGGGAACGTTGCAGAAAATTAAAATTTTTCCTACGGTTTCACCAAGATCCATCTATGAATTCATCTAAGCAACGAGTCTAGGGAGAGAGATTGCATCTAGATACCACTTGTAGATCGCGTGCGGAAGCTTGCAAGGTGATCATGGAGTCGTACTCGAACATGATTCAAATCACCGAAGTCCAAGTGCTGAACGGATAGCACCTCCGCGTTCAACACACGTATGGGACGAGTGACATCTCCTCCGTCTTGATCCAGCAAGGAGGAAGGAGAGGTTGAGGAAGAGAGCTCCACCGGCAGCACGACGGCGTGGTGATGGTGGAGAAGCAGTACTCCGACAGGGCTTCGCCAAGCACTTACGGAGGAGGAGAGGTGTTGGGGAGGGGAGGGGCTGCGCCTTGGAGATGGGTACAGCAGGCCCCCTCCCTCCCCCCCTTTATATAGGCCCCCTGGGGGGGAGGCCGGCCCCTGGAGATCCAATCTCCAAGGAGGGCGGCGGCCAAGGGGGGTGGAGTGCCCCCCAAGCCAAGTGGGGCGCCCCCCCCCCCACTCCTAGGGTTTCAACCCTAGGCGCAGGGTGGGCCTGAGGCGCACCAGCCCACTATGGGCTGGTTCCTCCCACTTCAGCCCATGGGGCCCTCCGGATAGGTGGCCCCACCGGTGGACCCGGGACCCTTCCGGTGGTCCGGTACATTCTGGGAGACCCGAAACTTTCCCGATGGCGAAATACCACTTCCTATATATTATTCTTTACCTCCCGACCATTCCGAAACTCCTCGTGACGTCCGGGATCTCATCCGGACTCGAACAACATTCGTAGTCACATACTTGACTTCCTACTAACCCTAGCGTCACCGAACCTTAAGTGTGTAGACCCTACGGGTTCGGGAGACACGCAGACATGACCGAGGACGACTCTCGGGCAATAACCAACAGCGGGTCTGGATACCCATGTTGGCTCCCACATGCTCCTCGATGATTTCATCGGTTGAACCATGATGTCGAGGATTCGATCAAACCACATATGCAATTCCTTTGTCAATCGGTGCGTTACTTGCCCGAGACTCGATTGTCGGTATCCCAATACCTTGTTCGGTCTCGTTACGGCAAGTCACTTTACTCATACCGTAATGCATGATCCGTGGCCAACACCTTGGTCAACTTGAGCTCATTATGATGATGCATTACCGAGTGGGCCCAGAGATACCTCTCCGTCATACGGAGTGACAAATCCGATCTCGATCCGTGTCAACCCAACAGATACTTTCGAGATACCGTAATGCACCTTTATAGTCACCCGATTCGTTGTGACGTTTGATACACCCAAGGCACTCCTACGGTAACCGGAGTTACACGATCTCATGGTCGAAGGAAGAGATACTTGACATTGGCAAAGCTTCTAGCAAACGAACTATACGATCTTTTATGCTATGCTTAGGATTGGGTCTTGTCCATCACATCATTCTCCTAATGATGTGATCCCGTTATCAACGACATCCAATGTCCATAGTCAAGAAACCATGACTATCTATTGATCACAACGGGCCAGTCAACTAGAGGCTCACTAGGGACATATTGGGGTCTAATTGTTCACACGTGTATTACGATTTCCGGATAATACAGTTATAGCATGAACAAAAGACAATTATCATGAACATTGAAATATAATAATACTTTTATTATTGCCTCTAGGGCATATTTCCAACACTATCTAGTATAAGAGGAGTAGTACAGATTACAGAAGAAGTAAACCAAGTCGCCGATCGAATGACCAACGACCAAACAGGATGGAAAGCATGTACTGTGCATATATTTATTTCTGAATCCTAACTTTAGCAATTTAGCCATCATATGTGAGAATTCAATTTTATCTATCTCTGAACTCTAGTCTAGTCTGATTCCTCAAAAGTGATATGAATCAGCAAAAGAAAATCAAGGGCCCCTGCCCTCCCACTTTCCTAGAACAAATTCGTGTCAAGATCCAAGGCACTATCTTTCTTGCATCGTAATCAAATTCAATCGGTTCTTGCGGTCAACGAAATGTCTGAATCGGTGGGCTCTGTATGCCTACACATGACCTATTGATCAAAAGAACAAGGAGCGAAACAAAGAGGCACGACAGTTATGTGCGCATCGGCACCGGGGTGGAGGGCTACGACGGGGCCGAACTCCATGCTGATGCCGAGGTCGGCGACCGTGGCCCCGGCGGCGGACGGCGAGCACCGGCCCTGCTTCGCCTGCAACACCTCGAAGTGGTCGTCCAGGAAGGCCACCGCCCCGTGGAGACCGTGAACGCAGCCATAGCCACACCGGCCTCTCGCGCCACGCGCCACGCCCATTGCAGGTGCGAGTCATACACGAGCACCTGGACCGGCTGGTCATCGGCGGGGAGGACCCGGCGGCCTCCATCAGGTGTAGGTACTCGGTGGTGTCGGCGTAGGAGGCGATGTCGCCGACGTCGAAGCTGTAAGAGATGGTGGCCATGGGGAATGGTCATTGAGTGGGGGTCGGGGTGGTGGATAGGACGGGCACTGAGTGGGGGTGGGGACGAGGGTGGGGCGGAGGCCGTGGAAGGTGAGGCGGCGACCGAGGGTGCAGGGTGGGACGCGGGAGAGGGGAAGAGGAGACGCGGCGATCTCGTCTACGGTGAGGGTCGTCAATGGTGGGTGTGGGGGCAGCGGCGGATCGAGATCTGAGGGAGGGAGAGGGCGGGTTGTGTTAGGATCTGGATCGGGGAGGAGGCGGCGGCGCGTTGGATCGAGGAGGAGGCGTTTCGCGTGCTGTGGGACGAAAGGGAATGGGAGAGGAGAAGCCATCGGCGGCGAGCTATGGGAGGGATGAGGCGGTTGGTGAGGAGGAAGGGTTGCCGCGCAGGGAGAGGAGTGGATCGGGATGGGGGCGGCAGCGGCGAGGAGATGGGGGGAGAAGGGTGTGATGGGGGGGTCGATCTGAGCTAGGGTTTGGACTGCGGGTGGGGGTATCTTTTCTTTTTTCTGTAGAAATATGGATGGATGGATGTGGCATGGAGAGATGGATGGATGGATGCATGGACGCCATGTCATCAATCCGTGGGAAGTGTTCTGATTGGTTCGGAAAATCAGTGATTTAAAATAGTTTTCAAGTACTAAAAATAGAGGGATTTTGTGAAGTAGCTACCATTTTTTTTGGCAAAAGAGCACCACACAAATATTCACTAGAGTTAGACCACATTTTATGGATAAGTACCAATTTGTATGCATTTCAGATCTTTCTAGCTATTTTTAATCATTTTCTGAGTGGCAAAAATGATTATTTTTGTGAAGAACCTACCAAATATTTGTTGAAAAATTGGACTCCATCATTTTTCTAAAATACTAGTCTTTATTTAATATACAATTGACCAAACGGTTGGGTGTCAAAAGTTTTGATCCACCTCTGGTGAAAAAGACCAAATTTCCGCGGGTTCAGCTGAAAGCGGGTCAAATTTGAACTGCAACTGCCTCATAGTTTGCTCTTTATTTTTTCCAAAAATCATTTCTAAGTACATAAGTATCTCTTTGATCAGATAAACATCAAAAGTTTTCCAAGATTCAACCACTAGCTAGGAACGGTCAAGCCCACTGTTTTGACCACATTTTGAAATGGGCATAAAAAGTTCAAAAAAATCAAAAAAGTGGAAAACCTCTGCATCGTGTCATTATATGTGACCAAGTTTCCAGGAAAATTATAAACTTTTAATACCGAAATTATTTTAAAAAAGTGTTCTAAAAAATGAGCTATCATGCGTGAAGATTCATGGCTTTCAAGCCAAATGATCAATCTTATGGCCACATTCATGGCATATTTTATTCAAATGATCTCATATTGTGCACAAGGGTGCATCTTGGAATTCCAAACAATGTTGCCTAAGGTAGTTTTCATTTTCTTTGCACGGAAAATTCATTTTCCATTTTCCGAGTGCCCGAAATGAGCTTTTTTTGTGAAGGATCTACCATATATTTGTTGCAAAATTGTACCTAATAAATTTTCTAAAATAGTAGGCCATATTTAATGCACAATTAACAAAATGGTTGGGTGTCAAAAGTTTTGATCCACCTCTGATGAAAAGACAAATTCCCACCGATTCAGCAAGGAGCGGGTCAAATTTGAACTGCAGCTGCCTCATAGTTTGATCTTTATTTTTTCCAAAAATCATTTCTAGGTACATAAGTATCTATTTAATCAGAGAAACATCAATTTTTTTCCAAGATTCAACCACTAGCTAGGAACGGTCAAGCCCGCCGTTTTGACCGCATTTTGAAACGGGCATAAAAAATTCAAAAAAATCAAAAAATTGGAAAACCTTCACATTGTGTCATTATATGTGACCAAGTTTCCAGGAAAAATAACAAACTTGTAATACGGAAATTATTTTAGAAAAGTGTTCTAAAAAATGAGCTATCATGCGTGAAGATTCATGGCTTTCAAGCCAAATGATCAATCTTATGGCCACATTCATGGCATAGTTTGTTCAAATGATTTCGTATTGTGCACAAGGGTGCATCTTGGAATTCCAAACAATGTTGCCTCAGGGAGTTTTCATTTTCTTTGCACGGAAAATTCATTTTCTATTTTCTGAGTGCCTGAAATGAGTTTTTTTGTGAAGGATCTACCATATATTTGTTGCAAAGTTGGACCAAATCTATTTTCTAAAATACTAGGCCGTATTTAATGCACAATTGACAAAATGGTTGGGTGTCAAAAGTTTTGATCCACCTCTGGTGAAAAAGACAAATTCCCGCTGATTCAATAGGAAGCGGGTCAAATTTGAACTGCAGCTGCCTCATAGTTTGCTATTTATTTTTTCCAAAAATCATTTCTAGTTACATAAGTACCTATTTAATCATAAATACATTGTTTGGTGGCGATACGTCGAGGTTTGGACGGTGGCCGAGGGCCCCAACTCTAGAGCATGTAAACTCGCATGCCCGCCGCGTGGTCACCACGTGACCGTGGCGTTGCCATGTGTTCTGGCCGTCCTAGGCATGTCTAGTGGGTTGGGCACTCCCGAGGTAGGTGCTAGGATGAAAATCACAACATAAGATTCTCACGAGGAGACCGATCGATGCTCAAACATGAATAAGCAACCAAGTGTTTGATTAGCAGTATGGGAAATGCACATGGATAATGGGCGTGAGTTTTGGCTGAGAATGATCAGTTACTAAGAAGACCGTCTTCATAAATTTTCAGCTCAAAAGGAGGAGCGTAGGTGGTACTTGCTTTGCAAAGTACCACATTGGACATAAATACGAATGTTGATGCTGGGCTCAAAATAATGAATGGATTGAGCTGGCATTTGGTGGAGGATGGTTATTTGGGCATAGAAAAGCACTGTAGAAAATGGATACCATTTGGACATGCCAAAGTGGTACTTCCTTCACAAAGTGTTTTTCTGAACAGAATAGGAAAATGAATATTTTTGAACTAGGCAAGGAAGGTTTTGTACATATTTGACAAAGATATGACCCAAAGAATTTATGAGATTTTGGGAATTTTGGGAATGACAGAAATATAGGTTGCTTCACAACCTATGGCAAAAACTGCCACATGGACATGACACATAGGCAAAACTGATGAGGTGGCGCCTAGTCATAGCAACCCACCACAATTTACAAGGTTATGACCATCTATATTGGTCATGATCAGCTAGAAATAAGGCAGCGGACCAGTGCTATCTGCTTTATGACCATTTCGTGCAAGGAAATTATGACCTTTCCGACCAAAATGGTCGTTATAGTTTAGGGTTTGGAGCCCCCCAAACAGCTTTTGACCAATTGGTCTGAAATGGTCATAGATCTATGACCAATTCTTCCAGGGTCACTGACAGAAGGTCACTAGTTGACATATTTCTTGTAGTGCTTATGATTAACCCTCCCGCAAGCATCCGCAACTACGAGAAAAGTATTAAGAATAAATTGTAACCATAGCATTCAACTTTTGGATCCAATCAGTCCCTTACGGAATAGCGCATAAACTGGGGTTTAAGATTCTGTCACTCTCGCAATCCATCATCTAATTAATACTCCACAATGCATTCCCTTAGGCCCAAATATGGTGAAATGTCATGCAGTAGACGTTCATGACACCACTAAGGGAATCACTACATGCATACCATCAAAATATCGAACACACATCAAGTTCACATGATTACTTGCAACATGATTTCTCCCATGACCTCAAGAACAAAAGTAACTACTCACAAATGATAATCATGCTCAAGATTAGAGGGGTATTAAATAACATAAGGGATCTGAACATATAATCTTCCACCAAATAAACCATATAGTAATCAAGTACAAGATGTAATCAACACTACTAGTCACCTACAAGCACCAATCTATAGTTCCGGTATCAAGATTGAACACTAGAGATGAACTAGGGTTTGAGATGAGATGGTGCTGTTGAAGATGTTGATGGATATTGCCCTCCCCAAGATTGGAGAGTTGTTGGTGATTTTGACGACGATGATTTCTCCCTCCGAGAGGGAAGTTCCCCTGGAGAAGTCGCTCCACCGGAGCGCAAAAGTACTCCTACCCAAGTTCCGCCTCGAGATGGCGGCGCTCCGTCCCGAAAGTCCTCTCCTTATTTTTTCGAGGTAAAAATGACTTATATACCAGAAGATGGGCACCGGAGGTGTGCCTGGATGAGCACAACCCACCAGGGTGCCCCCTCCAGTACTTATTTGCTCCATTATTTCTCATTTATTCCTTAAAAAAATCCTCGTGAAGTTTCAACTTGTTTGGAGTTGTGCAGAATAGGTGGCCTGACGTAGCTTTTTCAGGTCCCAATTTCCAGCTGATGGAATTCTCCCTCTTTGTGTGTACCTTGCATATTATGAGAGAAAAGGCATTAGAATTACTCCAAAAGCATTATTATGCATAAAAACCTCATATATAACAGTAGGAAAACATGATGCAAAACGGACGTATCACTTTCCGCCGCCTATCTGCACCGACATTGTAGAGTCTTGTCGACTAGTTTTTTTTGCGGGATTGGGCCGGGGATTTTTCTCATGGAGAGGGTAATCAACTTAGCGAAATATTCACTCATCTCTTATCGCAGTTCATCCGTCATTGTTAATCAACAAGCGGAATCGCCGTGGAATCATTTTTGTTCTATTTGATTTGCGGGTGTTCATTCATGTGTCCACAGTGCGAGCACAAATCGGGCAAGTGTGGTCGCGGCCAGTCAGAAACAAAATTCTATCTCACCATTCCGGATGACTTCAGGGAGTGCTCGGTATGTTCAATCTCAACCTAGCACGGTCGGCACTGTCGGCATGTTCCTAGATTATCTATATATTTGCATCAAATCTTTGTTACATTATCTATTTTTAATTATATATTTCTGTACTTTTCTTTCATCTATATATTGATTTTTTCTATCAGTTACATCCATATTTGCATCTTGCTCTATTATTTCAATATATCTAATTTACGATCTTTATTTTCATTTCAAGTAGTACATCCCTTGCTTTGCAAGTACAGGAGTAGAAGGAATCTTGGGCTTTACTTTGTTGATGACTCCCAGGATATCATATTGACAAAGCAGGATGGATTTACAATGACGGTTAGCATAAAACTTGATAAAGATGGTCACTCCTATTTTAATGTGAAGTTTTGGAGAAAAATGTCTAAGTGTTATGCACTAAAAGCTGGCAATAAAATTCTAGTGTGTGCACCACAGCCTGGTCTAATTAATATGGATGTTTACTTCCCCAACGTCATCAGCCGATCAAAGTCTGATCGAGGTTAGTGTACTTTGAACTTTCTCCATGCCGTCATATTACTTAGCAAAATAGGGGTATTTCTTCTGACTAATTGACCACTATTTAAGCAATAAATTGTGATTTCATTTTCTGACTATGTTCCTAGGCAGTAACACATTCTGTTTACCAATTTATGCACACTATATATTCTTCTGCCATGTTCTGAATAAATGATACCTTTCAACCTTTTAAGCAGGATATGTTGGATGCATAGTGAACAATTTGTATGTTACTAAGCGTACCAAATTTCACTGGAAGGACTTGAAGCATGTCATAAACTTTGTTGATAATCTGTTTTTATTCTACATTTCAACAGAAATTGCCTGCGGTAGCAGTTCCTAGATTGATTTCCCGGCGTGGTCGAATTACACTTGGGTTTGCTAATAACACCAAAGTGATTGCAAGGTACTGCATTTCCCGCAGAAATAGAACCTTTCAAATTTACTAGTTCTCGCTTGTCATGGCAATGCATCCATATTGGAAAATTGGAGACACTATTCTACTCATGCTCTACCAAGGCACAGGAGGGCTCTTCCTTTTCACTGAGGAGATGCCGAGTCGCCGTGATCAAGATGCTTACAGCGGATAGTTGTGGTTGTTGGCCCTCAGCCTCTTAAAATGTGCTAGCTGTTAATGTTAATTATGTAGATATGGACTGTGACAGCCTGGATTTTGCCTTCTCTCTTTTTGCGGACTTGTTTTGCCTTTGCTTTGGATTTGAGTTTTGGAATCAATTCAAATGGACTTATCACTTGGGCATGCCCTTGACTTTTACCCAAGTGACCCATATACCTATCATTCAACCTCATTTCTCTCAAAACCCCTAAAATGGCCCACTGAATATTTTTCATAAAGGAAAAATATTCATTTTCCTTCTGAAAACTCATTTCAGAAACTAGTGCTCCAAAGCAACCCCTATTTTTATTGCTCCAAAAATCTTGATATAACTCCTGAATTTTCTTTGAACCTTGGCCGACCTCCCTGAGAAAAAATATTGCATGACTTTTTTTAATATTTTTGCTATAGAAAATCATTTCCCTTCTGGCCCAAAAATGCAGTTTGTACAACAAGTGTATTTTTCCTTGATCCTTTGGAGCTGGTTTTTCTTGAGCCTTATTACCCTCCTAAGTAACCCTTAACCCCAGGAGATCAGCCCTAATGGCCTTCTAGAAGCCCTGCTAACTTGGCGACCAAGTTTCTGTCCAGAAACTTGCCAGCAAGCTAGAGTCACATCTGGTCGGCCTGACATTGAGTCTTCACCTTTCCTAGACTAAACACTGCATGGACTACAGCCCAGACAAGGATTGGCCATGCGTGGGCATCATTTTGACCATGCCAGGGTGGTGACCGCGTGCGGACACGAGGCCTGGCATGCGTTCGACGTGCTCTGTGTCGCGCCAGTGCCTCTGTTCAGCACGTGCTCGAGCCAGAGCTCACCGCCGATTTTTGTGTCGTGCCACCACCTTTGTATCTTCACCCTTGACCCCTCCCTGGTGCTCACTGACGCAGGAGACGCCACAGCGAGCACGGGTACGTCGCGGCCAAAAGCCACAGTGCACCCGTGCGCCTGTCTTCTTCTCCCCCTCCTCCCTGTGCTCGTCCGCGAGCGTGGATAGCGTCGGCTTCGAGAGAGCTCCGACGGTGACATGTTGCCCGTTTCCCCTCCGGCTATAAATAGAGCCCTCCTCTCCATCCCGAAGCCTCACACTGCACCACTCAACCTCCATGAACACGCAGCACAGCCGCAACCCGGCCGGGCAGGCCTCTGCCTGTCGTGCCTGGCCTGAGCTCGCCGACGACCCCCAGCCTAGCCACTCCGTTATCGAGCTCTTGGAGCCCAACCAACCCCTCAGGTGTGTCTCTGGAGATCCACTGGTGACGCCTGGTAGCCGTAGAGCCCCTGGAACCACCCCTCGCCGCCGCCTTCTTCTTCTCCGGCAAGTTCCGACCGCCGCCACCGTTTGGGAGGTTGATTGTGAGCAGCTTCGGCCATCCCCCGACGTGCCATGGGTACAAGCATGTGTGCCGTAGACTCCTCTTCAATCCTATCCCTCTGGTTTTGCCCAAGGACCCCTCCTCGTCGGTGTGAGCTCCCGCGAAGCGCCGTCGCACTGTGTTTCTCTCCCCCTCCTCTCTCCTGACTGGTGGGGCTCGGTGTCAACCTCTCCACTCACACCCGAAGCGGTACAAGTGGAGGCGTCTTCTGGCTTTATGCCATCGACGTCACCCCCAGGTTTTTGTTATTTCAAATTTATTCAAATATTTTGACCAGAACTTTGACCAGTGATATCTCCTAGCCTATAAGTCCAAATGAGTTGTTTCTTTTTGCATTGTGTTTGTTCCAGAAAGCTCTAGCAGCACACCAAAGTGTGGATTTTTCCTTGCTGCCTAGAATCTCTGGTGATTTTCAGAATGATTCTTGATATTTTGTTTTGTGGTTTTTAAATATTTTCAGAGGGAGAGACTTGTCTTGAAGCTATCCAGGAGGAGTGTGAACCTCCTCTGCACTAAGGCAAGCCACACCAACATTTGGATGGTATCATTTCAGTATCTAAGATTTTCCTACTTGAATGTGAGCTATTTTTCATGCATTTAAATTAGTTAATTAATTATGGTTTAATGCGAGTTACTTTGTCATGCTTGATATGCTTGTTTAAGTTACTAGTTGAATGCACAAACTAGTTTGGTCAAGTAGAGCAAAGTTTTAGGTTTATGAAAGTACTTTGGTAAGTAAGGGTAGTTTATTTTGATAATTGGATATTCATATAAATTATAAGTTAGCCAAAATGATGCATGATAATAACAAGTGTAGTAAAATTAGTAAGGTTTACTGATGAGGAGTTCAAGAAAGTTATTTTCATAATGTTGATCCGTTCTCATGAGTTGCATGTTGTGCATACCAAATAGTTGCATGATCATGGCATCGTATGACTTGGAGTGAGTTTATTTTCAAGTTAAGCCTGATAATAATCCAACTTGAATATAACGTTGCTCAAGTCATGGTGCCACTGAATCGGGTTTTCTCAGTGCGCCACATTTACCTTATGGGGGGTCTTGATTCGCTCCTTTATCGTACCTCTTACCGGTGCCTCCAACGAGGGAAGGTTATGGGCATGCGGTACCCTAGCCCGGTAAGCAAACATAACCTTGTGTGCCTGTTTGTTTTCATGGCCTCCAACTAGGGATGGTTATGGACCGTTTTGCCATGACAGTGGCCGAAGATGCCTTTGGTAGGCATGGGGCCACCCATGACTTAGCCCTGAGAGGGTGTTGGTCGGAGTGGCCGGGAGAGTGTCATGGCAAGGGAAGGGTTTCGTCGGAACACCGTTGGTCCACCCGAATGGGAGTGCCGGGCCATAGGTTCTGTGGTGTGGGTAAAGTGCGCTACCTCTGCAGAGTGTATTTAATCTATCGACAGCCGCATCCTCGGTTATGGACACAACTCGGAGGTAGGTCACACCATGGATCAACAATTATAATTAATGCACACTAAGTATTTATTGTTGGCACTGGTTTTATGATGATTTGTGGATCATGTGATGATCGTAAATGTTTGGCTTCAGTTGTGATCCGGGTATGATCACCGTCTGGTAAGCGAGTCCGTGTGACTCGGTGCACATGTTGGTTTCACCGCATTAGTAGTATTACTTGCATTGCATTAACCTGATTAATTATCATGATATTGTTTGTCATTATGCTTATGTTTGTTGTGAGCTTGCAAGTACATTCAATGTACTGACCTGGCGTGTCAAGCCAGCTTTCAGGCAAGTCATATCGGATCAGAGAGCTTCCCGCGTCTAGAATCTTGTCCATGTTGGTGTCCCTGTGCTTTGGAGTTCCACTTCATCATTATTCCGATGCTGCTTAGTTTATGTGATCGAGGCCCTTTCATGTTCATTAAATACTGTACATACTATTCAGCTGCACCATGTGCGTCGCTTGGCCTCCTATCTTTATGTAGTATCAGACTTATGTTTCCGCTAGCATCAATAAAGAAAATGTTTCTGTACCATGTTGTTGTGGTTGCCAGAAGACTTGATCTCTGGGCTGGCAATGCAAGGTAAACCGGTTGCTCTGAGCTGAGGTGCCACATGGACCATATGGTGGTTTGCCCTTAGCCTGTTAAAATATGATAGTTGTTACTATGCTAAGTATGTAGATATGGACCATATGGTTGTCAAAACCGTCTTACCAGGATCCTCCACTACTGCAGGATGCTGCTAACACGACACTACGAGCAGAGACCCTTCGAGAAATTGTGTGCGATGCAATAATCGCAAACGGTGGTGTCAGAGAACCGTCAAGAATGTTCAAAACGTTTGTGATGACGGATGCATCAAACACGGTTCAGATTTTAGTTGCATGTGCGATGAAGGGCATACGGTTGATCCAGTAGAAGTGTTTCTGATGAGGTAGAACAACATAAACGGGGAGCCATATCAATGTGTGTGCGATATACGACATAAAGTTCCCTCCGATGAACTATGTGCTATTAGGGAATGCAACAGAAAGGTCAGCCAGATCAAGGTGTGTGTGATATACGGCATATGGTTAACTCGAACAAACTGTTTTCGATTAGGCAAGAGAACGGAAACGGTTCATCTTAACAAGACGTGTGTGATATGCCGCATTTGCGATCGGCCAAAAGAACATGAATGATTCGTGTAAACCAGATGTGTGTGATATGCAGCAAATAGCCCACTAGGATGAGCTGTTTGGGATGAGAAATTATAACATAGACGGTTACTATAGTAAGTTCGTGTGTGATTCTGTTCGTACAAAAAACTTTGAAAAAAATGCAAACTAGTTGCTTGCGGGGGCTAGGAGTATCGCACACAATGCGTCTTCGAGTACTTGTGTGCGATGATTAGTAAGTTACACATAATGAACGGTGTCAAGGGTGATATGCTAATCATGGAGTCCGAGAAGACCGTCGTCGGAAGGCCGCCGACTCAGCTTTTTAGCCCATATTATATTATAATTGTATGCATAAGTAGGTCGTGAGTGTTTTGTGCCTTGCCGCATGTGGCATTTTAAATTATCCTGAATATGTAAGACAATTATTAACCGTTGCCATTGTAAATTTGCCTCAACAGCGAGCAGAGCGCGCAGGGACGCCATGGACTCGCAAAAAGGAAAAAAAAGCAGGGATGCCACGGCGAGTAACCACGTGGTCAACCTTCTGGCACCCCGTGGGAGACGCAACAACGCATCAATAGGACACGATGGTGATATCATGACCATGTGTGATAGTGGGCAGACACGTACACGTACATCCGAGAATAAGAGCCCATGTTTCGGGATTCCGATGCATGGCATACGGTTGATCCGAAAGAACTATTTGCAATGAGACGGAACAACAAAAATGGGGCTTTGTGGGCCTAGAACCATCAATAAATTTTGAATTTGTTTCTCCTCACATTGTAGATTACAACGCAATAAGTAATTGCAAATCTATTCACACAGATCAAACTAATATGTGTTCACACCAATCAAACTAATATATGTTCACACTTAGCACCGGGCTATAAAAACTACCCACTCGAAAATTACTTCACAGTTCCTCTCCTCGTCACCTACAAAACTGCTCTTTCCTGTCAAGTCGTCCCGCCATGACCGAGAGGAGGAGTTTCGGGTGGGCATATAACTAGGCAGCAAAGACCAAGGCCGTGGAAGGACTAGAGAGGAACCGCTGTGAAGCGGCAGTCGCAGCAAAGATGTCCCGTCGTGCCGCGAAGCTGAAAGTGCGTTATATCGACTAGAGGGGGGTGAATAAGCGATTTTTATGAATTCTTCACTGAGGAATTTACTGGTGAGGAAATTCCTAAATGAAGAACTACTTGTTGCGGAATAAGTACTCAAATGTAAACATAAGAGAACACAGGTGAGGGAGTCCTGGACTGGGGGGTGTCCGGACAGCCGGACTATCATCGTCCGCCGGACTCCAAGACCACGAAGATACAAGATTGAAGACTCCGTCCCATGTCCGGATGGGACTTTCCTTGGCGTGGAAGGCAAGCTTGGCGATACGGATATGCAGATCTCCTACCGTTGTAACCGACTCTGTGTAACCCTAGCCTCCTCCGGTGTCTATATAAACCGGAGGGCTTTAGTCCATAGGACACAACATACATTACGACAATCATACCATAGGCTAGCTTTAGGGTTTAGCCTCCTTGACCTCGTGGTAGATCCACTCTTGTACTACCCATATCACCAATATTAATCAAGCAGGACGTAGGGTTTTACCTCCATCGAGAGGGCCCAAACCTGGGTAAAACATCGTGTCCCTCGTCTCCTGTTACCATCCGCCTAGACGCACAGATTCGGGACCCCTACCGAGATCCGCCGGTTTTGACACCGACATTGGTGCTTTCATTGAGAGTTCCTCTCGTGTCGCCACCGATAGGCTTGATGGCATCTACAACCAACGACGCTGTCTGGGTGAGACTTTTCTCCCGGACAGATCTTCGTCTTTCGGCTTCCGCCTTTGCTGCGGGCTAATTCGCTTGGCCATCTGGAGCAGATCGAAAGCTACGCCCCTGGCCGTCAGGTCCGATTCGGAAGCCTAAACTTCACGGCCGATGTCCGCGGAGACTTGATCTTCGACAGACTCAAGCCACAGCCAAGCACGCCGCACTGTGACTATGGGCATGATCTAGCTCTGCTGCCGAACAGTGCCTTGGTGGCCGCACACGAATCCGCTTCGGCCATTAGTCCGGAGCCGATCGCCCAGATCGAGGATCGGTGGATAGATGCCGCCTTGGGGGCTTCAACTTCCACGGCGATGGAGCCGAACACTAATCTTGTCCCCCGCGAAACTCGTGATTCCGAGGCGCCGGACTCGTTGCCGGACTCCAGGCCTCCCACGCCCCCACCAATCGAGTCGGATTGGGTGCCGGTTCTGGAATTCACCGCCGCGGACATCTTCCAACACTCGCCCTTTGGCGACATCCTAAATTCACTAAAGCATCTCTCGTTATCGGGAGAGTCCTGGCCGGACTATGGCCGGGACGGTCGGGATACGGACGACGAAGAAATTCAGAGCCCACCCACCACCCACTTTGTAGCCACTATCGACGATCTAACCGACATACTAGACTACGGCTCCGAAGACATCGACGGTATAGACGACGATGCCGGAGACGAACAAGAAACAGCGCCTATAGGGCACTGGAAGACCACCTCGTCATATGACATATACATGGTGGATACCCCAAAAGAGAGCGATAACGAGGACCAACGGGCCGCGGCAGAAGATAACCCCGCCGATAAACAACCAAAACGGCGGCGCAGACGCCGCCCTAAGCCCCGCCTCGACAACAACAACGCTCCTAAAGACCCCGCAATACAGCAGGGCACAAAAGTGGACGATTTAACATGCAGATAAGCAACCGTCCGAACAAGACGAAGTCGATAATCAGTCCAGGCCCGTAAACCGACGGTTCGGACGATCTCACGCGGGCACGCCACCGGAAGGTAAAAACCTTCGGAAAAGACTCGTCAACACTGCAAGAAGCTTGAAGAAGGAAAAGCGGAAGCTCAAAACAGCGGAGGACACACTCATAATGAGGTGGAGCAAAGTACTCAAAACCGCGGATAAATACGGCAATAGCCACCAATCAAAGAGCTACCCGAAGCGCAAGCTGCTACCAGAATTCGACGACGAGGCCATAGAGCCCCCACAGTCAAAAAATAAAGAGGCTGCATGGTCGGATAGACGGCCGGATGACAGACCAAATTCTGAAAGCGGCGCCACACATAAACCAACCAATGAACTTGGAAGGACAGATGGCCCAGTCAGGTCCATCTACGGGCCAAAGAAGAAGGCCCCAGGAAGCAAGACAACACGTCAAATGTTCAAGATAGCGGCACACCCAAATACAGGGCGCCAGACACCCACTATGTTTCACTAATGAAGTGCTGGACCATGAATTCCCAGCAGGATTTAAACCCATAAACATAGAGGCTCACGATGGAACTACAGCACTCGAGTCTGGATAGAAGATTATATACTACATATACACATGGCCAGAGGAGATGATCTCCACGCCATAAAATACCTACCCTCAAGCTTAAAGGGCCAACCCGTCATTGGCTTAAAAGCCTCCCGTAAAACATCTTGTTGGAAGTTGGGAAGAGCTCGAGGATGCATTTAGAGCAAATTTTCAAGGACTTATGTCCGCCCTCCGGACGCAGATGATCTAAGTCATATAACTCAACAGCCGGAGAGTCGGCCATGAAATTCGGAACAGGTTTTCACCAAAAGAACCAAATAGTCGATCGTCCGGACGCTCAAGCCTTAGCAACTTTTAAACACAATGTCCGAGACGAATGGCTTGCTGTGCACCTCGCCAAGAGAAACCGAGGACAATGTCCGCACTAACAAGCCTCATGACCCGCTTCTGTGCGGGAGAGGATAGCTGGCTAGCAAGATGCAGCACCAGCGACCCAAGTACATCCGAGATAAGAGATGGAAACGGAAAATCATGGCGCAGAAAAGAGCAGCGCCGGAATAAAGAGAAAAGCCCAAAGAGCACGACAGTCAACGCCGGATTCAAAAGCTCGCGGCCAAACAACAAAACATCGCCTCTTAAGGATGACAACGATGAGTTGTCCAACTTAAATAAGATCCTGGGTCGGATATGTCAAATCCACAGTACCCCCGAAAAGCCTACAAACCATACCCATCGAGATTGTTGGGTTTTCAAACAGTCCGGCCGACTAAACGCCGAACACAAGGGGCTCGACGCCTCAAGCGAAGACGATAAACCCCACCAGCAGCGCACCGGAAAACAAAAGACTTTCCCACAAGAGGTCAAAGCAGTAAACTCACTTCATGTGATAATACGGAAAAATAGTGCGGCACTTCCTAAAAAGAGCCTCGCACGGTCCAACCCAGCAGACCATAGAGATTGGATATCAAAACCAATCACTTTCGACCACCTGGACTATTCTAGAAGCGTTCGAAACGCGGGACGGACTGCCCTGACTTAAACCTGCTGTATTCAAACACAATCCGCAAGATGGGGATAGACCCTACCAAAATTCGACATAGCTGCACTTCCTTCAAAGGAGTGACGCCAGGCCCTTATGCCAAGTGCACAGGCTCCCTATTACTAGAAGTCGTGTTCGGATCACCGAACAACTTTCGGCGCGAAAAACTAACTTTTCATATCGTCCCATTTAAAAGTGGATACCAAGCACTCTTGGGACGAAGGCTTTTGTCCGCTTCAACGCCATACCACATTACGCGTCTCGACACTCAAGATGCCGGTCCGCGTGGCATCATTTCAGGCGAGGGTCAATTAAAGACCCGGACACGGATAGACGAGTCCGCATCGGAGGGCTAGGGCTCCCTAGCCGCACACCCTTCACAAGGGGCTGCGCTAAGCTAAACAACCGCGGGTTCATTCAAACCCCGCTTTGCTTATTCATATTTTTTCTTTCACACATACCTTTTTTTCGCACGAATTATTTTTAAAACTAAGCGTTCCTCTCTTTTTACAGATGAACAACGCGCATACCCGTCCAGGATAACGGCACAACGGAGACACAGGCGCAGACGCAGAGGGACCCGCTATGCAGGATTCTTTTCAGATTAAGACCCTGCAGAAGCTTTTTATCGTCTCTTGTTGTTATCCTCCCTTGGTTTTTTCCTATAACCAAAAGCGGAGCCTGACGTTTTGGCATCGGCCGCGTCAGAAGACCATGCCCGTACCTGGACACTAGGGGCTTAGGGCATTATTCTACCCATTATCATAAAGACCGAACACCTTAGGGAGTGTTGGCGCCTCGAAGTTAGGCATTATATGCATCAGCTCCAAATCATGTCTTTGGTCAAATGTTGGGTTTGCCCGGCTCCCGTGTTTTGCTGCCTTATGTTCCAGATCATCGCTAACGCGGCACCGTGGAGAACTATCGCGATTGTGCCCGGTTAATTTGGCGAGCACCTCAAGAGAGAAAGCCGAAAATCGATCATGATATAGCGAGAGACCGGTCAACCACTCGATCGACTACCGGAATGTTTAGAATTCCCCACTTTGACGAAGGACCGTTTCCCGGTCAGGCACACACGCGCCCTGAAATCGGAGAAGTGCGGTGCCCCCAGGGCCTATATCGTAGCCCCACCCTTGAACTCCACTGGCTAAGTGAAAGCGATAAAGCATTATAGTCCGGATTGCCTCGTTCGCTACGCTACCACCTCCTAAACAGGACCGAGACGTCGGATTAAGTGTGAACACGTGCTATTTTTGCGAACACCCCCGCACCCTAGGCGTGGGTGCTGAAGCCGAAGACTGCAATCTTTCAGGTTATACAAATGTATACGAAAACGGCCGCATAGGAGAAGTTTTACTACTTGGGACGCACAAGTATAAAAAAGCAGTTATCACATAATCATCGTTTTACAAGCTAAAACGTTCATTTGAACGTGACATTTTTTGAGCACTGCGACTCTATTACACGAGCGCCACGCATAACTTCCCCGAAATAGTGCTCGGCGGGGAGCCGGCTTTCATCCAAACCCTGGGCATCAACAGCGGTGGCATCCATCTCCGTCCAATGCGCCTTCACACGGGCAAGAGCCATCTGCGCGCCCTCGATGCAGGCCGACCGCTTCATCTCCTTGATATGCGGCATCGCTCCAAGGAATTGCTGCAGAAGTCAAGTACTCGTCGCTTTGGGCCTCTCGCCGCACATGAGCCACGATGTCAGTCCTGGCAAGTCCGGACAATCTATTTAGCTCGGCCCATTCGGCCAACCGGTCGGTCAACGGAAGTAAGCGATCCAGACTATGGAATTGAGTCCAAAATAGCTCTTCCGTCTTGTGATCCTTCTGGCTCCGGAAGTGCTCAACGGCATCAGCCGCACTTGCCGCTAAGTCCATATACGGATCCTCCGGACTCCACAGCCGATCAAATTGAGCATACTTTTGATCCATAAACCGGTGACACAGCAGAAAAGGTTTGCCAGCTACGATATCTCCGGCCTGGCGCAGCTCCTCCTTCATGGCCCGCATTGCAGAGCGGGCATCCTTGGCCTCGGCGGTGGCCTTCCTCAGGTCTTCCCGCTCCGATAAGCGCTCCTTTTCAAGAGCCTCATAGCGGTCGGCAGCATCTTTTACTTTCACGGCCAATTCGGCCTCCTCTTCCCTGCTTAGGAAGTGTGCAGCCCTTTCGGCTTTCAACTCCTTGGCCGCCCTCGAGGCAGCCGCGTCACTCCTTCGGGCTTGCTCCTTAGCTTGAGCAAGTTCGGCACGAAGGCTCTCCACAAAGATCAGCACCATCTCAGATAACAGATATAATTTATCGAGGAGGGCTTTGACCCCTTAATAAAGCGATCGTGGAGAACTCATTTACCTTGCGACTCGTCAAGTCGCCGGTTGACAAGTGCGATGTCCGATCCGCCACGCTGTTGCCGATTAACTCGGCAACCCCACTAGTCCGACTAGCCTCGGACTATCCGCCACCCGCATAGGAACGGCGACATTCATTACTTATGATTTCGATCCTCGACGCTGTCGTTTTCGACAACCTACCGAGTCTTAGGGCTACTATCTATACAGGCACACTTTTATGTGCAAAACTTTCAAAAAATAGATGGTGCGCCATTTTCGCACCTCAAATCCCGCCAGCAAACTCATAGCGGCATTACGCAATCCGCCTCGGCGGATTTAAATCCTTCCAATCACCACACGATCAACGCACGGGATCTTTTGAGATGGACGCCTCTCAAGCAGATTCTTGATTCTCCCGCCGGATACCGGCGGGCGCCGAACTCTTCGCCCCTCCGACTCGGGATACCCTCCGTGGCGATACTTCAGCTCGCTCATTTTATGTGACGGCGTAGCAGACGGAGGCGTTGCTCTCCATCATCTCGGAAGAAGGTCCTCAAGACGAACTCATCTCGAGAAGGCTGCAAACCGAACTGCAGGATAAAAATTTCGTTACCCATGAAGCACAAATGGAGGTATTTTCTTACTAATGAAATCCCCTTTTCATACTCACGGCTCGCTGGAGGGCTGATCCTTTGGCGATGATTGTGCGTCCGGATTCTCCCCGGACGCCGGACCCCCCGGGGAAGATCTCTTCCCCCGTTTAGGAGCTTTGGCCTCCGAATCGTTGGAGGCGGTCCTCTTCTCCCCCTGGAAGGAGGTGTTTTTGATTCCCCCCTCTTCAGACGCTCCTTTCGGCGAAATATTAGCTCCTCTATTTTCCCCATCGCTCCCTTCTATGGGCGCGACCTCCAACATTCTGACTAGCACGGGCTCCAGTGCGGTCTCTGGGAGGGGAGCCGGACACCTTATCAGCTTCAATCGCGTTACCCACTCCTGTAAAGAGTAATGGGTCAGGAGGCGAACTCTAGAAAAGCAGATAAACAGAACGTCCGGACTCTGAGCTATTTACCTGAGTATCCGGGCAATTGCTGCTTAGGTCAGCATCCTCGGTCAATTCCGGACACGCTACCTGCGGTCCGAAGAACAACCCGAACATCTCCGCGGGTGTCGCACCCATGAAGTGCTGGAGAATTCGGGGTCCCTCCGGATTGAACTCCCATAGACGGAGAGGACGGCGTTTGCAGGGCAGAAGACGCCTGATTAGCATAACCTGCATCACCACGACCAGATTGATCTCCCTCGCCTGGAGGTCTCGAATCCGGCCCTGCAATAAGGGCACGTCTTCGGACGGCCCCCAGTTGAGCCCTTGGTTGACCCACGACATCAGTCGGCATGGAGGTCCCGGGCGGAATGAAGGCGGCGGCTTTTGCTTGTCGCCTTCGAGCGGTGATATAGAACCACTCCTGCTGCCACAGTCCGAGTTCCTCTTGGAAGGAACCTCGGGCCACGGGCATCGGCCTTCGCTTATGTCCGCCACAAGACTCCGCTTGACACCCCGATCATCTTGGCCCACATTGAAGGTCTTCAGCCACGGCCGAAGTGGGGAGGACGCGGAGGAGGGCTTCAGAGACGATAATGAATGCGGAGATATGGAGGATGGACTCGGAGCCAAGTCGTGAAAATCCAGCCCGTAGTAGAACATGAGCCCTCTCACGAAGGGATCCGCTGGAAGCCTAAACCCGACGGAGGTGGGATACTGAAGACAACATACTCACCGGCTCAAGGGCACGGCCTGCCCCTGGGCAGGCAACCCAGCGAAATCTCGTGGAGATGTACTTGGCCTCACGCAGCTTTAACACGCCCTCCTCCGTGACGGAGGAGGGCATCCACCCACCTTGGAGGTCGGAGCCGACATGGTTGAGAATCCGGCGCCGAACTGGGGCTCTGGGTGTTGGAACCGGGAGCGAGAAGGAGATTCGATGCGAGATTGAAGAAAAAGAACGAGCCTTGGTCCTCTTATAAAGGGTAAAATACCAAGAGCCGCCTCCGTGACCGCTTGGGATTCGCCGATAGAGGAGGCGGGCGACGGCACGGTTGGGTTACCCATGCACGTATTGATGAGGATCCCGGAATAAGGGGACACGATCTCGCTCGACAAGACGCGTTGCAAGAAACGCGCCGCTAAACGTGCCGAGGTGGTATAATAAAAACGATTCAAGTAAAGGCTTGGTAGCGGTGTGATGTCATGCCGCGTAATACGCCGCCAGATTGACTGGTGTACATTTTATTCTCTACGGTGGAATGTGGAATTTATTTTGCGTAACCGACACTATCTGGTGTTCATGATCTTCTCTGGATTATTCAGGGGGAACCCGCCTTGCAATGCCGAACATTATGCGCGACGGACTAATCGTCATTGAAGCCTGGTTCAGGCTACCGAGGAGTCTCGATCGGGGTGTCCGGACAGCCGGACTATCATCGTCCACGGACTCCAAGACTACGAAGATACAAGATTGAAGACTCCGTCCCGTGTCCGGATGGGACTTTCCTTGGCGTGGAAGGCAAGCTTGGCGATACGGATATGTAGATCTCCTACCGTTGTAACCGACTCTGTGTAACCCTAGCCTCCTCCGGTGTCTATATAAACCAGAGGGCTTTAGTCCGTAGGACACAACATACATTACAACAATCATACCATAGGCTAGCTTTAGGGTTTAGCCTCCTTGATCTCGTGGTAGATCCACTCTTGTACTACCCATGTCATCAATATTAATCAAGCAAGATGTAGGGTTTCACCTCCATCGAGAGGGCCCGAACCTGGGTAAAACATCGTGTCCCTCGTCTCCTGTTACCATCCGCCTGGACGTATAGTTCGGGACCCCCTACCCGAGATCCGCCGGTTTTGACACCGACAACAGGCATGGTCATCATGATGGAATGAAGACAAACACATACAGAAAGCGTAAACACAGGGTAACACAGCAAGAAGACGGACAGACTGAAGAAATTGAACTGAAGAAATTGAGAAAGTCTTTGGTCAAAGTCTTCAAACAGATATGAACGGGCGCACAACAATAGACATGAGGAAATGAAAGAGTTGAGGAAATAGAACCAGTAAGCTCGGTGAAGACAATGATTTGGTAGACCAGTTCCAACTGCTATCTCAGTTGTACATCTGGTTGGAGCAGCTGAGTATTTAAACTCGAGGACACCTAGTCCGGGACACATAGTCCTTACCGTATTCTCCTTGAGCTAGGGTCACACAGACCTCGCCCAATCACTCGTGGTAAGTCTTCAGGTGACTTCCGAACCTTCACAAACTCGATCACTCGGCGATCCACAATTCCTCTAGGATGCTCTAGACCTTGACGCCTAACCGTCTGGAAGAAGCATAGTCTTCAAAGGAAACAAGCATCGGATCCACGCAGGATCAATCTCTTCAGTGCTGCTCAATCACTTTGGGTTTGTAGGTGTTGGGTTTGGGTTTTCCTCACTTGATGATTTTCGCTCAAAGTCCTCGGAGGATGGGATGCTCTCAATTGACAAGTGTCAATTTCTCTCGGAGCAGCCAACCAGCTAGTGGTTGAAGGGGGCGGCTATTTATAGCCTAGGGAGCAGCCCGACATGATAAGACATAAATGCCCTTGAAAGTGCAGCTATCCCTAGGTGGTTTTGGTAATTCATAACAACATATAGCTCATTGAGCTAATGCTATTCCAAGACAAATATTTTAGGAAAGCTCAATGAATGGCATGGCATGGATGATGAAAGTGGATCCCTCAAAATACTAAGGACAAAGGATTGGCTCAAGCTCCAAAGCTCAAGACTCTTCATTTTACATTTTAGTGATCCAAGATCACATTGAGTCTATAGGAAAAGCCAATACTATCAAGGAGGGATGAGGTGTTGCTTAATGAGCCTCTTGCTTCAAGTGCTTAGTGATATGCTCCAAAACCCTCAACTACTTTCTCACATCCACATATGACCTAAACTCAAAGTCAAAATCGGTCCCACCGATTCTTTCTATCCGGCGCCACCGAGTTCAAATGTCATCGCCACTACCACAAACCCTAGGCAAATCGGTCTCACCGATAGGGATCTCGGTCGCACCGAGATGGTATTGTAATCTCTCTGTTTCCCTTCGTAACGTTTCGGTCTAACCGAAGTGAGCGATCGGTCCCACCGAGATTGCAATGTAAACTCCCTATTTCCTTTTCGTAACATTTCGGTCTCACCGAAAAGAGCGAATCGGTCCCACCGAGTTTACCTGACCAACTCTCTGGTTAGCTAATTACCAAAATCGGTCTCACCGAGTTTGTGTAATCGGTCTCACCGAGATTACGTTATGCCCTAACCCTAATCATATCGGTCCTACCGAGTTGCATGTCGGTCCCACCGAAAATCCTAACGGTCACTAGATTTGCCTAATCGGTCCGACCGAGTTTGTTGATTCGGTCCCACCGAGTTTGGTAAATTGTGTGTAACGGTTAGATTTTGTGTGGAGGCTATATATACCCCTCCACCTCCTCTTCATTCTTGGAGAGAGCCATCAGAACAAACCTACACTTCCAACATACCATTTCTGAGAGAGAACTACCTACTTATGTGTTGAGGCCAAGATATTCCATTCCTACCATATGAATCTTTATCTCTAGCCTTCCCCAACTTGCTTTCCACTCAAATCATCTTTCCACCAGATCCAAATCCTATAAGAGAGATTTGAGTGTTGGGGAGACTATCATCTGATGCACTAGAGCAAGGAGTTCATCATCAACGCACCATTTGTTACTTCTTGGAGAGTGGTGTCTCCTAGATTGGCTAGGTGTCACTTGGGAGCCTCTGACAAGATTGTGGAGTTGAACCAAGGAGTTTGTAAGGGCAAGGAGATCGCCTACTTCGTGAAGATCTACCACTAGTGAGGCAAGTCCTTCATGGGCGACGACCATGGTGGGATAGACAAGGTTGCTTATTCGTGGACCCTTCGTGGGTGGAGCCCTCCATGGACTCGCACAACTGTTACCCTTCGTGGGTTGAAGTCTCCATCAACGTGGATGTTTGATAGTACCACCTATCAGAACCACGACAAAAACATTTGTGTCTCCAATTGCGTTTGAATCCTCCAAACCCTTCCCTTTACATTCTTGCAAGTTGCATGCTTTACTTTCCGCTGCTCATATACTATTTGCGTGCTTGCCTGAATTGTGTGAAGATTGCTTGACTTGTCTAAAGATAGCTAAAATCTGCCAAAGTCTAAAATTGGGAAAAGG